>OX465289.1:40093277-40798277 GCA_949987695.1 Merzomyia westermanni | reverse complement strand
CAATTTACAAATGCGAGTGAAATATGAATGGAAAACTGTAAGGTGCACATCCAACAAAAAATTGTAGCCTTGGGAAAGTGTACCTCATTTGATCGAAAGGCACATACCACGAATAATGTAATCTAGACACTTGGGTCTACTTAAGTATGCAAAGTGACGCTCCTTGTGGTCCCACTAACTCATCAGAGACCTTTATTCCTTCACAAATAGATAGTACATGTTGATACATTGAAGTTGAAATAATATTATATTAATCGACCGCTGAAAAAAAATTAACTAAAGTAAGATAAAACAAAATAAAATAATATATAATAAAATTAAATAAAATTAAATAGAATAAAATAAAATAAAATAAAATAAAATAAAATAAAATAAAAAAAATAAAATAAAGTAAAGTAAAATAAAACAAATTATAACAATATAAAGTAAAACAGAATGTGTGTATTGCCATACTAGAAAAAGGTTTCAAAACCTTATCAAAAAAGTATTGAATACAGATTTAGATGAAACTTAAATTGAAAAGCCATCGGAAAAAAGTTAAAATATATGTATAAAATAAAGTAAAATAAAATAAAATAAGATAAAATAAAATAAAATAAAATAAAATATCATAAAATAAAACAAAATAAAATAAAATAAAACAAAATAAAATAAAATAATGCAAAATGAAATGAAATAAAGTAAAAGAAAATAAAATAAAATAAAATAAAATAAAATAAAATAAAATAAAATAAAATAAAATAAAATAAAATCAAATAAAATCAAATAAAATAAAATAAAATAAAATAAAATAAAATAAAATAAAATAAAATAAAATAAAATAAAATAAAGTAAAACAAAATAAAATAAATAAAATAAAATAAAGCAAAATAATAAAAAAATAAAAAAAAATTAAATAAAATAAAATAAAATAATATAAAATAAGACAAAATAAATCAAAATAATGTAAAATGAAATGAAATAAAATAAAATAAAACAAAATAAAATAAAGTAAAATAAAATAAAATAAAATAAAATAAAATAAAATAAAATAAAATAAAATAAAATAAAATAAAATAAAATAAAATAAAATAAAATAAAAATAAAATAAAATAAAATTAAATAAAATTAAATTAAATTAAAAAAATTAAATAAAATAAAATAAAAATAAAATAAAATAAAATAAAATAAAATTAAATCAAATAAAATAAACTAAAATTAAATAAAATTAAATAAAATAATGTAAAATTAAATGAAATAAAACAATGTAAAATAAAATGAGATATAATAAAATAAAATAAAAATAAAATAAAATAAAATAAAATAAAATAAAGCTAAATAAATAAAATAAAATAAAATAAAATAAAACAAAATAAAGTAAAATATAATAAAATAAAATAAAATAAAGTAAAGTAAAATAAAATAACAGAATGTTTGTATTGCCATACTAGAAAAAGTTTCAAAATTTTATCAAAAAAGGCTTAAATACAGATTTAAATGAAAAATGTTTAAACTAAAATTTAAAAATTTGTAATTATGGAAATTCTAAGTGGGCTATAGTTTTGGAACGCACTATATGTAAAAATATATGAGCGAAGCCTTGTGCGAATGCGAGTGAATGATTGTATTATTGTTACGATACTACATAAATATGGCCTTGTTAAAGTTGAATGTGCTCATAGATCTTGGCATATTTAAAACCAAGCAAAACGATTTGAAATCTACGAGCATGTACATAAATATTTGTGAAGCTGGGTGCGTTAAAACGAGCTTTCAAAAGAGAACAAATGGACACAAAAAACACATACATACTCGCATATACACAAACTTAATACAACGCTGGCGGCACAACACAACAAGCAATTTGTAGATTTTGTTGATGGTCAACTTGTGGGTGAGTTGGTTGCCAATGACAAGTGATGCTTTAGACTGCTGTATTTTATACAAACACACACCCACACATACACACACAAACTAACATACATGAACACTTACAAACACATATTAATGGCAAAACATGTAAACAAGTTGATATGTAAATCTTCATGGAGGAACATATTTTCATGCAATAAAAAGAAAGTAGATTCAACGTTTGCATAAAAAAAAACGCAGGAATAATCTTACACCAAAAAAAAAGATAAATATTTACATATAAACATACGTGAACGTATTTGAGTATTTACATTTATATGTTTTTTATTTATTATAGGAAAAACTGCATGCCATTAAGTCACGCAGAGTTGAGTTTAATGACGGCGAGGAGCGTTGATTGTGCTTCTGACGCCTGCTGGCCACTTGAAATTGGATTCAAGTAGAAAAAAGAAGAAGAACGACTCGCATTCAAGTAGGCTTCGTTGCTTGTCTTTGGTTGCGCGGTTGGCTGGCTGGTGGCTTTTTAATGCCATTTTAAGTATACAACCCGAGGACAAAAGGGTCAGTCAGTCCTTGTAAGAGTTGTGTTGTTAAGCTTAAAGAGCATAAACATACATTTTATTGCATTATGACAAGCTGGATAGAGGAATGGCTTAATTATACGTGTAGCACGTGTCTTGCATGTTTACTTTGAAGGAGGCCAGGGAAAACACGCAAGGTGGTTTGTGAAGACAGGGAGCTAACAGAATTATACTAATAGGACTATAAGAAACTTTGAGATGTTGTCGACTTATATTTATCCAGACGTGTGCGTCTAGTCATTCAAAATTTGATTGAAAGCCTAACCACTCTTAGAATTCAAAATCCATACGACCGAGATAAGAAGAGTCGGCCTAAAGGAAATTGTAAATAGTTGTGATTTTCGATATTTAGGACTAAACAGGAACTCACTAGCGAAGATAAATCTAATCGAATCATAGAAACACTTTCAAGAGAGTGACTGCTTTATAGAATAATTCAAAAGTGATGATAGATACCTATCTAGATATTAGATAAATACATATTACAAGAGGTTATCAACGACATAACTTCTTTCCAGCAAGACTTGGTATGATGGGGAGCTCGTTAAGTAATTCACTTTCGAAGGACAAATCCAAAATAACATGCGTAATATAAACCTGTAGGATTCAGCGGATGTGGTGCATTCCGAAATATAGGCTATCCAAGTTGATAAATGACAGTACAGCCACTGAAAAACTGAATACTCTTAGGGCCCTCGGTCAGCAACGTTAACATCGTACCTGGTTGATCAGCGCAGAGTGTGTACATAGCATTTGGCGAGCAGACATATTGTTTCTGTAATATTATTGCCCGCTCATGGAGCATACAGGGAAATTGAGATGGCCGAAGAACTGAGGGACACAAGCAGAATGGGGACACAACTTTTTCGAGAGCGTCTTGTAAGATTTCTCACCATTGTGAACCATATAGTGAAACAAGATACACCAACCACCAAACGAGCCAACCAACCACGCCGAAGTCTCGTAGGGAGGAAATAGAACGTATATAGTCTGCAGTTGTTGTTTTTAACGACGAGATTGACCCAGTACGCTCTCGTACTCCCTTGCGGTACATGTCCGACTGTCGGGGGAGCGATTTGGTATGACCAGTGCAATCTTCTAGGTCATGTCATACCTTCTTCCATACGGAAGGAGAAGATGGGTAATGAGGTGTCAGAGTTATCATATCCGTGGATCAACCATTCAATTGCACGTCACTACCACCTTTGTACATGCTAGTCGCTTCTTATGACGCGCATATTCTAAACCCCTAAAACGCAGAGGTGATATAGTCTGCAGTCTCCACTGATGCGTTACTAAAATAGCACGTGTAGTTTGATTAAACTCCTATTCCTGAAAAATTCTCTGTAAAATTCTTTCAAAAGCTTTTAGCAAATTTCTTTATAACTCTCAATAAGCAATTAGGAACAGATTAAGCCAAATATGTCTTTCCGATGCACTCCCTATTTCTTTCACTCAAGCTTTAAAAACTTGTGGATTGTTTGAGGACCACATTGTAAGAGCAGCGCTAGCCCGACGGTACTTCCCTGCTGTCGATACGTCGCTCTCTTATATGTACTTCTTACGTCGCGCAGCCAAAACTCATCCTACTTTACAGGTCTTCTTAAGTATTCACCGCTGAGTTTATGCCTCCGGCATCAAGAAGTCGGCTTGAGTTCGGCTTAACTGCCACTGAGTATGGCGTTTATATTATTGGAGTTGTAATTTGTTTTCAACACATGGACATGCTTCTGCGATCCAAATTTCTTCTGTGTGTCCCCGATTGTATGCAAGCAGTAAAAATCCAATTGAAGTTGTCTTTCACTTCACCTCTGAAGGATGTTACCTCGTGTGACTTTCGTTGGTTTCATAGATATATGAATTGAGCTCTATCAGAGCCTTTTTTTAGGATGTTTGACTTCTTTGTTGCTGCGTGTAGCAGGACAGGGAGTGAAAGTTTAGGGTTTTTGGAGAAGAGCGACACTTCTTATTGATGCAAGGGAAATATGAAGTTGTAGCAGAGTAGCTATGGGATAATTGTCAAGACTTTTTGGAGACCATTTCGAGACATTTTCGCGATAATTTCAGAACTATTTTTGGATTGTTCTGGACCATTCTCTTGACTTTAATAGGACTATCCCAGGACTTTTCCAAGATAACTATAATTTCGAATTGTTTTGAGGACTTTTTCGGGACCATTTCGATATGATTTCGGAACCGTTTTTGATTTTTATTTTGTGATCAATTCGGGATGGTATTTGGGATCATTTCAGGACCATTTCTTGATTGTTCATCTGACCATTAGCAGGATCAAAGAAAAAAAAAGTACTAGACAGCGCTTCAAACAGTTTCATGCTTTTCGGGGTCGAAGCCGGTTGCTAGGATATCAATCAAAATATTATCCAAAATAGGTCTTTTTTGGAGAGTACTTGGTTTTATTCGTTAACATGCAGGGACTTTTTTGGGATCCGTTCGGGATCACTTAAAGAATGTTTCGGGATCCCATCGGGATTAATTTCCAAATTAATTCAGGATTATTTTCGAGCTCACACAAATTTGGTTTATTTATATCCAATTTGGCGGCTTAAGTTGAAAATAAACAAGTAAGGAAGTCTAAGTTCGGGTGGAACCGAACATTATATACCTAGTGGTGATCTATTATGCCATCTCAATCAGGTCTATTTTAGTTCTTTTCAGTTCGTATTATAAAGCCAGCTGATTGTTTTCAATAAAAACACTTCTGCTATGAGGTTTGAGAGGTATTTTAATTTATTTGTGTATAAGTAGCTTACCTACCAGCCACTGCTAACTACATTTTTCCAAAATACCAATACATGCACATTTTATGTTTGAAAAGTTTGCGTTCAAATAGACAGACAGACCGGCGGACGGAGAGACGGACATGGCTAAATCGACCCAGCTTATCGTCCTTATTATTCCAGTCTACTTATTGATGGGCCCATCTCGTCTTCTTACAAACCTTTCATGTTTATTAAAGGTATGAAAATTAGAAAAGGTATATAACTTCCCTATTCCAGTGGGGTATTAACAACTTGCCCGGTTTTTTGCATGTGTGTTATCCGATTTGCTTAATTTTTCGCAGGAGTATACCAAATACCATTGAGAAGCAGCTGACACATTTTAATACAAATAATTAATTGAAATTATAAGCAATCACCTTTGAAAATAGCAGAACTTTTATGCGGAAAAGTGGGCAAGTCCACGCCTACTTCCCAAAAATACACAACTTTGTTTTGGTGTCGAGTTTTGCTTAAAAAGCTTATTATGTGTGCAAAATCTTACTGATATAGCTTGTATGGTTACAGAAACATTGCGTTTAAAATTTTCCAAACAAATTTTTCTATGTTAAAACTATGTTAAAAACTGGGCGTGGCCCTTATCCAATTTCGTCCCATACTACAATAAACAGTTACCTTTATATATTCACCATTTTCGCCAAATTTTGTTTCGACAAATACATTTTTGCTGGAGTTATGGCATAAAAAGTTTTGGGGAATAAACCACTATAAAAGGGGCGGGGCCATGCCCAATTTCGAAAATTTATATTTTTAGAATTTTTTCGTTAACGGACACTTTGAAAGGAAATAGAAATGATATAAAGCTTTTGTACGCAAAGCTATTTCCTACTAAATATATTTATGATCCTTTTCAAAATCTGTCGTATATTTCGCCCATTTTTTCTCGAAACAGTCCTTGTGTTCATCGAAATCTGTTTGCCAAATTTCGTTGATGATGATTAATAATATCAGGGAGGGTGGAGCCGTGTGCAGAAGTCCACGCAAGTGGGGAAAGTTTCTGATCGCCATTCACCTGGGAATGGCCAGAGCGATTCTTTTGCATGCGGTTCAAGCAGCTCACTACTTCCGGGCTTTGCGCCCAAGTATCCTCTGGGTAACCACCGAACACCCGTTTGGTGGTGAGATAAACGTGAGAAGGCGACAACCTGGTAAGGCCACTCCGACATAATCGGTTTAAAGGCTTGCTGGGGGGTTCAAACAGCAGCGTCTGATCAGGTGGTGCGGCTGCAAGCGGGCGTCTGTCTTGGATCAAGCGGCTCTCTATACAAACGTGTAATAGAATTCAACCTCCCGTGAAACGGGTTGTGCGTTGGGTTTGGGACCCACCACATAAAACAACGTTCCAATGAAATTCAACAACAAAGCCTCGGATATGAGAACCCCTTTTTTAGATGACAACACCCGCAAACGAAATAAGGATTATGAGATAAGGGCATGTACCTGGAATGTCCGGTCCCTCAATGGGGAAGGTGCCGCTGCCCGGCTGGTTGAGGTCCTGATGAAAGCAAAAGCTGACATCACCGCCATACAAGAGATGCGATGGACGGGGCGAGGAAACACGATCAAAACACCTTGCAACATCTACTGGAGTGGGTATGAAGACAAGCGCAGATTCGGCGTCTCGCTGCAATCCGCATAAAAGTACGATTTTTCACCATATTGTTTATCTGCGCTCATGCACCGACGGAAGAAAAGGACGACGTGGAAAAGGATGCATTCTACAAGCGCTTGGAAGAAGCATACGAGCGCTGCCCCCGTCATGATATAAAAGTCGTGCTTGGCGACTTTAACAACAGGGGTGGTACAGTAATAGGTATGATACTGATGCATAGGTTAACTAGTATGACGGCTGGTATGTACTGACTAGTATGTAAACTGGTATGATCCTGATTTATATACGGACTAGTATATTGAATTGGCGGCCGCCGTGGTGTGAAGGTAGTGTTGCCGGCCTACCACACCGAAGGTCCATCGTTCGAGCCCTGGTACAGGTAACATCAAAAGTGATTTGAAAAAAGTTTTTCAAAACGGGGTCGCCCCTCGGCAGTGGTTTGGCAAACTCTCCGAGTGTATTTCTGCCATGACAGGCTTCTCAACAAAAATTCGTCTCCTTTGCAGATGCCGTTCGGAGTCGGCAAAAAACTGTAGGTCCCACCAATTTGTAGGGAAAATTCAAATCGGAACACCACAAATTGGAAGAGAAGCTTGGCGCAAAAATCTGTTAGGAGGTTTATGATGATATACCTGTTGTATATCGCGCCATAGAGAGAGAGAGAGTATATTGAATGGTATGATTTTGATGTATTTAATGACCAGTAGGTTAACTGATATACTGCTGATGCAGACACTGACTAGTATGCCAATTGGTATGGTGCTGGTGCAGAAGCAGACAATTGCCATCTCGTAGGACATCGTCGTGTTAAAAATACCAGTTGCTGACATGGCAAAATTACAGAACTCGAAACTAGTATTTGACTAGTATAAAACTAGTAGAATTGACTGCAGGGTAAGTACTAGAAAATTATTTCGATTTTGCCTTGATGCAGGTGCCCATATTCTAGTATACTTACACACATACATATATGAGTTAACAGCCCTTAAATAGCTGACGCGTCTGAACGATTTTGACCTTCCAACGAAGCTCACCATCTGACTCTATCCTTTGCCAGCTGACGCTAATTAGACACGCTAACGGATCGCAGATCGCTAGGTCTTTCCAACGGAGTGGTGGCTTCCCGTTTCCTCTGTTTCTATAGATAGGTTTCGAAAAGAAAACCTTCAGGGCCGGATCATCTTCTTCCATATTCTTTAATGAGACGTTTCTAACTCGAGCCTTTATTTTTTCAAATTTTATATATATTTAGGGTTATCTTAATCTCTGATTAAGCCAGATCTCATTTTGATTATTCTAAGCTCTCCATCGCGTGGGCACAGCGGGCATGTTACTTTGTCCATACAGAAAATTCAATTAAAATCTGCATACCAAATTTCATAATAAAAGTTATACATCCGTTTGTGCCACTGGGCGTATGATTGATGTACCAAAATTACTGTCACACAGGCATGTTGCAAATGTCATAACCATACACAAATACGAGGCCTGCCACAAATGGCGATAAATAGGCTACTCAATCGTATTGTGAGTATATGAAAGCGTTAATGTAGCAATATTTGTATATGAATGTGTGTCTATGTGTTAGTGTCGTTCCGATTTGAGTTATGTTCATGTCAACATTGGTATGCCATATTCGTGTTAAAGCTTCATACATACATACAAACATAAACTAAAACCGGATATGTGAACGAGAGTGAATTTTGAGCTTACCGCTGTAGGCATTCCTCACGTCTGGCCAATGCCAATTTAACAATATCCGCAAATACCGGAATCACAACCCAATCATTTGGTTTCATCACTGTTCTGGCGGCTGTTGCTGTTGCTTTTGTTGTTGCTGTCACATTTACATTGCCAGTTCCACCTCGAATTTCAGTTGTTGTTATATTAGCACTTGGCGTTGTTGTTATAGTTGGTGTTGTTATTATTTTTCTACTCGCACCACCCTGTATACGACTACTGCTACTGCTTGTTGTACTATTGTTGCTGCTATTGTTGCCACCTATGCCATTGTAAGCCGTGGTTGTTTTCATTTCCGTTGCTACTAACGTTGTTGTTGTTATTGCATCAAACGCTTGTGTGCTAGCTTCTGCACCCAGCAAGTCAGCATCAATACCACCAATACATGCAGAATTCTCTATTTTTGTTGACATTGGAATACCAACAACACAAACAATTTCTGTGCTATTTAGAGGTGTTGTTGTTGACGCCTGGGTTTCTAACTCACTTGTGGTACAATTTATTGAGGAATTAGTTGTCAAGGTATCAGGCGACGTGCCTTTTGGTGTTGTTGTTGTACGGTTTGCTGCTTCTACCTCTGTTGCTGCATTTGTTGTTCGAACCAGCGCAGTTGTTGTTGCACTAGTATCAGTCCTTTGATGACTCTCATTCAAAATACTAGCTTGTTTATGCCATAAATCGCCATGTCCCTCAGCATGTCGTTGCATGCAATCCAATTGCTGACACGTCGTTTGCAATTTGCTCCACTAAAATTCAGAAAAAGATAAAATGTGAAAAAAAGGAACGATATCAATACGGCAAGTAGAAATGGTGTATGTAGGGGAGAGGGATGTAGGAAGATTGTATGACTGAGTAGAGCTAGACTTCTATGTTGCTGTGTTAGGGTAGCCAACATGCAATACTGAGCGTCTCTAAAACACTTCATGCATTTACATTGTTTCACAGCCGAGGACCACAAATGGATTTTATAGGACCCTTGGTCTTTCAAGCATGTAATCCCGAACAGAACCCTGTAACTTTGTATAAATAAAAATGTCAAACGGCTGACCCATGTTCAGAGTCTCAGATAATGAAAGAAGTCCTTCTTTGACCTCCTAAAAGCTTAGAAATCGAGCAACAATCCTGTTAAGGTGGCGACCACAAGCCCACAACTAAAGAGGTTGCCAATAATGCTCCCCAGCTCGACTGCTGATTTATTGGCGTTTCACCGCCTTGGTGATTTGTGCCATTTTGTATCAAAGCATGCGCTTTTAGCGCTAAATGGTGACCGTAGAAAGCACTGAAGGGAAGCCAGTTCAACAATAGTTGTCTCTCATCGCACGTGAGAATTCTATGTTTGTTTGTGTTTAACGACAAAAAACATTCTTCGAAGGTTTTGGGGAGTGTTGCGGAAGTAACACTCCTTTGCCGGATATGAAACCGGTACACTACAGCGGTACATGCCCGATCGTTGCGTGAGCGATTTAGTATGACCAGTGGAACCATCTAGATCATCTCATCCAATCCTTACGTAAGGAAGAAGAAGATTGGTAATGAGAGATTAGAGTCACTGTATCCGTAGATCAACCATCAAGTTGCACGCCTTTACTCTTTGTGGGATTTTAGGGATACCTACTTCGGGCATATTCTAACTCCCTAATCCTCAGGCGGATTGTAGATAAGAAAGCCTTCTGAGCCGCAGCTTCTTTGTTCATTTAATAACATACTCGTCAAGAGAACTTTGCATCATAGTTACCTGCTCAGCCCAATGTAGCTCGATTTGGAAAGAATAACTCCTCTCAGCTCGCATTGTTTTCGTTGTTTATGTTGTTTCAAAAATCTAGGAAGTCTCTTAAATAAATAAATATATAAATGTTTGGCGCGAGATTCAACATAACCTCCGAAGAGATTTTATTTTTGCCGAACTTGTTTTCCCATACGTGGTTTTTCCTACAAATTTGAGGGACCTTTAGTTTTGTGCCGACTTCGAACGGCATCTGCAAAGCGGATAAATTTGTGCTGAGAAGCCTCCATTGGCAGAAATAAACTCGGAGAGTTTGCCAAACCACTACCATGGGGCGACCCCGTTTTTGAAAAAAAACTTTTTCCAACTACTTTTGATGTTACCTATCCCGTTACTCAAACCTTGGACCTTCGGTGTTGTACAGCAAGGAATACTACCGCCACAACACGGCTGCCCCAGTTTATACTATTCGCATTTTTCAAGTCGTCTTTTCACAAGAAAAAAATAATAAATTTTTGAGGCTGTCCAGTAGAAAAAAGGTTTTTTTTTGTATCACTCTGTGGTGCATATAATCGAAAGCTTACGTATTTACATCAACATTTATGAGTTTAGTTATTTGGTAGTAAATGAAAAGCTGCGGAATAAATCAAATCTGACAGCAAGATTTTTTATTATGACTTTGCGGCTAAATTTAGTGTTTTTCTATTTCTTTTCTATGATTTTCCGTTACTGATCATCCCTTGCTAAACATAAAATTGCGATGTCTCATGAATACGTGAATAAGTTTGTATGGCTTAATCAATATGAATGATACGTAACAGGTAGAGAAAAACTCTAGTTCTGAATTGGTACAATTTCAGGGCAGTTAAAAGGAGTACTAGTCTGTCATCAAACTCGTTTGCATGCAATCAACTGTTGTTTACAACGTGGACGTTTAGGACGTGGAAGTTGTCCACGCTGAATTATCTCTTCTATAATTTCTAACTAGTCAAATACATTGCATTTTACCTCTATTCCTTTTATTGCCGCTATTTCTTACTATATATTGATTCTAGTACGATGCTACCCCGTATTGCTATAGTTCTGAACCCCTCCATAAATATACACATTGGAGCCAACGAGATTTTGTGATTATGGTACACCTCCTGCAATGTCAGGGTGCAGAAAACCTGTAGTTTGGCTAAGGGTTATAAGCTGTACACCCACGAGAGGCAGAAAAATGGTTATTCATATATGTCTCTTGGCTTGGGATAGTGTCTTATTTTTATAATCATATTCCCATTTTTTTTGGGCAGGGTTGGCTTCTACGGTTGCCACCTAATCTCATTATGTTTTTTTTTTTGACAGATTCGCTGTTATCTCGTGCACGATCTGACCTTTTTTATAAACTTTCAAATAAAGTTAACATGCAACAATTCAAGTTCTCTAGGATGTTTTTAGAGCGCTGCCACCTACTTAAATTTTTTAATAATTTATTGAGATACTAGCTGACCCGCCGAACTTTGTTCCGCCTTAAAAGCAATAAATGAGCAGATTGATAAATGTAAATAGAAAATAAATGTTTTTAACATTCCTTTTTGGTCATGTATTTTGGTGCATGGGTTGTACTCTTCAATCAAGTACCTTGTGATAGACGACATTTTTCGTTTTATTATCAGCCGCTAGAACAAATAAAGCAGATGGTCTTCCGACGCTTGAGCATGCCTCATATAATTGACCATGAGAACATGGATTTTTTAGATTCAAACCACAATCTTTCCAGAATTGGCCTTGTCATTTGGTAATGGTCATGGCAAAACAACGTCCATTTTCCCAATTTGAACGTTAGAATGTAAGCCGTATTCAGGGCTGCAATCGTATCGAAACGCTGCTCGATTCAAAACTGTACTTAAATAAATTTCTTCCAGTGCGTCGAAAATTATTCAGTTGTTGATTTCTGAGACTTGCTCGACGATTTCGCATTGCCAACCGAGCCATTTCTCGGGCTGCCTCTCTTTGCTCTTGTAATTGAGAAGCACGAATTTGAACTATACTAACGCGGCGCTTTTCACGTGCAATTTCTCGATCTTCTTCAGTCCTTTCATTACGGTTTCTTCGTCAAAGATTTGATCGCGAAATGATATTGTTAATGATAATATCGGCACAATACACTAATAGAAACTCGAAACACACACATCAACCGGTCAACTTCAAAATATTAAATTTTTAAAACTTTCAAACGAAAAACTATCTCCAAACGCAAAAAGTAAAATGTTTCCGCTTAACAGGAATAAGTAAATACTTGCAAGCAAAACTCCTTTCTTCTTTAAATGGTCATCTAACCGCCTCGGCGATTTTGACCGTCCAACATACTGGCGCCAATTGGAAACACCGCGGGATCGAAATTCGGTCTCCACTTGGTCCTTCCATGGGAGTGGTGGTCTCCCTCTTCGTCTGCTTCCACCGGCGGGTTCCGATAAGAATACCTTATGCGTTGGAGCATCTTCACCCATTCGCACAACGAGGCCTAGCCAGCGAATCCGCTGCCAGAGTCGCCTCATCAGATGTTGTTAGTGTCCATGCTTCTGCTCCATATAGCAGGACAGGTGCGATGAGTGACTTATATAGTGTTATTTTCGTTCGTCGAGAGAGGAGTAGCATTTGTTTGCAAAAGTAACAATTCGTCGGATTTCTAGGCTAACAGGCGGTGTTAATGCTGGAATAGGTCGGTTCATGATCCACTTCCCGGAAAAGAACCAATCGTAAATTTTAATAAAAGTAAAAGGCTAGCAATGTAACAAATTTCAAGTAAATCGCAAAATAAATCAAAAATATTGGAATAGGTCGGTTCTCGGTCCAATTCCCCGAAAAATAGTATCCTATATCCTTTTCCTGGTTCCACGATACTTCCCAACCAATTTTCAGCCAAATCGGTCTAGCCGTTCTTGAGTTATAAAAAGTGCAACTAACACAACTTTCTTTTTAATTTATATAGATAGTAAACCCCGCTCGCTTCGCTGCGTCTCAGAACTAATAAGAAACTGAGTCCGATTTTCACCATTATGTCCCATACAGCAACACTCATTGTCACCTTTGGTTTATATCCATATTGTACCAACAAATTTTGGGTCACCTTAGTCCACAAATCGGTCTATATCTCCGAAACAACTCAAGCTATCGGAACAAATGGTATCTTAAATTTTAAGCTAAACATCAAGTAATACAACGGTAAAAGCTCCATTCAATTTCATTTAGTCGTTTTTTAGTGATGCGCTCAAACATACAGACAGACAGACAGACAAAAATTCTAGAAACAGTGGATTTGGCTTCTATTGGCCTAATAATGATCATTGATATCGATTTTTCTGCAATGTATAAATAATTTATAATTTTATTTTATGTAGAGATTCGCACAAATCATACAGTCACCATGGGTCCACATTTAGGTCAATAAATTGGGAACCGGGTAAAATATCGAGGTGAAATATATCTTAAATTTTAGGAGAGACGCCTAGAAAATGATTATTGAAAGTTTCATTCATTTCTATGCAGTCGTTTTTGTGTGACACTGGCGTTATAGTAAAAAACCAAATTTTAAGTCACATTTTTCCCACATTTTGGTCAATAACTCGGGAACTGGATGGGATATCCAAATGAAAGTTGTCCTAAATTTTAAGTTAGACGTTAAGTGATAGAATGGTGAAAGTTTCATGCAATTCTATTCAGTAGGTTCTGAGTGATACGCGCACAATCATACAGACGGACAGACACACAGACAGACAAAAATTCAAAAAATTGTAGATTTGGGTTCCGCTGGTCCAATAACGACCTCTCCTGTCAGTTTTTCTTGAATATCTTCAATTTACAGACATCGACCTGTTACAATTTTATCAAAATCAATCAAAATGCCTTGTGATGATCACTCAAGAATTAAAATAGTAAGAAACTGGTTCTCATCTGGGACTACAGACATCTAGTTCTAAACCAGAAATTTCGCCTCACTATTCTTCGGCTGCGGTACGGAGTGCTCCTGAGATATGATCCCACTGCTCATGCATTCCACTAGGTTGAATTATGCTCTCGGAGAGCAGGTGTGCGAGGCGATCTGCGAAATAATTGGCGGTCTGTTGCGATTGCAGCTTTTCGACGTCCAGCTTTCCCTGCGTTTTTTGTTGCACCTGTTTTGCCGTACAGAGGCGGGTACGAATCTTGGCTGCTACTAGGTAGTGATCAGAGTCGATGTTAGGTCCTCGTATTGTGCGAACATCTAAAACGTTGGAAGCATGCCGTCCGTCTATCACAACGTGGTCGATCTGGTTGCGTGTTTTTCGATCGGGGGACAGCCATGTAGCTTGATGGATCTTCTTGTGCATAAACCTAGTGCTGGATATGACCATGTTTCGGGCACCGGCGAAGTCGATCAGCCTGAATCCATTTGGCGAAGTCTGATCGTGGAGACTGAACTTCCCGACAGTGAGGCCGAATACACCCTCCTTACCCACCCTGGCGTTAAAGTCGCCAAGCACGACTTTGATATCATGACGGGGGCAGCGCTCGTATGCTTCTTCCAGGCGCTCGTAGAATGCATCCTTTTCCACGTCGTCCGTCTCCTCCGTCGGTGCATGAGCGCAGATAAACGATGTGGTGAAAAATCGTACTTTTATGCGGATTGCAGCGAGACGCTCGTTCACGGGTGTGAACGACAGTACTCGGTGACGGAGTCCCTCTCCCACCACAAATCCAACGCCGAATCTGAGCTTGTCTTCATGCCCACTCCAGTAGATGTTACAAGGTGTTCTGAACGTATTTCCTCGCCCCGTCCATCGCATCTCTTGTATGGCGGTGATGTCAGCTTTTGCTTTCCTCAGGACCTCAACCAGCCGGGCAGCGGCACCTTCCCCATTAAGGGACCGGACACTCCAGGTACATGCCCTTATCTCATAATCCTTATTTCGTTTGCGGGTGTTGTCATCTAAAAAAGAGGTTCTCATATCCGAGGCTTTGTTGTTGAATTTCATTGGAACGTTGTTTTATGTGGTGGGTCCCAAACCCAACGCACAACCCGTTTGACGGGAAGTTGAATTCTATTACACGTTTGTATAGCGAGCCGCTTGATCCAAGACAGACGCCCGCTTGCAGCCGCACCACATGGTGATCAGACGCTGCTGTTTGAACCCCCCAGCAAGCCCTTAAACCGATTATGTCGGAGTGGCCTTACCAGGTTGTCGCCTTCTCACGTTTAGCTCACCACCAAACGGGTGTTCGGTGGTTACCCAGAGGATACTTGGGCGCAAAGCCCGGAAGTAGTGAGCTGCTTGAACCGCATGCAAAAGAATCGCTCTGGCCATTCCCAGGTGAATGGCGATCAGAAACTTTCCCCACTTGCGTGGACTTCTGCACACGGCCCCATCCTCCTTCTATGTATCAAAACGTCAAAATAACGTCCACCGGGTTTGCTAGTATATTATAAAATGGCGAAAGCAAACAACGAATTTCAGCATTCTTTTGTAAAACAGAGAGACTAGTTTGCGTTCAAATAGACAGACAGACAGACGGATGGAGAGTGCGCATAGCTAAATCGACTCCGCTCTCCGTGCTGATCATTTTAGTGAACTTTTATTTTCTTGTTCTCATACTTACATACATTTAATGTTTATGAAAGTATGAAAATCAAAAAAGATATATAACTTCGCTATTGAAGTGGGCTGTTAATTACGTGCCCGAATATTTTGCTTGTGTGTTTTCTGATTTAGCTAATTTTTGGCAGGAGTATAATACATACTACTGAGAAGCAGCTGACCAATTTTGATTGAAATATCAAGATTGAATTATAAGCGATTGCCTTTGAAAATAGCAGAAATTTTATGCTGAAAAGTGGGCGGCGCCACGCCTACTTCTTCAAAATTGAGAAAATTTGTTACGGTCGAGTTTTTCTTAAAAAGCTTATTATGTGTGCAAAATCTGATTGATATAACTTGCTTGGTTGTAGAAATATCACTTTTTAAATTTTACAAAAAAATTTTTCAGAACTATATAAAAAAACTGGGCGTGGACATTAAACGATTTCGCCCTTTTTTACAACAAACAGTTACCTTTATATATTGAACATTATCACCAAATTTTGTTTCGACAAATCAATTTTTGGCGGAGTTATGGCAAAAAAAGTATTGTGGAATAATCCACTATAAAAGGGGCGGGGCCTCGCTCATTTTCGAAAATTTATATTTTTTGGATTTCTTAGTTTACGGAAACTTTAAAAGTGAAATATAAATGATGTAAAGCTATTTTAAGCAAAGTTATTGCCTATTTAATATATCTACGATCCTCTTCAAAATCTTTCATATAGAAGTGGGCGTAGACTTTAACCGATCCCGCCCTGGAACATTCCTTGCATAGCTGGAAACCTGCGTGCTGAATTTCGATTCGATGTCTTGAACGGTTTTTGATTTATGATTAATATTATTTCTAAATTTGACTTAATTAAAAGTGGGCGGTGGCACGCCCATTTTCAAAAATTCCTGGAAAAATTATTTTATGCCTCAATCTCAATGTATTTACCAAATTGTATCCTTATAGGTGTATTATGTACTTAATAATCCTTTTTTTTTATTTTCGAAAATATTCTATAAACAAAAAGTGGGCGTGGCTATTACCCGATTTCGCCCACTTTAAATAGAGTTCGGATATGTGTGCCAAGGAATCTGCATACCAAATTTCATTAAGATATCCCAAAATTTACTCAAGTTATCGTGTTCACAGATAGGACGGACGGACGGATGGAGGACGGACGGACATGGCTTAATCAATTTCTCTTTTTGTCCTGAACATTTTGATATGTATAAGTCAATATCTATCTCGATCCGTTTACACCGTTACGTACTGCCGTTAGGCGACTAAAGTTAATATAGTACCTTGTGTACGTAGCACTACTAGGTATAATAATCGTTTCATTTTCGCGCTATGAAATCACATAAAAAGCGATAGAAGCTGTGACGACATAAATTAGTGAGAAAGCGAATCGCATTCGTTATGAGTAAACGACGAATCAGAAAGAATTTTCAGACGCCAGCAAAGCATAAGTTTACATCATGGATTCCTTCAGTGTCAAATCAAGTAGCCTCAACGGCATTCATTCCCAGATGATGATGATTGGCAATGACGAAAATGATAAAGACGACAATCCGACGTCTTCGAACAATCGAACAACCTATTCACTAGCGACAATGTGTGCCAGACAACAATAATGCAACGGTGCACATGCAGAGTTTCACTTTTGGTACAGTGTGCGTCAAAACTTAAGCACCGAAATTCCCTTTAAAATATTTTACTCAAAAAAATCATAAGTAGAAGTTCTATAATGTTTAATCCTTTTTATTAAGGAAGAATTCATAATACGTATTATAAATTTGAATAAATAAACGTATTTCAGCAGCTCATCCAACAAATTTTGTATAAAGATTCCTTTTTAGAACCCGAATTATATATAAATATTTATTTTAAAGGTATTAAAGTTTATTAGTATAACACTATGAACTCAAAACGTGGACCGACAAAACTAAAGCACCATCAAATGCCTGTGGGAGAAACCTGATTTTTTTTCGTTATTTCGTGGCGTATTCGTAGCCGGTAGACATCGTGTTGGCATTGAGTATATTATCTTATATATAAATAGACAAGATGAATGCAATGTAGAACCGTTTTCTGCTAAACTATAATTCTAAGGTATACAAATTATATATGTATAGATAAGAAATTTTGAGGTGTACTTTTATCCGTAAATAAAAAAAATTTAAAAAATCATTTTAATATAAAAAATTTAACATAAAAGTCACACCACTACACATTTACTTATTCACACTATAGACACGTGTGTGTACTTGCTTTTTGTGTACTATGCTGAATCGTGAGCATGGCCGAGGAGTTGCTTTGTAGGAAAAAATTAAGAGCCGTAGTAGTGTGAGTAGACTTGCCATGCATGTTTTTGTGTTATTCGTGTGGTCGGCTCTCACTGTGAGTGCGAAGAGTTGGTAGTGGACCAATGAAAAATAAGTATTCACGCTATAGATACTCTGTTGTGTCATGCATTTTTGCTTTAGTTGTTGTTATTGTATTGATTACTGGCTACGATGCCCAGTGTCAGCTGCTCTCCTGAGAGCACGAAAAGTTGCTTTGTTCGATACATTAAAAAATCAATGTAAAATATGAGCAAATATGTAAAATTCTTTGCTGATACCTACAAACAGGGTTTACAAAAATAAAATAAATGATTACTCATAAAGAGTATTTAACACCGAAGAAAATTAAAGGAAAATAGAGGAAAGGAAAAGAATTGAAAGGAAGGAAAATTAAAGGAAAGAAAGGAACGGTAAGGAAATTAAAGGAAGGTAAGGGAAAGGAAATTAAAGGAAAGGTAAGAAAACGAAGGGGAAAGAAAGAAAATAAAAGGAAGGGAAGGGAAAGGAAAAGAAATTTGAGGAAAGTAAAAAATAAAATAAGAGAGTAAAAAAAGAAATCAAGGAAAATAAAAATATGTTAGAGGAAAGGAACGACATAGAAAGGAAGAAAAAAAGGCGGATAAAACATACCTACAGCAAAAAAATAAAATAAAATAAAGTTTATTGGTTGAATTTCAACCACTGGGCGAACTCTAGTTTAAGTAAAATGTCTTCGGAAATAATTTGTCCGAATAGAGAGTCTTTGTTGCTGCAATTTGACTCCGGCTTTTAGGATCCATCATTTTCTAAAGACTTTCTGTTCGGTTAAATATCAAATAGGTTTTAAAGCTCCGAAGTGAAGTAATTGGTCTTAAAGAGCACATCTCTAAATGGTCTTCCTAGGGGTGGATATCACTAATTCTTTCATAAAACTTCTCGTGGAAACAAAAAGAAATATTTTTATTCTACGAGCAAGTACTCGCTCGTTACTATTAGGTGTTTTTGACCTTGAAAAATTATAAAATATTTTGATATGGTATTTCCTGATTTCCTTTGATTGAATTTGAGTAAAATTCTTTCGCGAAGTACCACGAAATAATTATTTCCAGCAAATCTTTTAGGATTATATAGATCGTCCAACCCCATTTGACAGCTAAATAAAAGAAGGGAACCCTTGTTTGAAATACATCGACGTGCTTATTGTGGGTCACGTTTATAACGATTTTATGGTTTTTACAACACATTTAAGGAAATAAGGCCTACCTTGGTTAGGTGCTTTAGTTTTGTCACGCAAGATTTTTAGTTAGCCTGAAAAGTGCAATTAATTTTGGTTAATGGACCATAAAATCAGTTTTTTTTGTTTTGTATTTCTAATAACTAATATGTGGCCTTAAACAATAAAAACAATTACAAAATTGAAAACCTGCACATAGAATTTAATTTAATCATGTTTAACTGAGACACTTTTCATGCTTTAGTTTTGTCGTACACTATATATATATACGTAGGTATCCACGAGTTTGTATGAAGCACTAAGAAATTGCTTGTCTACCCATTATTGATATTACCGAATGAATGATTGTGGCGGCGTATAAGTGCAATGCAATGCTATGAGAGAAGTGAGAAAATTGAGTGAGAAGTGAGATGCCCCTTGATAATGAACACTTGTCATTGCAGCAATTTTAGGTCACCAAGGAATGACATGACCAAGAGGCTATACCTAGTTGCATTAGGGTGTGCTTTACTGGGCATTTGAACGTTAAAAGAAATACACCCATTAGACGGTTCCACTGTAGCAGGTCAGAAAAAGTCGTCGGGGAGAAATTGTTGAATTTCGATGCCGTGAAGACAAAAATGATCGGTAAAAACATGTTGGTGGCGCAATTATTTTAGAGCTTTTCAAAGGTTTATTATGGTGGTTACGAGCCACTGGTTCGTAAGTAAACAATTTTAACTCTTTCCTATAAACCCAATTACCTTATCGACATAACGACGTAAAGACCTTTAAGTGCTATATATGCTTATAAGAAAAAAGCGTCACTACCCCTTTCGGAATGCTGCTGGATTTTTCTTTTTGCTATAAAGTTTTGACTGCTTCGTAAGGTGACAGCATGTCATTTTAATTGACAAACCAGGGGACTCTCTAGACATTAATGCACTGGTAGGCTTGTTAGTACGCGCCACAAATCTAGTAGTGTTTTGGCATGCTTTTCACAAGTCTTAAGGAGACCTAACGTAATATCCTTACCGAGGGCAAATAGGCTCTACATGAAACCGTACATTCTTCATGTTAATTGTTTTAGAAAGGCTCATATAAGGTATTTAATACCACAGCGTAAACATAAGTTAAACTCCTAACCAGATAAGCTTACAACTGCACTTCATGAACTCGCTAAAGCCTTAAAAATTTCAAACGACTCATACTAGTAACCTTCCTGGACTTCGTTGTGGGAAAAATCTCTAGTGCATTCCGAACCCCTAGTAGGTCGCCTTCTATCTATTTTACATGTAATCAACTGGCGAATTTAACATGGCGATGTCCCAGGCGGTGGAAATTTCCCAGGACTCGAACTTTGGGCTTTCGGTGTGGTAATTCAGCAACACTACCGCCACACCATGCCATTCATAATGATATAAATGTATACTTTTCTCAGACTACTTATGAGTGCGCCGTAGCTCAGTGTGTAGAGCACCCGACTATGATGCAGGACGCATCGGTTCGAATCCTACCAACTGATTACTTTTTATTATTTATTTTTTTAAATTTAAACATTTCTTTAAAGAATATACAAGAAAAAAAAACCTTTTTCCGAATGCGAATCCAAATGCCTTTTAATGATTACACCACTGCTGGTTTCGAACTAGTTTCTATCGCACTAGTTCTTACTAGCCACTTTAACTATAGTTCTGAACTAGAAATTTTTCTCACTCCCAACCGGGTTAAGAGAAGCCGCTGCCCACACAGAAATCAGGGTAATTGTAAAATACCTAGATAAGATTAGGCCAAGCAGAAACCTGGCCGCACACATACACGTAGTTTTAACAACCGACTTAATAATATTTGTAAGAAAATTTAATAAATGTAGTGGTGCCGCATGGGATGGTTAGTGAAATGCTAATCGATGTCTTTTCTACGGATTTATCACATTTCACCTAACTTTGCTAATTTCCTACACGGAGCATTCTTCTTAACTTTTGAGTAGTGTTTCTGCGTTTTCAACATCAACAATGTAGAGGTAGTACAAGTACCTCAACAAAAATTTGGTATTTCACAAATACGGTACACCCTAATATACATAAATATTATATATATACCGTAATAGCCCCGTAGAAAAATATCTTCTTCCAAACTGGTGCGCTTTTAAAGTATTCGGCATCACTACTAGTTCTTCTTCAATGTCTTTTGCATACAATCAACTGGCGACTTTAAAATGGCGATGTTCTAGGAGGTCGAAGTTGTGAGAAACAACAGAGCTATATTACTATTTCTATAGTTTTGAGAACTAGTGAAATATGCTGCAATATAAATCTGGTTAGTGTATAGATGCAGATTGGCTGGTTCCGAACTAAAAATATATATAATTAATTTATTTTCACACGACTTCAAAGCTTACTATGATTTTCTGAACAAACCATAAATATATACACTATTGTTTTATAACTCTGTTTTTTATAGTTTTGTATAAGATCGAAATTGTAAGAATTTTCTCTAGTACTTGTTTTTCTTAGAATTAAAGTTTTCAATTCGTTTCTTATTATATTGCGACGAGCGTTAGTCTATTAAAATTTTTTAATTAATAATTACTATTTACTGGAAAAAATATCAATTGAAATCTGAGTAACTGTATTTATTCGTTTTGAGGGAATATAAGAGGAGCAACGTTTTGCTCTCGAAGCGTGCTGACTATTTAAAAGATCAAACGGCTTTACATTGAAATTTTCTTATTAATTATCTTGTGATTACTCATTTTTCTATTTAATCGAAGTAGTACGGTTATAATTAAAATTCATCAAAATGTGATTAATCAAAATTTAATAAATTAAATCTGAGTAATCACTAAGCCAAGGAGTTTAGCTTATGGTTAAAGAATATGCCAACATTTCTCTGATGCAGAAGTCTTGTTGCTTCCAAAATGGATTTATATGTCTAAATTTTCCTTTCGTTTTTAAATAAAAACTTTTAATAACAAACAAATTTTTTAAAAAATAGTAATAAATAAAAATAAAAAACTTTATAAAAATTATTATTCTTGGCAAGACATTTGTAGCCATAATGAAGTTCAGATTAATCGGCATTTTTGATTAATTGGTTATAGCATAAATGCCCCTGCGCGTTAGGGGCTTAGAATATGCCCGAGGTAGGCATACTGGTCGTAAGAGGTGACTCATATGCACAAAAATAATGACGTGCTAGTAGATGGTTGATCTACGGATATGATGCCTCTCACCTCTCATTACCGATCTCTCCTTCCTTACATGACATAGAAGGTTCCACCGGTCATACCAAATCGCTACCACGACAGTCGGGCAGTACCGCAAGGGATTCATATCCGGCCAAGGACTGTCAGTTCGACAGCACTCCAAAACTTTCGGGGAATGTTTCTGTCGTTACAACAACAACAACAGCATATTCTTGATTCAATCCCATATACTTCTTTGTTCAAGCTTTAATTTCATACATATTACAAAATCAAATAAAAATTTGGTATGAAAAATCTGGCGAGGAGAAATTACAATAATTATGGCGCTCAAGGGTATTATCTTCTTTCCGAAAATTGAAATAACATCCGCCGGAAAAGGAAATAAAGCCACATTATTTATATTATATTGACATTATTTTAATTGTTTTCAGAAACCAGCATAGTATAGTTTGCTTATAAAAATTACAGTTTTTTATTTTTATATTTTTAAAGCTATTTTCTGAAAAATTTCCATACCAATTAAAAAAATTTTGAAAAATTGAAAGCAATTATTTAAAAAAAAAATTACTGTTAAAATCTTTTTATTATATTTTGAAAGACTCGATTAATTTTTCCCTCTGTTTGTTCACACAATCAATCATTAAAATAAAAAATTTACATTAGTATAACTAATAATTATGTAATAAGTCTGCTTCAAATATGAAAGCTAAAATATTTAATTTTCTATTATAAATCTATTTATTTTAGAACAAAACATAATACAATAAAAACCAATACTGAAAAATTTGTTTCGTTACAGGATATTGTAAAAAAATGATTTTTTTTTTTAAATACAATTGAAAATTGGTAGTAAAGTTAAGCCGGTGAACTAGTGAAAATCGAACTAGTTCTTATTGGTCAATTCGGATGCAGTTCTGAACCAGATACTTGCCTCACTGCTTACTGATATGTCTGCAGATATATAACAGAAATTCGATTAAATTGCTACTACTGAGCGCATATCTACAGCCGTAGATACATATTTATATTGCCGTTAAGCTTCTGGCTCTTCAGCTACTTTAGTTAGGCCAATGAGTGCTACAACAAATGTGGCAGCTCAATTGCTAATCAAGATTTTATGACTTGACTTTTATTGACGTTAACAAACATGACAATAGTTCGCAATAGAAACTGTAATTCATACATATAAAAATAGACGAAAAAATAAAGCGAGAAGACGAAGCGAAAAGAAAATGCTTAAGGTAAGCTGCAGAAAAATACAAAAAGAAATGTTAGGTAATCTTATTTCAAGTGACACTCAATATTTTTACGCTTTATCACATTTTTTTTACTGTAATGACATGAAATGATGAATATATCTACATATGTAGGCGCCGCAATAATATAAATTTTAATTAATCACATTTACATAAATCATTTTTACGTTCACACAAATTAAATGCAAATGTACGCCAAATTGCCAGCCACCAATAATGCATTTCAATTAATTTTTTAATGCGACAACATTTATTACTCATTAAATAAATAAAAAATTAAATTACGTTAGTTCTTATGAAAGATTGCTAATAATACATTTCAATAAATTTCCGCTGATAATACAAAGAAGCAAAATATGTAAAAGCATTACATAATTTTATGAATTATTCCAGAGGCAAACAGAGGTGTCCGAAAGGTGCTCCCAAAACGATCCCAACGGAGCACATTCAATGGAAAGAAATTACTTTTAAATTCTAAGGAGAAAGCGTTATTTTAGGATACTTTTAGTGAGCGTTTTCGAAATCGGAAAGACTTCGTAGGGGGGAGCACTCCTTGAACTAATCAAACTAATAAGCGAGTGCTTTGAGTTAGTGTTTTGTTAATTTATTCTCTAAATTAATTCACCAAATTGATACTAGATTTTTATTATTTTTTATTTTTAGTATTCTTGGCCTTGAGCTCAATTTAAGCTTTGGATACTTCAAATGTACAGGCTGTAAAAAATCACCAATTCAGTTGAATTGTTAGCATAGAAAAATTAAATTTAATTTAACTTTATTTTATTTTATTTTACTTTGTGCTATTTTATTTAATTTAGTTTAATTTAATTTTATTTTATTTTATTTTATTTAATTTTATTTTATTTTATTTTATTTTATTTTATTTTATTTTAGTTTATTTTAATTTAATTTATTTTATTTTATTTTAGTTCATTTTATTTTATTTTATTTGATTTTATTTTATTTTTTTTAAATTAATTTAATTTTCATTTATTTTATTTTAGTTTATTTTATTTTATTTTCTTTTATTTTATTTTATTTTATTTTATTTTATTTTATTTTATTTTATTTTATTTTATTTTATTTTATTTTATTTTATTTTATTTTATTTTATTTTATTTTATTATTTGAAATTTGATTTAATTTAATTTATTTTATTTTATTTTATTTTACTTTACTTTGTGCTATTTTATTTTATTCTATTTTATCTTATTTTATTTTATTTTAGTATATTTTATTTTACTTTATTTTATGTTATTTCAATTTATATTTTATTTTATTTTATTTTGTTTTATTTTGTTTTATTTTATTTAATTTTATTATTTTAAATTTGATTTAATTTAATTTTATTTTGAAATAATTTATTTTATTTTATTTTACTTTACTTTGTGCTATTTTATTTTATTCTATTTTATCTTATTTTATTTTACTTTATTTTATGTTATTTCTATTTATGTTTTATTTTATTTTATTTTGTTTTATTTTTTTTTTAATTTTATTTAGTTTTATTTTGTTTTATTTAATTTTATTTTATTTTATTTTACTTTATTTTATTTTATTTTATTTTATTTTATTTTATTTTATTTTATTTTATTTTATTTTATTTTATTTTATTTGACTTTATTTTATCTTATTTTATTTCATTTTATGTTATTTTAGTATATTTTATTTTACTTTATTTTATGTTATTCCGATTTATTTTTATATTATTTTATTTTATTTTGTGTTAGTTTATTTTATTTTATTTGATTTTATTTTATGTAATATAACTTAATTATTTTAATTTTATTATTTTATGTCATTAAAATACCTTCAAGGCTTTCCCTAATTACGGCCTCAGTGTTTTTATGAGGGTTTGAGACTTAGTGAGATTTTGTTAGGCCCCTCCCCCCATTAAGTGAGATTTACGCTAAACATGTGCTATCAATGCAGGGATACTCGTGGACAGGGTCTATTGAAATAATCGAACACATGTCATCTGTGGTTCCGGCAGTGCAAGAAGACTGTGTTTGGAAGTGTATAACCTCCATTCAAAAGACAAAGCATCTCCTTAGTACGGCGAGTCTCCGCACGCGCTGGTTAAAAACTTATAGAAGATTCTCGCTAAAGAAAATTGGTTTCATATTGGGATTAGTTCATATTTTAAAATGACGTGAGATTTTCGACTAAACCCTCCGGTTTAAGTGGGGTTTGGCGAGATTTTGTTGGAGGCTTTCCTCCCCATTTTCAGGTCACGTAATTTATGGATGTCCCCTAAAGTGAATAGAAATAGGAGCGTAGCTGGCAGAAAACCAGAGCTCTGTTAGCTTAGTCAAAGTCTAGCAGCCTCCGAAATGGATCCAAAGAAAATCTATGTCGGTTTTCTGTAAAATTTCTTTTCTATTCAATTAAAAACTATTTATAATTAATTAAAATTAATAAAAAAAATTAAAACGATAATAATTTTAATACAAATTATTGTTCTAGGCCATTATAGTCGTGGATATTATTAACGTAATTCAGATCGTTCAAATGAGAGTTTGACTTTATCTGAGGCCCTTATTGTACACTAATTTTCTTGCAACTTCGAAATTTACTTGCCAGAAATTTCCTATACTATCTTTAGCGGGTTACATTTTTTGTTATGCACTTGAAGTGGTTGTGTACTTACATATGTTTATGTCTATGGAAGAGAGTCTGAGGATGACAAGAAAAAAACTAATTTCATCAAATGGAAGTACATGGTATTTAATATCTGCACAGAACTGTTTATCAGAGCAAATAATTAAATTTGATTTAAGTAATTCATATCGGCGAGACGTCATGTGATGTGCTTTCATAAAACCTTTCAATGTGTATGTATGGATGTATGGATCAATTCAAAAAGAGTCAGTGAAGAGTTGAAAGCTCAGCATGGCATGCAGGCGCCTTTATGTATGTGTAGTATAAGTATATCTGTATGTTCAAATACATATATTTCAAAACACAACAAATGCTTGTTGATAACAAACAGCACCAAAGGGTTTTAATATGCTGCTCCACTTACGTTTGTACCAGCTGCTAGACCAACTAACAGCTGGCTGAAAATAATGCGGGTGATGACTGCGGTACTTTTGGTCAAATAAAAGCAAATGACATTGAAAGCAAAAGTCACAAAACTCAATATATGGTTGAAGTACTCATTGCATACACACTCACAAGGGCGTGGAGAGGATATTTTTTAAAGGAGGGTGCTCTAGAGGAGTACTTCTCTCTGCCTAGTCGAGACTACCTTCCGGAATAAAGCCAGCTGAATCACTTGTGGTGATGTTGTGAACCTTGATCACATTGCCGAACAACTCCCTGCAGTTGCTAACCAACTTTTTCAAACAGATTTACTGCAGCTGATGACGTAGAGTAATAACTAAGCAGATTAGTTCTTTCACCTAGAGGCGACGCCAGATTGGCAGGCTTTGTAACCTGGATAGCTCACCAAAAGTACACAAAGTAAGTACGCGTTCAGGGGTTTCTCTTGCGAAGGAGTGGCGTACAACTGGATGGCTGATTTGCGGCTATGGTGACTTTGACCTCCTTCTACTAAGCTTATGATTTCCTTTAAGTTGGCCAATCTTAGCTTTATGCGAATTTTAAAAGAATTGACCACCTAGATGGTCCGATCTGTAGGTTTAATGGGTTAAGGAAATCCAGTGCAGTCGGGTAGCATCAAAAGGTTTTAGGATCGGATCAAACCAGGTTCATAACGGAAAAGCACTGGCTTTTTCCACAGAACAATCACCAGACTCTTAATTATTATTATTATTGTAGCAGTACCTTGCCCTGCTTAGTCCGCGCATCTATACTTGGAAACAGGGTTACATTGATATTGAAAGTTCTTTGACAGATATAAATCGAGTACGCTCAGGTACAAGTAATTTACGGCCCTAGCCCAACTGTCGTTGTAGCGATTTCGTTGACCCCGGAGTCAGGATCAAAGAATACTTTATTCGCCTCTCGAAATATTCTAACTCCCTACCCCGCAGGCTTTAGTAAACCTTTCAGGGGTGTTTCTGAAACAACAAAATAGACGACACACTCTGTAAGCGACCAAAAGCTGAGCCGTAAAGATGCCAGATTTCCGGAAAAGAGGGCTGAGACCTTACTTCTCAGTTATGCTGCATAATCGTTGCAGGGAAGTCCGATTTTGATACTGCAGCAAACATGAAGCGTCTTTTAGTGCTGCTTTGGAATCGACCAAGAGAGAGTCTATTTCGATTCTCAGGAGCATTCTCCAGAATTTCTTTGGCGTATCGTGAGGATCTTGCTGAGACATAATAAGTCGAAAGCCACACTGAAAAGGTTCAACCAACTTTTTCGGCCATGGGCCTCCAAAGAGTCTGATTACGCACTGCTTCTCACGATATTTTCTATCGCCTCTTTTGTTGGTTGGATAGACCACACCTATTCTGCATAAGATATAATACATGCTAAGTAACCCCTTCAAACTCCGACCTTAGATATGAACTAGTTAACGCATTTGGCATGGAGAAACAAAATAAAATGGTGACATACAAAAATAACAGCGAGTTTAATTTGTATTATGGTCCACGATACGGAATTCGCTATGGATGCACTTACGAGAGTGTGCTTAGCTGTACATATGTATATATATATGTGGGTCCATATAAGAGATATGCCTTTTGTTGTTGCCCAACGACCGCTGCTGATTTAATCGAATTTTAGCTGTGCCAATTCGCGGCCTAAATAATGCCAAAACGCCAAGGAGCGAACAAAGGGCTGTGGTGTGGGCGGGTATTGTGTTTGACATGAAGGGTAGTTGTTTGTATGTGTTTGTATAGCAGACCGGATGGCGCAGACTAATGGCGCTGATGTTAGTGGTTTACGATCTAGGAGCTCGCAAGTACAGGGTGACACGTCTGTTTGTTGGATTCTATTTATGAGCTCACACCAAACGAATTCCGTTGTGCCTGAGCTACATAAGATCACTCAGATGAATACGGAAAATCATGTAAAACAACCACACCAAATCACGTAAATGAAGCTTGCTGAAATAACTCGATTTCAAAAATCTGAATTAAATCCAATTTCTGACCCTTTCTTTTTTGAACGGTAATATAAAACACGTTTCAACCTTGGAAATAGCACATCAATGAATGGGGCGCCCTGTGCTGGAAATAAGTGTAGTTACAATAAAAATAATAAGAAAATTTTTAAGACTATCTTACTATTTATGTCCCCAAAAAAACAGCAGCGAATTTGTCCTTAAACAAAGAAATGGACCCATAATCATGTCATTATTTAACAAACGTTTTAATTAAAATCTTTACTTAACTTAAAAAGACATTTAAAATGTTGGTCAATCATAACCATATTAAACAAAGATTTTAGCTGAAATGAAAAGTAACAGGGTCCCCTTTTGAAAAACAATTTAGTTGGTTGATGGTATGAAGAAATTTTTTATGTTTTGCAAGGTCACCCTGTGTCAGCTATTTAATTCACAGGCCATAGCATATCTGTAGCAACAAGCGAAAAAAGCCAAACTCAAGTTTAAAGTAAGCGATGCCACAAGCACAACTGTTGACACAAACCGTGATTTTAAAATGTTAAAATGACATTTTCGTCATTTTGAGGTTAAAACTCCAACTTAGACATAAAATTTATTTTAAGTTGACTATGACAGACATGAAATGATGTTCATTATAGAATCATGCTTAAGTTGATAAAACTCTATTTTAATTTGACTATGATTATGGGTATGGTATGGTATCTGTGAGGTTTAATTTTGAAATTTTTATCACAATAATTGTAATAAAATTTATATAATTTGAAAATGTAAAGGTGGAGTGCAATTAACAAACTTTAAATGTTTTATCAATTGCTGAACTTTCATTTGTCATAATAAAAATTGATTGCCTCAGTTTGGAAACATGCACTCCCCATTATATTTTTAAAGCTCAGAAATTTATTAAAATTGGTATGATTAAAATTTCGAAGCTAAACCTAACAGTAAAGATGTATTTGTTTTTTGACGATATAAGTATACAGGTAGTCTCTAGAATTTTTCTATCATCTTTTTATTTTCTCCTTTTGAGTGCTACATGGAAAAAGGCAATTGCAATTGAGATTATTTTAGTTTTAGGTGCATATGTACATATTTTTCAAAAAATTTGAATCCTCTCAAAATAGTATGAATGAGTAGCACAGTTGGCTAATGCTACTCTGATAATAGTTATAAGTGGATATGTTCTGTAGCAACATACAGAAAATTTATTATTAACGGTTCTATTAAATACCCCCATTTTAAAGTGCATTGAATGACCTTTAATTTAATATGTCACTTTATATACTTTAAATCAAGTTTTACATGAATATTTCTTAATTTAGACCAATGCCGAAGGCGATTTCTTAGAAAACTATTCAGTCCAGAATAACATTTCCCTAGATTTTGATCAGGTTCTTAAGTTGGGAGTTTAAGTAAATAAGTGGGGGTCCGGGGTGCTAGCCCTGGTGGCGTGTGGAGCGAAGTCAGACCGAATGCGAATTCTTAGAAAACTATTCACTCCAGAATGGATATTTTCTTAGAATTTGATCAGGTCCACGGGGTATACATCAGATTAAAAGTAATTTTATGATTTTTTCAAAAAATAACTTTATTTTATTTTTTTTGCTTATATTTAATGTTGTTGTCATTACAGATATAAATATGTGTATATCAAATAAAATAGATTTTAATTACCTTTCTAAATACTTTTTGAAATATACGCTTTTGAAAAGCTCGATAATTTCACCTTTATCCCCGTACTCCTTCCCCAATCATTTGCACAAAAAAAACCACACCTGACCATGCCCACTTTTTTGTTTTTTTCTACTTGAACGGTCCGTATTCTTTACTTATTCCGGAAATAATAACATATGTATACGCAAAGAAATTTGTTTAAAATTCATTTTTAATATTTTGAATTTTCTTTTGTGACCTGTATGGCATGGTACAAAAAACAGGTAAAAACAAAAATAAAAAATTAACCCTGTATATTTTGTTGGCAGCTGAGGTCCCCAGATTGTTGTGTAGGTCAGTCATGTCAAAAGTGATGAAAGTTTAGGCTGGGTATTGTACGAAATGTTCTGGCACTGAAACCATGAAGCCGAAGTATGGTCGGCATCAGTGCAATATTGCCTTTTGGCGCCGCTTAATGGTGTCTTTTAATATAATAAATCCTGCTACCATTTTGGCAGCAGCTTAGGAGACACCACCAAAACCTGGTATAAAAGCGACAGTTTTATTATTTTTCACATTAATGAAAATTTAATTTCGATGGTAAACGTTTCTTCAGGAAATTTTTATAATTTCGTTCCGTCGTTGTTTTAAAAGTGTGGCAATAATGTATAAATTATAAAGCTGGGATAGCTAAAATGTCTCCTTACAATTGGCCGCTATTTTAGTTAGCCTTTGAGGCCTCAACTATACAGTTCCAATTCCTTCTTTGATATTTGGGGACGTGAAAGAACTAACAAGAGCTTTCCTTACTTGTGTTAAACTTTTCCATTATTCAATAAACTTTTTTATAAATCGTATTTTAGTTTAAAAAACAAAAAAAGCATAAATAAGAAAATTACTGCACATTTATCAAAACAAAGTTTGACAATTCAAAGACCACTTGAATGCAAAATTTTCTTATTGTACTGAAAACTATTATTTAAATTTTTTTTATTTTTTTATATTATTTTTCATATTTTAGTTTATAAATTTTGTATAGTATATATAATTTTTCGCGAGTGACATACTAGTGAAAAAGTCATCTGGCGCTATATTACTTCCACATTTCTCTCTCAGTAAAGAAAATATTTTAAAACGTTATCAAATAAATTATAAACTAATATTCCAAACTGGAGAAAAACTGGTTTATAAGAAATTTACTAAATTCACTAATTTGCCAAGTAGTCAAAATGAGAACAATATACATAGGTATGACGCATATATTTACTTATATATATAAAGAAAATAAAGGAGGAATTACACTGATTAATATATCGTCGATGCCTATGCAAAACCACCTATTGGCCAAATGCAAAACCTCCCAAATCACCAAAGTTACAAAAATGAGATTTGGTAACCGTGGATTCCAGGCATCATCTACAAAAATAATAAATTTCGTATTCGGTAAAATGCAAAACCGCATGTAATGTGTTTAGTTAAATTCTATTTGCAAAACCAACCAACATTTAGTTCTGTTCAGCAAGTTGATCAACCAAGCGTCAGTACTATCCAAAGGAAGTGGACTAATTACTTTGTGTTCTTTTCTAAGAAAATGTTTTTCAATTTTCAGTTTTTGTGAATACATATATACATAAAATACATGTGATGGCTTCAAATGAAGGATGTGATATGATTTTGGAAAAATGTTTGAAAGGCAACAAAATAAAGAAATAGTGTGCTTTATGCATATAATAAGTATCTGGGTGTATGCACATCAAAATATAAATTTAGATCATTGAGCGACTCCACCAAGTTCTCCTGGAACTTGCTACTCAGAGTTGGAATTGTCGCCGTACGCGCATGGAGTGTGCCTCTAAATAGACAATCGTGAAGAATTTTTTAATTCTCCTGTTAAGAAAGGTATAAGCAAAAACCAAACTATTTGTTTATGTATAAAATAAATTTTTATGGGTTTCTTCCAGCTACGTCAAAACCGACACAGATAACACATTTAATGAGGCGGAATCAAAAACGAAAACAATTCTATCAGAGGTGGCTGTAATATTTGTACTTCCTCCAGCAATGAACACTTCGCAGAGATAAAAATTTTGAAAGAAAACAAAAATAAAAGCCGACAAAAAAAAACTTATTAAAATATCAAACATATGAAATCATACGCCCAGGGTCGTAAGCGAGGCGATAAAGTCGTACTCGATTTACGTTTCCTTAAATACTTTTCTGATGCGTCAATCACGTACAAGTTGTCTTTCGTAAGCACTTTTCTAGAGCTTCCCCAAAGCCCTAAACGCAAATGGGATAAAAACACTTCTAACGCTCTTTATGTCTCGCAAAAAAATAAAAAAATCTAAATACGAACACTTACAAGAATTGAAACATGTAATTCCTTCAGACTGCCACTACTTTTATGACAATTTACCTACCAAACCATAGTTACTAATATATATGCCTGTAAAGTTTATTTTAAAACAAATAAAGTATTTTGTTTTTATTTGAAATGCGCGTAAAAAATATTTACATGTAAAAATAAGAAGAACATTTATTTGCAAAACCGTCTATAAAAGAAAAAATGACAGAAAAACACAATTATGGTAAACTTCAGGTAAATACTAGGGTACTGAGGTAAATTCACCTCTTAAAAGTAGAGAAAGGTTTATATTTAAACATTATATATAGGATTGAAAGAAAATTGGTTTTTTGATTTCCTATAAAATTTGAATGCCGTCAAATAGATGGTTTTGCTGTTGGTAGATAGGTGGTTTTGCGAAGGCATCGACGATATGCCGTAAAAAGGTTACAAAATTCAAAAAAGCTGTGCCATTTTCTAATCAAAATTAAAAAGCGTTCAAAATGAGTTCCTTGGGCAATCTGGTGTTAATTTCATTTGTATGTTTGAAAACACAAAATATTACACCCTTTATATGGATGAGTAAGAGGAAACCTTCTCTCGTGTGCTCATAACCACAAACCTGCAATGAATGGAGTTGTAATTATGGTATTATGGCGCAATTGAGTACATTTGCAACATGCTTTTCTTCATTAATTGCCGCACATTTAATAATAGGTTTGAAACTGTTTGACAAAGGCACATCGTTAAAAATTATTCAGGTTTATGGACATTTTTGGAGGTTTTGAATCATTTTGTTCATTTTTATTTTGCAGATTGACTTTTACATTTAACAAAAATGGATAACTGGGACACTGAAACAAGAATTTGGATTGTCCGCCGCTATCACGCACTGGAGTCCGTAGTTTCGGTTCAAAGAGAGTATAGGCGCACGTTTGGCGGCAATCCTCCGAGCAGATGGACCATAATAAGACTTGTAAACAATTTTGCCGAGCATGGGACAGTCAACAGAAGACTTTACCATCGAAACCCTTCAGTTCGAAAGGAGGAAACAATCGCTGCTGTAGCTGCTGCCATACAAAACAATCCACGTCTTTCGACAAGAAGCTTATCTGCTCAAATGGGTGTAAGCAGACAGTCATTACAGTCAATTATGCACAAAGATTTGGACTTATTCCCATATAAAATTCAAATGGCCAACAAACTTAACGCTGCAGACTTGCCGATTCGCTTGGAATTTTGCCAGAAGATGCTTCAAATGGTGGAAGAGGATGGAAACATGTTGAACTGTCTTTTCATGTCTGACGAGGCCCATTTCGATTTAAACGGCAACATAAACAAACAAAATTGTCGAATATGGAGTGCTTCCAACCCACAGATACTCCATGAGATGGAATTGTATCCACTTCGTGTCACAGTGTGGTGTGCAGTTTCATCACGCTGCATTGTCGGGCCCTACTTCTTCGAAGAAAACGGTCACACCGTTACGGTTACTGGAGACCGTTACTTGAGCATGTTGAGAGAGTTTTTCTATCCAGAATTACGCCGAATGAGAATTTCTTTCAACTCTGTGTGGTTTCAGCAAGATGGTGCAGCTCCTCATATAGCCCAACCTGTTATGACAGAATTGCGACGAAAATTTCCCAATAAGCTGATATCCAGAAACTCCACATTCCGTTGGCCACCCAGGTCGCCTGACCTTACTGCACCTGACTTTTTCTTGTGGGGTTATTGCAAACAGGAAGTCTTCAAAGCAAAACCAACAAATTTGAATGACCTTAGGCAATCCATTCGAGAAACAATTGCGGCTATTCCTGTCTCAACTCTCCAAGCAGTAATGAACAACTTTTTGGTAAGATGCCGCACATGCATCGACGAGCAGGGGGGGCATTTAAATTCCATTATTTTTAAAACTAATTAAGCTATATTTAATAAAATTTAATGAGCTTTAACATGAATAAAAGAAAAATGAATTCCATACACTGAGAAATTAAAAAAATTATTTGAGTTTCTTAATGTAGCAAAATTCATCAGCCACCCTGTAGCTAAAAACGCTCTTTTTCTCCTACATGTTTTGATAGATTTTTTTTTTTAATTTTAAACACATCATAGGCCCACTTGTTCAAGACTAAAGATTTTCCTACAGCGCATGTTTGTCTGTAATTCTATTTGTGACTTAGCATTGATTGTGTTTCCAAAATGGTTTCGCTGTTTGGTTAACCGTTATAACCTTACAGATATCCGTAGTAGCAGTAAAGACTCGCGACCAATATAACGTAGGTATGCAAGTGGGCTCCATCTCAGTAACTACAGCTAGCTTCTAAGTGTTATTTCTTTAGTTAAGGAAAACGTGCTACCAGCCATTTAAATTTGTGTCTATGTACAGTGGCGGACATAAGTGTACATGCAGTCGTTTTGTGCGATTTTCACAAATTTTTTTAATAAAATTATTTTAACAAAGCCTGAGTAAAAACATTTGTCAAGGTCTAATACAACAACTATAAGTTTTGTTTTAAAAACAACATTTCGCATTTTTTTTTCAGAATTTTTAGAATTTTTTGTAGTATGCAGTTTTGTAGCCAATTAAATTTTAGTACAATAAGGTGTTAATCTTAAGTTCGTGACACATTTCCCTGATTTTTGACAATTTGTTTTCTTGAAGGCTGCTGAATTTTTCTTCATACAAGTTTATGAACGCAATTTCTTTTGTATGAAAGAAAATACTTTAGCTCGTCGGAAAAAATTCTCTTTTTCGAACTAGTATGATATTAGTATGATTAGACTGCAATTTTACTAGTACATTTCCTTACATTTTGAGCTACTATGAAACTGGTATTTTACGACCAGTATGATACTAGTATATTTCCAATATATACAAACTAGAATTTCATGAGGGGTAGATGACTGCTATGTTCTGGTCGAAATCTGACAATTGACATCTCGTAGGACCTCGACATGTTAAAAATACCAGCTGCTTATATGGAAATATGACAGTTGGCTGACTAGTTGGGCTTGGTGCATATACTAGTTGTAAAGTAGTTTGAAAGGGAGCGTGTCATTATTCTGTATTACAAAATTCTGTGTGACAAAATTCTGTAAATTGCAAAAAAATTCTGGTTGAACAAAATTCTGCTTTTTTAAAATTCTGCTTTCTAAAAATCTGCTTTCAATGTTCTGTATTACAAAATTCTGTATTAAAATATAATGTTAACAATGTTAAAGAGGTAATGTAATTATTTTGAAAAAGTGCGCACATGTACATATGTATATATTTTATTTGTTTTGTCGCAAGTTTTCATGTGGTTGTTGTAAATTATTAGGCTGTACTTAAAAACGCGCAAAAGAGTCGGATCGGTGGCATGTTGCCACCGATTAGGGCAACCACCTGGACTTGGCATGGCGTAGCCCAGGGTTATTTAAATAAGCGCGGCCGAAGGCCGCCTATGCAGAAAGGTCTTTTGTACAGAATAACTGTAGTTCGCGTAGCTGCGCACTTTTTCAAAATAATTACATTACCTCTTTAACATTGTTAACATTATATTTTAATACAGAATTTTGTAATACAGAACATTGAAAGCAGAATTTTAGAAAGCAGAACTTTAAAAAAGCAGAATTTTAAAAAAGCAGAATTTTAAAAAGCAGAATTTTGTTTTTAGAATTTTGTACATACAGAATTTCGACACCAACCCGTTTGAAACTAGCTGGGTTGACTTCAGGGTAACTACAATGCACATTCCTGACGTATATAATTGATGATATTTCAGAAAATGTTGGAAATATGTAAAGTTGCAATAAGACCAACATAAATATCCACTTTATATAAAGCTTACAACATTTGATCACAAATCTTATGAAATGAGGTGGAAAATGTACAGATGTCATTAGACATAAGCTTTATGAAGTCATTTTTACATCTTAGAACTCACTCTTTCAATCTCTTTTTTAGTTAGAAATATTTTTGCTAGAAATGATTATCTAGAATTTCGTAGGCTTATTTATACCAGTCCTAGCAACTGCAACATTTCCATTATCATAAGCAGTAACAACCCTTCAGAACTGTCTATAGATAAATACATATTCGGACTGCAATCGTTCAGTTAACAACGCCGTTCTACATTTTATTTTCTGTTCAACTAATATTCTGAGTATTTAAATATTCACTTTATTAAATTAAATATAAAAAAATTTCTTGTAAATAACAGTTTTAATAGTGAAATTATAATCCTTTTGAGAATTGTGTTCTTCAAATAGTGCATTTGGGTTGCAGATCATGTACGTACGTGCATGTCAACAAAATCACCATTATTTTTTGCGGTCTCGCTACTGCAATAGCGGCGAAGCAACAATGAGTAAGTAATAAAAAACTAAAAAAAGTGAAAACAGAACGATCATTTGTTAAAGCAATTGATTAACTAACATTCCTTTTCGGAAAAATCAAAGTAACTTTTTCCGAAGAAAAGTGCACAAAAGAAATCTTGTATTGTTGTTATTTTTCAGGGTTGACTTATTGTGATTGTGAAATGCAGTTTTCATGAATGTAATGACAGTTAATCTCCAATGGAATCGTTGAGAAGCTTGTTACAACGAAAATGGCGAGCAGAGATACACACGATATTAAGGGGGTTAAAAGTGACACTTTCTAAAAAATTGCACATTATGTACTAGAATTCCATAAGCGAGTGGTTATTTGCAAAAAATTCCGAACTAACGAAAGATATTTTTACAAGTATGGATTAGATTACAGATTAGTAAATTAATATAATTTGAAATTTTCTACAAAATGTTTTAGGAAAATTTAATGATGTATATCTGTGAAATTAATTATAAAATTCAAAAGGACTTTTATTAAAAAGGAAGAAAATTACTTTTTAAAAATGTTTGCCAAAAGTAAAAATGCTGTGAATAGCGACTACATTTTCATTGAAATTTGTTTCAATTATTCAAGATAGACACATATTTTATATCTGATGAGTGAATTTTCATTAAATTGGTTTGTAATGTAGTTTGGAAATTTTCTTGTATTTTTCAACCCAAAATGAACTAACCAATTTGAAGTGGTACAGTAACTGGTTTGATACTGACGCATATGCCAACTAGTATGATGGCTGGTATGATACTGGTATATGTACTGACTAGTATGTCAACTGGTATATTGCTGATGCAGAATCGGACAATTGCCATCTCGTAGGACATCGCCGTGTTAAAAATACCAGTTGCTTATATGGAAAAATTAAAGAACTCGAACTAGTTGAGCCGGTTTGGCAAACTTGTATTTGACTAGTATAAAAGTATTAGAATTGACTGCAGGGTGCTTACAACATTTTTTGTTGGGCACGAACATTCAACAGCGTGTGTATAAGTATGCGCGTTGTGGAAGTTCGCCCGTTTGAATTGCTGTTGCTGCAGTGAAATATTCGGTTACTTCCTTTGTTATGCAACAAACCAAAAACAAATGAACGTTCAAAGTTCAACCAAAATCACGTTCGATTGTATGTGTTTGCTTGTTGGAGTGCAGCCGGTAATTTGGAGGAACGTTTGATTGATCTAACCAGTGAAATTGGAATCATTGATTTAATTGCAATTTGGTAATTAATAAAGTGATACTTCAATTTTCGTAAGAACTTTGAGAACGGGTTTGAATTATTTCTGCAACATACTTATGTTTGCATGTATCATCCCTGCAAAACTGCGATTAGTCTAGGATTCTTCCGGAAAGAGTCGCAAAGGAGCATGCGGCTAATGCCAGTGCTGATCACTTTGTGTCGAGTGGACTGTTCACATTGTTTTGAGCATGTCCGATGGAGAGTCGTATTGTGCCCATTTATACCCGAAGGGGTACGAAAGAACTAATCCACTTTCTACCCTAAATTATGCTCTTAAGTCCTATGAGTATGCTAGAAAATTTAAAATTTACTGATGTATATTGAATTATAATATAATAATATAATATATTTACATTAATCGCACAATTTTATGCAGGGATCCCTGATCTCTAATACCTTTCATCTACGATGGGCTGCAATCGATCCAAACTATTCCGAGTTAGGCATAGTTGGAATAGGTCGATTTTACTTTATATTGATGTTGAAAGTAAACTTGTCCGACCGTAACCGTAGGGGAAAGGAATGGGACCAATTAGCCTTTTTATAGGACATCCTAAAACAAAAGTTATCAATTCAACCCATACAAAGAGATCAATACTGGTATTGGTCGCATGCACCTTTGGGACTCATGACTGATTCATCCTAGACCAATCGCTTGAAATGCGAATTGTAATAATAGTAATTACTCATTATCACCTACATATTTGTTTGGGAACACTAGCTGAGAGATATTTTTATCAACTCCGTCATGGTCTCCTCTTTTTGGCCTGCTTCTAAAAGCTGATGTCACTATATACACTATCTAAGTTGGTACCTGTTTGTAGCGGATCACTCAAACCGTTTTTCAACATATTAGGCGAGATGTGATAGGAGACTTATTGAGCGTGATCTTTGTTCGTCGAACTCGGATTTTAAATCCTAATTGTTTACTTAGTTCAAAGTAGTACTTGTCGACTTTACGGAACCTTTCAGAGTTCCGATCTCTGTCTCTAAATCACGACTTGAGTACCCAGTTGCAAGTGTGCTGCTTTTTTGTATTTTTTTAACAACACCAAGTACTTCGTCTTGTCCCCTCCCCATTCAGTGCACGATACAACCGTTTTCGCCATATTCTCTTTGCAGGCATGATACTTAAGGCACGCCTATTAAGGTTATTGATATACATATCTCCAGTAAATGCCAACAGAGATAGAGCAGTATAATTACTACTAACACTAAACTGATGTATGACTCGGTTGTAGCAATTCTGTGATTGGTGTAAAAAAATTATGAAATTTTGAATAATCTTTATTATAAGTAGCTATTTTTGCAGCGATAAATTTGGGCGTTATTTAAAAAAAAACCCGCAGGGGTTCGGTGTGGTAGAGCGGCAACACTACCGCCACACTACGGCAATCGATAAACTATGGTTAAGTATATCCTCCTAGAAAGTTTTGATAGTCTGCGCCAAATACCTTTAGAAATATTAACTATAAAAAATTTTGTTTATTGCGCCGAAGCCACGCCCTCTTTCCCATTACTCTAATTTTTCGTTCTGAGTTTGGCATTTATTTTGAAAATTGTCTCATCATGTTTCAACACTTCATTACAAACACTACCAGAGCCTGATAACTTCCAATTTTTCCCATAAGTAGGGTTTTGATATCGTTTATCTCCAGATTAATATCCTAGTAACTACTGCGGGTTAGGGGTTTAGAATATGCCCGAGGTAGGCATACCGGTCATAAGAGGCGACTAATATGCACAAAGGTAATGACGTGCAACTCGATGGTTGATCTACGGATATGATGCCTCTCACCTCTCATTACCCATCTCTCCTTCCTTACGGAAGGAGGGGTGACATGACCTAGAAGGTTCCACTGGTCATAAATCGCTACCACGACAGTCGGGCAGTACCGCAAGGGAGTACCGGAGCGTACCGGATTCATATCCGGCCAAGGACTGTCAGTTCGACAGCACTCCCCAAAACCTTCGGGGAGTGTTTTTGTCGTTACAACAACAACAACAACAACAACGAACAAACCCCTAAAAAAATTATTAAATTTAGTTTAGTTGCTTTGTTTGAAGAGGTCGAACAAGCCAAATCAATTAAATCCGCATCCACGAACGAACGTACCGAATAAGCATGGACAAAGGCTATCATAACAACAAGAAACTAAAGCTAATAATAGTAATGCTTTATAGAATGGTTGGAGACGTTTATCTCTCACAGGGACCAGGGAGCAAGTACGTCAATAACAATACCTGATTATTCTCTCTCTCTCTATGGCGCGATATACAACAGGTATATCATCATAAACCTCCTAAGAGATTTTTGCGCCAAGCTTCTCTTCCAATTTGTGGTGTGCCGATTTGAATTTTCCCTACAAATTGGTGGGACCTACAGTTTTTTGTCGACTCCGAACGGCATCTACAAAGGAGACGAATTTTTTGCTGAGAAGCCTGTCATGGCAGAAATACACTCGGAGAGTTTGCCAAACCACTGCCGAGGGGCGACCCCGTTCTGAAAAACTTTTTTCAAATCACTTTTGATGTTACCTGTACCAGGGCTCGAACCATGGACCTTCGGTGTGGTAGGCCGGCAACACTACCTTCACACCACGGCGGCCTGATTATTCTAGAGAAAGATTATTTGAACCATCAACGTATTTCTACATGTTACCTACGTTTAGTACCGATGTTATGACGAACTGCATTAACTTTACAGCGGCATTGACTTACGATTTTAAATGCAACGGATATATAGAGCTATGGACACCTTGGAAATATTATATACCTGCTATAGAAGGTATTACTATCGGCGACAGAAAAGGGAGAAAAAGCCTTTTTATTTCTAGGAGTTCTTGCAGCAAATAAATTCAATTTCCATTTATACTTTAACCAAAACCGTTTTGCATCTTTAACAAGCGCATTTACTCTCCTCCAATTAAGATCTACCAACACTTTCATTTTGCTATTTAATTTAGTAATTTATTTGATATTTAAACCAAGCATTTTCGGTAATTGCGGACGTTACTAACTTTGGATAGACTAACGGCGGTATGCAGAGTCCGAGGGAGCTACGAATATATCGTACACATAAGACTGGGAAAAAATATCTTATTTATATTTTTTTTGAAAATTATATTATATAAAATCAATTTAAAAAGCTTTAAGCGGATGCTTTGAAACAAATTTTCTGATGAAGTAAATATATGCAGCTAAATTTTTAGACTTCAATGGATGCTTTGGCAGTTTAGGAGCAAAACGATAACAGCTCTAAAAAATCATAACTACCAGTGACAGGCCTCAAACATAATATAAAGGTCTGAAAATTTTACATTATTTTTTCTTCGCTGTTCTAAAAAATTATATAAATTTGATTTTCGCAAAAAAATGATACTCAATAAATGCAAATTATAATTATACCGTCCTGAAATCCATGATAATTCGGTAAAGTATGTTTTCCGAAACAACTTTCGCAGACTTAAATTTTTGTTCAGCTAAATACATCTCGAAAGTGCTAATTTCTTCAGTATCAAAACTCTAGTCGCCAATGAAACATGACGACGATGAGAGAAAGTAAAAATTAAATATTTGCTGGTGTTAAGTGATTCCTCAGGGAATTCAGATACGCCCCGATAATATTATCAGTGAAAACAATCGTGGTTTGTTTTTTTTTGGATCAGTCTAATACACAAACATAAAGAGATAAATATGTAAATCTGCACACTAAATGCCCGGCATTGCCTTTCGCCAGAGCAACCATTCATCTTTTTCATTCATACCATGAGCTTAATCAGCGTGGCTGGCGCGTAAATGAATGCTATCGCTGCTGTGTGTCTGTCATTATGTTGGCTGCGGTTGGTGTTGCATTTTCTTCTTCTGGTATTTGTTGGCTGTGTGTACTGGATGAATACACTTAAAATCTGCTATCGCTATAAAAAGGCAACACCAACTAATGCTGGAGTCATCGTGGACTATGTATTGGAAGAACGGATGTGATAAAAGTGTACGGTGGGTGTGACTGAAATTTACGAGGGGATAGATGAGTGCCGCGGTCTTTTAAATGGTGTCTCAGACTGACTTTAGATTCAAGAGATACTTATACTGTCTAGAACTATGAGATTGATGCAATTCTGAAATAATTATGCACTTTAGTCTTGTTCACGCAACGCCTTCCAACCAAGTAAGTTACAATGGTGGATTTCAGAAATGGACTGGAGCTGACATACAGACTAGATGGATAACAGTACCGTTTCATGCTGCTATATGTTCCCCTCCTTACTGGATCCTTTTGGTGAACTATCTATCTACAATAACACCTTGTGCTACGGAAAATATAAAATAAAATAAAATAAAATCAAATACAATAAAATAAAATAAACCAAAACAAAACAAAATAAACTTAAATAAAATAAAATGAAATAAAATAAAATACAAAAAAAAATAAAATAAAATAGAATAAAATACAATAAATTAAAATAAAATAAATTAAAATATAATAAAATAAAATAACATAACAAAAAATTAAATATAATAATTTAAAATAAAATAAAATAAAAAAAATAAAAATAAAATAAAATAAAATAAAAAAAAAGTAAAATAAAATAAATTAAAAAAAAAAAATAAAAAAAATAATAAAATAAAATAAAATAAAAACATAAAATAAAATACAACAGAATAAAATTAAACAAAATAAAATAAAATAAAATAAAATATATGCTATTTTCAGTGGATGTTGTGGAGAATCGAACCCACTCACTCTGATTGCAAGCGCAACTGCCTAACCCATAGGATATGCCCTTAATTCAAGTTTTTCTCTAATTGTTGTTTCTTATCTGAAATTATGAAATAAAATAGAATTAAATAATCGAATCACGAAAGAGATTACAGTTTGGATTGCTGACTATCTCAGAGAGAAAAATTCACCGATTCGACTGTCCATTGCCATGAAGTGTCGCCGTGCTAATGTTATCAGAGAAAGTGAACTCGCCTCCAATAAAAGCGTAATCACGAGGCGAACGGACGTGTTCTTTCGCGCTCTAAGTCTTTTTTCTATTTTCGCGTTCTAAAAGTTTATTTACAATGAAAACGTGTCTAAAATGTAATGCACAGTGTTTGCATGTTGATTGTGTTCAATGTCGCTTATGCATGTCTAAAATACATTTAAAATGCGCTAATATATCGGCAGATTCTATAAATTTGCTTAAAGACAATAAAAATATAATGTTTAGATGTGACAATTGTGCCATTCTATTCTCCCGCTCAAAAATCGATAAAGCTCTCAAAAATATCAGTGCATTAGATAAATTTTTAAAACTGTTTAATTGTGGTGAGTGCCAGCAAGATGACAATAGCGATTCTCTTCCTGTTGACAACGCTATGGTGACGCGCTCTAAGGCGAAGGTAACTGAACCTAAAGCAGTAACATTGCAAATCGCTAATCCATCACTTAATAGTGCACCGAACTTGGCTGCTGCCGAGAGTCGTTCTTTTACTAATCCAAGCTCTCTTACCAATACTCAACCTCCGATAATATCTTTAAATGACAACAATAATGCGAATGACAACAATAAATGCAATTCGTCTAACACACCGAAGGTATTACCTCGCTCTTATTCAGATGCTGCTGCCGCTGGTGCTGCTTTTGCTGCTGATGTCAGCTCTGCCGCTCTCAACAGTTTAAATAATGAAGTAAGTAAGAGTGATAATGCTACTGCTGATGCTAGCTCTCCAGATCTCAGCACCAAGAGAAAAAAGGAAAATCGCGCAAAAAAGAATGCAAAAAATCGTAGAGTTGTTGTTGGATGCAATCGAAGCGATGAACTTGCTGTTGCTTCTCCGTTAAAATGGTTACACTTGTCTTCGTTTAAACCTTCAGTCACTGCTAATAATATAGTTGAGTATGTCTCCAAGCATACGTCAATCCAATCAACTAACTTATACTGTAATGCGCTCATTAAAAAAGGCACCGACACTAACTCTTTAAAAAGAGTAAACTTTAAAATCGGAATTTCTTCTATGCTTTACGATAAGCTCTTGCGCTCTAACATTTGGCCAGCCAATGTAACAGTGCAGCCGTTTAAATTTTTTCAAAAGCGGGGAGATGTAGAACAAGTAACATAAGTGTCATGATACCGCAAAATCTCAATGTGTCTACTAGCTCTAAATACTCTTTATACTATCAGAATGTTGGTGGCATGCGAACCAAAGCGGGAAAATTTCGTCGCGATACATCATTGCATGAATATGACTTCGTGGCTATTACTGAAACCTGGCTATACGGTGCCATATCTTCAAACGAATACTTCGACGATCATTACATTGTCTATCGGAAGGATCGTGATGTTGAAGCTACTGGACTTGAAAAGGGTGGCGGTGTTTTACTGGCTCTAAAAGCTAATTTTTGCAGCAACGCAATCACTCTGGATTTACCCGATGGGTTGTTAGATCAAATCTGCGTTAGAGTTAAATTTTCTGGCAATAAATCTTTAATAGTTTTTATTTCTTATATTCCTCCTGGTAGTGATATAGAAATATATGTAAAACATTTAGAAAATGTCATCGCAATCTCTAATTCTTTAAAATCTGGTGATGAAATCATTTTCTTAGGTGACTTTAATCTGCCAAATATCTCTTGGGAGAATCATAATAAAACCTTAACACCGCATAACCTTAGCTCTAATGTTGAAATCTACGTCGTAAGCAGTTTGCTCTCTCATGGTTTCGTACAACGTAACGCAGTTCTTAATGAGAATAATAGAATCCTAGATTTAATATTTGTTACTAATAACTTAAAGGTATCATGCGATGAATGTCTATCTCCAATTTTGAATAATAGCTTTCATCACAAGGCAATTTCTCTCAGTATCATGTTTTATAGTTTTGATAGCATAAAAGATGATCCACCAGTTCGGCGTGATTACATGAGTGCCGACTTTGAATCTATTAATAGTTTTTTGCACTCTTCGGATTGGGAGTTCCTGCAAAATTCCGGCTTCCCCAATGTTTCTTACGAAATATTCTGCTCCATTCTTTCGCAAGCCATCTCCAATTTTGTTCCTCTAAAAAGATTTCCAGGTACAAACAAGCCACCATGGTTTAATCAAAGACTGTCTAATTTGAGAAATAAAAAGAATAAAGCTTTTAAGAGACTCAAGGAAAATAATTCTGAATCGAATCGTCTTAACTTCATTCATTTAAGAAAAGAGTATGATCATCTGCATAACTTCCTATTTAGGCACTATATGTACAACGTTGAGCCGAATTTAAAGTCGAATCCGAGTAGCTTTTGGAAATTTATAGATTCCAGAAGAAACACTAATGGATACCCAACGAACTTGGAATATGAGGGTACTATCTCTGACAATACTGTTGACTCCTGCCACTTGTTTGCAAGATTTTTTCAGAAAGTTTATGAGAGGCATAACATTTTTACATCGCTTATATTCCCTTCTATAACGTCACTGCCTTCTATAAAATCATTTTCGATAACCGAAAAGGATGTGCTATCAGCTATTTCTTCGCTAAAGTCCAGTTCCAAACATGATTCCGAGGGATTTTCGCCTGTATTTTTCAAGCGCTGTTGCCTTACTTTAGCTAATCTCATATCCCAACTTTTCCAGGATTGTATCAATAATGGCACTTTTCTCGAACAGTGGAAGCTATGCTACATTGTTCCGGTCTTTAAGTCTGGAGACCGTAATGATGTCTGTAATCACAGGCCTATAGTTATACAGGGGACGCTGGCCAAATTGTTCGATTTTATAATCCAATCAAAACTATTTGACCATGTTTGTGATTTAATCTCTCAACATCAACACGGCTTCTTTCCTGGAAGATCAACCTGTTCGAACTTGACCCTATTAACGAATAATATAGTGAGTGCATTCGGAAAGCAGGCACAGCTTGATGTGATTTACACAGACTTCTCCAAAGCATTCGATAAGGTTTGTCACACTATTCTTTTGCAAAAGTTACGAAGTTACGGAGTTAGTGGCATTCTCATGAATTTCTTCGCTAGCTTTCTATCAAACAGGAAACTTTTTATTAAGATAGGGAACTCAACCTCAAGAGTTTTTATCGACGCATGGTCAGGTATACCTCAGGGTACCCACTGCGGACCACTGCTCTTTATTTTATTTATTAACGATCTACCGAATTGCCTCAAATTCGCTAAGTGCCTAATGTTCGCGGATGACGTAAAACTTATTTGCACCGTGCGTGACGCAAGCGATAGTTATAGGTTACAAGATGATCTTATTTCACTTAATCAGTGGTGCACGTTAAATTGTCTCAAACTAAATATCAATAAATGTTGTGTTGTCACCTTCTCTAGAAAGTCGAACAACATAGTATATAGTTACAACATAGACAATTGCGCTCTAACTAGAAACACTCAAATTAAGGATTTGGGTGTTATCTTCGACTCAAAGCTGACATTCTGCCAACACATTGACTTCATAGTATCTAAATCGTTTTCCATGATAGGCTTCATAAGAAGAAATTTGATAGATTTCAGAGATCCTTGTACTCTAAAAGCTCTCTACATATCTCTGGTCCGAAGTCGCCTAGAGTATTGCTCACTAATATGGTGCACATACTATGAAATTCACTCACAGAAAATCGAAAGAGTTCAAAAAATTTTCACGAAGTTTGCTATAAGAAAGTTACCGTGGCAAGGGGATTTCCCTTCCTACATTGGTAGACGGAAACTACTGGGCTTGCAGTCCCTGCATGAGAGAAGAATATGCTTCTCAATAATTTTTATCTATAATGTTATTAACAACAACATCCACTGTGATGACTTATCTAATTTGGTCAATTTATATATCCCGCCGCGAAACTTAAGAAATACTCGCTTATTGGTAGACACAATGCACTCTACTAATTACGCCATGAACGAGCCGATTGCTAGGAGCGTTAGATTATGCAATACCTATGCTAGCGTTATTGAGTTTAATGTTTATATAAGTACATTTAAATTAAAATTGTATACTATTTTTAATTGAGTACTGCGTACTTAATCTAGTCTGTAAGAATTAAATTCTGTAGACTGAACTTAAATAAATAAATAAAAAATAAATAAAAATTCGCAACGAATCCGTAGTGCTTCACCTCTGTTCTGTGCGTGACTACGCCCTTCGTGCCTGCTTTATGTATATTTGAATAGGATGTATGTATGTATGTATGTATATGCGTCAGCAAATAGTGATGAATTCAGATTGGGATTTTCTTGTTGAAAAATTGCACACTCTTTCAATTTGGCTTGCATTTCATCAAAAAAACAGAAGCGCAAAATTTTGAACAAAACGTAAGCAAAAATCAACAACAACGCACTTTAGCAACGATGTGAAAACTGCTACACTCACGAAAGTCTCGCTTTCCCAAGTCTTTGTCATATTTTTTTACTTTTAGTGCTTCTGGGAATCTAAGAAATTTAACGCGCAACTTCTTTTTGCGGGCATGTGAATTCCACCACTTTTTTTTTGGAACTTTGTCTAATCTTTGCTAATTTGCTTAAACACGTCGTCTTAATGCTTTGTGTCGTCATTGTTGATAGTCGATAACGAATTGTAAACATTTAGTAGCTATCAGAACGGCAGCTCTATCTCGTTGTCGGTTGTCGTGGACACTTTTTTTTTGTTTAGCTTCGCTCATTCCAAATCCAACGAAGAATCACTCTTGCAAACAAATGCTACTTCGGACTGAGTAGACAGTTGAGAATTAAGGTCCTCTCTCGAAGAACGAAAAAAAAAGATTGCAAAGTAACCTATCGTACCCTTCCTGGTTTATGGTACAGAAGCTTGGACACAAAATCTGATGAGGCGGCTCCGGGAGTATTCTTCGAAAGATTTAAGGGCTTCTACGCATTAACGACGGCGAGTACCGATGAGGACTTAATGAAGGGTTTTGGAAGCTTTACGAAGATGCCGATTGCCACCAGTTTGAGCAACGAAGAAACAACTGGCGAGCTATGTTGGACGATAAAAATGGCACGAGCGGCTAGGTGTCCATTTAAAGAAGAAGAAGTCTGGTGTTATATATATAACACACTGCCATCTCATTTAGCTTTAAACAGCTTCAATTAAAGGTTGTCAACATAACTTCTCGTATTCTAATTTCTTTTCCAAAATTTAGTTGAAATATCAGCAATGATTTTCCAACATTTAGTCGAAAGCTTACTATTCGCTCTAGCTTTTAAATTTAGCGGAGATTACAACTGACACATTATCTTGATTTTAAATCTCTTCTACTCAAATTTTAATTTTAATATAATCCGAAAGAGTGACTGAATAAATACTCGCACGACGACACTCATTTCCATTCACATTTAAATCTTTAATATATCTGCATTTTCCTGAATGCTTTTAATGAAAGGTATAACAAAAGCATAGCCTACATTAAGGCGCCTATTATTTCTGTGATTATCTAGGGCAAGCCATTTACTTAAAGTGACCTTGAAAGCTTTAAGTCATTTGGTTGTGAAAGCCGCATTGAAATAACAAGAGGCTAAGGATAAAGATACATTACAAATCTATGTACGTATGTGTGTATATATGTATATGAGTGTGTGTGTGTGTTTGTACAAGTGCCAGTTATTATTAAGAGCATAATAATTTTTACAAACATCGCATTAAAAGCCAAGCTACCCGCCATTATGCTAGTTGAAGTAAGCATATCTTATGCATGACAAATTACTATTTCAACACGTTTACACGTAGTTTCCATTAAAATGTAATCCGCTGGATTAGTAGCAAAATGGCTAAGGTGAAAATGAAAGAAAAGTGGGTGACGATGTTGGTGAGAAAGTGAATATTATATACCCAGTTGTAATAGCATATCCCAACAAGATATTTGAGTATCAAATCGAGACTTTTGATCTTAGTCATGTGAAATGATCTAATTAAGGTTAATGGTTTAGTCGATTCTTTCGAAACTTAGAATATTCAAAGATTGAACTAAGAATAACGATTAGCTACTTCATCACCGGTATTAAAAATGACAACTTTCCTCGATGGATGGCAAAATATTTCTATTTTAGTCATTTGAAGAGTACAAAGCAAGTTAGAGCAGCGGATGGGTGAGAGTGAGAGGTTAGTAATATAGATAAAGAGAACTACGCAAAACTTGGGATTTAAAGAGAAAAGGAGAGCAGGAAGAGCGACGAAGAATATAGCTGAACTCCAAAGCCCATCGATTCTCATGGAAAAAAAAAAAAATTAGGATATACTTGCAGGCAGCTCAAAGAACGGTTACGTTAGCAACAGCAATATTGTGAGAGCAAGCTTAAGTAATATTTCTGCAGATTGGGGATAAGCTTAACAAGAAAGGGAAAAAATAAGTCGTAAGTGATAAGTATGGGAGAGAAAGAAAGAGAGAGAGAAGATTAATGAAGAAGAAGAGACTGACGAAGGACTGTTGCTTTGTTAAACCTTCAAAGTCCTACAAAAATATTAATCATCAAATCACTGGAGACCGATAGACATTCAAAACCAGCTGTCTACGCCTTGTCCTGGCAAAGGCTGGGCAGTTTGGCACATAGTGATCTCATGACTCCCCGTCGTCATTCTCCATGCAGAACATTTTCATTGGCCCCCAACGCGAAGTGCTCCTTTAAAACTACGATCAACAGGAATAGATGAACCGTAGTGAAACCTAATAGTTCCCAAGATTGTCGGGCGTTTACAATAGCCCAGAAGGACGTAGACACCTGGCAAGACGTGGTGTCAGCGCAGCGCGTACTTAGCTGATTCGAGGCCCATCTCCAAGGCTCATTCGTCCCTAAAGAGCATACCGTAGAAAAATCCGAAACTTTAGTAGAGACAGGTGCACACTAATCTGTGTCAAAGGGATGATTTCAAAGCTAGATAGAATGCCGGAATGCCCATAATGCGCAAGTTTATATCCAGCGCTTGTCTTTCCAACAATGTCAACTGGGTGCAGATTCAGCATAAAGTTCAATGCCCGGATAAGAATTGTGTCGATTTTAAGTTGGTAATCAACGAAAGTTCCCTACTACAATGTATTACTGCAACTAAAAACCCCAATATCAGCCGAAATATCGGCCAAACTTTTTTTTTTTAAAGTTGAATTTCCCATAAAGTTTTCGTTAACATGTCTGCCTAGCTCTTTGTTATTTATAAAACCATAATAACCTCGATAGTTTCATGAAGAAAATGCGGTTTGTGGATTTTAGTGCCTCACTATGGAACCTAGCTTCCTTTCAACATAACTTTCTTTTTTAACATTTAAAGATTTCTTTTTAACCATAATTGAAAAACATCGCTTTACGAATTCATTTAATTTTTGTGGGAAATACTTTTTGGGTGGACGTGGGGACAACTTGTAACCTTGAATCTCTCCTCTCGTCTAACGAAATCGTAATATGTTGGGAATAAACGAGGGCGAGTATCCTGTGAGCATCTTAATTTATAGGCATTCTTGGTCATATTAGCATTCGATTTCGTATATGAATATTCCTATAAGTACTCTTATTCGTGTTTGTACTTGTACATATTCGTATTAGTATCCGTATTCGTATTCAGATTGTTATTCATATATTTATATTTGTATTATTTTTCCCATTAATTTTTGTATACTTATTCGTATTGCGATTTCGGCTCATATTGGTATCCGTATTTGTATTCGTATTCCGATTCCTTTTCATATCCAGACACGCATTCGTATTCCCATTTCGATTTCTATTCATATTCGTATTCCGATTTCTATTAATATTTGTAGAAGTATTCATATTCATATTCCGTTCTCTGTTCATATTCATATTCCGATTCCGATTCATTTTCGTATTCCGATTCTTATTCGCATTCGTCTACGTATTCGAATTAGAATGCTTGTTCCGATTCCTATCCATATCTGTATTCGCATTTTTATTCCCATTCCTGCTCATATTGGTATCCGTATTCGTATTCGTATTCGTGTTCGTATTCCGATTCCTATTCATATTTGTACACGCTTTCGGATTCGGATTTCGATTCCTTTTCATATTCGTATTCAGACTCCGATTCCAATTCATATTCGTATTCATATTACAATTCCTCTTTATTTTCGTAGTTGTATTCATTATTATTATCTTAATTTAAAACGATTCTTCCTATTTTTGGAACATATATTGCTCCGTTTCATTATACCGTCCAAAAGTACAGCTGGGTATAAATATTTTTAAATATATTACGTATACGCTGCGTCTGCTCTTGGCGCACTCAACACAATCTACAATCTCCGCAAAGAAATGCCACGTATACTGCTAAGGGAAATGATAATTATTAATGTCTGGCTGGGTCAAAAGCGTGTGCAGGAATGTGATAACGGAAAGTCGTGCTTATTACGGAAATCTCAGGTTACAGTTTAAGTGCTAATGCTAATGCTACAAAAATATGTTGGCAGGAGTATTTATGCTTTTCAAAGCTACATAAAACAAATGTGACGAGAGAAGTGAGTGTTTGGGGGAAAACAGGTGCGATATTGAACGGAAGCATATTGAGTGGCAAGGTAAATTTCTGAAATGCGAATTGGTATGTACTCGTATTTGTATATGTGTTTGTATTTTTATGTGTGTTTGTATGTGATAAAATTGCGCTGCTACGACCTATTTAATATTTATTTGTTGTTTGCTAAGCATTTTTGACATGCTATTTAGTCAGAGCAAAGTATAATCTATTTAATTTAGAAAATGGGTTGGTTTTAGCTAGTCAAAGAGGCAGGCGGTGGAAGCAAGTTTTTGCTAGTTCAAAGGCCAAAATGTTGAACTTGTAGTGACTGTTGTTGGGTTATTTGTATGTTTGTTGTTGGTGTTGTCTTTGCGTACTTTGTAAAATTTAATTAAGCTCTTAGCATACGCAGAACTAAAAGCGCTGTCGTAGCTGCAAGCCATAAAGTTTAACGCAACACAATTTTTAGTTAATTTTCACAAATTTCTACCCAACTAAGCAACCCTGCTCACATCATGGTTGCTTGCCATGAGGTCGGTTGCTTACAAGTACCCGCTAATTAAATTTGTTATAACAAATTTAAATGAAATGCGTTTGAAAAATATTTATATACAGAGTTTGTAGTGCAATGGCTGTGCTATAGAGCTTTGCTGGGTTTAAAATATATTCAGTGCAATACAAGGTGCTTGGGGTTTTTATGAAAAAAATTTATTTGAATAAAATTTTACATACTTTCGAGGAGAACAATGTCAGATTGATAAATTACCTTATATATAAGTTAAATTGAAAATCTGTTGTTAAAATAAAGCTTTTTAAAAAAAAACTTTTGTAAAAAAGACGGCATTAAGCTCGTTTTAATGTATGTATTTAGTAAGAAATTTAACTCGAATGATAAATTTCGAGAAGAAAACTTTCAAAGCTACAAATTGAAATCTTGTACAGTTTGGTTATCGAAATTTTTCATTAAAAATCATTCAAAAATATTAGACATTTTTGGTACCTCTTTTTCAAAATTCTGTTAAATTTTTGTAAGACTTCATCAGTTTTTGAGTAAGTGATTTTTTTTTCAACAATCTCCGAGTGTATTTCTGCCATGGAAGGCTGCTCAACAAAAATTCATTTGCTTTGCAGATGTCGTTCAGAGTCGGCAAAGAACTGTGGGTCCCGAAACTTGTACGAAAAATTTCAAAACAGCACACCAAAAATTGGCAGAAAAATCGCTACTGAGGCTTATTATGATATAAATTTTGCATATCACGCCATAAATTTATCTTATTTTTTTGGGTCTTTTCAGAAGGAGAAATAAGACTTATTCTCTGAACACAATAAGATTATAAAATTTTGAGATATTTTGCTCAAAATTACTGAAGATATCATAACAAAGTTCAGCAAACAGATTATCCCGATCGCCAGAAAAATGGTAGAAATATGCTACGGACCATGCCCACTTTTACATGAAATAATTTTGAAAGCATTATAGATGAGTATAATAGTACTAAATAGTACTAAAAAACTAAATGCGGTTTTGTGATTGTGGGCCTATCTTCGAAGACGATTGCTAGTTATTTTATCAAGATATTTCAATGTAAATTGGTAAGGTGATTTTACTGATATACATAATATTGGTGTCAAAAATTAGGTAGCGCATAGCTCTGCTAGCATGACAAAGTTTAAAAATAATGGGAACAAGAAGTGTGAATGACATGTTGAATGAAAGTTATTAACTTTAACCCTTTTGGAGCTCCACAAAGTGTACATTTGAGCAAAAAAATCTGTTCAACAAGAGCCTTTATATTTTTGTTTTGCAAATGTTTGCTATTACTCATATAAATTGAAAAAAACTACATTGTTTACAAAAATTTGAAAAACCATTACTAAATTATATTATTTATTCTTATTTTAGACAATAGTTACAGCAGCCTGTGATTGAATTCGTGTTCAAATATTTCAAACAATATCTCGTTAATGAGAAAAAGGGGGTCGGAAACCTTAAAATTGAAATAACCTCAACATGTCTCCTATATTGTTTTATGTCACGAAGTCAGAAAACTCGTGTTTTTGCTTTGCACGAAATACTGCATGGTCCCAAGTCTTTAAATAGTCATAAAATCTCTTTGATGGCAACTACCACCAGTAGTACCACAGCCCCGCTTTTTCAATAAACTGATTGATATCGGTCTGAGATATAGGTCAAAGCTTTTTGTGCGAATGGCTTAATATTTGTTTACAATAAGTCTATGCAACGACAGGTTCTATCCACGCATTTAATTTAAACTTGCTATTATTTTGATAAATTCGTCGATAATATTGGTAAATAATTGACTTTTCGCAGGCTTTGTGTTTGTTCTCTCTTAATTCAACTGTTGTTGAGATATTCCGAAAACGAATCACAATGGTACGAAGAGAATAGTTTTTCAAACCCTTGTTTTGAAACTTTTTCTTAAACTAGCATCTTTTTCCATAGATAAATAACTAGTTTTCCAATGTTTATATTTATTTGATCGATGTAGCTTTACGCGTTGATGAGAGTTATTTAATATACCCCTTAATGGGCCGATGGTAAGGGCTCTTAATAAAAGCTCTTGATAATCGACTAATCGAATAGCCGATTAATCGATTTGAAGTAGTTGTTTGAAAAAGTAATCGATTATCACTAAAGGTGTTTGTATTCGACTAGTTGTGGTTTTTATTGACAATGGATGCTCTATTCGCATGGAACTGAGTTCTATCACCATCATAAACATGCGTTGCAACTATAGAAAATGTTGAATTTTTTATTTTTATATAAAAAAAATTTTATTTAGCAACCGGCAGTATTCGATTAGTCGAAATCGAAAATTTGCTATTCGATTTTCAAACAGCTCAATAGTTGCTATTCGACTAATCGATTAGTCGGATAATCGATTGTAAACAAGAGCCCTAGCTCTTATAGTCTAAGCATATTATAAAACAAAGACTAAGATTTTTGAATTACAAGATGACGGACACCGCAGAACGGATTTGGATAAATATTTTTTTTTTTTAAATATGTACGCATTATGGCCTCAAAGATAGCTACTTAAAATAAAGATTAGTTTATCCAGTAATGTAAGAGAAAGATATGTAATTGTGTGAGTGGTAAACAAACTTCGTTTCTTAAGTCATTGTCTAACGAATTATGCTCAAAGCAGACACAGTTCGGAAAGTGTTAGTGAAAGGTCGATAAAAAAACAGCTTAGTAGACAGAGTGTTTTTGTGCATAGAACTATAAATTCGCCGTATACCGGAAAAGTTTATTTTTTCGAACTTTTGGTGAATGATAGATTTCATGCCAACATTTAAAGTACAAGCGCAAGTGTAACATATGGTAGCTAGTCCTTCTACTCTACATTCAAACGAACCTAAATTTCTAAAGAATTATTTTATTGCAAATCCAGAATAACAGTCCACGATATTCGATTGCTGCACATTCTTTGTGCATTTCTTTAAGAAAACAATTTTAAGATATGTTGGAGAAATGTAATACGTATGTACAATATACAGGGTGGCTGATGAAAGCCGCTACTAAAAAAAAATTAAATAACTTTTTTTCTATTTAATGAATCTGGTAAATTTTTTTTTTAATTTGCAGATTGACTTTTACGTTTAAGAAAAATGGATAACTGGGACACTGAAACAAGAATTTGGATTGTCGGCCGCTATCACGCACTGGAGTCCGTAGTTTCGGTTCAAAGAGAGTATAGGCGCACGTTTGGCGGCAATCCTCCGAGCAGATGGACCATAATAAGACTTGTAAACAATTTTGCCGAGCATGGGACAGTCAACAGAAGACCTTACCATCGAAACTCTTCAGTTCGAACGGAGGAAACAATCGCTGCTGTAGCTGCTGCCATACAAAACAATCCACGTGTTTCGACAAGAAGCTTATCTGCTCAAATGGGTGTAAGCAGACAGTCATTACAGTCAATTATGCACAAAGATTTGGACTTATTCCCATATAAAATTCAAATGGCCAACAAACTGAACGCTGCAGACTTGCCGATTCGCTTGGAATTTTGCCAGAAGATGCTTCAAATGGTGGAAGAGGATGGAAACATGTTGAACTGTCTTTTCATGTCTGACGAGGCCCATTTCGATTTAAACGGCAACATAAACAAACAGAATTGTCGAATATGGAGTGCTTCCAACCCACAGATACTCCATGAGACGGAATTGCATCCACTTCTAGTCACAGTGTGGTGTGCAGTTTAATCACGCTGCATTGTCGGGCCCTACTTCTTCGAAGAAAACGGTCACACCGTTACGGTTACTGGAGACCGTTACTTGAGCATGTTGAGAGAGTTTTTCTATCCAGAATTACGCCGAATGAGAATTTCTTTCAACTCTGTGTGGTTTCAGCAAGATGGTGCAGCTCCTCATATAGCCCAACCTGTTATGACAGAATTGCGACGAATATTTCCCAATAAGCTGATATCCAGAAACTCCACATTCCGTTGGCCACCCAGGTCGCCTGACCTACTGCACCTGACTTTTTCTTGTGGGGTTGTTGCAAACAGGGAGTCTTCAAAGCAAAACCAACAAATTTGAATGAACTAAAGCAATCCATTCGAGAAACAATTGCGGCTATTCCTGTCTCAACTCTCCAAGCAGTAATGAACAACTTTTTGGTAAGATGCCGCACATGCATCGACGAGCAGGGGGGGCATTTAAATTCCATTATTTTTAAAACTAGTTAACGTTCCAGATTTCAGTGTCAGGATGCCAGCTGGAGAATATCGTGGCCGTCATAATGCTTAAAGATTTGTTTTGAAATAACCATAAACAAGGCACAGGGGCACACATTTATTGTCACTGGAGTGGATTTGAGTAGGTCGTGTTTTTCAACTGGACAACTATATCCATCCTCTCGCATGTTACATCGCACATAAGCCATCTTGTTCTTGCAGAGCGGGGTAATATGCATACTATTGTATACGTAAAATATTTTCTAAGCTTTGTTCAATAAAAAATAGTTATAACTATTGCATTCACCATTAATTTTTATAGATATGAGTAAGTAGTAAATGGTCGTAAATAATTTATATATACATACATGAGCCTCGCCAGCTAGTACTATATAGTTCTCAAAATTTGGATGTTCACATGTTCTCGTCGGAAACAGTATATATATCTTAAATCATTACTGCTCTGAGTCCATTTGGTTTCGATCAATAAATTTTGGTGTATGGGTGCCATAGAACGAAGTCTAAGAAAATTTGGAAAGTTGGGCAGTGTGTTATATCACAGTCTGGGTGCTAAGAGCAGCGCCTTGATTGACCTAATCAAGCTTTTAGGGCTCATGTTGGACCCTTGTATCAATGTTTTTCTGAAGCTTTTTGAAATATTTTTTGACTCTTTTTTGGGCACTTTTTTGTCCCATTTCAAAGGTTTTGGTCCCTGTTGGTGTCATGTTTGAGGCATTTATTGACTTTGCTTGCCTTACTTCTCTGAACGAAGTAATATTTTTAATGCTTTTACAGTTTTTTTTGTATATTTTTTATTGCGAAAAAATTGTATGCAAACATATTTGTAAAATCAAGTATATCCAAGTGTGTTATACCCCACTTTGCCTACTACGAGCAATGGTTTTATTTTTATTATTTTAAACAATTATTGTTAAACTTTTAAAGCAAAATTCAAGTTTTAATTAAGCTAATTTTTATGTTTTACTTTCCGGGTGTGGATAAGGTCTCATGAAAAGGCAAGTAAATTATAAATTCATAATAGTAGCCAGTTCCAAACAAGTACCCTGTATTGCGTATATTAACTTGCGCACGTAAACTAGGTGATTTTTCATTTTAAATGCTTGTCACATGAAATTTGTTACGATGCTACGTGACTTAAATGTACTTTGTATTGGTAAATTATGCATTCGAATTAGCACTAATTTCCATTATGTACACAACACGAAATTGATAAATTAGTTAAGCAAAGTATATGAACATACAGTAGATATATTTTCGGTGCTCATTAGTTTCAAAATTTCAAGCTGCATTGTTGCTTGGCGTTTCTTTCATAGAAAATTTGTACAAAATATGAGCCACTTTCCTAGTCATTCGCGCTGAGTGCACGTGCACTCAATGCTGATAATTAGTTACATGCACTTGTGTGGCTGTGTGTAGCACATTGTGCTTTTAATGGTCATTTATTTATGTTTATTTTACTTACCGTTATTTTCAGTCTCGCTATTGGTGGCGACTCCAGAGTTTCCAGTATTGCCGTTGCGCTGTTATAATTACCCACAAGTAGACAATATTGCGCGACACCACTCCATAATTCGACTGTTTTGCTGCGATCACGTATGCCAATGCACTGTAAGCGGAGAGGAAGAAGAAATTGTTGTTGTTATTGTAATAACATTCTATTGTTGTTAGAATTTTGTATAGAGTTCTGAAACTTATTTTTTTAAAATCGTGTCTTATCGTTCTTGAAGTCTTCGTTAGAGTTTAGAGAACCTTAAAAGGTCCTAGAACTACAGCTGTGTTCAATATAATAGTAGAGAAATTAAAATGGATACCGTGCGACGAAATGAGAGGAAGCTGTGATTTTATTAATTTTAATTTGAAACATAGATCATTCCATAACAGAAACCACATAAAAAGAAAGTTGAGGAAAGTTAATTAAACTTTAAGAAATAGCCTTCGAAATTTTCATATTTTTTGAACAAATCTCTAGCAAATTTTTGAGTACGCAGTTTTGTAAACCAATTAATTTTAGGGTCACATTGTCCGAGTGAGAACCCGCTCGAAAATTTCCCTGAATTTTTAGAGTTTTTTTCGTCGAGGGTATTGAGTGCTTTGCTCATACAACGCATGAAGAAAAATTAATTTTGTATGGAAAAAAATACCCAAGGTCCTTGACAAAAAAATTCTAAATATTTAGGGGACATTTTGAGGTACTTCTTACTTCAATATTATGATACTAAAATTGAATGAGCTATAAAACTGCATACCGAAAAGTTTTCTAAAAATTCTTATTGAAATTTTGATGTAAATTTTTAAAAGTTTAATTAACTTTCCTGAACTTTGTGTAAACTTTAAAATCAACAAACAAAACATAAAAATTCGGACACTGCTCCAACAACAATTACCATTTAATATTTCTTTTTATGAGGTTTCTGTTGTGTGATTCGCTATATTTTAAATGAAAATTATTAAAATTTTTTTATTTCGTAAAACGATAACCAATTTAATTTCACTACTATTATATTGAACACATCTGTAGATCTGCTCACTGACAACGTTAGGTGAAGGAAGCGATGAAAGAGCTCAAGATTTGTGTGCGATCGCCTTTCATATGGAATAGACAGAGCACACTTAAATTATAATGGGGGGGGGGGGGGGGGGGGGGTTCTGCCGAATGCACAAGAAACAAAATTCGTAAGTTTTCCCATCGCTCGTGAGCGAATATTAAAAAAAAAAATGTTGGCCTGCTTTCAAAATCCATGTGAAATTCTTCATTTTACCAGATACTTTTCCGTTCTGGAAAGCACTCTATGTTGCTCTCATAGACCTAGTCGTGTTGTTTTGGTACTTGTTGTTGTAGAATTACTTCAGTCGTACGAAAAGGAGAGGCTATTAAACGTCTTCCAACGGAAATCCTAAGAAAAATACAGTTTCTATAGGTTTGGCTCCTAGCGAGATTGCTGTTAGGATAACCTGCTCGGTTGACTATATAAAATGATGATTTATGTCGTTAAGGTACACTCCACGGGCCGGAACAGCATGTGGTATTTCGGAACTGAGCCGTGATAGGTAAGAGTTTATCCTATATCCAGAGCAAGATTGAGTCAGAGAGATCGGAGTTTCCCTAGGAAATGGGAGGTCTTCTTTAGCTGCAGGTAGTGACAGAGGATTGGGGAGAGGATATCACGCTGTGGCACACCGCTTTTAATACTCCTTGAAATGAGGTTCTCTTTCCTGGATCCACGGTTTCAAGTTTTTAATTTTGGCGAAGAGTCGTTATATCAACGTTCTTTAGAAGTCCCTATGGTGTCGTAGGTCTTACACAGGTTAATCCCCATTTATCTGAGCGTGTAAGGAATACAGTGAGTCTTACGGAACACCTGCTAATGATTGGGTCACTGCAACTTAGTGGTGAAAAGGAGTATGGCGGTCTCTAATGTCATGGCCGCTGGCAGGAGCAGGGATCTTGGTGTGTGTTACTTCACTGATTAGCTGGTTTCATTAGCTGCATGTTGTTCTACTTCCAGCATGAAGAAACTGCGAGCGTAGTTCTCCCTCATCTTGATTTTTAGTAAAGTAGAAAATATAGAAGATGAACGTACTAGCGGAAGCTTAAGGGATATTTCGAGTAAGGAAAGCAGTGGCTTTAAGCAACATCTTCAAACCCCAAGATAAAAATATGTATCCACAGTCTGTAGATTTTAGACTTGAACTGCAGTGATTCAACTAGTTGAATACTTCCCAGACTGTTAGCTAAAACCTTCTTTTAAAAATTTGTAAGCAAATATTTTCCTGAAAGGAGAAAGGTTTTACACTTGGGCTGCTAAAGTAGAAGTTTTAAAATATTTCCCTAGCTGGTCTCTGATGACTAAATTGACAGCTACAATTCAAGCGAAAGTCTAAAATTTAGGAGAAAAGAAGTCGATACGGCGACCACCAGTCGTGTATGAGCCCCTGAAGGTCGATATTTGATTTGCTTAAAATTTTTTTTGTTGCTACGTAGTCTGTAGTCACCTGCTATTATCTTTTACTAATTAGTATTGCGGTTATCCGACAAGCTTAAGAATTATTTGTCTGTTACGTCGTTGACGCAATGCACCAACAGTTGTTTGTACGAGTTCCAGTAGAGCGTAAATTGTTCAATTAATGCCTTGACTTGAAAATTACCAAAATCTGTGCTCCTCATCAACACTGGCAACGCTGAGAGGATGATACATTTGACAAATTGAGTTTCGTACAGCTGGCTCATAAGCATAATGCTCAACATTAATATGTCTATTAGGGCGTGTCAATTGGATATATTTTTATTTCCTGCGTTGAGAAGGATCCCTTACAATGCAATGTTGAAAGCTGAACTGAATTCGGTAGAGCGGGTTTTAAGTGATGCGCGAACAAACATAAAGACAAAAAAGCTAAGTAAGGTCATTTTGATTTCTATTACTGAAGTAAACCAAATAGTTCGAATTTTTATTTGATACAAATATTGTACATATTTAAATAAAGATTATTTATTATCTATAGCAGTAGAGAGGACTTCAAAAGCGTGCCTGTATCTTAGTTAATATCACTAAACATATCAAAGCACAAGTGTACTGTTCGTTGAAGATTGGGTACACCAAATTCAGTCATTCGTTTCCCTGTCTTTTTCAAAATATCCATCTCCAATGAGTTTCAGACTTTATGCTGGGACGGATTAAAATGTCGACATATAATAAAATTGTAACACGTCGATATTTGTATATTGCCTATATTCAAGAGAAATTTAAAGAAGGAATCATTATTAAGTCAATGGAATCCCAATCAACAGTTCTTAGAATTTTGTCGGTCTGCCTGTTTCTTGGGCGCATTACTCAAAAACAGCTTAATGGATTTAATGTGGACCAGGGTGATCCAAAATATGTTATTACAATATGGATATCAAAAGAAAGGTGGTAATGAGTGCTGAAATAAGCGATGCGATTAAGTTTCATATCTCAGAAATCGGGCTCAGTCTATTATAAGCTCTGAGACGCAGGAAAGGTTGGCAGGGTTTTTTAGTATTGAAATAAAAAATGTTACTCACAAAACGGCTCGTTGGAGTTTTTTTGTTTACAACCCACTGGCTTAGAAGCATTGCCCTACCCTTCACGAGATACCGTCAGCCTAGCGCTTGCTAAACTGCCTGTTGGTCCATTTGTTCAAGAACAGTCATGCATTCTCAGACTACCATCGACCTCATCTCGCAAATTACTTGTAGAATCCGAAACTACTAGGAAAAATGCCGAAAACCTTCGGGGAGTGTTTTTGCCGTTACAATACCAACATGCCGAAAAACCCTGCGGACTACAGGGTTAGAAATTACTTGAGGTAGGAATGCCTGCCGTAAGATGCGTCTTAAAAAAAAAACCAAGCCACCTTAACATTTCCTTCTACAAACTCGTAAATATGTTCAGATGTGCGAACCAAGCACAAGTATAAACCTAAATGTTTGCACTACTTAGTCATACCCTTAGTACATTGCAATGTGATTTCTAGCCAATTTGCGATGACGTTAACATTATGCAAATTACATTGATTTCCAACAAAATATACCGATGTTGCTGTTCACCTTCATTTTGTTGCTTACATTTACATGCGTAGTCGACATACCCTGTGGTGTGTATGGTATGAGAGATAGCCCTATGGGGCTTCTTAGAGTAAGCTGCAACAACATCAAATATATTGGATAGAGGTAGAGCAGGAAATCTATTGTATCAGATTTAAAGTTTTATTAATAACCGGCTGGGTCTATGTAAGTGTTTCATATCTCCGAAAGATATCTAATTAGTCAGCTGAAGTTATGCAGAGAAACTTTTTATGGCAGAAATACAAGCGGAGGATTGCGGAACACTGCCAAGTAGAAATCAAGTTTTTCTATCCTTTCCAATATTTAATTTCTTGATAATTTTTTTAACAAAATCTAAGTAGCTATGTTTCTTCAACTAAGTTGTGCATTTACAATTTTTCCTTAACTTCCAGTGTTTGCGGTTGTGTAAGGCTTCGATTCATAGCCAAGTCGCAATGTTTCTCCCATCACGTGAAAACGGCTTGTTTTGCGTAAAACAGCAACTAGACACTGATATATCTCCAGTAGTTATTTATTTATTTATTACGACTTCTTAAAGGCTAGTTCAAAATACCAAACCTTTAAACTAATAGTTTATAACAATAACTACAACGTTTGCAAATAAAATATTAACAAATTAGATTATTGAATTATTGAAACGTTGTATCATGTACCAAAAGGCTCAAACATCTATCTTACGTTATCATATAACCTATTTTTAAACAATATATTAAACGAATTTTTGAATCTTTCAGGTAATTCATTGAAACATTTTAACCCTTTATAAAAAGACAATTTTTCTCAGATTCTGTTTTATAATTAAGTAAGTTGAAATCATATCTCTGTCTTGTATGTCTATCATGGACGTCGTAGTTAAATTTTACGTAAGTTATAAGATAATCAGGCAAATTTTCGTTTTTTATGTTGCAAATGATTTTCATAGTGTAGAAGACATTTAACATTTCTTGTATAGGAGTATTGTACCGTTTTTGTAATATAAAGCGCATAGCTTTATTTTGCATCTTTTGCAGTTTTTTAATCTGAGAATCTTTCATAACAAAGAAAATTGTAGGACAATAGATGAAATAAGGCTCAACTATAGATCTATATATTTTTACTTTGTAAAATTTACTTATGTTTTTGCAGGTTCTTTTAATAAATCATATCTTTGTAGCTATTTTACTTATTGTGTGATCGATATGGGCATCCAATTCTAATTCACAATCTATTGTGACGCCCAGGTATTTAATCTGCTCCACCCTTTCTATTTCCGAATTATTTATTTTGATAGTCCCAATACCAGAACTATTTTTTCTTGCTATAAACATGAATTTAGTTTTATCGATATTAATTTTAAGTCTGTTAGTCAAATATAAAGAGCATCTAAGTCACTTTGTAACTTTTCTTCATATCATTTTCCTTAGTACCATTTATTGAAATTAACGCATCTTCAGCAAATAATTTTATTGAACTGCACTTCAAGATTGAATTAATATCATTAATATAAATATTGAATAACATAATATTTAACAGCAATGCAAGCTAACTTTTCCAACAAAATTTGTTGGTCAATAGTTTCAAAAGCTCTTTTAAAATCAATGAAGACTGTAACTATCGACTTTTTTTATTGAGTTCTTCTTTCCATTCCGCTAGAAAAATGTTAATTGCTGTTTCACAGAAATGTTTTTTCCTGAATCCTGATTGTTGAGGCATAAGTATTAGTGTGGGTCGATTTGTATGGATGAAAGTTAACCGATATCGCGCCATCGATTTTATGATAAGTTTTGGGCTCAGGAAAAAAAATTCCACTGCGCATACCCAAAAAAATAATTTTCGAGCCTGCGAAATTTAATTTTTTTGACTTTTTTCGACTTTGATTTTCAAAGTTTTTTTTCATGACCTACTAAAAAAATTTTCGTTTGATTTTAAAATTTTCATGTATACCCTGTCCGACCAAAAATGTCCGCTAAAAACGCTGGCGATAACAGTTTTTTGAAAAAAAATTTAAATATTTTTTGGGTTTTGGGGAGTGTTTTCGTCGAAAAATCGACTTTTCCAAAACCCGAAAATAAAATTTTTTTTCAAAAAATTGTTATCGCCAACGTTTTTAGCGCATAATTTTAAGTGGGACAGGAAATATGAGACAAATTCGTTTTCATCGAAAACATTATTGCATGTATGCTGAAAAAACCCTTAAAAAAAAATTACGAAAGGGTAAATTTTTTTGACCAAAACACTCCCCAAAACCCAAAAAATATTTTTTTTTTTAAAAACTGTTATCGCCAACGTTTTTAGCGGACATTTTTTGGTCGGACAGGGTATACATGAAAATTTTAAAATCAAATGAAAATTTGTTTAGTAGGTCGTGAAAAAAACTTTGAAAAGCAAAGTCGAAAAAAGTCAAAAAAATTAAATTTCGCAGGCTCGAAAATTATTTTTTTGGGTATGCGCAGTGAAATTTTTTTTCCTGAGCCAAAAACTTATCGAAAAATCGATGGCGCGATATCGGTTAATAAATCGACCCAGTCTAATAAGCATGTTATTAATTTCTAGGTATCACGCGTTCTAATATTTTTCGTCACTAGCCAATGTATTAATTGGTCGTAACTCCTCTGTCTTAATGTATTTTTAACTCTTTCTATATGGACAACGGCTAAAGTTTTCCACATACTAGGTGTTGAGTTCGAATTTGCCTCATGTAAGATGCATACTTTTAAACCTTTTAAATGTAGAGTATCATAAGGGTTAACGCACAAGCATTATCAAGCATGTTTGTGGTGACGTTTGTGTTCTCTTTTGTTTTGGCATTTTTTTATTATTATTCTTCTTGCTGTCGTGATCGCAACCGCCCGCCTTTGTTAAGCAATTGAAATTGTAATATTCTTCATCATTAAATATTGTAAACTCAACCCGCTTCATATTATTTCACCGGAATCAACTTGGTAAGAAATTACTTGCTCAACTACATACAGTCCACAACCCGCAATATTCCTCTATAAAGGGGATAATCCGCCGCAACACTAGGAACTATGCCAGTGCTTGAACTTTCATTTATTATTTTGGCATACAAAAATCCTGAATATGTTACCACATCTTTAATTACACCTTCCGGCATTAATTCCCCCCCTCTTCGCCTGTAGTTTGTTAACAATTTCCTCAATATCATTCGTACTAACATTGTCAAATTTGAAAACACTATTTGACGTCTCAGTGACGTCTCTATCAAATAATTCTACGTTGTTGAAACTATCAGTAATACTCTCTACAAAGTAACTATTTAACTTTTGCGCGATATCATCTTAATTTTCATATAAAATACCGTTTCTTATTGTGTTTTTAATTGATGAATTTTCACTTGCCATATTTGTTGCCCGTTTCAGATATTTCCACATCTTTTTACTATCATGTCAATTGATATTGGTATAATGTTCCGTACACTTAATTTTTTTTATTTTAACTAGTTTTTTGTATCTTTTTTTAAATTTCTATTATCGTCCCATTTTCCCGAAATTTGGGCCAGTTTATAAAGTTTAAATTGAGATTTGTTCATGTTGGCTAGCTCGTTGTCATACCATTTGTTGCTTATTTTGAGTAGAAGTGTTTTCTCATAAGTCAAATTACGCATAACGTTTAAGAGCATTGTTATACTGCGTTACAAAAACGATCTTTAGTTCTGTCCTATGAATCAAATATACTTTTTCGGAAAGGGGAGAAAAAATAAATCATGTTCAAATATTTGATGTTCATCCAACTTTCACACACGATATTATTTGTACGAGAAAATAGTAAATCAATTTTTGTTTTAGATACTTCAGATATGCGAGTATCAAAATCAACCTTTTGATGCATCGAATTTGATATAAACAGCTCAATTAATTGTGTGTTATAAGTTGATCTAGTATTTAAGTTAATATTAAAATCGCCTACAAGATACTTACTCTCCGACAGTTCACAAATGCTACTTAAGACGTTACGTAAATAATTTATAAAATCCGTGTCACTCGTGCCATGTGAGTGATAAATCACACAGATTTTCCATTTTGGATTAAAATGCTTCAATTTGATGAAAATGCAGCAAATGTTTCTACCTACAATTTTATTAAATTTGAAATTAGAACACCACCAGTATGCCTACTATGTGAGTCACGTCCCACTAGTTTTTAAGCTTGTATTATCAACTCATGATTCGAAATTTTAATCGCTTATTCGTATTATCGCTGGATTTTTAGTTTCAATCAGTCTTTCTAGCTCATATTTATTACTTAAAATACTACCTTTATTACGGTATAAAGAAATGAGATCGCTGTTGTTGTTGTTGTTGTGGTAACGACAAAAACACTCCCCGACGGTTTTGGGGAGTGTTGTTGAATTAACAGTCCTTGGCCGGATTTGAAACCGGTACGCTCCGGTACTGCCCGACTGTCGTGGTAGCGATTTGGTATGACCAGTGCAGCCTTCTAGATCATGTCAGCCCTCCTTCGTTCAAAAAGGAGAAGACGGGTAATGAGAGGAGAGAGGCATCATATCCGCAGATCAACCATCGAGTTGTACGTCATTACCTTTGTTCATATCAGTCGCCTCTTACGACCGGTATGTCTATCTCGGGCATATTCTAAACCCCTAACCCGCAGAGATCGCTGCTTGTTGATTGCTACTTTCTAATCTTTGATTTGTTTTCCAGATAACTTTTGTATGCAGGGCATTCTTTACTGTACCCAGTATGGTGTACATCAGCTTCTAATAGTATTTTTTTGCACTAATTCACAACAATTTACACAATTGTGTAATGCGCATGCAAACATACAGATATACCGGAAATAATCAAAATTTATGTAGTACGAGTATATATTATCTGTTGCGCTAGTGATATTTTGAGCATATTTTTCTTGCCACCACAGAAATATACACGATGGCCATTGCGGAGGTGCGAAACCATTTTCGAAAAAACCACTTTTTCCAAAAAATTTTGATGCTGCCTAGCCCGTCACTCAAATCTGGGTCCATCTTGTGGTAGACTACCAACACTACCGCCACACTTCGGTGGCCGCCACCACTCCAAAAGGTTTTTTTTTGCGTTTTTTTTTTGTCAAGAAGTAAGATCTCTATAAATACTTCGGCGAATACTGCGTTCAATTCGATACAGGAGTTTTTTTGAGTGATGCACATACACACATATAGTCAGACTTGCAGATCGAAATTATAGACGATGCATTTCCCCTCGTCTTCCATTTTCCTTAAGTTGCTAAAGAACCCAAATAATTCCTTGTCGAATAACATGGTTCTTACAAAAATACTTCCAGTGATATGGAGTAGCAAAACTAAAATTTGTATCGGAGGAACCACGTCAACTTTTTCCTTATAAATCCTCCGTTTTTCTTTACGTGTCTAAAACCCGTTGCCGAATTACATTATTGCAACATGAAAGATTCCATTTGTATAGGAGGCGTCAGCCCTGGTTTATATAAATGGACAGCTCCTGCAGTATTAAATATCCCATTAGTATGGCAAGTGCCTTGGCTTTATCACCTTTCCTTAAGGTGTTCGGAATTATCCGCAGATAACTCTCTTTCTAAGTTTAGTGTTCTATATAGAAAGCTCAATATTTATGATTAGCCCTTGGAAGGTTTCAATGGTTGATTTAAATTTAGATAAGAGCGGGCAGCTCGTTTATTAAGATTACCAAATAACTTATTTCGAATTGTATTATTTGGGGGCCCAGATTCATAAGGCTTTTTTCGAGGTTTCTATATAAATTAGTTTGTTGTTAGTTATTGCTATTTTGTACCAGCAATTTTTGTTGATTTTACGGCCTGTACATTTTCAATACGCTGTTAGCGTAATGGTTAGCAATGCGTGCCAAAATGTCCCTCATGAAGAAGCCTAGCAGCTTCCGAAATGGATCTATAAGAAAAGCTATGGCGGTTGTCTCTAACATTTTTTTCTACTCTATTAAATTAAAAACTTTGAATCATTTGATTAAAAATGATTATTAAAAGAAATAAAAATAATAATCGTTTTCATAAAAAAATTAAAAAGTGAAAAATTATTATTCTCGTTTCATGAATACTTAGTTTGTTGCAGATATTTATCAAAAAGATCGTCCGTGGACACGATAACTTGAGTAAAAATAGAGATATTTCAATGAAATGAGGCATACAGGTTGATTTTCGGCCAAGTTAGGTTGCTATTTTAAATGGGCGAAATCGAACCATAACCACGCCCTTTTTTCGATATCGAAAATTTCGAAAAACGTATAAAATGGGTTAATTCAATAAATAAAGCAGCTATAATGATGAAATTTGCTAGGTTTGTTAATTTGGTTGGTGCGTGGTGCCGCCCACTTATTAGTCAAGCAAATTTCAAATTCGACTGTTAATAACTTCAGAACGGTGTAAGATAGCATTACGAAACTTAACACAAGGTATGCTATAGATATGTGGAGAACGCCCACGGATTATAAGCAAAATTGGTGGACGACCAAGCCCGCTTTTGGATCAAAGTTTTCTAAAAAAAGGTAGGAACCCGAAACATGCCATATCTCCATCATTGATGCAGATAGAATGCTAGAGTTTCGTAGTTACAATGACCTGATGATCTTGTTAATGATTTTTTTAAATTTTGGAAAATGGGCGTGGTGCAGCCCACATATAAATGAACAAAATGTCAAATTTCAGCTATTATTAACTTCAGAACCGTGTTAAATAAAATTACGAAACATGACATGAGGCATACTATCTAACTACTTTTCAAAATTATATATAGCCTATGTTGGAACCACAGAATCCAAGAATCGGTTGAGTACCTTGAACGCCTATACAAGACAAAAATTTTATATAACATGGGGCGTGGCAATGTCCACTTTTCCAAAATTATATATAGCCTATACTGTTACCAGTGAACCCAAGTATCTACCGTGAAACGTCATAAAGATCGGTTAAGTACTTTGGACGCCAGACATACAGACACACATTCATTTTTATTTACAAGATTGCCCACATGGTAGTAGAAATAGTTGAAAACCTCTATAGGTCATAACTCCACAACAATTTACCAATTCACTGCGACCACTTTTACACATCCGTTTATTTAATATTCGGTTCCACCCGAACTTAGACTTCCTTACTTCTTATATATAGTTTTATGTATCAATCGGGTGTAGTAATTAATTCGTTTAATTACTTTTAGAGCTAATATATATATATATATATATATATATTCATGGCCCTAGGTGGCAGCCCTATCTACAAATATTTTTTTTTTAAATACAGCGTAAACTAGCATTCATTTGATAACCACATTGGCATTAATTTTTTTGATTGTTTTCGGTAAAAACATCCTAAGTGGTAACACTTATGTAAGAGAGCTTAAATTGTAGCACTTAACCTATACGCAAAATTTCTTAGAAATCTGTGAAGGCGTTCTTCGTATAAAAGCGGATATGCAAAAAAAAAAGATATGATGGGATTAGGTGGCAACCTTATGTGGTAGTCCTTCCTGGAAATAACTATTTTAAAATACGATGTAAAATATTTTATATATATATCCATACTGGCATACCTCATTTCATTGCAAAAATATTAGAAAGTCGGTAACCTCATGAAAGTATCCTGAGTTGCAACACCAAGACATACATTTTTAGAATGTATCCGAATTCCAATTTCGTCTCCGGTGCCTATTAAGCAAACTCGACCGACTGGTGTACAGCATGACAACAACGTTAGAGTAAATTATGAGCCCTTGACCTTTTGAGCTACTTGCATGCTTCTGGGAAGTTTCTGCTACCTTGTATGTATCTTTATCAAATTTGTTTACTTAATACAAAAACTGATGTACATTTTAGTTTAATAACATTATTGGGTTCATTGCATTTCAAGATTATTAATGTGCATACATTCTGGTATGTAAATTTCTCCCCGTAACTATGTATATACGTAGAGAAATTGGAAAATGATATTCGTGTTCATGTTATCGTAGCCAGTGGGGATACACATCGAACAACAATCCAAGGTGTTGGCATAATTTCACACACTGAGTTACTTCTTAGAAATCAAGAGATTAGAGCATTATGAGAAATTTGTACATTCTGAATGTAATATCAACTACATTACGTACATACAAAAACAAAATGCTATACATTGATTACTATAAAACTAAGAAAGAGGACAAAATGTGATTGGGCTCTTTATGGTTATCGCAAGTAAGACACCTTAGTATATTTATGGGAAGTTGATGTCCCAGAATATGAGTGCTCGACGGACTTAACTGTGTCTACACATGACTTTTTACAATTTTTGAATTTTTGTTGGAAATGTAATTAATAATTTGGCTGTTCCAGAATTAAAGCTTTTCAATGTTTTTTTTTTTAGACAGTAATAATAATCTTCAAATACGCATAATCCTGGAGAAGACCCATGATAAGAAGATAGATGCAAGAGATGGAGCGCATCGATTTCGATTTCAAAGCCGCTTTTGGCAGTGCGTAAAGGAGCTGCTTACATTCTGCAATGTCTGAATTTGACTTCCCTACAAAGCTTACACGACTTTGGCAAATGACGTTGAGCAAAACCAACAGCTCCGTCAGAATTGGTAAAGATCTAGCCGAGCCATTCGAAACCAGACAAGTCTTAAAACAAGACGACTACCACTCGCGCGATTTCTTCAACTAGATGCTTGGAAAGATAATTCGAGCAGCAGAACTGAACCGCCATGGTACAATCTACTGAAAGAGCGTACAATCGCTGGCTTATTCCAATGGTATTAATATCATTGGTCTTAGCAACTGCTCCGTATGTTCTGCCATCTCCGGCCTGGATAAAGAAGCGAAACAAATGGGTCTTGCGGCGAACAAGGACAAGATGGAGTATTAACGGTCTTAAAAAAGGAATCGGCGCACCTGCGCCTTGGCAGGCACGTCACTGTTGACAGCTACAAATTTTAAACTGTGAGGAGACTCGTATTTTTGGGAACTAGCGGTAACACCAAGGATAATGACAGTCGAGAAACTCAATGGAGAATCACTCTTGCCAACAAACGCTACTTTGGACTGAGCAGACACTTGAAAAGTAAAGCACTCCCTCGATGAACTAAGATCACGCTCTATAAGTCTCTCGTCATACCTGTCTTCATGTACGGCTCGGGGTACGGAACAGTGTCGAAAGAAGATGAGATGGCCCTTGGTATTCGAGTGAAAAGTTCTTAGGCAAATTTATGGTCCTTCCCGTGAAAACGGCAGGAAATTTAACGAAGAACTGAACGAGCTCTACGCATCGCTGACCATAGTGCAGCGAATAAAAGGCCAAACATTGCGCTGGTTGGGCCATGTTATGTGAATGGACAAGAAGCTCCAGCTCCAGAAGGGTTTCCTACTGACACCCGAATTCGGCAGGAGAGAAAGGGTGCGGCCTTGACTCAGTTGGAAAAAACAGATGTAGGCTGACTTGAACTTCATTAATGTTTCCAATTGGCGTCACTTATCGATGAAAGGGGCTGACTGGCGTGCTTTGATATGCAACGACAAAACTGTTTTACACTTCTTCCCTGACAATTGCTAATTGAGGTCGATCAACAGTGATAGGCGAAAGTGCGATCGTTTGTTTGACGACAGCAAATATTTCGGCTTGTCATCGTTCACCGTAATACCCAGTTTGCACCGTAGACCTTAGTTGACTTGCCTGGGCAATCGGCCTGGCCCAAGTTAAAAGCGTTAGACTGACATATATATTAATAAACACTTTTCTATATATTTAAATACAAGGAAAACGTGGCACACAAATAAATAAATATTCGTGTGCGTGTACAACAACAACGCAGCCAACACTACTTTTCACTATACACGTACGTGAATTTGGTTCAAAAATTACAAATGTAGCTCAACAACAACGAGTTTGTGTATGCACACACTCAGATTTAATTAAATTTTCCATTACAACAAAAGTTGTAGAATATGAATGGTTCAATGTGGTGCTAGGGCAGACAAATATCATATCATACATGAAGAAGAAGAAGAGACACGAGCCACAAAAGTAGTTAAAGAAGCAACGAATATACAACGAGTTGAAAGCTAGGCAATGCTGATGAGTGCAGGGTTTGTGAAAGGCAGCTGTGGCTAGATAAAATGAACGGCGGCCACATATGTTGCATGACAGGCATATGGTAGAATTGTGTTGCATGCAACTGTCTAAACGGATTCAGCTATCTTGGCAGGAGGTTTTTTTTCTAGCATGAAGTTTGAATGAATTGCGGTGTGAAGTAGCGTTGATTTGATTTAAATTCCATGAAAATGAAAATTATGTAACACAGCTCCTACTTAGACCGTGTGTGTGTGGCACGTAGTGGCAGCGGTGGATCGCGGTGAAGACAGTTGTTGACGGCTGTGTTGAAATGTATCACTTACACTAACTGCCGCATTTCGTGCAAAGAAATTCAAAGGTTACGGAGAGCGCATAAATGTTCGATCAAAATACACAAGTTTCAGGAACACTACACATCTTTGCGGATCCATCGTATCTCCCTCGCACTATTAATTCATTTTGGTTGGCACTAAAAACAAAGGTCAGGTTTCAATTTGTTCAGATTAAATCTTTCGTGCGAAAGTCGAGATCCAATCCAGAGGTTCCAGACACCGAGTGTACCAAACTCATATTCGTCAAGTGACTGCCACTTCAAATACACTCCAATAACGTTTCCCTATTCACGTGCAAGACTAGGTTAAGCTAAGTTAGCTTATAGAGTCTACTCGCTGGGTCTACAATAGCCGGATATACGTAATAAAAGTTCTGTTTAGCCTTCATCCAGACAAAGTGTTGTTTAGCCTTCATCCAACCGAGTCTCATCTAAGAGGGAAGTACTGTTACAACAACAACCACATTCCGTTTGGTGATACGCCTGTTGTTGTTGGTACTTGTAAGTGCATATATTAAGATTTAGTAGAATTAGGGGTGCGTGAAAGTTTGGTACGGTGACGGAAGGAAAAGTGGTACCTTCCAGTACTAACTCTTTATGGGTTTTAGACTTACTGACACGGGAGCGATTGTATGACACCTTTGCTTAGCAGCACCACAGATTCTCCCCTGCGGGTTAGGGGCTTAGAATATGTCCGAGGTAGGGATACCGGTCGTAAGAGGCGACTAATATGCACAAAGGTAATGACGTGCTACTCGATGGTTGATCTACGGATATGATGCCTCTCACCTCTCATTACCCATCTTATCCTTCCTTACGGAAGGACCGGTGACATGACCTAGAAGGTTTCACTGGTCATAAATCACTACCAGGACAGTCGAGCAGTACCACAAGGGAGTACCGGAGCGTACCGGGCTCAAATCCGGCCAAGGACTGTTAATTCGACAACACTCACGAAAACCTTCGGAGAGTGTTTGTGTCGTTACCACAACAATAATAACAGCACCACAGATTACTTTGCGTCGGTCTCTGCCCCGCTTGCTAACTTTTCCACTTATATACCGAAGGGGGAAGGGGTCTGTCAAGGAATTTAGATTTCCCGGCAAAATTAGTGTATTTCTGTCGACATCACTAAGAACTCGGGTGGATAAGATGCTGCCCAGTACTCTAACTGATAGAGAGCTCAACATTTTCTGTGAAGGTTAGCTGCTAACGCTACTTGCGGTTGCTTCGAACTACTTTGTGACAAACATTATATGGGTGCCGGGGCATTACATATCAGGCGATTGTCTCGCTGATCTTTTGGCCCCCCGGTTTCGAGATTCTTTATAGTTGTTGACAGCAAGCAAGCAGCCAACAAAACTACTAGGGTTCATAAAGGCCCATCTCCTCATGGACGATGAGGGCTGGTACGGCATGTTTGAGAATCCAACTTGGTTAGCTGCTTGAGTATGACGAGGTGGAATTTTATTGTGGCTGCGCAGCAATTTTCTAAATAATGGCAACGATTTGTTTTATCACTGGAACTTTCGGGTCGCGGAATTTAGTGTATATTCTAGGTCTCTCTCAGCTGGGGTAACTGCCAAGTAAAATAACGTACCTATCTGAATCTTGAAACCTGGTTGCAGTTAGCAGCGCCACCTTAATAGAATGGAAACAGGAGCTTGATAGTGTTAGGAGAGGTACTTCTTGCCAGTGAAGGATCTATCGTCTTGGCCATCACATTACTATATTTGCTATTTTCACACCTTCAAATTCATTGGTTTCATAATGAGCTTCGTGTTCTGGCTTGGGCAGGATAGTGACATATTCAGCATTTAACACCTTTCCTATCCATGAACCTGGTATGAAGAGCAGGTTATGAGAAAGCCAACTTTAATTCCTTTTAATATAAAATTTCATATACCCTATCAATCTGTGGAACTTCAGTTGGACCCCCTACCTTACCACTTATTTAGATTTTGGGTGGAATTACACAATGCTCGAGTGGAAATTTTCTTCAAACCAGCAATAATAAAAGCACTTGAAGAAACAATGATGTGGAAGTGTTTTATCGATGCACCGCTTATAATCATTATTGTTTACATACACAGCCACGCACACACACACTCAAGCGGAGGCGGTAGTGGAAAATGTATATTTGTTTGTAAATTACGATTTCAACAGCAAGATTTCCTTTCCATCACATCGACTAGTACGGCAATGGAAAGATTCTACCTTCGACCATGTTAAGCTCATTCATCAGCCACAACAGCACGAAAATTGTAGAAACTGTTAATTTACCTTTATACCCAGTTGATTTGGCGCTTTCGTACAGATACAACAATGGCTACTCCCTGTATGACCATCCACCACATTCACTTATACAAATGGGTAAATAACAACAACACGTAATTGGAACAAAAGTAGGTTGGTTTTAGTGATGTAGTTTTCATTTGAGTGATGAGCCCGAAAGAATAAAACTGGTGAAGTCTAAATCTTAGCTCGTGTGGTCTAGCAAGCCCGAAAGAGTCTTTGCTGTAATAGCTGGTGGGGCTCCTATTTTGGGGTACCCTTGAAACAGATTTCGAAATTTACTTCTCTTAGCTCTTGTAGCTGCGGTGACACTTCTGTTGGAAGAAGCGATATCTTTTCACAATTATGTGTAGGTGCCCTCACCTCCTTAAATAATATCAGGTTCCTAAAGTAGGTAGAGTTTGATATTTGAAGCCAAATGATTTCAGGCTTATAAGCTTTACGTAATTTCTCCCTCAAAGCCTTGGAGAGGAGACTGGAAGCGCATATTAGAAATAGTTTGCTCACACAAAATATCTCGAATGTTCACCACGCATACTCCAAAGATAAGCCCGTGTATACAGCTCTTCATCCTATCACCACGAAGAAAGAGAAGGACTTACCTTTACACACTTCACTCTTGGTATCTACCTCGATATCGTGTCCCTTCTATGAATAGGGATGGAGTCTCCGCTTGGGGAATTCGTTAGACATCTTCTGACAAAGGAAACCAAGGAGTCGTATTTACCCCCCTATTGTAGAACTTTTCAAATAACACCCTCTTACGGCCATAAGCAAGCATCTTCAAACCTTGATCTTACTACTGCAGGTCACTTTGAACCTCGTGAAGGACTGGTCACTGGAAAGCGGACTCAAGGTGAATCCTTCTAAAACGAAAATGGTTTTTTTTATCAGAAGATACAAAGTGCAAGCCGTTAGACCACCGCTGCTAAATGGATTAAGGCTAAAATTTCCTCCACAGTTTAAGTACCTCGGCGTAATCTTGGATAGTAACCTTTCTGGAGGATGTATTTTGAGGATAGATCCAAAAAGGCAATTACTGCTCCTTATGCCTCTAAAGCACCCGGTAAAAGATGGGGGTTGGAAGTTCTCGTCATACCCATTGTCTTCCATGGCATATAGCATAGGCAAATTGAGCAGAATTCACAGGTCAGCGGCAGTGGTTATAACGGTTGAACTTTCATCAACGCCCACAAAAGCTTTGAAGGTTATGCTCAACCTACTTCCGGTTGATCTGTACGAAAAACTACTGAACTATGGTCCGCCGGAACTATGTTCAACGCTGGCGCAACACCACATTCGGACAAGCAAGCATCCTGGAGACCATAACCCAAAATCTGCAGGTAGTAGGCTACGCTATACCGAAATTCTCTACGTCAAGTTCTGTATAAGAATCCCTAAGAGGCATAAGTGGAAGGACGTATATATTCTAGAACAACAGTCTAGCTCCATGTTCACGGATGGCTCTAAGTTCAACAGAAAGGTTGACAGCGGCGTCTACTAGGAAGATATAACGCTCTGCTTGAGCGTTAGTCTAATGTGCCCTTACTACAGCGACAGCAAAAACCGTTCCCGTCCAGGCCACAGTGGCATAACCGAAAACTGCTGACGAGATAGCGAGGAAGAACCGGAGAAAGGGCTAATTCTAGATGGACATTGAAAACCATGAGGGGGATGTCCAGGTAAACATGGCCTCACATCTGTAAGAAACGTACCGAAACTATACTCAACCTCAAGCTGTCCTCCCTAGGCCCCTTGGCACTCACGTGACACTTTCTTATGGGACGAGGAAGCAATGTTGTTGTTGTTTGTAACGATAAAAACACTCCCCGAAGTTTTTGGAGAGTGTTGTCGAATTGACAGTCCTTGGCCGGACTGGCCAGACTGTCATGGTAGCGATTTGGTATGACCAGTTCAGCCTTCTAGATCATGTTAGCCCTCCTTCGTTCAGAAAGGAGAAGACGGGTAATGAGAGGCGAAAGGCATCACATCCGTACATCAACCATCGTGTTGCACGTCATTACCTTAGTTGAGTTTAGTCGCCTCTTACGACAGGAATGCCTACCTGGGCATAGCGGAGATAGGGTCTGCTGTAATTGAAGACATGTTGGCCTTTGTTTGGTAGACACGTTGATTTAACTTCCTGAACGTCTAAAGAAGGGAGCGGTTCAATTCCTTATTTAGTGGTGTCACAATGGGCCTCCCAACATAAACTTACAAATAGCTTATGCTCCATCATAGTAAAGTCATATAAAAAGTCATAATTTTCCAACGAAGAGTGTAATCGAAAATCCTATAAACATATCCCACATATTGTTTCAACTCAATCTTAGCAATCCCGACGTTGTGGTCAAGCTTTTGAGAATTCATCATCTCCAGCGATAAACTCACATTACATTTACAACCCTCCACAAACTTACCTGTAATATTTCATTGCATACGAATAGGCGCAAACGTGCCGACCAGTCCAAATACGTTTCTAAATTGCATGTTTTCTTTGGATCCTGTACGCCAGGCGGACCTCCTGATGTGCTCGGTTGGTCCCATTTTTTCTGAATGAACAAAAAAAAAAAAATTTATGAAAGAAGGAAAGCAAAAAAGCACACAAAGAATTAAAACTACATATCGGGTTAAAGCCATATATGTAAGTATGTATCTGCTTAAAAGTACTAGAACACGCAAAGGTATATGCTTGTGTTATAAGTGCAAAATAACCCTGCAGTAAAATATCAACTAGTCAGTAAACATACTAGTATCCAACTATAATTTTCTGGTTGAAATCATACTAGTCAGAAAAAGTTCAATCCATACTAGTATACGACTACAATTTTCATAGTATGTGTTTAAGCGACATAAGCTGTAATTATTTATTTCGTTTATTTCATTTGTAATTCGCAACCACCCTATGAAATATTCCAAAGATATAGTTTATGTTTTTCAATCCCAAATCAGGGTTTTTCACAGCTAAAATGATGTATTGATGACTCCATTTTCTTATTTTGATCCCTGCTAGAGGTGTTGGTTCTTTTATCTTTTTCGAACTAGTATGATACTAGTATGATTATACTGCAATTTTACTAGTACATTTCCTTCCATTTTGAACTACTATGAAACTGGTATTTTACGACCAGTATGATACTAGTATATTTCCACTATATACAAACTAGTATTTCATGAGTAGTAGATGACTGGTATGTTCTGGTCGGAATCTGACAATTGACATCTCGTAGGACATCGCCAAGTGAAAAATACCAGTTGCTTATACGGAAATATGACCGTTGGCTGACTACTTGGACTTGGTGCATATACTAGTTGCAAAGTAGTTTGCAAGTAGTTGGTTTGACTGCAGGGAAAGTAGACATGAAATAAGGCCATTACGTAAGTATGTATGTCTGTTTGTATGTGCGTATGCCACTATTTTGTAATGCCCTGAAAAGAGAAGAAGCGCAAATAAGTTTATTTTACATGCTCTCTGACTCCTACTCGAATTCTGATGCCATGCTACGTAGGCTAATACTTGAACTCTAAAGCATATAGCAATGTATATACATACATACATACAAATATATAGGCGTTTATATAACTCAAACAGTTGCAAAGGCTATGCCACATAGCAAACATCAAAAACAGGAGGTGACTTTCATTGCGTATTGGCGGCCTTACTCCTCATGAGAGAGCTCCAGTTCCAGATATTTCAGATTCATGTTGGTCGTGTGTGAATTTAAATGAAGTGCCAACGAATTGTAATAAATTTGTAATTCTTTTAATTAAAAAGCGCTATCTACAGACCTACATACATACATACAAACATGCAATAGCAGTGGTATACATATTTGACATTCGAAAGGAGGTTGTCACTTTAATCTGATTACATACAAATGTGAAAAAAAACACAAAACAACACAAACAAAATGTGGAAAAGTAAAAAAATATGTACACACACACATACCCATACAAATACTAGGGATGTTTTGGAGTGAGTTTACTGGAAGCAGAATTGAAATCGAATTACTCCCCTGCGACTGATCTCTGAAGAGAGTGAGCCGCGATCAATACCTTTACTCTACAATATGCTATATTTGATCCCAACTATTCCGTTATAGGTATAGTTAAGATAAGTCACATCCTTCTTTGCGACTAGTTCCGGATTTATCCTAGACTGTTTGTATTTTTGTGATAGCCTTTGGAGTATTCGAGACAAGAATTTATGGACCTACCTGACGAAATGTCTATAATGAAGAGAGTTAAAGCCTAACGGCTCTGCTGGCTGAAGAACGATTGCGAATGGTCAAACAAACTCTGGCGGAGAAGCTTTTTCTATCGACATCCGAATTCAGCAGCAGAGTAAGACGGAGGCATCGACTGGGATAAAAAAAAACCAGTGGAGTATGACTTGAGCTCGGTTGATATCGAGTAGAACTTCTTAGAGGACTGAAAACATCAAAGCACTCGCGAGGGGATCCTCTTAAAACGAAAGGGGCCTACTCAAGAAGGGTTCTACTCAAAAGAGGGTAGAAAATATAAACTTTAAGGACTCCACTTTTAAATGTAAACAAACTCTTTCCGGGCTTAATATCTTCTTGGTACCTCCATGATCCAAAAAGTCTATAACTTCCCTCTGTTCAGCAAATCAGCCGTGTTTAAAAGATCTGGCTTACAATCACATATAATTCACCAGATGCAGACCTTGTGCGGTAAGTTGGCATGCTTATTACCAAGGCACTTCCCTTCACGTCCACAAAAGCTTTACAAGGTGTCCTAAAACTTCCTACCATAGACGTGTGAGGCACACTCCGAGCAAGCTACAGACAGCTAGACTACGCAGTCCTCCCGGAAGCAACACAAAATTCGGAAGAAGAACTATATGTTTATTGTCGGTAAAGGGGGCAGCACGATGGCTACTATCCAAGATCCATAACATATCAATTTACTATAATATGTTAGCAGCCTGCAAAGCACTTCAGGGCAGCGAAACCGCTTAAATCAGTAACAGACAGTGCCTAAATGAGCTGCCCTCACTATACGCCACAGCATTGATGTGTGCCCAAGGTCACAGTTTTGTGCCTGAAAACGGCTTATCAGACGATTTAGATAAAAAGGCCACTAAACTAACGGCGGCAAATCAGTTGGGAGGCACTGCTTCTCCTGTTATTCTTTTCTAGATATATACTTGAACCCCAATGTGGGGTATCTTCGTCCCGAATCTATGAAAACCGAATCAGGTTCATAATTAATTCAAACTCCCTAACACCCCTTCAACATCTCCAGTCGGGACCAAAACTCGAATGTGATTTTTTTTACTTTGGTATTTTTGGTCCAAGGGATGTTGCTGAAAATTTGGTTTTCCCCCATTTGATTTTAAGGATCACCCTAATGCACATACCACATAATATGCAACCGGCAATAAACAAGTTGACATGAACTACAGAGTGCGTTGCATAAATGCCCTTCTGATTGCATACGAATTATGTACATAAGGAGTCTTAAGTTTACACTGCTACTTTAATTAAATTTGATTTCAGTTGTAAATACACTGAGTCGTTACACACACACACACTCAAACACTCGCTCGCTTACACGCACCACTTGCTAAAAGATAAAGACCAAAAAGAGTTATTAATTGAGTTTGATGAAAGGTCTTTTGTATATGAACACACAAACTTATCTGACATATACAAAGGCAAGGGGCAAGTGCGGAAAAAGCTGACGAGCTTATAAAGCAAGTAAGAAGCTTAATCAGTATTGGTTAATCCAAATCTGAAGTACGAGTATATACTCTTTGTGTTGTGCAGTGGAGATTTCGGTCCGACGACCCAATGTAGAAATAAGCCGAAAAACAGAAAATATCTGAGAAAGTGTTGAATAAGTTTGGATTTTTGCTGCACATAGCCGAGAACAACTGACTTCTCAATGTCACATTAAGAGCAGGCTTGCTTCAAAACTAAGCATAAAGTTGGATTCCGTTATTTAAAGAGCAATTTTAGCACCTCGTGAGAAGTTTGCATAAACTAAATTTGTTCGAAATTTTCAAAACATTTCTGAAACAATTTTTATATTTTTTTAAGCATGCAGTGTTAATATAACTTTAGCAAGCAAATCCCTCAAACTCTAGGTATATAGCCGTAGTACCAGAAACTGTTCCATAGCCATTTAAGATTTTTATTTTATTTCACTTTTTTATGTAGGAAATTTCTTTTAATTTTGGGAGTTTCCATTTTTCCCTTCACTTTCTGTAATTTACTTGCCTCGCTTTTTATTTTATTTAATTTGATTTAATTTAATTTGCTTTACTTTAATTTAATTTTATTTTGCTTTGTTTTCTTTTATTTTTTTAAATTTTATTTTACTTTATTTTCGTTTATTTAATTTAATTTTATTTTATTTTATTTTATATTGTTGTATTTTATTATATTAATTTAATTTAGTTTAATTTTATTTAATTTAGTTTAATTTAAACATGTCATCTCCTATTATCGCTTTGCATATCGTTGTAATTTTTCCCCTAATATCAATTAATTTAATTCAATTTTGTTTTATTTTATTAATGTTTGCGCTTAGATTTGTATTTCTATTTCTTCGTCGTTTCATATTACTATTGAAGACTCACTTGTTTATCCAGCAATATGTTACTACTGCATTGCAGAAATTCTTCTGGGCCAATTTGTTTTGCTAGTTTCTTCTCCAATCGACAGAGTATTTGTGCGTAATGTGATGCAGTTGCACAGTCTAAGTTGCTGGATTCCGGCTGCAAGATAAATAAACAGAGCTTGTAAAACTCGATGATTTAATTTGGTTACACTAAACAAAGACTATATAGCTAAAGTTAGTCACTAAAACTTAAACCTTAACAAGCACTTGTAGTTACTAATAATGTAAAATTACCTTCTCATTGGTGCTTTGGCAAGCGCGCAAATCTTCTTCATGTCTCTCCAAATCAGTCAATTGTTTCAACAAGGCACTCAGTATTTCGGAAACTACACCTTCTAGATTTGTATTGGAACATCTGGAAGATAGAAAAATATTCGAATATCAATAAAAAATTTAAGTAAACAAATAATGACCTTACAAGACAGCATTTTATTTTGAGCACCTTAGTATTAAGGGTCAAGGTACTTATTGATGCCCTTACAAATTTCTAATAGCTAACCAAATTATTATTATACTGAAGAAAAGTGATTAGAAAAAGAAGCGGAGAAAATGGGATTGGTGGTGTACGAGGGCAAAACGAAGTACCTTCTGTCATCATGCAAAGAGTCAGCGCATTCGCGCCTGGGAACCAGCATTAACACCAACAATAATGTTAGCCTAGAAATCCGACGAAAAATTACTCTTGCAAACAAATGCTACTTCGGACTGAGTAGGCAATTGAAAAGTAAAGTCCTCTCTCGACGAACGAAAATAATACTCTACAAGTCAGTCATCGCACCCGTCCTGCTATATGGTGCAGAAGTGTGGACACTAACAACATCTGATGAGGCGGCTCTGGGAGTATTCGAGAGAAAGGTTCTTCGAAAGATTTGTGGACCTCTATGCGTTGGCGACGGCGAGTACCGAAGAAGATTTAATGATGACCTGTATGAACTTTACGCAGACGCCGACATAGTTCAGCGAATTAAAACACAGCGGCTTTGCTGTCTAGGCCACGTAGTGCGAATGAGCGAAGATGCTCCAGCCCAGAAGGTATTCTTATCGGCACCCGCCGGTGGAAGCAGAGGAAGAGGGAGACCACCACTGCGATGGAAGGACCAAGTGGAGACCGATTTGCGATCCCGCGGTGTTTCCAATTGGCGCCAGTTAGCGCAACAAAGAAACGACTGGCGCGCTATGTTGGACGGTCAAAATCGCCCAGGCTGTTAAATGACCATTTAAAGAAGAAGCAGAAAATAAGAGGGGTGGGGGGGGGGGGGAAAGGGAGAAACAGAGGAATCGGAGGAGAAAAGGAAAAAATAAGGGGTAGATAAATGATATTGACAGAAAACATACATATATTTAAGCGGTTTCACAGTTTCATTAACAAGTTGCTATAAAAAATCTATGAGACTTACCTGGCAACGATATGTTTAACATGGCTCATCATACGTTCATCGCGGTAATCGTATGGGAACTTTTGCGTCCACTCGGCTATTAATGCGACTAAAGATTCTAAAGATTCGCTATCAGGTACCGAGGATAATAGTTTGCCAAGTAGCTCATGGGGTCGTAAAAATAAACGTGATGATAATAAAAATGAGAAAATAAATTCCTGTAATGAGATAATGTAAAATGTATATCAATGAGTATAATAGTAACAAAAAGAATAGTAATTAAGTGAAGCAATTAGCAATTAACATTTACTACTCTGCATATATGTATAATTATTTGTATTTATTAGTTCTAATGAAGTACATGGAAACCAAATAGAAATGTATCAGATAACTGCGCTAAATACATTCGCATGTACAGGGCTGCATTTGGAAGTTTGCTACATTACGGCGAACTGATGGTGGGGGCCCACAACATTTTCTGCAATAAAATGGGTATACAATCATTAAGGTAACTGGACTGTTTGAGTGCTACCTCACACTTGAAAAATCTACTATCAAACATGTGTATGGGAATTCTGTAGAATACCCGCTGAAAGATATAAATTTGAAACTGTGACGTAATGTTTTAGCCGTGATTTCCAACTAAATATGCAAATAAATTGCAAGTCAGTTTCACGGTTTAAAATCTGTTCTGATGTACAGTTGTTTTTGTTGATCTTAGCGACAAAAACAGTCGCCGAAGGTTTTGGAGAGTGTTGTCGGAAGTGACAGTCCTTTACCGTATATGAACCCGCTACGCTCCGGTAGAGCTGCAAAAATATCGATGGTTCCCCATGCTATGTTTTCGATAGTTTGCACCATACCATTCGATAGTATCCGTAAATTGAACCAAAACCATCGATAGTATCGGCAAAGGACGTTCACTTTTGACAACACTCTCCAAAACCTTCGGCGAGTGTTTTTTTCGCTAAAATCAGCAAAATCAACATAGTATCGGGAAATAAAGCGGCAAAACTATCGTAGGTTCCCCGAATTGATGTTTTCGATAGTTTGCACGATACCATTCAATTATTTCGATAGTTCGAACCAAAACTGTCTGTAGGAAAAAACTGATTTTTTTTTTTTTTTTTTTTTTTTTTTTATACCAACGATTTGTCTCTAAACATTTTTCCTACTCTATTCAATCAAAAAACTTTTAATAATTAATTAAAATGATGATTAATAAGTAAAAACAATAATAATTTTCAAAAAAATTCAAAAAGTGAAAAATTATTATTCTTGGCCCTGAGCTCGTTTCATGAATACTTGTAGGAAAATACTTTATCAACAAAACAAGGTTTATTAATTCAGTAAAACAAAAAAGAAATATAACAATTCGCTTTCATTGCCAAAAAATAAACTTTAACATAAAATGCACGAAGAAAATAATGTATATATAAGAAATATTCCCCAAAACTAAATGATTTGAATTGTTGAGTAATTTTTTCTCCGCTTTTGCACCTAAATCTGCTTTTGAGACAAAACGTAAATCGTTCTGCTTGAAATTTGGATCCAAAAATTTTCCCAATATTGAATCATGAAGGTGCAAGCATTTGTTTTAAGTTTACTTTTATGAAATTAGAAGAACTACCACTGAAATCGTTACAAAAGAGATTTATGATACTAATATTATTTTTGATGAAAATTTAAAACATTCCAGTACAACTGGCAAACATTTCAAGAATTATCGATTATGTAGTAGGAAATGCTAGAGTTAGCCATCCCACAAAATCTCTAAACCCCTTTACCCTTTTCCTCGACAGTAATCGATTGTTGCCTGTCTGTTTGCACTTACAATCATATTTCTACGGTTTTGGGCTTTTCTTTGCATTAAAGTTCTATTTATCATCCAAGCTATACGTCAGGTTAAGTGTTTCTAAGGATTCCCTTTTTATTCCTTGTACTGTGTGTACTCTCATTTGTATGCCTGTTCAGTAAAGCTAGAGAATATTCTTTCCAGTTTGCAAGATATTGGTTTTAATTGGTGATGTGAAATTGCATTAACTTAGCTTATGACCAAATTAACTTTGTTGAGCTCCAGAGCGGTGGCGCCCCTGAACAAGTGTAAGTCTGGCCAAGTGCAAGTCCGGCCCTGCATACACGTACATACATCATAACTCCATTGCGGTTGAGTATGTCTCCATTAGTGTGATGTAATATTGTGGCCGGTTGTTTGCCGTCGGGATATTTGCAATTACAAATGGAAATGCTTAAATAGCCTTAAGGCGTTAAATAGTGCTAATTTATTTGTTCTCTACAAACCACCAAAGTTTTAGGTCGCCCATCTTTCACTACATTTGGCAACATATTTGGGATATTCTTGTAATGTTGTAAAATTTCTAAGTGTTAGGCCGAACCGTTTAGTTTAGTTTTTGTTGGTAACTGGCACTTGGCAAAGTAAAAGCCAATCTAAGAAGATTTGTTCGTAAGAAGGCATTAATTATTTCAACACGCTGTGTGCGTGACTTTATGGGTGTGCCATATGTTAAGTACTCACAGCAGCTGATAGTTTTCTGTGGGGTATTAGTTTAGAGTAAAGCGCTAGATACTGAACACAATATTAAGCAAAGTAGAAAAAAAGTTTATTGAAACAGTCGGTTTTGTAGAACAGCCTTTGAAGACTCGCCTTCTAATCGTGACAGCTACAGAACTTTCCTGAGAATAGCAGGAAATTTCTGTTTGACGTTAATTCTAGGATATATACAACAACGAATATTAGTTTTTATATTAAGTATCAGAATACTCGATGGATGTTTTGATCAATTTCATTAAATTTTAAATGGTTCTATGAAAAACTTAAACAGATAATTTGATGTTGTTCATATACTTAGTAAACGGTTCGAAGTTTAACACAATAAAAATATTTAGCGTACAGTACTTATGATTGGACCAAGGACCGGAACCGAAACCGTTACCCATGAAAATAAGTTCATTTTTCGAAACCAAAATTGAAACCGTAGCCGTTACTTTGATCTGAAAAAGAAGTAACCGAAACCGTTTCAAAAGACAGAACCGGTTCCACAAAATTTTGGCTTGTTTTTTTTTTTAAACTTTTCATGAACATTAAATGGTATTATAACTTTGGTCCGATGTTTGTAAGTATGAGAAGAAGAAGAGATAAACCCACCAATAAGTATACCTAAATGATCCGTCCATCCGTCTGTCTGTTTGAGTGCAAACTAGTCCCTCAGGTTTGGAGATATCTGGATGGAATTTGGTATGGGGCCGCCATTTTGCATGAGATTAATCATTTGTCGAAACCAACAAAATCGCACCAATACAACGCATAGCTCCCATACTCTCGGTTGTTCCGATAAATGCGGTTTGGGCAATAACTCTTGCAATTAAAGAGTAGGTTTAGTACACATTATATACGTAATGTGGCAAATTACCTAGATCGGACCAACATAACATATCGCTCCCATACAGTCGATTGCTCCGATAAAGCGGGTTTTTTCTGAGCCAAATCATGCACTAGAAAAAGTGTCAATAAGTTGTCTGGGTCATGTTATTCGAATGGACATATACGCTCCGGCCCATCGACACACGAATTCGGCAGAAAAAGAGGGGGAGGCCTACACTGAGATGAAAAAAACAGACAAAGGATGGCTTGACCTCCCTAGGTTGTCTCGGTTGACGTCCCTAGGTTGTATCGGTAACAAAGGATGACTGGCGTGCTTTGATACGCCACGGTTTCTATTGTTGCTATGGAGACGACTGTACGATTATGGCAACGAAACAAGACCCAAAAATTTATTAGCTTTGCTCTGAAGTAAGCGATTATCTCCAGGCGTTTTCCAGTTTTTTCCGTTTCTCATTGAACAACTGTGAAAACTGTAAAAAAAAAAAAATCGGATGATAGTTATTTCCCTTTCAAAATTTTTCTATTGCAATATAATACTTTTTCAAGACTCAAAAAAATATCTATTGAAACGAAATAATTATTTTGAGACTTTTATGAATATTTCTTATAACAGTTATGTCTCTGTGAAAAACTAACCAATTGTATGGTTTAACATTTACAGATATATTGACAGCTTAATTTCGATTTTGGGCCAAATTATTTTGACCAGTATTGATTAGTTCAAACTAGTAAGTCAAATTCCCTGAAGCGATTATTAATATTATTGTCTTATATAAGTTTTTTCACTAATTAATTTCTTCTCCACCTCTAAGCTTTTGAATCTAATGACAACCCCTTTTTCAAATTCCGATTCTAATATTTTTCTACTAAAAAAATTGATTAATTTTTAGAATTTATTTTGGCTAAATTTTATCCACCCATGCCATGCACAATATTTATTATAGTATTGGAGATGATGTCCGCAGGAAAAAGATAAGACCTATTTTAAAGCATTGGAATTTTGTAGCTAAGTTAATAAATTTTTTTGTTTACAAAGTTATGATCTTTTTTTATTTTGAAACCGAAACCGGAAATTAACCGCAATGAATGTTGAAGAATGAAACCTGAACCGGAAGTGAAACGGAAGCACGTTACAAACCAAAACCGCAACCGGAAAGTTATTTTAATCGGTTACATTCCTTGGCTTTGACTAAGTACCATAAATAATTCTGCGCATTACCACATTAGAATACCAAACAGACTTTTGGTCTGGATGCCAATTTTTATATTTTGCAAGTGTCTTGCTGCCAAACATACAAATCTACATATTCGTAACTAATTTATCAAGCATAACAGGTCGTTTGTAAAAATATTCCTAATCGTCGCCTTGAAACATCTGTCAACACCAATAAATTAGCAGAAACCCCGAAAAAAACATTTCGTACATATAAATACCCCATTTCCAAGCCAACAAAATAACTGAAAGTGATGTTTTGATATTTTTCGTAAAAACAATTCTGCAGAAAAAATAGGGTAATTCGAACTGCAAAATCTGCACAACAATAACAATAATATTAAATCATCAAAATTTCTTCAAGCAGAGACCTACTCTGCTGCCGAATGATTTAATTTAGCCCCAGGCCTCTGAGAAAAACCGTTGGAATTTTCGCTATTTAATGGTAATAACGGTGGCCCTTAAATGTATGGTATGTAAACATTAACACTAGATTTCCCTAGCCTCCAGCCCTAAGTCAATGCTAATACAGTCGAAAAAATGACATTTTAGTTTTGGTCGCGACTAAAAACGGTTAAGGGGGCCGCAAAGGAGTAAAAATAAGAGAAACAAATGTTTTTTTTTTTTCAATCTAATATCCAACACCGGAAATATAAGCTTAAATTGTTTATTACATGTCAGTAACCTTACTATAAAAATAATTTTAAAATAAATTAAGCAAATGTCTTGAATAATTTTTAGCTAAAGCATCATACATTTACACCACTGGCGACAAAAATAATTGGGTAAGTAAATTTCTCAACCCAATTTTACATATATCTAATAATCTTATAACTCTAAACGAGTTATTATTTATTTGTATAGCTACACTATTTCGGAAACTTCTGAACCGATTTTGATGAAATTTGAATATATATACCATGGTTCAGTTCAAGCTACCCTACTTAAATGGTGCCACTAGACAGTTTTTACAGGGTTGCCACATATTTGAAATAAAATATCAAACTAGATATGCCAATAGCGGTACCAAGCGAATGGTATTTTATGTCGTATTTCAGCAAAGATATTTCTGGAAGGTCTACAACCTAGGGATATTGACATTAGGGTGGGCCAAAAATCGTTTTTTTACTCTACGTACTTATGTACGTGTATGTATGTATGTATGCAAATTATCTACGCTTGTGCTAATATACATATATATTTTTACCACTTTCGTCATCATCTCAAAATTAACTTAACTATTAATTAATTAGATTAATTACTAAACACGGTGTTGGTAAGACAAATTTGGGGGCTGCTTAACACAAATAAAAATTTTCTTCCACATTTGGTTGAAAAATCAAAACAATGCACATTGTCGCTTCAGCGAGTGATGGAATCGCCAGGTGTGCATCTAATATGGCGGAAAGTTTCTGCATGAGACTTAATATCTCAGTTCAAAAACATGGAAACTTTTACAAATCTTTGGACGTGTTATGCGACTTATATAAAATCAAGTCTAATGAATACAAAGAGTCAACGTCTCGATTAGCTTCCATATGTAGACGAAAAGAACGTAAACCGCGACAAATTCGTTAAAGAACGTTTCAGAGTCTTGCTAAATTAAATTACGATAGATAAAATTTTACTTAAATTTAAAAATTTTGCGAAAAAAGTTTTCAGCAAATGAAAAAGAATGCAGAGAAAGTTCATAAAACAATGATTTGTTCGATTTCTTTGAATAAATACTACAATTTTAAGAGTTTTGAAAAATTATGTTTATCAAAATTTGGCTCACTTTAGCGATTCACATTGAACCATATACATTTTTTTTTTGGATTTAACGTTTATTTATTGATGCCTCTAGTGGCACGTGCAAACATTATAATCTTTCGCTTCACCGGCAAATTATACAAACACGTGTCATCTTGAATAGTTTGACGCTTCACCAACAAAAACATTTACGCCACTTCGGTAAATTGAGTCAAAAATTGATTATTTGAAAATAGTGGGAATTGGATTTATTATGTACTGTTTTAATTGCAACCCTTAAGTGATATCTAAAATTCCATATTTAATCTAAGCTAGCTCTTAGAAACCAGAAAAGCGCAACCATTAATGGCGGTTTTTGTTTTTTGGTCAAAAATATATACTTGTACTACCTGTCTTCTTATTTATTCTTAATGTATATATATGTATATTTGCTAAACTTGTAAATGAAATTTAAAAGCCTCGCTAGCTGCAGAAAAATTCACAATTTCAAAGCAAAACTTGAAAACTAAGTATAAAAACTGAAACATATTTTTCTCCTTCGTCTGCTACACTGTTGCGGTTTCAACTAGTGAAATGTGGTTCTGTTTATCCGTCTTAATTCTTATTGCTCTTTTATGGATGGTCATTACTAATTAGGCAAATGGCAAAGGGCAACCGAAAATTGTAAGCAATACTCAGTTAGAGAAAAAAAGTACTGCTGGGAGTTGTTGGAAAATTAATTGTAGACATGCTTTTTTGTATTTCGTATTTTTACCCTGTAGGGAAATCAGTTAACTCTAAGTCGACTATTAGTTCACTATTTTTCAACTAGCTTTGTCTTTCCCTCAACTACTTAAAATTGCTTTTAGCTGACCACTTCCGAAGCGCCGAAAAAGTGAGGGCTTTTTCAGCTGACTACAAGTTGGTCAGTCGAGAAAAGTCCAAAAAAAAAAAAAATAAAAATATTCGCAGGCTCGAAAATTTTTTTTTGGGTATGCGTAGTGGAACTTTTTTTTTCCTGAGTCCAAAACCTATGGAAAAATCGATGGCGCGATATCGGTTAAAAATCGACCCAGTATAATACATATATCTTGTTTATGTATTAGTGCTTCAGTATGCGTTTAAAGTTAATAAAGATACATCCATGCAGAAGTAGTACAAAAAACCCTTGCGGGTTAGGAGGTAGAATAGGCCCGAAGTAGGCATACCGGTCATCAGAGGCTACTAATATGCATGTCTCTAGCCTCTCATTACACATCTTATCCTCCCTTACGGAAGGAGGGGTGACATGACCTAGAAGGTTCCGCTGCTCATACCAAATCGCTACCACAACAGTCATGCATTACCGCAAGGGAGCGTACCGGGTTCAAATCCGGCCAAGGAATGTTAATTAGACAACACTCCCTAAAACCTTCAGCGCATTTTTTTGCCGTTACAACAACAACAACAAGGGATAGAGTATGCATTATCCCTGAAAAACAACACGCATAAAATGGAAATTAGCTAGCATTTATACTGGCATGCAAACAGAGTTCCAATTCATGCTTGAAATATTGATGCCGCATGCATATGTTTCCAACTAGGTAGTCTGTATATTTTAGTTTTATAGTTGTATTTGCATTTATTGAATTTTTCCCTCGAACAACAATTTAACAACATTATTTTGCAGTGCTATCAGTACAGAATATTGTTACAAAGTAAAAATAAAGTATTTAATACCAACTGTTTAGGTCTGCACCTGCACCTGCTGAATTCCTTTGCAATTCTTGTTTCGAGTCCCGTTGCCGTTCGCCTTCTGCGATCACCCAGCTCTCTTCCACTTTGTAAAAACACGTCAGCCGAGTAAATACTACCTTTTTTTATACACATAGATATATAGTTATACGTATACAGGTGTTTTCCCAAGAAAGCGACTTGAGTAAGACATTAACTACCTGCGATTATTTTAAAGATTTGAAGTATAGCGTTCAACCCTCGAGGGACTTCGGAATTCGGCACCTCGACGCCTCTATTTTGCTGCGAAATTCATTAGGAACAATAACAGCAATGAATATTTGAAAACATATAATTGGAAAGTGTCTCAGCGTAAGAATAAGAATAAGATGATGCAGTGCATTGCATATCAGCTTCAGTCTGTTAGGGACCGAGTGCCAAAAAGAAACGAAGTGACAAAAATTGTCGTTATGAAATAAGCATACGATGTTTAACATGCTTAAGAAGCACGAACCTTGCTGACTGAAGAAAGTTAAGTCAACGAAAAAAATAGTGAGGCTCCTTTGTGTATATGATTCTATGTAAAAGTGTCAAAGTTCTACTTTTAAGGAGTTATCTTTAGAAATATCAAGCACCCTTTGAGCATAAACGGAAACGTTTTCAAGTATTTGCAACCCATAGACATACCTGGCAGATATAAATAAGGAAAATTAAGCTTCTTTCTACTCACATATTCACAATTTGAGTATACTTCACAACCATAGAGGAGCGTAGGTATTAAGTACGTTTTGGATAGAAGCAGTTTAATTTGCTGAAGGATGACTGTGTTACCGAGAGTGGCCGAAGCATACCATTCACTTTTTTCACCGTACTGAGAATATAGTATTTCCATGTCAATGCTTTTTTTAAAAATATACCAAGGTTTTTGGTTGCGTCGCAGTATTCAATTACAGATCTATTAAGCATTATATTGTCTAACCCGTTCGTGGCAATCCACTTTTTATGTATGACCATATATTTTTAGTTTATGTGGTACACCTCTTGAAACGTCCAGGAAGTCTGACGTTCTACTGTCAGTGCATATTGCTTGGGTAGTGCAGCCAAGGTAGATCTAATGAGTTCGGTTATATAGCTGGAAAACTTAAAAAGTTTTTGCAGCTTCTTACATAGTAAGGAATGGTCGACAGAGACAAAGGATTTTGAGTGGTCGAGAAGGGGTAGGAAAGTCATGAAGTTATCATCAATTTGCTCTCGAATATATTCCATCACATCAAGGAGTGCGGTTGTGCACGCTCTTTTTGGTCTGAAACCAGAGTGACTGTCCGTTTCTAGCTTATTTTCAAGCTAATGGTTGATGTATGATTTACTCAACGGCATTCGATAGAAAAGGTTAAAATTTTCCATTAAAATCAAAAAATAATATTTGAATAATATTTATTAACAACATGGGCTTTAGCGCGTCAAACTAACAAAATATCGAAGACATGGACATAACATAATATAGTCTCATTTTGCATAATACCAGCAGACGCGGAAGACATTGTCCTGCCCGAAAATTGCTAAAATTTGACAAATTGTACTCTCTTCCCTCCAAATTCATTTAACGCTGTATCTCCCTCTACTTTTTCTTGTCCGCCTTGTATTACTTCTCCCCCATATCACCTTCCTCTTCTTCTTTGCGGTCCTCTAACGAGCTACAGCTGTATTTTATCAACACTTTTTATATACATCACATAAACTGTGAAAATTTAATGCAAACCTGTTGATAACTTTCAACGGCTCTGAAGTACAAACAAACACCAAACCACATGGTGTGACACTGCCCACTTTTTAAGGTTGCATATATGTATCTTGATAAAAACACACATATCCTTGAAAATCACTAATCAGAGCCTGATCCTTTCGGAGGTTTATTTTGTGGATCGAAAGCAAAATTCGTTCTTTGTGTTACTGCCGCTTCAGTCAATTAACAAAAAGAAAACATTTCCGTTGTCTTTGCTAAGCGGTTCAACGCTTTTTCAGGGATATCTAATTAAAGTATAAACTAATAAACAATAACAAAGTGTACAATAACAATTTCATATAAAACCGTAAATTTCAAACAAAAACTCACAGCTTGTTCTTGGATTCACTGATTACTCTATAGGCTATATATAATTTTGGAAAAGTTGGCGGTGCCACGCCCCCATGCTATATAAAATGTTAATCTTGTATAGGCGTCCAAGGTACTCAACCGATCTTTATGAAATTTTCACAGTTAGGCTATATATAATTTTGGAAAAGTTGGCGGTGCTACGCCCCCATGCTATATAAAATGTTAATCTTGTATAGGCGTCCAAGGTACTCAACCGATCTTTATGAAATTTTCACAGTAGATTCTTGGATTCACTACTTCCAGCATAGGCTATATACAATTTTAAAAAGCCCAGATAGTATACCTCGTATCATGTTTCGTAATTCTATCTCACACCGTTCTGAAGTTATTAACAGTCGAATTTGAAATTTGCTTGACTCATAAGTGGGTAGTGCGACGCCCATTTTCAAAAATGATATTATTATACCTGTATCAGTTAATTAGATATGGGTAGCTCAATGTTTCTACCTCCTTGCCATATAAGTTTTATGAAAAAGTAGGCGTGGTCGAAAAGCTATTGGTCTTATTTAATATGGTTGCATTTACCACAACAATAGTATGCCTCCTACAAAATTTTGCTATACTAGCGTAATCGTTTCTGAAGTTATTCACATTCAAAACTTGAAAATTTCTTCACTCATATGTGGGCGGTGACACGCCCTTTCACCAAAATTTGGTCAAATCGTCAGTACAATGACAATGACAACCAAATTAAGAAACCTAGTAAATTTCATCATTGTAGCTCCTTTTATTATTGCATTAGCCTATTTTATATAGTTCCATTTCGCCCATTCAAATAGCAACCTACCTTGGCCGGAAAGCAACCTGTATGCCAAATTTCATTCAAATATCTCAATTTTTACTCAATTTATCGTGCCCACGGACGGACGGACATGTCTTAATGAATTCCTTTTATTGTATTCGCGTACTTGGCAGTGTAATTCTCCGTTTTACCGTACCTTCAGTTCCTAAAATTTATTCTCACCATGACAACAGCTGTATGATATAGGTGCAAAAATATTGATGCCCCTAGTAATCGGTTTTTGTGCCCATGTCGGTTTGTCTTGTGTGATGTTGAGTATGGCATCTAATAATATAATATACCCAACAACTTTATTCTTTATTTATCTAATCTGATCTTATACCGTCCTATATAAATTTATCTGAGCAAGGGATGTGGCAATAATTGGTTAATTAATATTTTAATCAATCATTAAAACTGATCAATTATTAATTAATTTTTATTTAAAACCTCAGCTACTTTATTCATTAGTTTCACACTTTTTTTCAAATCAAATCAAATTTCTTGTTGCATGCACGTACATTAGACTGGGCCATAAATTCGCCAGTAAAATTTAAAGACTTGGAATTTTCATAAAGTTGTACTAGAACAAATATTTATAAAAAAAAAAATCAGTGGAAGGTTCGAATTTTTTATAACAAATTTTTCGATTTTCAATTTTTTTGATAGTTTTGTATGAGGTAAAACTTTTGTTTTCGTCAGTTTTTGCCAGTACTTTACTGTAAATGTATTTGCTTTTCACAAATCCATATATTGAAATGGCATATATGGCCACTGAAATCGAAAAAAATAGTATCGATAAACGAATCGAAAGCAGCGTCTTTATGTACTGCAAAACAATTTATTTAATCAGATCCACAAACTATTTAAAAGCCAATATAACCAAAAACGTTATTAATCTTATCCAATCTGATTTTATCTCGTGTTATAAATAACATTATTTATTTAACTTTTTTTTATTTTGAAGTACTATGACTATAAACAAGCTCAAGGCCAAAAATAATAATTTTTGTTTTTATTTATGATAATAATAATTGTTTTTATTTTTCTATAATTATTTTTAATTAATTATTAAAAGTTTTCATTCGAATATTTTTATTTTATTTTTCGATTATGCAAATTTTGAATTAATTGTTTTTCTAACAAATCAAAAAGGCTTATTAATCAGACCCTGTTTAATCAAATCCTCAGTAATTATTTTTTACTGCAAACAAAATAAATTGAAATTTGAGTAAGTTTTTTCCTCTTAAAATTTAATTCAATGCAAGTAAAATTTTTTTGGTTTACATTAGACTGCGCCATTATTTTTTTTATATTCTAAAATTTGAAATGATTACTTTAACGAAAAATCTCTCCATACTCTATATTTTTAGTGATTCTACTAATAAAATAACGATGTTAGCTGGTGTAGAGTATGTATTAATTCCATTAAGGGAAACAATTTGGGTCAAGTACGACAACAAAATAATTTACTTTCTCCTTTGACTTTAACAGTGATTGGCTTTTGAATGAGTAAGTTTATAAAAAATTTATTTAATTCTCTTAAAAAATATATATTATTTCCTTGATAATTATAATCGACAAATCGATTATTCTATTAATCCACTTAGAGTAGTTCTTTTAAAAACTAATCGATTATGAGTTTACATTCGAGTATTATTTTACTTATTTAATTTTATATCTCTTTTTGTCGGGTTAATATTATTGTCAAATTTGGTTTTGTAACCGACCTACAGTAGTTCGTTCTGAACGAAACTAAACACTGAGGATGGCGGAAAGCGGAAACCGGTTTGTTACAAAACCAAATTTGACCAGGGATGACGGAAAATCGTTTCAATATACATCAAATTTCCACCCTGTCGGAATATCAACAAAGCAAAATAAATCAAGATACATAATATTCAGCTAGATTTCTTCACTTCAGTGGGTTCGCATTTTAAAGCAAAAATCGGAGTAGTGATACAAAATGTATACTGGCAATTATAGACATCTTAAAGTTAATATTATGGGCTGAAGGTTTGAAAAATTATATCAATTGAATTAGGAGTTTAGATGACATCAAAACCAGCATATTGTTAGCTTAATGGTTAGCAATGCGTGCCAAAATTTCTTTGATGAAGAAGCATAGCAGCATCCGAAATGGATCTATAAGAAAAGTTATGGCGGTTGCCTAAAAAAATTTTTTCCTACTCTTATGAATTAAACAACTTTTAATAATTAATTAAAAAATGATTATTAAAAAAATGAAAACAATAATAATTGGCTCGTTTCATGAATAATTTTTAAAAATATAGAAAAAGAATATTCAGGTACAGCCTAATGCATATACGTAAACACAGTTTATATAACAATATTTTTTTTTACAGAACTTAAAACCAAAGAGTAATTATGTAACTTGTTCATTTCTGAGAATACTGAGTTTGCTAAACTCACGCAATGTCTAAATTACTTGATAACTTCGTTATTTTTATTTCCCATAATTATATTTTTATTGTATACAGGGTGGCTGATGAATTTTGCTATATTAAGATACTCAAATAATTTTTTTTTCAGTGTGTGGAATTCATTTTTCTTTTATTCATGTTAAAGCTCATTAAATTTTATTAAATATAGCTTAATTAGTTTTAAAAATAATGGAATTTAAATGCCCCCCCCTGCTCGTCGATGCATGTGCGGCATCTTACCAAAAAGTTGTTCATTACTGCTTGGAGAGTTGAGACAGGAATAGCCGCAATTGTTTCTCGAATGGATTGCCTTAGTTCATTGAAATTTGTTGGTTTTGCTTTGAAGACTTCCTGTTTGCAATAACCCCACAAGAAAAAGTCAGGTGCAGTAAGGTCAGGCGACCTGGGTGGCCAACGGAATGTAGAGTTTCTGGATATCAGCTTATTGGGAAATTTTCGTCGCAATTCTGTCATAACAGGTTGGGCTATATGAGGAGCTGCACCATCTTGCTGAAACCACACAGAGTTGAAAGAAATTCTCATTCGGCGTAATTCTGGATAGAAAAACTCTCTCAACATGCTCAAGTAACGGTCTCCAGTAACCGTAACGGTGTGACCGTTTTCTTCGAAGAAGTAGGGCCCGACAATGCAGCGTGATGAAACTGCACACCACACTGTGACACGAAGTGGATGCAATTCCGTCTCATGGAGTATCTGTGGGTTGGAAGCACTCCATATTCGACAATTTTGTTTGTTTATGTTGCCGTTTAAATCGAAATGGGCCTCGTCAGACATGAAAAGACAGTTCAACATGTTTCCATCCTCTTCCACCATTTGAAGCATCTTCTGGCAAAATTCCAAGCGAATCGGCAAGTCTGCAGCGTTCAGTTTGTTGGCCATTTGAATTTTATATGGGAATAAGTCCAAATCTTTGTGCATAATTGACTGTAATGACTGTCTGCTTACACCCATTTGAGCAGATAAGCTTCTTGTCGAAACACGGGGATTGTTTTGTATGGCAGCAGCTACAGCAGCGATTGTTTCCTCCGTTCGAACTGAAGGGTTTCGATGGTAAGGTCTTCTGTTGACTGTCCCATGCTCGGCAAAATTGTTTACAAGTCTTATTATGGTCCATCTGCTCGGAGGATTGCCGCCAAACGTGCGCCTATACTCTCTTTGAACCGAAACTACGGACTCCAGTGCGTGATAGCGGCGGACAATCCAAATTCTTGTTTCAGTGTCCCAGTTATCCATTTTTGTTAAATGTAAAAGTAAATCTGCAAAATAAAAAAAAAATTAACCAGATTCATTAAATAGAAAAAAAGTTATTTAATTTTTTTTTGGTAGCGGCTTTCATTAGCCACCCTGTATATATGCATGGTTTGGAGCCCATAAATACAAAACAATTTTTAGCAGAAATAATTCAATTACGTTTACCGGAATAACCAAATTACTCGTATTACGATTAATCTACTGATTAATAAATAATTTTTTTAATTTATTAAGTATTCAAGTTTTAGTTAATCCACCCTGTTGATTAGTTGATTGATCGTACATTCCAAATTTGGTCCATTCTGGTTATATTATAATCTTTAAAAGTTATGCTTCATTATGTAACAGAATCTAATATAAAATTATGTAACCTTATATGATTTGTACTTGTCTTATATAATCCACAATGCGTTGTCTTATTAAGTGGTATCAATACCAACTAAGAACATCCCAGTCTAACGAATTCTAATCTTTTTTAATTTAATCTACATATATATGCCCACTAGGTAAAGCTTATTTCGTCTAGTCGAGACTAATTTAATCGGATTTAGTTGAATCAACTAAAGTTAAATTATTTCTAATCTAATTAAAGTTTATGTAATCTAATCTAGACTAATTTAACCTGATATAATCGATTCTAGTAGAATTCAGTGTATAGCTTATACATAATTACGAAAAAAAAAATTAAAAGTGTTGTTATTTTAAGGCGATGCTCGCTTGAAAATATTTAAAACATTTTCTTCATACATATCTCAAATTCATATCAATTAATATTTAAAACATTTAAAAACTATGCAAACGCATGCTCTAATCTAAAAGTTAAAATTTCATTGCATATAAAGGATTCCAATTGCGTTTAAAATGCAAAAATATTCAATTAAACTCAATTCAAAGTTTGCAGAGATATTTTATTGTTGTTGTTAAACCACATTTTCAATACGAAAGCTCATAAAGCAAGTCATGCAGCATTGAACAAAAAAGATAAACAAATGTTTGTTTTCCACAAAAAAAAATAAAATAAAAACAACATATTTTTTCAATCACCAAAAACGAAAAAAAAAAATTATAAAAACTCTTTTGATGGCAGAGCATGGAGCACATGAGAATCTGTTGTGGCTAATAGCTCCCACAGCTAACCTACAACTGCTTATAAATGCAGTATTTTAATTTATTTATACATCCACTCGTGCTTGGAATGCTGTGAGCAAGAAAAAATAAAAATTAAAAATACACTTAGCTTGCATTGAAATAATTCGCAGTATTGTTTAAATGTAATGGTTTGCATAGAAATTGCTGCTATTGGTATGCGAGGAAATATCGAGTATTTTCAGTAGTAACTAAGAACGTTAGATAGTATTTTAACCCTTATATGACAAGATGGATCGGGGATTTTCTTCGCCCCAATATCTCTTCACAATTTGCTGCTTGCTTTAGAATTTTTATGAATAAACAATTATTAGAACCCATAGGAAATTTCGTTAAAAATTCAACATTTCGTGTTAAAAAAAGATTTATATTAGGAATTATTTTCATCATAGAAATTTCAGATGTTTTCCTACCATACCGATGATCCAAATACTTACGTTAATTACAGTTCTAAAAAGTGATATCGCCTTTTCCAGTCTTTTTAGTATAAAGAAGATAGGTCTACCAATTTGATCTAAACGGACACTTTAGTGAAAATATTGACTTAGGGGTTAAATGCAGTAAACTACGTTCAACACATTTTTTTATAAAAAAACTACTACTTTTTTTGTTGGAAATACTGAACAGACTTTTAGTGTTATACCTTTAATGAACAAGGGATGCTACAATAACATTGGTTCAACGCTTGTTAATATGAGAAAAAGAAATACGGGAGAATCAAGAACCACCCGGAAATGACCAGGAAAATGAGATGAGTCGATTTTACTATGCCCGTCTTTTTTCCTCAGTTTTAGAGATACATGTGCCCCATTTTTCAATTTAGATCTAGTAGAATATAGTTTTAAAATAATAATTCAATGGAATGCTGCAGATATTTAGTGATGTGCGTATAAACGTAATGGATACAGACAGTCTAAAAATGAAATTATATTTGAACTGAGCTGATCTAATAACGATCGAATTAAAACAAGTTCATTATACCTTATAAAGAATAGTACTTTAAAGACCAACACTGTATTCTGTGAGAGCAAAATAGTTACTTGCTGTAAAATGGGAGAGAGATACATGTGCCCCATTTTTCAATTTAGATCTAGTAGAATATAGTTTTAAAATAATAATTCAATGGAATGCTGCAGATATTTAGTGATGTGCGTATAAACGTAATGGATACAGACAGCCTAAAAATGAAATTATATTTGAATTGAGCTGATCTAATAACGATCGAATTAAAACAAGTTCATTATACCTTATAAAGAATAGTACTTTAAAGACCAACACTGTATTCTGTGAGAGCAAAATAGTTACTTGCTGTAAAATAGGCAAACTTTGAGTAAGACACCTAGTAATACTTTTGTGAAAATTTCATTAAATTCCTTTCAGCAATTTTGTTGTGATGCATGTGCAATCATACAGACTGACTTAAAATCAAAATTTACTGTTGGTTTGGCTTGCGTTACTCTAAAAACGGCCCTACGTTAAAAAAGTTGTTACTATTTCTTTGATATCTATAATACATATCCATATCTCTTATGGCTTTTCTTTCTCTGCGTTTTCCTCATCCTATCCCAACACTTTTTCTCTTTCTTTTCTTCCTTCTCTGCCTTTTTCTTTAGCTGTTCCTTCTTGTCGCCATATTCCATCTTCATCCCTTCTCTATTCATCTTCTTATCCTTCTTATCCTTTTTCCTTTTTTTTAGTTTCTTCTGCATTTTACTCATACTTCCCACTCCCAGCCTGAAAAAACTCAATTATTTGAATATGTCGCTAAATAACAAAGAAACCGATTATTGAGTAATCGATTTTTCCGATTCAGGTAACATCCATCATTTTTGCTATATATCCTTCAATAAAATGCGTATTAATGAAGGGCATAGCCGAAGACATTGCTTTCCCTACTTGTTATTTTTTCATATATCTACTCTTTTTTCCACTATGCACCAATTTTGATCAATGGATAGAATAAGTGAATTGAATAAAAAAAAAATCAAAATGAAGAAAAACAAAAAAGGCTTGGATGTACAACGTGAACTTTTCATTCAAATTATCAATGCTGCGCTCAGCAGAAAAAAAATCACTCATACATTCCTTCACACATTCATACATATACTATATGTTCTACAAAAACAGTACAGTTGTTGTTGTTGTTGTGAATAAAAAACCACTTATGAAAACAAACCGGCGTGTAGCACAGTAAAAGTAAGAGAAGTTAACTTCATACTTTTTCAGAATCATTACAGGTTACTTTCGGGATGGTCTGAAAAACTTCTCGGGACCATTTCAGGATTATTTTGGGACTCTTTTTAAAGATTATTTTGGGATTGCTAGAAGACAATACCGAAATGATCCAGAAACGATGCGAAAATGTCACGAAAATCTTACTGAAAACAACTTATAGATTATCCTAAAATGATGCGACAATCATCGCGAATTTGTTTATAAAAAATCCCGAAATGGTCCCAAAAACAATCCGGAATCGATTCAGATAAAGACCTTAACACGGTTCCGAAAAGGCTTTAAAAAATGTTTCAATTATTCTGAAACTAACCCTCGATTATTTTACCGCAAACATTTCCGAAATTATCCGGTAACGATTTCGAAACGATACCAAGAAAGTCCCGAAATGATCCAAAAAATATCCCGAACAGAACTCCGAAATGGTCCTGAAATAGCCCCAAAGTGGTCCTGAAAAAGTAAAGAAAACAATACCAAAAAAGCCTCGAAAACAATCCCAAAGGATTCCCGAACAATTACAACATTATAATTCTTTATTTCCGTAGCATCTCAAAATAGTGTCGATCTACTTCAAGTAAACTTAAAATTTCACTCTCAATGAATACTAGGCTGCATTATTAGACTCTCTCTCTAAGTATCTTTGGGATTTTTGTCTGGTGGCCTTTCTAGACATTGAAGAGCCTTCAACTAGTCAAGGAAAGGAAAATACTTTCATTACTAGGGAATGTTGATATGACACGGTATATCATAAGAGGCTCAAGTTGGGGTTCTCTTCCCTCTTCTATGGAATCTGAAGATAGCACTGTGAAAGGTTTCCCTGTGGTCCTCTCGCTACGGACTCAGAGTCAGGTAAATGAGGGTAGAGCTCGACTTATATACTAAATAGTATGAAATACCAACGTTAAATCCACCAGAACTAAACGGAGTGCAATAATTTTAGTTTTCTGCTTGGAAACACATATCGATGTGCGACTCCAACAATTGCGGATAGCAAGTTTACGTTAAATATTATCAGTAGGGATGATTACTGAATACAGCATCTCCACATACACAGATGGCTCTAAATTAAATGGTAGCAGGACTAAGAACACTCTTTGAGACAACCGTACAATTGTAGTGTCTTCTAGGCTGAAGTGTAAGCAACTATGGAAGTCACGGTACGGATTGGGGAACACTATCGGCAAGAAAATCATCAAAACTTTGGGCTTTTACTCATTCAGTTCTGAACTAATACAAAACTGTAGCCGATCTATTCAAGTGATGGCCATACACGGGTGCCGGAAACCAGGCACATTGAGGGAAACTGTAAGGCAGATGAATTAGCTAGGCATTGTACGACCAAGCGGGTTTTTCCTGATGATTAGGTATACCGTTCGCCACTTGTAGGCTAATATTAAAAGGGCACATCTACCGTGAAGGTAATGAAAGGTGGCAATAAACTTTGCGATGTCGGATATCTTAGCGAACCTGGCTAAAGAGAAGTCCACAGATAATGCGTCATAACTTCACCCTAGATTTGTAGGAGTAGCGGACATTTCTTTATTGGAAGCGAAGCAGAAAGCTTAGGTGTGCGCTATCGTCGATGGCAAGAAACTGTTGAACACCTCGTCTGGCGCCATACAGCGATGAATGAGAGTTCCTTTTCTAGATAATCCCCGCAAAGTAACCAAGTTTGACAATAGGGATTTGACTACCTTCATCTAAAATTCGTTTGCAGAGGAGAAGTAACGGTATCTTTACGTGGTATCACAATGGCCCTTTTGACATTGGCCTTAGTGTGTCTCTCAGAACTTCAAAACTATCATTGCTGCGGAAGCCGTAGAAAACTGTGCGACGATTTGATCCGGTCTAATGTATATGTTTCAGTCTGTATGAGCTTGATTGCACGATTTTACTACGCTTTGACAGGATATTGGTTGTATTAATATTATTTGGTTTTTGGTTTACAGGCAAAACATAGAAATGCAATTACATTTGCGCATAATAGCAGCGGATTGTACTCACTTCATGCTCTTATTTGAAGTTGTGCGGTCACGCGTACCCATACCATTTAATAACAGACAGGCAAGCGGACTAACAAATGTACGTCAAAAGCTTTGCGTGAGCTTTAAATCAATGAATGCAAATACATTATATATATATATTAGGGTGGGTCGATTTGTATGGACGAAAGTAAACCGATATCGCGCCATCGATTGTTCGATAGGTTTTGGGCTCAGGAATAAAAAGTTCCACTATGCATACCCAACAAAATAATTTTCGAGCCTGCGAAATTTCATTTTTTTGACTTTTTTCGACTTTGATTTTTAAGGTTTTATTCATGATCTACTAAAAAAACTTTCGTTTGCTTTTCAAATTTTAATGTATACCCTGTCCGACCCAAAAATGTCTGCTTAAAACGTAGGCGATAACAGTTTTTTGGAAAAAAATTGTATTTTTGAGTTTTAGCACTTGTTTTGGTCGAAAAATCAACTTTTCCAAAACCCGAAAAAAAAAATTTGTTTTTAAAAAACCGTTATCGCCATCGGTTTTAGCGCATAATTTTAAGTGGGACGGGAAATATGAGACAAATTCGTTTTCATCGAAAACATTTTTGCATGTATGCTGAAAAAACCCTTAAAAAAAAATGGCAAAAGGGTTAATTTTTTGACCAAAACACTCCCCAAAACCCAAAAAATATTTTTTTTTTTTCAAAAAACTGTTGTCGCCAACGTTTTTAGCTGACATTTTTGGTCGGACAGGGTATACATGAAAATTTTAAAAACAAACGAAAATTTTGTTAGTAGGTCATAAAAACAAACCGTAAAAAACAATCTCGAAAATAGTCAAAAAAATTAAATTTCGCAGGCTCGAAAACTATTTTTTTGGGTATGCGTAGTGGATTTTTTTTTCCTGAGCCCAAAACCTATCGAAAAATCGATGGCGCGATATCGGGCAATAAATCGACCTAGTCTAATATATAAACATAATTACATATGTAAATATACATAAGTGTGTAATATATACATTAGGGTGATTCAAAAAGAAACAACAATTCATTTAGGGGTTACCTCAAAAGTTAACAATTGATAAGAAAATAAGACTCGTATGGGGAAAAACTATACTATTTTTTTCAAAATGAAATTTTTCTATCAATTTCGAATAATTTTCAAAATATCTTCCTTTATATAAAATGAGATTATCATAAAATCTAGTTATTTTCACATGGCTGTAATTAGTCTTGTATTTTTGATAATCACAGTTTATATACAGTTTTGGAAAGCTCAGAGCACGAATATGTAACCTGGTCTACGAAAAGGGAGTTTAGGTGTCAAAAAATCAATTTTCACTTTTTAGTTGATTCGGCCGCCGTGGTGTGAAGGTAGTGTTGCCGGCCTACCACACCGAAGGTCCATGGTTCGAGCCCTGGTACAGGTAACATCAAAAGTGATTTGAAAAAAGTTTTTCAAAACGGGGTCGCCCCTCGGCAGTGGTTTGGCAAACTCTCCGAGTGTATTTCTGCCATGACAGGCTTCTCAGCAATAATTCGTCTCCTTTGTAGATGCCGTTCGGAGTCGGCAAAAAACTGTAGGTCCCACCAATTTGTAGGGAAAATTCAAATCGGCACACCACAAATTGGAAGAGAAGCTTGGCGCAAAAATCTCTTAGGAGGTTTATGATGATATACCTGTTGTATATCGCGCCATAGAGAGAGAGAGTTGATTCGGATGGAAGATGAGATGCTTTTTCACGTGGTAGAATCCAAAAAGTCAAAACTTGTTTGAAAGTTCCCTCCGGAAAGAGAGACGAATGAAAACAGCAGCTGCGCAGTATTAGAGTAAACGTCACTTCTTCAGTGTTACTTTTTTAAATGTTCCACACTAGCAACTTACACGATGAACTATAATAATATTCCGACCAAAAACAACACTTACTGGACGTCCTTGAAGTCTCTGGAAAGGAGAACAATTAATGAGATAACGAGAAACTGACGAAACGAGTTGTTTATTTTTTACAGCTGTTTCCCAGAAACCTAGTTTTCGCACGTTAGCTCAATTTTCGTAGACCAGGTCACATATTATGAGCTATTTATTCATATATTGGCATCTTTTTACACTTTCGATGCCAACCATACATGTATATATGTACTCAAACATTTGTTTACAGTTTTAATTAAACATTTTTGTTCCGGTTAATTTGATTTTGCGGTTTCTCCTTGTCAAATTGCAAATCTTAAAATATTGCTATGGACCAAAGGTAACATACTAGATAGCGTCGTATGTATCTACTTTGAGTGGTTCTTATTTTATTTTCAGAAATAAATTCGATTCTTGTAATCTGAACACTAGGATGTGTGGTAGAAAGTGGGCGTCTTTTTTGGAGAACTGGGCTCGTGATATAAATGTGTAAATATGATATGAATATGAACGAAAGCACATAGGTATCGCTCCAACTATTATGTACAGGGTGGCGCAAAAGTAATCCTCCTATCAGAAAATGCTATAAATTTTGGGATTGGCCCCTAAAGTCAGTTCTGTTTTGACATTTGTGTAGTAAACACATGCGAAATACACGTTAATAAACAATGTTACGCTACACTGCTCCAGAACGCGGAATATTGCTGACTATTTATTTGACCAATAATCGGTCGGGGCCAAACGGTTACTGTGAATGGTGAGCGCTACAGAGCAATGATCAACGAGTTCTTTTTGCCGCAACTTGATGAATTGGGATTGGAAAACATGTGGTTCCAACAAGACGGTGCAACAGCACACACTGCACGTGCCACAACCAATATGCTGAACAGCGGAAGCTTACTTTTGCGTCACCTTGTATAACATTTTTAAAAGGATTCGTCATTTGTGACTGTGATTTGTCAATCGCAGAGCCTTTGATCCCTGACTGTGACTGCACGGTGAGAGTGAAAAGAGTTACCAGCAGTGATTATTATTTGCCATCATCGCTGCAATACTCAGGATTAGTGCCAGACTTGAGACGCTCGTTTCACGCAGATACAGGTTATTCACATTATCTAAAAAACAGCCCAAGATCGATACATTTTCGTATCATCTTGTACAAGTTATAGTACTACGAATAGCATATGTGCATGTATACTTAAGCTTAGTACATATAACGTGGTGAAAAAAAAAGTTTTTTTAATTAATGTAAAAAAAAATTAAAAAATTTTTCAATTAAAAAAAAGGGGTTTTTATGTAACCATATGTTTTTTATTCTTCTTCAAGTACAAAAAACTATAAAAAGGTTTAAAATCGCATTTAATTCATGCTCAGGTCTTAAGAGGCTAAAGTTATAATACTTTATTTAAGGATGATTGAAAATGTTTTACATTAAATTTGTTGTAAATATTTTAAAATTACTGGCAAGTGTTTTGCGGCAAAACTTTGAGTATTGTCTCTATACTAAATTTTACTTAAGTTCTTGAAGCCTTTTCCCAACTGCTCCTTAAAGATTATGCGACCCGCGAATACCTTTCATATACTTACATTATTATTCTTCTCAACACACATAGTTAGTATTTGTTACAAAAATTTGTTCCTTCTCAACTTACCTTATCGAAATCTATTCTATTTTTTGGCACTAGAACCTCTACCAAAGAGTCTAAAGGTCCAGAAACTATTCTACCATTTATATACATAATACCACCGGATCCCAGTACCGAACTCTGCAAAGAGAAATTGAAATTAAATTTTAATTAAAAAGTTATTAATCTGTTCCATATAATAAAATTGCTCTTATAAATTTGAGTTGCGCTTGCTCTGCCTGGAAATATCTGATATGCACGGCTCGCTCATTCAGAGAATTGTTAACAATATACGCTAAGTTTGTTCATAAACTGGCTTCCCATGCCCTGTGGGGAAGTCAGTAACTAGTGAGAATAATTTCTGGGTCATAACTAAAAAAAAAGTTCCTAATAAGAACTAGTGAGATAGTAACTAGATTTTCACTAGTTCTAAACCGGCAGTTGTGTAATCATTAAAATTTAATCAAATTTAGATTCGTATTTGGAAAAATGTTTTGTTCTTGTAACGTTCTTTAAAGAAAGGTTAAAATTTGAAGTCATAAATAAAAAATAAAGTAACCCAGCAAGAAATACGATTAGTTTAGGTTGAATCAGATATAAGTCGCAAAGTACCATGTGACTAATGACAGGTGTGAACACATTAAATGGGTTGAAAGATTCCATATTTTTCAATATGCCTTAGGAGGGGACAAATTGCAGCCTTTTATGCCTTTATTGATATTGTACAACAGGCCCATTACTTTTAGTAATTAGTTTAGTAAATCCACAAGGGAGTAGTTGCTATGTATCATTTACAGCAAACCGTGGACTAAAAGGGATTAAACGCGGCCACTCTCTTTAGAGATTTCTGGTTTTTAAAGGGTATGAAATATTTGGCCTTGTAGCAAGCAAATACATGCCTGATCAAGCAAAGTTGGCTAACGGTGAATATGATTTTCGAGAATGCAGTAATATTCTGATAGAGCAAATTGCATGACAATATTCCCAGAACTCTAATTGTTCGAACCATTATATGACGGCATACATTTCGAAATTAAGTGCTGCTGATATAATCTTATAAATAACAAGTAAGGAAGTCTAAGTTCGGGTGGAACCGAACATCAAATACCCAGCTGTGTAAAAGCGGTAGTGGTGAATTGGTAAATTGTTCGGGAGTTATGACCTCTAGAGGTTTTGAACTTATTCTACTACCATGTGGGCAATCTTATAAACAAAAATGAATGTGTGTCTGTGTGTCTGGCGTCCAAAGTACTCAACCGATCTTTATGAAATTTTCACAGTAGATTCTAAGATATACTGGTTACAGTATAGGCTATATATAATTTTGTTAAAGTGGGCATTGCCACACCTCCATTCTGTATAAAATTACTATTCGTCATAACTCGGAACGTATTTGGTCTAATTAATGATATTTGGATATATATGTTCATTAATCAATATTTACACAATTTTAGAAAAGTGGGCGGTGGACATTTATCATATTTTCACAGCCGGTTCATTGGGCCTCTGGGTGCGACGCTATATAAAGTTGGAATTTAGCATAGCTACGAATTTATTTGATTCCAGATAATAATATTTTGAATAAACGTGTCCTATATATCAAAAAAAAAAAAACTTTAAAAAAAGTGAGCGGTACTTCCCAAAATTAAAAAACCATTATTAATAAGATCATCAGGTTATTCTAACCACGAAATTCTAGCATTCTGTCTGCACCAGTGAATGAGATATAACATGGTCTGGAAAACTTTAGTACACAAGTTCGTGTGGTCGTCCACCGATTTTGTTTGCTCCGTGAGCGTACTCTACATGTCCATAGTAAACCTTGAGGTAAGCTTTGTAATTCTATCTTACACGATTCTGGAGTTATTAACAGTCGAATTTGAAAATTGCTTGACTCATAAGTGGGCGCTGCCACTCCCACTTTCCCAAACATTTTTGCGAAAATCGTCTAAGGAATATAGAAATTGATGTAACTCCCAAATTATATCATTCTACCTGTATCAGTCAATGAGATATGGGCAGTTCAGTATTTCTACCTCCTTTTCAGATAACTTGTATGAAAAAGTAGGCGTGGTCGAAAAGAAATTTCGCTGTTACCATAATCATAGTATACATCCTACCAAAGTTCGTTATTCTAGCATAAATGGTTCTTTAGTTATTAACAGTCGAAGTTTGAAAATTTGTTTACTCATATGCAGGCGTTGCCACGCCCATTTTCCAAAGATTTGGTAAAACTGTTAAAAAACCAACCAACTTAATAAATCTACCAAATTTTATTATTGTAGCTCCTTTTATCATTGAATTATCTCTTTTTAAACGTTTTTCGAAATTTCCGATGTCGAATAAAGGGGTGTGGTTATGGTTCGATTTTGCCCATTTTAAATAGCAACCTACCTTGGGCAGAATGAAACCTGTGTGCCAAGTTTCACTCAAATATTTTAGTTTTTACTTAAGTTATCGTGTCCACGGAGTTACGGATGGATGGATGGATACGCCGACGGACGGACATGTCTTAATGTATTCCTCTATTCTAAGAACTTTCATATATAGAGCTTCATATCTATCTCCGTTATTTATACCGTTACAAACCACCGTTATGTGCACAAAACTTTAATACCCTGTGTACTAGTACAAGCTGGGCATAAAAAGGAAGATATGGTGATAAGTGAAGAGGAAGCGCCTGGTTTGTTAGGGAAAAGAGTACAATTTTTTAAATGTATGAAAGTGAAATTTTAAGCAGGACAACGTCTGCCATGTTTCCTAGTTTTTAATGTTTAAGTAATACATTTTAGTATGTATGGCTTGCGCGAGGACTCATTTTTTCTTATCCATCGCTTTCCTTGAGGTGTTAGAGATTAACTTTTTAAACCTAATTCCCGAGTTTTTTTGTTCCAAGACAAACACTTCCATATATCTATGTTGAAATATTTCATTTGTATGGAAGGTGGCCCTCTCCCCTTTTTATGGAAGTATTAGCGAGATAGTTCTCCATAATGACTACTCTCCGAAAATACCCATTTGTATGGGGCGTGCCATGCCCCCTTTCATTGCATACAAAGTTTGTTACACGAGAAATATAAACACGTTTACGTAAATTACTTAATTCGTACCATGCCAAATTGCGAAAGTAGAGCACGAAGTGTCAGGAGAATGTTAAAAAAGTAAAACAAATAAATATCCACAACTATTATCAAAGACGACTTGTTACGGGACTTCATTTCACTATTTCATTTTCTCACTCTCACCTTGGATTTATTTGTGTTGTTTGCCAGCATGGAAACAAAATTAATTTCGCTTGACAGAAGACCGGACTGCCCCAACATATCAATTTCTCTTTTCGTCCTGAACATTTTGATATGCATAAGTCAATATCTATCTCGATCCGTTTATGCCGTTACGTACTGCCGTTATGCGACTAAAGTTAATATATGTACATACAACATAGTATCATACATCCTCCGGAGAAATTTTCAGAGCTGATAGCTTTCCTTCTCAGTTGCCTACACAGTTAAAAGTAGCACAAAGGCAAAGTCCTTCATTAATTTCAAATTGGTAACTATCAGTTGAGTCGACTCTTTATTTAATGGCAGTAAATATTTTTCTATGTCCTGGTTTACCATAGGATCCACTTTTTTACTTCTTTATCGTTATCTCGCTTAATATGTTTTGAAAAGTTTTACGTTTTTTATTTGGAATATCTCGTATTCGAATAGATCGGTAAATAGTTCGTCATTTGCAGGTTCTTTACGAGGTGGCCAGCTCTTGTCAGCTTGGGTTTTTTCTCAACTCAATTCCAACACCAATCTAAGCTTTTGACAATAGCTGTCCTTCTGACTAAAAAATTTTTTCCAGAGTGCTTCCAGATGAATAGTAGGACATATTCAGGTTCCATAATAAGAAAACCTTTAATGTACGGCTTATTAGTAACTAAATTGATTACTGGCTCCCTGTAATTTACTGAAGTTATTTTCAAACTTGCTAAAATACTAATATTTTGTTTTGTTCAGATATAAAATTTATGTAAATAGATACAAATTTAATCACTTATTTATATATATGCTAGGGATGCCAAGTCCGAGAACGCTTTTTTTAAGCGTTGGAAATGATTTTCTTACAATCCCGGAATATTCGGTCTTAAAGATATCTTGATAAATACTAAATATGTGTGATTTATTTATGAAAATTATCATTTTTTTTTTGTTTATGTGCGACGTTTATGAATATTTAAATATTCTTTGTTTATTGTGTTCCTTAACCTTCCTATACTCGCGCCAATTATTGTAACATCTATACTTATTATATTATACCATATTATTTTAAAATTTAGGGAATAATGAAACAAAATAGTGTGCATAGTACTTCATTTATTATTTATTTTACAGACTTTCAGTCTATCACAAATCAGTCTTCAAATTAAAGATATTTTTCGTCGTTTCGTCGGTCCCACAGACCACTACGCGAGTATAGGAAGGTTAAAGTAACATAAGATACTCTAGCAACAAACAAGAATGTATGGGTCTACTGCTCTCGAGATTAATTTATTTATTCAATACTCGACTTTTTGTATTTAAATGAGATATTTTCTATATTAAAAAGAGAGTTAGCCTGGATTTGTACCGTAGTACAAGGCCACACAAAATTTTGATAACTCTCGCTGATCCCAAATTATTTGCACTCAGTATTATTTTTTTTAGTCACTACTGTTTGAAGATCTTAATCTCACTAAACAAAGCCCATGTCAAAAACACCTGATATTGAACTTTATTATCGACATATCAGAGTCACACTAAGGTCTAATACCACTTCCGCGGAAAATCATTTTTTTTCTCCTGTGGAGTTCTCTTATGAACAACATCGATTAACAAGTGGTCAATTCCTAAAGTTTTTGATTTTGTGGTGAAACTAAATATATACTCGTATAGTGATAGTTTAGAATTGAACTAAAACTTTTCATTAAATCCAGTTTTTATTGTAATCATTCAACTAATTACAATATCAACCTTTTCCGTAAACCTGCTGAGAGCATGCTGCCTTTTGGACTTACACACTGGCACATTCTTATTACATATGATTTGTGCAAGTTTAAATAACAGAAAGTTTCCGATCATATATGACCCCCTCCTCTTACATCTTCCTCATAAAGCAACTAAAGACCCTCTCAACGTTTAACTGATCCGGACCATTTATTTCCCGTATTATTTCTTTATGTTGGAGTCTACCAAAAACCTCAAAAGTTTGATATCCACATTTATATAAAATATAACCTACAATACTTATGTATATAGATTACATTTCGTATTTGTAAAGAGTCGCAACTGGAACAACCAAAAAAAAACATATAGTATGAAGCAAAACAAGGGTGATTGTTAATACAACGTAGGAAAAGAAAAGATGATAAAATGTTGTAAATGCATGAATTAACAAGAAACAAAAATTAGGTAATTATACGGTTAGAGTTAAAGAAAATAAATAAGGAGACCAGTAATAGTCGCATCTACTGTATGTATATATCTCATTTAAAGTTCTCGTTTCGACGCTACGTAGCAGTGCTCTAACTATGCCAATTGGCATAAAAGGCCAATTATATTTTTCCTGATGCCATAATCTGTCTTATTTACATATATAAAACTTGAGCAATGTACAGGGGGAATAATTATAGCTACCATAAGTTTTTTTTGGAAGTTTAAAACCGTAATTTATCATTGATTTTTGGTTATTAATGATAATTATAATAACGGTTAACTAGTTATAACTTTATTTGGTTTGAGCCATGGGAATATAGTGGTAATGAATTGGGGCCTTGATAACATCAAAAAGGCCAATGGTAGGGCGGGTACAGAGGCAGCCACCGAACCTAAAAGTTAGGGATTTTTGATGAAAGTTCATTCTTTCTGTTGCAAATTCCAGTGTGCAAAACTTATAATTTATCGTGTCTGACCATTGATTGAAGAGGGTAGTGCCGTGCTGTGATCATGTTTACGAATACCACGAAGCTGAAGACCTGGGCCTTAGCGCCAGTGCACACACCGTGATCATTGCACATTGCTCTGCTCCTCTTACGTCCGTGATTGTGTATTATCACACTCAGTCCATGGATATCATAACAGATTTTAGACTTAAAAAAAGTGACCTTTTTGTCAATTTTCAGTTTTTCGGCCCTATAAACATACTTTTTTTTGGACCATTCCACAATCATAAGAACACAAAAACACCAACTGCCGCTTCCGGAAGAGTTTTGTCCAGTCAGTTAGTTTCTTAAGCACGTTCTTCACATTGCTCATCCTAAACTGTTGGAGAATGAAAAATACGTAAATGTCGTATTTTACGGGATTGCAACATTCACAAAATTGGCATACTTTTATAAAGACACTTGTTTACCGAACCAATATTCATATCAAATACTTGTGTTGTCATATTAATGTATATTCTAGCAAAAGAATTCAAAAATAAAGTGCTCTACCGATGAACAAAGCTCTATAGCAGACCTGTTAAATTTGATTAGTAATTATTAATCAATTAATTGGACGGACTTTTAATTGGTGATGATTATATGGCGGCCGCCGTGGTGTGGCGGTAGTGTTGCTGGCCTAGCACACCGAAGGTCCAAGGTTCGAGCCCTGGTACAGGTAACATCAAAACGGGTTTGAAAAAGTTTTTTCAAAAGGAGGTCGCTCCTCGGCAGTGGTTTGGCAAACTCTCCGAGTGTATTTCTGCCATGGAAGGCTTCTCGGCAAAAATTCGTCTGTTTTGCCGATGCCGTTCGGAAAAAATGTAGGTCCAATTTGTAGGAAAGATTACAAGCAGCACACCATAAATTGGTAGAGAAGCTCGGCCTTATTCTCATCAGGAGGTATATATCGCGCCAAATATTTATTTACTATTTAATGATTATTCTAATTCTTTTTAAAGAAAAGGCAATTATAAATTGATTACGATCAGAAAACATCAAAAAAATTTTTCTGATTACTTTTGTAAATTTTTTGATTATTTTTGATCAGATTTTCTCGGTATTGTTCATGTGTATATTTATGTGCTTCTACAACAATACTGAAAAAAATCTAAAATAATTAAAAAAAAAATATTAATTTTAAATAATTCAAAGTAATCAAAACAACTTTTTTGATTTTTTTTAATAATCTTAAAAATCAGTTCGATATTTTTTTTAATTAATTGGAAAATAATCATTAAAAATTGCAAGTACTGGTAATCAATCATTAAATGGATTTTCAAGAAAATAGTTAATTAAACCGGTAATCATTACGATTAGTAATCATTATTTAACAGTTCCGGTCTATAGTGACTCATCAGTGTTGTGGTAATATATGGCTCGTTGACATCGACTATTTTAAGAAGATCTGATGGCAATTACAATATTCGAGATAAGTTCAGTGTACCATTTATGGCCCTTCGCGTGATGCCAATAAGAGCTTAACATCTGAGCTGAAAGCTTCCACTGAATTGGTTATAACAAATGTACAGTAGTTAGGCCTTTACTCATGTTCGTATTTTTTTTTTACGCAACCCCTCTAAGTATGTATCTCTGGTTCCACCACCGAGTTTATGTATGCACACTCAGTATGCAGAAATTTTCGAAATGTTGCTCTGCCATGCTTTTGCTCGAACATTCAGTTGATATGAATACTAGTTTTAAGATCCAATTAACTGTTTGAAGTTCACTCTCGTTGGTTAACCACTAACATATGGTTTTCTGCCAAATATAAAATGGTGAAATTTTAAACAAATAATGTGGTCTGCTAAACATACTGTATATTTTACGCTATTTTATAATATGAAAGAGTTTTGAGTTAGCTGCAAATGTTAGCATGAATGCAAATTAATTAAATTTATAAAGTTATTGTTATGTTAATTATTTTTCTTTGGGAAAGTGAAAATGTCATATTCTATCTATTGTACTATCTTATTAATTTTCAGAGTAGAGTATGGTCGTTGCCAAGTGCCAATTTATGCACTGAATAAGTTTACCCTACAAATTAGTCTGAAAGAGCATTGAAAAACGTACGCCTACCTAAGTTACTGCATGGAATCGAGTTTAAGAAATACTAGAGATCGCCAAGTGGTTGAAATTCAACCACAAATTATTATTTTATGTAAATTATTTGCTATTTCTTTCCTTTAATACATTTTCGTTTTCTTTAATTTCTTCTTCCCTCTACACCCTTTTTTTTTAATTTATTTTGTTCTTTCCTTCCCTTTCCTCTCCTTTCCATTCCTTTTCTTTCCTTTCCTTCCTTTCCTTTCCTCTCCTTTCCTTACCTTTTCTACCCTTTCCTTCACTTTCTTTTAATAAACTTTATAATAATATATTTTATTTATGTTATTTATTTTTTTTATGTTAATTATTTTATTTCAATTCACACAAATCCAACCATATATACAAAAATAAAACCAACTCCGTTGTTGAATACTCCTTATGAAAAATCAAACCAACTCCGTTGTTGAATACTCCTTATGAAAAATCATTTATTTTATTTTTGTAAACACTGTTTGTAAGTATCATCCATGAAGTTTACATATTTGCTCATATTTTACATTGCTTGTTTAATATCTGTAACAAAACCACTTTTCGTGCTCTCAGGAGATCCGCTGACACTGGGCATTGTAGCCAGTGATCAATACAATTAAAACAACTAAAGCAAAAATGCATGACACGTTTACTCACACAACAGCGGCTCTATGGTGTGAATACTTGTTTTTCATTTTTCCACTACCCTGTGGGGAAAATCTCTAGTATTTAACTGGTGCGCATCTAGTGCGATTCGAACCACAAGTAGTTCGCCTTCAATCTCTTTCACAACTAATCAACTGGCGAAATTAACGTGGCGATTCGGTGTGATAGTCCAGCAACACTGCCGCCACACCATTGCGGTTAGTTTATGCACGGCTAATAACTTGAGCCTACATTTTAAAGCATTGTATTATAATGTATATATATGTAACCTTTTCTCACACTTTTGATGCGAGCGCCATAGGTGAGTGGGTAGAGTACTTAACTCTGATGCGGGAGCCGTCGGTTCGAATCCTACCAACTGATACACTTTTATTTCTTTTTTTATTTATGACTTCAAATTTTAACCTTTCTTTAAAGAACGTTACAAGAACAAAACATTTTTCCAAATACGAATCTAAATTTGATTAAATTTTAATGATTACACAACTGCCGGTTTCGAACTAGTGAAAATCTAGTTATTATCTCACAACTTCTTATTAGCGACCTTATTTCTAGTTCTGAACCAGAAATTATTCTCACTTATTACTGACTTCCCCACAAGGCTACCAACTCGTCACACTCGCAGGGAGAGCCGATCACGTGAGTAATACAAAAACATGCTACTCACGCAACTACGGCTGTATAGTGTGAATAGATGTTGGTATTTGTGTTGGTATGACTTTTAAACAAATTTTCTATATAATAATTAATTTTTTTTAAAGTTTTTTTGATTGACGGTACATCATTTTGGCCATACCTATCGATACATATGCAATTGTTATTACCTTAAATGTATAGTTTGGCCATAAAGTGGGACAATTTCCCTCAACATGCGCATTTATATTATAGATTCTCTGAAAATATTTAACAGTATTCAATAAATAATTATTAATGTAATTGTTGTTGGACTAGTGGCCGCTTTAAACTTTTGTAAGTTTTTTTATAGATATAAGAAAATATTTACCATCCCAACCATTGCTGTGCAGATAGTTCAAATATTTCCCTAATTCTAATTAAAAATAAAAATTATTATTTCTCAGTTCTTCTGTTGTGTGGGTTTTCATTCCTGATTTTAGTTGTTTGGCTATTGATACTTGCTCTGCTGTTTATCGTTATTTCCTGACTATAATTTTTTATTCTTTGTGGTTTATCTTAGCACTCAGGCTTTAATTTTTTTTGTTTCACTGTTAATTAACTTTTGATTCTTGGTTTGGTTTTTTGATTTTTAGCTTATGAGCTGTCGACTTAAAATTATTTTGTTGCCGTCATTCCTCATTATCGTTTTAGTTTCTTCACTTTTGATATATGTTATTGGTCTTCATTTATTTCTGTCAATATTGTTTTTTTATTGTTGAATAGTAGAGTGGCCGGTGTCGCTGGTGTTCTGAATAGTTCATACATACCTCTTATCCTAAATCAGGCTATACATCTCCTCACCCATTTTCCATGCATCTCAAACTCCACCACAAACGTCTCCGTTTACGCTTCTTTGTCATCTAAATACTTTCCTCTATCGTAACATCACCTCAATCTGTGTTATAATGAGTTTTGGAAAAATTATTTTAAAATTTTTCCAGCACAAACTAATATCGGTAGTCAAATCGTATAATTTTTGCAAGACTCCTATCGCCCTTAAAATTTTTTTTTCATCAACTAAGCAAAAAACATGCTTTGCCAACTTATTAAGCAGTCGCCACGAAACATATAGATTTACCAATTTTCTTAGATCGACATAAGCTGTTATTTTACTGATCATTCATAATCATACCCGGTTATATCGCTTTTCCTATTTATATTCTCGTGTCCTACCCTGTTTTCATATTCCTCATTAAATAAGTTTAGACTGAGTCTCCATCTATATCGATATTTCTAGTTCCTCATCTGCCTCTAAACCTACAAATCGACCGCCATATCCACATTGATACTCATCACAAAAAATCTAGAAGTTATTCAGATGAACTCTACAACATTCCCTATGTAACCTTCAGTAATTTTTTAAAAGAAAATTTCAATGTGCAGATACGACTGTTCTAGAATTTTTTTACCTTCTATTAACATGAAATGTTATTATAACATTGGTCCAATGTTTGTAAGTATGCGAAGAAGAAGAGATAGACCCACCAATAAGTATACCGAAATGATCAGGGCGATGAGCTGATTCGATTTAGCCATGCCCGACTGTCCGACGGTCTCTTAGTTTTTGAGAGATTAAAATGAAATTTTGTAAGGGGCCACTATTTTGTAGTATCCCTGCAGTCAATTCTACTAGTTTTATACTAGTCAAATACTAGTTGGCCAAACCGGCTCAATTAGTTCGAGTTCTGTAATTTTGCCATGTTGGCAACTGGTATTTTTAACACGGCGATGTCCGACGAGATGGCAATTGACCGCATCTGCATCAGCACCATTCCAGTTGACATACTAGTCATTATATACATCAAAATCATACCAGTTACTCTACATTTTTATATGCCATGTGATATTAAAATTTATCTATCACTACATTAAACAAATGAAACCAATTTCAATAAAAATATAATCACTATTCATAGCAATTTAAAATTTTTTAATTTGGAAAACATTTCTAAAAAGTAATCTTCTTCTTTTTTAATAATAGTATTTTTTTGATTGAATTTTATAATTGATTTCATAGGCATAGATCTTTAAATTTTCTTGAAACATTTTATTGGAAATTTAGATATTAAGCTCAGTTAGAATCTAATCCATACTTGTAAAATCATATTTACATAAAATTAAGGAAATACAAAGAAGATTAGCTTTTTATGGTGAAAATTTTATGTTTTGGAGTTTTTTGCAAATAACCCTGGAGATAACTCTCTTAGTAACAAATTCTTTTAAAAAGTGCTATTTTAACCACCTTTAAGTGTACGTGCCTCTGCTCGCCAATTTCGTTGTTGCAGCTTTTAAATGATTCCGTTATTCCTTGTTATTTTATTTATGAAAACTGCATTTCACAATCATAATAAATCAACCCTGAAAAATAACAACAATTCAATATTTCCCTTTTGAATTTTTTAAGAACTTTTTTATTAGAAAAAGGTTACTTAAACTATTCCAAAAAGAAATGTTATTTACTTATAACCGTATGACACTTCGTATTTTTCTAGTATTTTTGATGTATTTTTTGTTTGAAATACTGACGAAAAGCTACCGAAAATCAAATTGCAAAAACAATTTCACGGTAGTTGAAGGGGGACAAACAGCGCCTGTAATATCAATTGGGTCGACGTTTAGTTGAAGGCTGAACGAAAATCAAATTTAAAAATAAATTATATTTTTTGTGCTCGAACTAAAAATGAAGCTTAAATGGCAAGACGCGTATGCACATTACCTGATAAATAGAGTACATAGTGCGAACAATATTTCTTCTTTTGCGCTTCTCTTCTAAATCTGTTAGTAAAACAGAAGCATTTAGCAAGCAATTTGTTGCAATATTAAAAATTTCCAAATCCATTTCTTTTTGTAAACAAATATTTATTATTTTCAAAACAAAAATATTTGTCAGAAAAATCTAACGAAAAACAGTAAATGTCGAAAAAAGCTAACGAAATACAAACTTTTTCGTTTGTTTTTAATAGCTTAGATTGTATTTTGGTTGTATTTCGTTAGTTTTTTTAACATAGCTCACCCCCTTGCACCAATATGAAAATTGTATAAGACCGTTTCTTTCGCACAGAATACATAAAAAAATACAAGAAAAACACGTAGTGTCATACGGGCATTACACAATTGATTTGACAAATGATCGTTTCTTGCGTTTTCTTAGTGGTTTCATTTGAACATTTCTTATTCATTGTTGTTTCGCTGCTGCGCCGTTATTGCAACCTAAATGTACTATTTAAACCACGAAATTCTCAAAAGGTTTATGATTTTATAATCTAGATTATTATTTACAAGAAAGTTTTGTATATAATTTAATTAAATAAACATTTAAAAACTCAGAATATTAGTTGAATAGAAAATTAAAATGTAGGACGGAGTTGTTTGCTGAACGATTCTGGCCCGAATACTGAATTGTTTTCTTTTTTGCTTGTGTATGCACAATTTTAGAGGGTTGTTGATGTTCATGATAGCGGAAGCGTTACAGTCGCTCAAACTGGTATGAATAAGACCACGAAATTCTAGTTAGTGAACAAGATTGTTTACTAACCAGTTTGGCAGTTGACTGCAGGGATATTAATCATTTGTCGGACCCAACAAGATCGGATCAATACAACGCATAGCCCTCATATCATTGTTCCGATAAATGGGGTTTGGGCTTTAACTATTCCGATTTAATAGCGGGGAACACAAAATTTGGCAGCTAGAATACTTATTACATATGTAATGTGTGTTGTGAAAATGATCAAGTTTCGACAAAATATCGTATAGCCCCCATACAACACATTTTCCCGATAAACGGAGCTTGGGCTATGTGTCTTTGAAGTGAGCGCTTTTCTTATTTGTTTTTTTTTTTTTTAGTTTAGTCTGCACCGTTGTCAATACAACATGAAAATTTTAAATTAAGTAACTCCTTACTTTGTAATAATTTTGGAATTGATCGCATATTATTCTACCATGTTGTGTTACTCTACCAGGGAGATATTTTTATGAGATAATAATATTTTGGTTTTTTTTCCAAAACTTTCGCGTATTAACTAAAAACATACCACCAAAAGGAAGTATTAAATGTGGTTCCGCCGTTTACAAGTTGAAGCGTGACGAACAAACCGGGAGTTACTTTTATATAAGTATATATCACGAAACCGTTCCCGAAAGATACCAGAACAGAACTTAACAGAATTTGGAATACTTATAGGATAACTTGTTACTGCCTATTTGTTTTTGTGGGTATTTTGGAATTATTTCGGTATCACAATTGTGATATCATTTAAGTTTAGTTTTGTATTTATTTCGATGTTATGTGGTACCAATCCTTAAAATATTCCAATAATAGTGTGGAAATGATCAGGAATCTATTCTAAAACCAGTAAAACCATCACAAAATTATCACGAGATAATACAGAAACTGCCGCTGTGGTGTGGCGGTAGTGCTGCTGGCCTACCAAGGTTCGAGTCCTGGGACAGGTAACATCAAAAGTGGTTTGAAAACTCTCCGTGTGTATTTTTGCCATTAAAGGTTTCTCAGCAATAGTTCGTCTTCTTTGCAGATGCTGTTCGGAGTTGGCAAAAATATGTAGGTCCCACCAATTTGTGAGAAAAATTAGAAGCGGCACACTACAAAGTCGTAGAGAAGCTTGGCCTTCATATCCTCGGATATCGCGGCAAATATTTATTATTTTTTATTAATACAGGAACCATGCAAATAATAACCCTATGATTATGCCGAGCTGATTTGCAAGTTTACACAAATGTTATAATGTTTGTGTGTAAGGATATATATATAGTTCAATCAATCACAATTCGATTCGATTTCAATCGACTAATCACCTTTGGATGATGCCATAATAAGAATATCAATTAATTCAAGCCTATAGGATACAGTTTTATTTATAAGTAAGTTTTTATTGTATAAATAACAGCAGGTATTATAGGAATTAGTTTATTTTCATTGGGAAAAATAGTTTTTGAATACACAATTTTTATTTTTTTATGCTTTTGGTCATAACATCATTTATACATATGTTTACATATTTAAAATATGCTAATAACCTTAAATGTCATTTATTGAAATCAAATACAATTCCAAACTATTATTTAATTTCAAATCAGGTTGAAAATTTGATTTTCACCATTTTAAATAAATATATACAGTGTGTCTATGTATATTTCCATTGCATGGAAAAGTAAACATTCGAATTAAAATGCCTACATAGAGTTTTGCATTGATTGGCCAATTTTAGTAGTGAAATGATTTGTTTGATTTGATTTGGGTGCATGTATGTAAAATAGGGTGCTTGATTCTAAAAGCGTATTTTTTTCGCTGCAACCCTTCCGTGCTTGACTTTTAAGATTAGTACCCGCAATGGAGGCTTATCATACAAAGCTGTGTTCAATATAATTGCAGTGAAATTAAAATGGACATCGTTTGAAGAAATAAGAAGAAGCTGTGATTTTAATAATTTTCGTTTAAAATATAGCAAAATTCCATAACAGAAACCACATAAGAAGAAATTTCAAAGTTTACACAAAGTTCAGGAAAGTTTATTAAATCAAAATATTTTGGCAGAGTTTCTAGACAATATTCGAGTACGCAATTTTGAATTCCAATCAACATATAACATTGTGTACATAAGTAAGAATTCGCTAAAAAATTTTCCAGAATTTTCAGAACTTTTTTCGTCAAGGGTGTTGAGTGATTCCTTCCATACAACGCATGAAGAAAAATTAAGTTTGTATTAAAAAATGTACCGAACATCCTTGACTAAAAAAAATTCTAAAAATTCAGGGAATTTTTAAGGTACTTCTCACTTGCATATTATCATGCTAAAATTAAATGAGCTTAGAAACTGCGTACTCAAAAATTTTCTAGAATTCTGACCAAAAATATTCAAATTGTGATGTAAGTTTTTAAAAGTTCAATAACCTTTTCTTAACTTTGTGTAAAGTTTGAAATTTTTCTTTATGTGCTTTCTATTACGGAATTCGCTATAGTTTAAATGAATATTATTAAAAATGCAGCTTCTTTTTACTTCATCCAACGTATCCAATTTAATTTCACTACTATTATGTTGAACACAACTGTATACATATGTATATTTGCTCATGATCTTCACTCCATGTCATGAATATAGGAGTAACATAAAAAGCAGGTAAGAGAGGCTCTGTCTTCTTGGAGGAATGCACTCGTGGTAAATGTGAACCGTTCGTGCATTTCACAATGCAAATAATGCCTGCGATGGCTAAACACCTATAATTTTGTGGTTGAAAGCCTTTCTGTGGGCTGACTATATATCTAAGAACCCATACCAAAAAAATCTTATTTCTGACTAATAGAGACAAATAAATGATTCGTTCCGTTTTATAAGGTAATTTTCAGTTAAGCTTGACAAGAAAAACAGTTAGAAAAATCACCACTTAACCCTTTAACCGGTAAGAGTGTATCAGGGCACGAACATCAAAAAATATATTAATTCCCGTATAAAAAATTAATTTTTTTTTTTTCAGAAATTTAATTTCCTCGATCAAACTACTAGTGACATTTCCGCCTCAAACTAAACGACACATTTCTGTCGATCACTTATCTTCTACAATAAGCTTTGAGCGAAAAGTTGTCTGTCGGACTGTTATAGTTTTCACAACGTGGTCTCTATAGTATGTTTTATATATATCTATCAATTTTTTTTCTTAGAACCTCGTACGATGATGTCTCTGAAATTGTCGGAGTTAACGGACGAAGAAATCCTTGGTTCTATGGAATCGGTAATGATTAGTGACGAAGAAGATTCAAATAGTGCAAATGACTCTGCTTCTCGGAACTATGTGCTTGAGGGAATAATTCGAACATTTGATATCTCAATTGCTTGCTAGGTAGGGTTGTGATGAGCGTAAACTTACTCAGTAAGTAAGTACTCTCTCAAGTAGTCAGAGATAATTTTACTGCTGATAAAAAAAAATCCATCAACAGACCACATCGACCTAAACGGCTTTGATGTCAACTCTAATTTTAAGGAAGAGCGCTCGTTCGCCATTACCAAGATCCAAAGATACCAGCAGTTCTGCGAACAAATGTTGGAACTAAGTGTTTTTCTGTCATCTTTGATCATTTTGATATGGCATAGGTACTAGCACTGTTCTGTGAAACGACACCAAAGCGGTTCAAGGGTCGATTTCGACTTATTTAGGCATTAAGCTACTCGCTCGAAGCAATCACCGTGAGTAAATGTCTTGGTCCTGTCGGGTGTCGGTAGAAATTTATCTAGGACAATCTACACTTAATCTGGGCTCTGGCTAGATTTTCCCTAAAATAAATAGATTTTGTGAGGCCTGTCAGGGCTTTGGAATAGCAAGCAGATGCTTCCAAATTTACAGGAAACTCATGATATACTCTGCAAGGAGACTGCCAAGTTTTTCCCAGGCTACGCCTTGATTGGGAAATCTAGCAGTGGACTGTAAGGGACCTTGTTCAATTTGCGGCAATATGCCGGAAAACCTGTAAAGGTCCTGCCAATTTTTTCTAGCTTGCGCCAGCTAAGATTCTCCACCCCAGGGCCTGTCTGGGTTTTCCACGATTATTGCATTTATTTCATGTTGTTAAATTGCCGAAAAGATTTCATTGATTGTAATAGCTCAATGGATAGAGAATAAGACTGCGGCGTGGGGTGCCCGGGTTCCATGTTGCCGCAGACGTAACGAAATTAAAAAAAAAATTTTTTTTTTAATTGACATTACCTTGGATAAACTAGCTAGGACCTACATAAATATTAGTATTCAGGTCCTGTCTTAAAAATCATCAACAAACTGCCTAGACCCTTCGTATGCTTTCCTTGGCGGGCCCATGATTTTGAAAAGGAAAAATTTAGCCAGACCCTATGAAAAATTTGTCACATTTACTACACGCGGTTATGATAGCAAGAAGAAATAAAACGTGGAATTAGATTTCCCACAATTCATTTTGGAGAGCTTTATTTTGTATAATTTTATTGATAGAGCTGCAACAATATTTCTGCCAAAGGGGAAGAAAGGTTACAGCTGACTGAATTCAGGGGGAAAAACGCTAGTCTTGTGAGCTACACTGACGTGCTTTCGTTTGCTTTTTAAGCCAAACAGATATAGAGTTTCATATAAAGCACAGCTCTTAGAATGAACATAGGAATCGATTCCGACATGTCCGTCCATTCTTGGACATGATAACTTGAGTACAAATTGCGACATTTGAATAAAATTTTGGCACACACATTACTTTCTGGATAAGGTAGGTTGCTATTTAAAATGGAAATCGAACCATAACCACTCCCCTTTTTTCGAAAATTTCGAAAAACGTTAGATAATTCACTAACAAAGGCAGCTATAATAATCACATTTGGTAGCTTTATTGAATTAATCATTGTACTGAAAATTTTACCAAATTTTGGGAAATGGGCGTGGCACCGCTGATATGTGAGTGAACAAATTTTCAAAATTGTACTGGTAATAACTTTGGAATCGTTTGTGCTGGAATAACGAAAATTGGTAGGAGGCATACATTGTTGTGATACATATACTCATAAAAATAACGAAATCGTTTTTTCACCACGCCTACTTTTTCATAAGAGTTATCTGAAAAGGAGCAGCTGGCCATATCTTATTGACTAAACAGATAAAATGACATAATTTGGCAGTTACATCAATTTTCTTATTCTTCATACGATTTTTGCCAAATTTTGGAAAGTGGGCGTGGCACCATCCACTTATGAGTCAAGCAATTTTTAAATTCGACAGTTAATAACTTCAGAACCGTTTAAGATAGAAAGACGAAATTTGATACGTGGTATATACGTTTAGAGTACGCTTAACGGAAATAAGCAAAATCGGTGATCGGTGAATGACCACACCCAATTTTGTACTAAAGTTTTATAAAAGGAAGGCAGAAAAATTGAACATGCCATATCTCTCTTACTAATGCAGATAGAATGCTAGAATATGGTAGTTTAAATGGCCTGATGATCTTATTAAATAGACGTGGCGCACACTTGCAGCTGGGAATTTAATGTTCAGTTCCACGCGAACTTATACTTCCTTACTTGTTGTAAAGATGACTATCGTGACAGCATTACCTGAGATGAAGGAAAATAACAGTGCGTGGTGAAAGAACTTTATGAGTAGATCAGCTATGAGCAACACATAACTACTATTTGGAGGTTTTGGAGCATATCTAATTTCAGACATACGAAGAGACAGATATTCTAAAATCCGTTGTCAGGCCCTAATGTATAAGTTTGCTATATCCAAAGAGAACTCTAATGCACGACTCTTTAACATACCTCGTAATTGATATCCGCATTTGCTCGTTTATATGAATTTTTCGGTATGTCATATTGTACAATGTCAGCATCCATATTTGCGCTTCCGACACCATAACCGTTGAATGTGGTCTTTTGTGTTGATTTTGCCAATGAAACCTGCAAAATAACGAAATAAAACAAAAACAATTTATAAATGTGCAACCTATTTTGCGTAAAATCGTTATAAATTTTACATGGAAATGAAAATAAAAGGCGAACAAAGTAAATACGAGTATAAATGAAATAAGTAAACATTTGGTATACATTTTTGTTTTATTTTGACATATGCTATTTGTATACACATGCACTTATGGTAAAACCACTTCATTATATAAGCATTTCAATTTCATTTAATAAAAATATTGCTATTTTAATTAGTGTATTTGTTAATAAAAAGTAATAAAAATAATATCCTTTTGATAAAGCCGATAAACAATAGGAGTATATACCCCTCTGCGGGCTAGGGGTTTAGAATATGCCTGAGGTAGGCATACCGGTCGTAAGAGGCGACTTATATGCACAAAGGTAATGACGTGTAACTCGATGGTTGATCTACGTATATGACACCTCTCACCTCTCTTTACCCACCTTATCCTTCCTTACGGAAGGAGGGGTGATATGACCTAGAAGGTTTCACTGGTCATAAATCGCTACCAGGACAGTCGGGCAGTACCGCAGGGAGTACCGGAGCGTACCGGGTTCAAATCCGGCCAAGGACTGTTAAACTTAAGCATTGACAGTAAAATCTACTAGTTTTACACTAGTTTAATACTAGTTTACTAAACGGTTCAACTAGTTCGAGCTCTGTAATTTTTCTCGTAGCGACCACAATGTGAAGAGGAAGATAGATTGAGAACGAGCCTCAAAGTGAGAGGGCCAGTAAGGTAAAAGTGAAAGTTAAAGTTCGAGTAAGTGGTAGTTCGAGTGAACGAGAGAGGAAGTGGGTGTGAGAGCGAAGGCTAGAAAAAGAGTGAGAGGAAAAGGATGTGAGAGGGAAAGTGGAAAGAAGAGCGAGACAGCAACGACGGAGGGCTGGGAGTGAGCGATACAAACTGTTTTTTTTATAAAAGTAACAATAAGACCCGTTTTTAAGTTTATTGGAAAAGTTGATAAATTGCAAGACGAAGTATTATCGGGGAGAGCAACGTCTGCTGCGTCTGCCAGTAGACTATAAAAGAATGTCAAGAGTAGAAAAGTTGACGAACGTGAAACTTGACGGACACTTTCCTGTTAGCTGTCGGCAAAATGGTGTTCCTATAAGTCGATAGAATAACGTTCTCCTGAAGTAATTTTGTATAGTTTTCTAAAAACGGCCAGCTGTTAAGTGCTCCAAAAAATTCCTAATAAGGGTTAAGTAAAATCTAAAAGCAAGCTAATAGTAAAACCTGTTCTGTGTTGCTGAGGTTAAAATATTGCAAGGACAGCAAGAAGAGATTGGAAGTACCTATGAGTTTCCCGCATTCTACCAGGCGATATAATGCAAATCGAAACGATAATCTTACTGAATTGTCGTTCCCCTTGTAGCCTATAGGACGAAGTGCCGTTATGGTCTATACGACGAAGTGTAGTTTGGTCTTTGAGTTGATAAACTTAGTTATGAAAACACGCGCCTCGAAGAAAGATGCATCAACATATGATTCATCAGCACTCACTCCTCATGTACGAGTATAGAGATATCATTTATCCCCACCAATACCACCAGAGTCTGTACCTTTGTGGCTAATGCGTTGTCATGATTAGCGAAGTAGGAGCCGTTATCAAACGTTACACTCAAGATTTTAGGGTGGTTGATAGTAGGAAGAGTTACTCCATCCACGTGGACATTTAGCCATTGCCTCATCTGCGTATTCTACATTGCAAAGAGAGTCGCCGTCGATTTAGTCGGAAATAGGGTCAGATTTCGCTCGGCGAGGAAGCTGGAAAGGTCGTGGAAATAAATACTGGTCCTTGTACAGAGACTATAGGAACCCCCTTGGGTGGAAGCCTGTATATATAGAAACTAAAAAACTTAGGGGATATAACACAAAGTTGTTTCACCCCTGCCGCCAAACGAATTAAAAGCTCAATTGGTTCTTACTCTTATTCATATTCTTATCTTATAAATAAAAATGAATGTGTGTCTGTGTGTCGCTTATAGGCGCCCAAAGCATCACAGTATATTCCTGGGATCATGGGTTAAAGCATAGGCTACATACAGTTTTGAAAAAGTGAGCGGCGCCGCGCCCACAGGCAGTATAAAATTTTAATTCGTTAAAACTCTGAACTGAACCAATGATATTTGGATATATGTGTCTTTAAGTCAATATTTACATAGTTTTATAAAAGTGCGCGGTGCCACGCCAACATTTTTTGTGTTTTGTTTGTGCTTCATTTATGTCCAAAGCTTATAGTCGATCTCTATGAAACTTTCACGATAGGTTCAGGAAAGCAACCCGGGTATTTTAAGTAGCAATTCGGCATTGCTAAGAGTTTGTAATAGATATTTGTTCTATACTTCAAAAAACCTTGGAAACAGAAAGCAGTACCAGGCTCAAATAAAAGTTAACTCGAAGCTATGGACATATCAGTACCCGCAGAGGAAATGGAAGAAGAAGGGAAGTAGGAATAGAAATTTGAAATATAGGTGGTGTTAGAGAAAATTGAAGAGGATAAAGAAGAGTAACGGTATATGGGCTTAAAGGAAAAGCAAAACCAGAAAGAAATAGGAAGATACACGCATAAATGTAGAAGAAGAGCCAAGTGGGGAGGGAAAAAAGTACAATTTATTAAATGTAGGCAAGTCAAATTTTAGGCAGAACAACGTCTGCCGGGTCCGCTTTCCTCCTAAAAAATCGAAAAAAAAAATTAAATACCGAGCTTTAAGCGAAAAGCAATTATCGGTTTAGCAATCACTTATTGCGCTTGCGATTTTTGCTAATCCTGCTTTATGTGTTGAAAACAAAATTGCAAATAATAACAGACGTGCAAAACTCAACCACATACATAAATACTTTTATTGGCGCATTTGAAATTTTATTTCGATTAAAAAAACAAAAAAAAAATAAAAGTATAATCGACTAAAAACGTAATAAATTGCCCGAAATTGCACATTTGTGGTTATTATTGCTATGGAATTTGAGCATCTCCAAAAAAAGTTAAATATCTGGATTGGCTTTAGTTGTTCTGCAAAATGTGTTTAAATGTTTACAAAACAATTAAGACAATCTAAGTTGTGGTGATGTTATGTAAAGGTAGTTTGTTGAGAACAGCAATTTTTTTCTTACTTGAACAGGTAGCAAGGCGTTCCAACGTATTATTCTGACTAGAATATACCAACGGTCAGATAGTAATAAACTCATATTAGCGAAGATATCAAGAAAGTCTCCACCGCTGTACCGGATGCATGATTAGCAAAAGTTTGGTCCACGTAACCTGTATACCGAATTTTACTAAATTACCTCCAGTGTTACTCAAGTTATCGTATTTTTAAGAACGGAGGGACATGTGAAAGCCGATATCTATCTAGATTCCTTTATGTGGCAACAAAACCAAGTTTTGTGCACAATAGTTTCAGACCCTGCTTCTCTTACAATTTGTGGTTCACTACCTCTAAATTTTCTACATATTGAAGAGGGAAATATTCTTTTCTTAGAAATTTTTGATGTAGCTTTTCTCATCCCTGGGATCTTAGTTATTATGCGCTAGAACGGACGCAGTATACCGCGTTTTCTAGAATAGTACACGTGATAACAAATAACTTCTTACTTTTTCGGGATCATTTCAGGATGGTTTCTGGCTAAATTTTCGGAACTATCCCGAAATAGTCCCAAATTGATTACTAACAACTTTCGTAAACAAGCAAGGAATGATCCCGAAAAAGTCCTGAAGCAATTCAGTAATGCTACGAAAAAATCCCGAAAAGAGTCCCCAAAATGATGCTTAAATAATCCGAAAAATGTCCGAAAATGGTTCCGAAAACAATTGCGAAATAATTTTGAAACGATGCTACAAAAATAAGAATTTTACCCGACGGGACCTGAAAACTGTCCCATAATTATCCTGAATACGGCCAAAAAGTGAACATCGCAAAAAAGTAGTGAAATTCCTGAAATGTTACCAAAAAGACTTGAAAACAGTCCGGAAACTATACAAAAATGATCCCAAAAAGTATCGAAAGTCATCCCGGAAAGGTCCTGTAGTTATTTCGAAATGGAATCGTAAAAGTTCCGAATTGATCCCAAAGAAGTTCCGAAAACAACTCAAAAATGCTCCTCGGAAAGGCAAGAAATGATCATAAAAAGACTCCAAATCCATTCCGAAATGATCCGAACCTTACCTAATCATAGTACTATCGAAATATCCAACTTTCTGCACTGACTACTCATTTTTGGGCGACCTGAATGTTAGGCGTCACTTGTGCTTGTACGATCACAACGAAACACAATGTACTATTTTGTGATCATTCATACCATCAAATATATGTAGGTCAACATCCCTTGTTGTTGTTGTTGTGCTAGCGATTACTTGACCTGCATAAAATATCACCTCTCATCCAATACTATTATGAAGCTCTTCTAACAGAAGTCCCAGAAACTCCGCGGCTTCAACAGGGGTGGACCAGAGTGATATTTCAGTTAGAAGAGTAGGATCGGTTGAGAAAATGAACAGATGATTAGTATCATGGGAAGACACGCCGCATGCCGGGAAGACATTTGGCATGTCAGGGTTCAGTGTGTTCCAGTATCCAGAGCGAAGTTGGGCCAGCATGACTCTTGTCTCCCTAGGCAGTTCGCGTTCCTCATCGGCAACAGGTTAAGTTTGTGCCTGTAGCACTGTATTCGCCGGACTAGAGCTGACAAAGGAGTTTACCTACTCCGTGTGGATGGGATTGAGGGCCCGTCGATGCACCTTTGGATCAAACGGCGAAAAACGTGGTGCCGGATCTCGTCATAGTGCTTACGGAGGTGACTTCTTATTCTCCCGGGAGGCAGATTTTCGTTGAGCAGGTTCCTGTTTGGGTGCTGCGGTTTATGGAAGTTGAACAGGAATTGCCTGGTCAACATCTCGCTATGCTCTTTAACACCGAACATTTTAGCCTCACTGTGAAGGTGATGCTCAGGAGACATAAGGAGGCACTCCGTGGCAGTTCTGAGTGCGGTGTTTTGGCAGGCCTGCAGGCCTAATCCCTCGGACAGCAGTTGGCAGGAGGTATATAAATGTTAACTATTTCAACATCGACATCGCCTGACCGGACAACCATACCTTGACCGTTATAAGGTGTTGTCCCTCGGGTCGACATCGGGCTCAAATAGACGATATTGCACAGATTGATGAGTGATGAAGGCAAGTCCGCCCCCAAGTCCTCTGTCACGGTCACGCCGGTGGATGTTGTAGCCTTTACAGGTCCGAAGATCTGATCGGGCGCCTAGTTTTGTCTCTTGAATAGCAGTAATATTGATATTTTGCCGCCTCATGAAACTCACTATCTCACTAACCTTGCCGGTTAAGCCGTTGCAGTTAAATCGTAGGACACGAAAGTGCGAAGGGGGAGAAATAATTATACTGGGACCAAGTTGAGAACATATAAGCAGGTGACATAGGCCAAGGCAAGAGTTGCATTTGACTGATGTCGCAGGTGTATATAGTCTTAACCGACAAACAGTGCACATGGTGTAAGGGACCAGGAGCTGGTGGGTTTGGCTTACATTTGTGCTAGTGCTGGAAGAAGAAGGGGAAGTTGTAAGCGGGAGGGGGGTGGGCTGCCGCTCAGCAATGCTCACATCTAAAAGAGAAGTGCTACGTAAAAAGAAGCTGTGAGCAGCTGTGTGAGGTGTGGCCGCCGATGGGCGTGAGCGGCAGCGGGAGTTACACACTACTTTCTGGGCAGTATTAGTGCTGTTAGTCGTGGAGACTGTATCTAGAACTTGTGGCGGTGGGACATTGGATCGGCGTTTGCCACGGGATGCCATGGGGCGTGAACAGAAATGGCCCACAAAAGTTGTGTAGAAACTAGGTGGCCTATGTGTGGAGGGATTTAGCTTGGAGCACCTAATTTTGTGCAACCATCTTTTACAAGTATTACATTGGACGGAGTGTGAACGTTTGACGTAAATCTTTTTCCAACAAAACGCACCAGATCCATTCTCTTGGTCCCGAATTGGATTCAACACCAGCCCGGAGTAGGAGAGCTTTCGAGCAGCCCTGCTGCAAGGAGCTGCTCGGACGATGACAATGTTAGAGGAAAAGGTGACAAGTTAGACAGGGTAGTGTCGAAATAACAGCGCTTGGTCGGATATAAAAACCCGAGTCACTCAGGTACGATAGAACCGGCCATTGTGGGAATCGTCAACAGTTCTTAATAGCTATTTGTTTAACTGTCTAAACGATTTTGACCTTCCAATAAAGCGCGCCACCTAACTCCATCCTTTGCCAGTTGACGCCAATTAGAAACGCCAAGGAGTGGCAGATTATTCTCCACTTGGTCTTTTCAACGGAGACCCCCCAACGGAGACCTCCTTCTTCCTCTGCTTCCATAGATGGGTTGCGACACGAATACCTTCCGGGACGGGTCATCTCCTAAAATTCGCTGAACTATGTCGGCGTCTGCGTAAAGCTCATACAACTCATTATTAAATCTTCTTCGGTAAACACCGTCGGTATCGCGGAGGGGCCCATAAATCCTTCGAAGAACCTTTCTCTCGAATACTCCAAGGGCCGACTTATCTGCGGCTGTCATTGTCCATACTTATGCTCCATATTGCAAAACGGGTATTATGAGCGATTTGTAAAGCTTAGTTTTTGTTCATCGAGAGAGAACTTTGCTTCTCAATTGCCTTCTCAATTCAAAGTAACATTTATTGGCAAGGGTAATTCTTCGCTGAATTTCTAATCTGACATTATTGTTGGTGTTAATGCTGTTCCCCAGGTAAACAAAGTCCTTTACTATTTCGAAATTATTGCTGCAAACCGTGGCGTGTGTGCTAAGGCCCGAATGCCCTGACTCGTTTTGCCTAATTTGGAGTAAGCAGAACGTACGGCGCGGTTATTTAAACCAATGATGTCAATGTCATCGGCATACGCCAGCAATTTCACACTCTTGTAAAAGATGGTTCCTGACTGCAATGCGGCTTGTATTATTTTCTCCAGCATAAAATTAAAGAAATCGCCCGATAGGGGGTCCCCCTGTCTGAAACCTCGTTTAGTTTCGAACGGCTCGGAGAGGTGCTTCCCAATTCTGACCGAGCTGGCGGTGTTGCTCAAGGTCATTTTGCAGAGCCGTATAAGTTTTGCGAACCAAATTTAGACATAGCATCATATAGGCAGCTCCTTTTCGTGCTATCGAAAGCGGCTTCAAAAACAACAAAGAGATGATGTGTGTCGATTATTTTCTCACGGTTTTTTTCCAAGATTTGTCGTATTGTAAAAATCTGGTCGATCATAGATTAAGCAGGTCTGAAGCCGCCCCGATAAGGTCCAATCAGTTTGTCAACAGTGGGCTTCAGTCTTTCGCACAATACGCTTGATAGGACTTTCTATGCGATATTCAAGACGGTGATATCGCGATAGTTGGCGCAGTTTGCGGGATCGCCCTTCTTGTGGATTGTAATGATTAAAACAGATGGAAAATAGTGTGTCCCAATGAAATTATAATTTTTCGGTTGCTGTTCTATATACAAAGGCCAAGATATGAATTTGTTGCAATAGATTTTTTCAACTAAAACTTACCTCTGTAAATCTGAAACACAATATTAAATTTGGAAAATACTTCGCTAACTCTGTTCCATTCACATACACATGCACATACTCGGAAATCAAAATAATTCCAATAGCATTACATAGAATTTTGTTTAAGTTGAGCGTATTTTACTAGTTTCGTGCAAAAATTTCACTATGTCAATTATGTCTATAAAAAAGTAAATTCCGCACACAATCACGCATATATACAAAGCTACCGCACACCAAAATTGTTCGATCGAAGTCAATAAAAGCGCCAAAGTCACGTTCGAAAACGTGCATGAAAACTAAACTAAAATATGATTTGCTTGACAGACTCAATAAGCACATAGAAAGGTAAGCACTTGCGACAGAAAAACTGACAATACACAGCGCACCGTTGCAAAATTGAAGTCAGAATAGCAAGACAACCAAAATGTAACAAGCATTTGGGGCATATTGTTTTTAGTTTTGTGCTGCCTTAAGTTATAAGTTAGTTGGTTGTGAAATGGCAAGCAAAACTGCAAAAAGTGGAAGCTTGAGTTCGAGGAAAAATATATTTTGACAAATTGATCATGCACAAATGTTGCATGACAGCCTATGTACGAGCTAAGGTGCACTGTGAGGTATTTTGGAAAAAGTTTTCTTAAAATTATTTTTCTTAGCGAAGGCAAAAGCTAGGACAATCAAACGAAAATTTACTGAAAGCTCATTTATTAGTGAAAGATTTCTATTTATTGAATTAAAACTAACTATTTCAAAAAAATATTTTCTAGAGTTTTATTATAGTATAGATTCCAGCTTACGAACAAAAAGGTCTTCTTCCAATCCTGAAACAAATGGCAGTACTTTCGAAAAAGTTGTAAACGGAAATTGGGAAATGTTGCCTAGCCATGTCCTTCGCTTCTGTGTGATCTAATTAAAAACTTTTCCAAATAAATCTAGTATAACTCACCATCTAGATGAGTATACATATTTACCTTGTTTAACAGCATTTTATGCTCCTTACAACTTTGATAGAGATTCCTTGTTGGCTCACTCTGTTAATGAATTTATCGTTCGCTATTTTAATGAAGACTGATATGCTTAGAAAGTAACATCAGGCGACCTGTATGTATCGAAGACCCTTGATTGCGGTCAAGAGTGATAAGCCACGAAGGGAGGTATTGAAGTCACAGCACACGCGCGGTGTCTTGTATCTGTGTTTGTGTTATAGACAACATTCTTCATCCACTCAACAGGAATGGAGTTGAAGTGTTTACCTACGTCGATGATTGAACGTGGTTTAAGATGATTAGTGTGATGGCGTGGGATGCACTGAGGATGGTGAGTGAAGGGGCGGAAACGTGGGGCTAAGTGTGAATCCCAAGTATTAGTCTACCTTCTCTTAATTGCAAAGACGAGCGTCTTTCTGATAACGCGAAATATCCAAGTGTCGCTTTTACACCTATGTTGATTGGAAGGTGTGCATATCCGGCTCTGTACCACTATTAAATGCTAGCTAGTTTCAGTGAGCTACCTATGGTGCGATCACAGGAGCGATTAGAGCATGCTACACAGCGGCTCTGAACATGATATGTAACATACCGCCAATCGATCTCTTAATGAGGAAACGTCATCCTAGGGTGCACTTAGCCTTGGAAGTTGGAAATCTTGAAAGAGCGGTATTATGGAAACAACTATATTTTGATGAAACAGACAACATCTGTCTCTGGACAATCGATGATACAAAGTATTATATTCTCTTCGTTTCGATGAAGAATTATGAAGGGGGAGAAAAGAAGTGCGACTATGTAGTTTCTACTGACGGATCCAAAATGTCATATAATGTAGGACAACACTCCCGACAGTGTCTTATATTTGCATCTGAGTTTTAAACTAAAAACTTTGTCAAAAGACGGGACATTCTTATTTTTTGACTATTAAAATTCGATCCTTCTCATATCAAAAAAATATTTGAGCTATCGACGCTTTTCATCTAACCGCTCTAGCTCCGAATTTTGAATTTGAGGCAACATTTTCCAAAACTGCACACAGTGCAACGCTATAACAAAATGTCTCTAGGTGAAGTTATATATGAATCTGTAAGCATGCCTGTACACCATCCAGAGTTGCAAATAATTGACTGCATTGAGACAAATTCTGAGACAAAATACAAGCTATTGCTATTTTACATTAAAACATTAAAGACGAAAAATATATTTAGACAGTTTGCTGATTGATGTCTATTGTCGGTATTGTATTAATTAGTTAAAATAGAAAAGCTCCAACAGTTTTAGATTTATCATTTCTGAAATCCGATCGAATCGAATTCAATAAAAAAATTCGGAGCTTAAACAATTTCATCCATAGCATAATAAATCCTGTGCAATTTGCCCAACCCTTAGGCACTTTCTGTGGGCGAGCGTCTTTTTTATTCGCATAAGATAACCTTACCGGCTGCTTAGACTCAGTCCGACGATCCTTTATTTGATAATAGCAAACACTACATCACTTCATCAAGGTCAGAAAAAGTCAAAGTTGTGGGCATGGTTGCTTTTCGGAAGTAACAACTTAAGGAGTAAGCTAATTTTCACATTACATATAGAATGTAAGGGTCATTACTCATTACCACAAACCATCTCTCACTTACGTCAATTTTATAACAATGTCTTAATTTGAACTACAGTTATCTCTTTAAGTTTTCAAAAAATTATATTCAAATGGACTGACCTACGCACGTTTATGCTTTTCTTCGAAGTCTGCTTTGTGTTTGCAAATAGAGGGCTGTCTATGCCCCACGCATTTAGCAACATCGGCAGTGCCGCATGGTAGCATTCTTGGTCCACTTTTGTTGGTTCTATTCGTTAATGATATTGGGTCCTACTTTAAATTTTCTAATTTTCTTCTATACGCTGACGATCTCCAAATCTATCATAAAATAAATTGTCGGCCGGATACTGTACTGCTGCAGCATGACCAAAATAATCTTGTCGATTAGTGCCGGGAAAATAATCTATACTTTAACATATATGTGGTTTTCTGTTTTAATATAAGTTCAGATGAATGTTTTAATGTTAATGAATTGTAAGTTACAAAGTGAAAAGGATATTTAAATTGTATTTAATAGACAAATGAAATGTACGGATCGAAATTCAAGTCAACCGGCTCGTGCGCGTCTTCTACTTCGACTCCTCGATTTCTCTCTCTTCTCTTCCCATGTTGTATCTCATGTTGCTTTGTCGTACTTCAGTATGATGTTGCCACTACGTATTCATGGATTAGTGATACCACCCCACATTCGGCCATCCTGTTAAACATTCGTCTCGAATGTATCTTCATTGTTATTACTTTAGATATTGGGCCAAGGTTTCATAAACTCGGCGCTAGTTGTTGTATTTATTGGACCATTACTGTTGCCCATTTTTGTACGTCGTATGAATTGTTGTGTTTGACTTTAGTAATTTGATAGGGCCCCAAAAACTTTGGTTTTAGTTTAAGGTTGCTACCAAACTGCGTTCGTTTTATGGCTACAAGTTCGCCAATCTTGTACTGTCGTGCTGCTTTGCGTCGTAGATTATAACTTTTCTTGTTCTCGCATTGAATTTTCAAAATACTCGCTTTAGCTTTTGCTCGCAACTCAGTTCGATCATCGTTAAACGTGGCTAGAAGTTCTTTGTTAATATGTTCTCGTAGCTGGACGTCTTCTTTAGTTCGCATTTTTGTACCCATTAGCAATTCGAAAGGAGTCGTATCGATGCTTCTACAAAATGTTGAATTAATTGCTTGTTGTACCTTACTAACATGTTTGTACCATTTGGACGGATCATCTACGCTAAGCTTAGACAGAACTGAAATTATGACGGAATTCAGCCTCTCTACCTGCCCATTCACACGTGGCAAGCCTGTTGTCGTCTTTACTAGTTTGATACCTTCCTCGTTGCAATATTTTAAGAAGTCTTGCGAGGTAAAAGCGGACCCCCTGTCCGATATGATACACACTGGGTTACCAAATACGAGGTGTGTTCAAAAAGTATCGCGAATTTTGTGTTTTTTCAAAAATTATTTATTTATTCATGAATATCTATTTTGTCCCCTTCAAAGTAATCCCCATGAGATATTATACACTTGTGCCAACGGTTTTTCCAATCTTCGAAGCACTTCAAAAAATCATTTTTTTGTATCTTGTTCAGCTCCTCCTTCGATGCCGTCTTTATCTCGTCAAGAGAAGCGTAACGTCGTCCTTTCATGGGCCTCTTCAGTTTAGGGAACAAGAAAAAGTCACAGGGGGCCAGATCTGGGGAATACGGTGGCTGCGGCATCATTAGTGTGTTGTTTTTGGCCAAAAAGTCGCGCATAAGCAACGATGCGTGAGCAGGGGCGTTATCGTGGTGCAAAAGCCAATTTTTGTTCTTCCACAAATCCGGGCGTTTCTGGCGGATTGCTTCGCGCAAATTGCGCATAACTTGCAGGTAATATTCCTTATTGACCGTTCTTCCCTGTGGCAAGAACTCATGATGCACCACGCCCCTGCAATCGAAGAAAACTGTCAGCAAAACTTTCACATTCGACCGAACTTGGCGCGCTTTTTTCGGTCTTGGTTCGTGCGGCAGCTTCCATTGAGATGACTGAGCTTTGGTTTCCACGTCATAACCATAAACCCACGATTCGTCACCAGTTATGACCCTCTGGAGCAAATTTGGGTCGTCGCGGAGCGAGTTTAACATCTCATTAGCAATGTTCATGCGATGCTGTTTTTGGTCACAATTGCGCAATTTTGGTACGAATTTCGCGTAAAAATCGAAGACGATCCAAAACATGTGCAAGCAAAGCAGCTGTCAACAATTAACTGAACATTCAAAATGGCCGAGCTTGTCGGCATAAGTGAGAGACATGAGTACCAACATAACGCCACAAAAAATTCGAAATTCGAATATACGTAACCAGCGAAAATTCAAAATTCGCGATACTTTTTGAACACACCTCGTACAGTACTTTGGTTGGTTAGTCTTGTAATTACTTCATTCGATGTTGTTGATTTCGTTGGGTAAAGCCAGCAATACTTCGTAAATGAATCAATAACGGCCAAAATATGCTTGTAGTCTTTATGTGTCGACTCTAGGGGACCTAAAAAGTCAATGTGGTAGGTATAGAGTGGTACATCTTCCTTTTGGAGAGGATGGAGGAATCCTTCCTGCTTGCCTCTTTTTCGATTACTCATAATGCATGGGATACAGCACTCTATATACTCGTTAATTTTCTGCTCTAAATGCGGTATGTAATGTGTCCTACAAATCAACTCCTTCGTCTTCTTTGCCGCGAAGTGACCTGTGTCGTGTGCTTTACTGATTATTTGTCTTTGCATCGATGTAGGAATCACTAGTAACTCGTCGTCGTTAACGATTTTGTATAATATACCAGCTTTGATAAAATAGTCGTCGTATGTATTTTTTCCATTACTTATGATTTCTTTAATCGCCTTTAACTTTTCGTCGTGATCTTGTGCCTGCTTAATACCACTGCAAACGCTTTCAGCGGTAATCGTCATTATTGGGTATCTACTGAGAGCATCGACGTGCTTCATACGCGTCCCAGAACGGTGCTCGATCGTATAATTGTACTCTTGCAAAAATAAGACCCAGCGTGCCACCCTCGTACATAGATTCTGTTTTTCTAGTGTTTTCGTAAAGGCATTACAATCGCTGACTAACTTAAAGGGTATGCCTAACACGTAAACTCGAAACTTCGTCAAGGCTTCTATCACCGCTAGTATCTCCAACTCATAGCTTGTATACTTTCGTTGTGCATCCGTTGTCTTCTTGCTCATAAAATATACCGGGTGAAGCTGATCGTCGTCCGGAGATTTTTGCAGTAATACTGCGCCAAACCCATCGATAGATGCGTCCGTATGCACCTCTGTGTTGCGTGATGGACTGTAAATATTCAATACCGGATTTTCTGTTAAAAGCTTTTTCAAAAGACTGACTGCACTCTCTTCATTTGTACCCATTCTGAATTTCACGCCGTTTTTGGTTAAGTCTGACAATTGTCTAGCAATCAATGCATAGTTTGGTATAAACTTCCTAAAATACCCAGTTAATCCCAAAAAACTTTGCAATTGCTTTAGCGTCTGTGGTACTTTAAACTGAACTACTGCCTCAATTTTCTCTGGTGTAGGGTGCAGTTTTTGGTCCTCAATAATATGGCCAAGAAACTGTACCCGCGTCTTCAAAAAACTACATTTCTTCATATTTAGCTCTAACCCGTATTCTTTACATGTTTCGATGACCTCTTTAAGGTTTCGTAAACCGTCTTCTTCGCTTCTGGCAGGAATTATGACATCATCAACATAAGGCAGAGCAATGCCCTTACGCGAAAGATGCCTAAAAATTGCATTAACATGCCGTTGAAATATGCCTGGTGAGTTTGAAAGTCCGAAAGGTACTCTACGAAATTGGTACTGGCCATTTTGCGTAACAAACGACGTATACTTCCGGCTTGAGTCAGCAACCGGCACATGAAAGAAGCCATTCTTGAGATCTATGGTGCTGAACACCTTAGCTTCTTGCAATCTGTCGAGCTGATCCTCTATAAGTGGTAAGGGAAAATGATCTTTGACAATTACCTTGTTAATTCTGCGGAAGTCGACACACAGTCGTGCTGAACCGTCACGTTTTTTAACGAGAACTATAGGACTCGTAAACTCGGAGCTGGATTCTTCTATAATGTCTTTCTTTAACCAATCTTCGATTTGTTCGTCAACAATATTTTGTTCGTTAAATGCCATTCTACGCGGTCGCGAAAATATAGGGGTGTCTTCTTTTAAAACGATTCGCATTTCAATGTTTGTCGTTTTCGATTTTAAAGGTTTATATTTCGATAAAAGTTCACGGACTTCTTTTTTGGCTACTGCACTCGCGTTATCACCAATGTCAATATCGTCATCTTCGTCAGCCACATCTATATTTAACACCGACATACTTTCGCTCTGATTTAAATTACAGATTTTTCTTATTTTTAAACCCGACTGATTTATTAAGATTTCAGCATTAAGGCAAAAATCCGCACCTATTATAATACTAACGTCAAGGTAGTCACTGTTCACAACGTAAAAGTTTAGCTCAAATTCTTCATCGTCTACGGTGATCATTTGCTTAAATTGGCCTAGAGGCTTGATGTAAGCCATTTTGCCAAAACCCGTCAACTGCACTGCGCACTCTTTTAGTTTTGATTGATTCAATTTTTCATACACATTGCTACTCATTATATTTGCACTGCTGCCTGTATCAAACAAGGCTAAATAAACGCATCCATCAATGTTTACGTTTTTGTGCATTAAATCTGTTTTAGCACTAACTGTATTTACTTTTCTCACTGGGTCACTTGTTTTCTTCGCACTGCAATTTTTTGCGATATGGCCAAACGAGTTGCACCCAAAACACTTTCTACCTTTTTCTTTGTTTTGACAATTTTTTGACACATGGCCTTTGTCCCCACAATTAAAACACACCAATTCTTTTGTATTCTTTTTTGAATTGTCTTCACTGCGAATTGGATTTTCACAACTACTCTTCTCTTTTTCCGTCATTATTTTGTATAGCTTCAGCTTTTCCTTAAATTCACTCATATTCCGCGCACCGTATAGAATTGTTTTGTTTGTTGCTTTTGTGTCTATGCCGTCGATCACATATTGCATTAGCGCATCGTTTTCTATGTGTACACGCGACGAAATGTCTTTTAACCGATAAAAGAATTCAAATATGCCTTCGTTTTTTCCTCGTTTACTCTGAGAGAGCATTTCGTGTATTTGCTTGCTGTTTATGTTCGACTTGAATTCTGCTAGCAGTGCTGCTTTCAGCGCATTCCACGAATTCAACCCTCGTTCGCTTGTCACAAACAACTTCGCGATCCCTTTTAATGCTTTCTTTGCAAATAAAAACTTCTGAAAGTCATTCCAACGCATAAGTTCTGCTTGCTCTTCAAATTCTTGTGCCCATATTTCTACTGCAATAGCGTTTGTACCATCAAAACTGCGAATACTCTCTTCTACGTCTCTAAAACTGATTGCGAAGCGCGGCGTCGTCATTCTGTCAGCTTCATCAACCAACGCTCGGCCGCTGTTACCGATGTCGTTACCGTCGTCACACCTGCCGTCGACACAAGTGCTGCTGCTAGTTCTACGCTGACTTACTTTTTGCGGTTGCGTTATTGGTGTTGCAAGGTGCTGCTCGGTAGCTGTGTGGTTAGCACTTCGTACGTCTTCATACTCATCGTTGTCGGTTTCGTCCTCCGACTCGTCGATTGCATCATCTTTTTCGTGCTCCTCACACGCCAGCAACCTACCTAATTGCAAATTCCTAATTACACGCAGAGTCAACTGCTCACCTTGATGATTTATACCCAGTACGTTACAAATAGACACTAAGTCTGCTTGCGTTAAATTATCTTCAATGTATTTTATTTTTTGAGTATATTCTTCACTCTTTTCGTCAAAATCGAAACCGGCAAATTCGCGTAACCTGCGTCGATTGTTTCTGTCGCCGTCGCTGCCGAATACAAATTTATGTAACGCTACGATGCTCGGTTTTTTGCAAACTCGTAAATTCGCACTTATTTTCTCGTTTAAACATGCCATTTCACTTTTTCACTAGGACGAGCCCCCAAAATGTGGTTTTCTGTTTTAATATAAGTTCAGATGAATGTTTTAATGTTAATGAATTGTAAGTTACAAAGTGAAAAGGATATTTAAATTGTATTTAATAGACAAATGAAATGTACGGATCGAAATTCAAGTCAACCGGCTCGTGCGCGTCTTCTACTTCGACTCCTCGATTTCTCTCTCTTCTCTTCCCATGTTGTATCTCATGTTGCTTTGTCGTACTTCAGTATGATGTTGCCACTACGTATTCATGGATTAGTGATACCACCCCACATATATTAGCGTCAGTTAAGGAATTTGTCGATTTAGGAGTTGTTCTCGACACACACTTTTTCATTGTCAATCATACTTCTCCTTTTTCTGAACTTGCTTTCCTTCGTAGATATGCTAAAGACTGCAAGGCTCCCTATACGCGGAAGGCTTTGTCACTACACACTTTGTTCGCTCCAAACTAAAATATGCCTCCGATCCCACCTTACGATTCTCGCTGTAAGCTTATTAATCTGCTATCTTTTGATACTAGGGGAAATCATAACTGCTCACGTTTGTCTACGATATTATATTGGGCTCTTTAGACAGTCCAGGTCTGCTTGAAAAGGTTTCCTTTAATGCGCCTCACAGATGCCTACGGTCGTTCTCGCCTTTTCACTTGACTGTTCCCAGAGCGAACTATTTCTACTTATCTAATTTTTATAGAGGGCGAGCAGCATATCTAAGTTAATTTTTGTATTATTTTATTTGGTAGTTCAGAGAGCAGAACGGGAGTGCGGAGCACATGTTGCACAGGGGCAACGTTTGAGTAATACAGGGTAGCTGATGAAAGCCGCTACCAAAAAAAAATTAAATAACTTTTTTTCTATTTAATGAATCTGGTTATTTTTTTTTTAATTTGCAGATTGACTTTTACGTTTAACAAAAATGGATAACTGGGACACTGAAACAAGAATTTGGATTGTCCGCCGCTATCACGCACTGGAGTCCGTAGTTTCGGTTCAAAGAGAGTATAGGCGCACGTTTGGCGGCAATCCTCCGAGCAGATGGACCATAATAAGACTTGTAAACAATTTTGCCGAGCATGGGACAGTCAACAGAAGACCTTACCATCGAAACCCTTCAGCTCGAACGGAGGAAACAATCGCTGCTGTAGCTGCTGCCATACAAAACAATCCACGTGTTTCGACAAGAAGCTTATCTGCTCAAATGGGTGTAAGCAGACAGTCATTACAGTCAATTATGCACAAAGATTTGGACTTATTCCCATATAAAATTCAAATGGCCAACAAACTGAACGCTGCAGACTTGCCGATTCGCTTGGAATTTTGCCAGAAGATGCTTCAAATGGTGGAAGAGGATGGAAACATGTTGAACTGTCTTTTCATGTCTGACGAGGCCCATTTCGATTTAAACGGCAACATAAACAAACAAAACTGTCGAATATGGAGTGCTTCCAACCCACAGATACTCCATGAGACGGAATTGCATCCACTTCGTGTCACAGTGTGGTGTGCAGTTTCATCACGCTGCATTGTCGGGCCCTACTTCTTCGAAGAAAACGGTCACACCGTTACGGTTACTGGAGACCGTTACTTGAGCATGTTGAGAGAGTTTTTCTATCCAGAATTACGCCGAATGAGAATTTCTTTCAACTCTGTGTGGTTTCAGCAAGATGGTGCAGCTCCTCATATAGCTCAACCTGTTATGACAGAATTGCGACGAAAATTTCCCAATAAGCTGATATCCAGAAACTCCACATTCCGTTGGCCACCCAGGTCGCCTGACCTTACTGCACCTGACTTTTTCTTGTGGGGTTATTGCAAACAGGAAGTCTTCAGAGCAAAACCAACAAATTTGAATGAACTAAGGCAATCCATTCGAGAAACAATTGCGGCAGGAATATCTCAACTCTCCAAGCAGTAATGAACCACTTTTTGGTAAGATGCCGCACATGCATCGACGAGCAGGGGGGGCATTTAAATACCATTATTTTTAAAACTAATTAAGCTATATTTAATAAAATTTAATGGGCTTTAACACGAATAAAAGAAAAATAAGTTCCATACACTGAAAAAAAAAATATTTGAGTTTCTTAATGTAGCAAAATTCATCAGCCACCCTGTATATAATTATTATTATTTTGTTAATTTAAATTATTTGCTCTATATAGAACGGGGGGTGAGGGGAACCTAATACACCTCGTATGAATTAATAAGCGCGGGATTGGCCTCCTCATTTTCGCTGTGAAAAACCCCCTGAAAAGCCAAAGTACTAATGATTATATGAGTCACTACGAAATTTCGACGCAACTAATACTTATGTGAAGGAGTACAGTAAAAGCACAAATTTACACTACTCGGAAAGTAATGCCACATTTTGAAGCTTTGTTTTTTGGTTTAAGATTTTATTGTTTTACACAAAAATTCACAATTTATTCCTTGTTCTTTATAGTTTTATAGAAAAGTGTTAAGCAAAGAATTGTAGCAACTTACAATGGCATAACTCGCTCATATCTACTTTAAATACAATTCTTTCAGATTGCCTTAAAAAATTTTCGGATTTGAAACCAACAAAGCAAATAAGAAGCAGAAAAAATTATTAGCGCTCACATCTTTTGTTGCTATATTGCAAGCGACAATTTCACATAAAATTTTCACACGAAATGGCCAATTAAAAAAAAACTTGTTGTTGTTTTATTCACAAGTCACTAAGCGCTTACGAAAAAAAAAACCGCCTATTGTAAATTTTATAACTTTAAAATAGCTGTTTACACTTATATATTTGCAGATCTACATTATTTCGGAAATAGTTTAACCGTTTTGAGAGGAATGTAGTATGTAGGTAGCTCGCTACGTTCTAGGAAGTTTTGCCTAGGCGTTGCCATTCACAATGCTTTTTTGTGGTTGCCACCTATATACTCTTTTTTGTTTAATGAAATGGGGTATGCTAATATCAGTATCAAACTTGAAATATTTTACTTTGTATTTCAATAAAAATATTTCTGCGTAGGGCTTACTACCAAATCTTATTAAATCTATTTTAAATTTATTCTTGAAGTCGACTTGTCTCATTATTATGAAATTTTGAATATTGAATATATTCTACAATATAAGCTCTCCTAATTAAGTATTGCCTCCACAAAGTTTTTACAGAGTTGCCATCTTTTTTGATTCATTTCAAGCAAACGAAATGTTTTTTTGTCGCATTTCGCATTTTTTGCTTTAAACTTTTGAAAAAATTCCAAAATATTTTGTTGTTTATTTTGGATTTTTGAACTGTTTTTTTTTATTTCGGACGTTTTGTACTACATTATACTGTACGACGGAAGTAAAAATCTTTTTATTTTTCCTCGTTTTAGCTATATTTTTTTGTAGAATTTGAATATATTTATATCTTCTACATTATTTTTCGCAAATACAGATAGATTCAATAAATCATAAAACCTAAAAAAAAAACGAAATCTTATCATAAAACCAGCAAAAAATCAACGTAGCTTTATGAAAGTTGGACTAAATTTTTGGGCGAACATTAGACTACTCAGAAAACATTAAGGGCACGTTGTGAGAATCACCTGTATGTTTATAGTTCCGCTTTAAATAAACGTTTATAGAAACCTAAACGAGATAAAACAAAAAAATATGTAACGCAAGAAAGCCTCTAGAAAACTTATTCGGTAAAAGTTGTTTAACAGGATTAAGGTAGACACTTAATCAATAGTTTAACTGAAGTTTGATATGTATTTTGATTTCGAGATATGTGCACTTAAATCTCTATCCGACACTTCGTGTGTCCCTTAGTTTTGCCACCAGTTTATGTAGCTAGCCTAGAAGATCGCATTATAGTTGAAGTTGAACGATGCTATCAAAATATGCGGGCTGTTTCATTGCTACAGACGAGTCAAAAAGAAAATAAACATCCCTCACATCTACACACACACACACACACAAACGCAAATCCATGCATTTACTTTGCCTTACTTTCGTTTGTTGCAAAACTAAATCAATGAATATGCTGATATGAAGAATGTCTGTACTTGGCGTACGCTGCGTATGAGCGACATTATCGCCTCACGGCATGTACAAAGTAGAACCACTCATGCAGGCAATAACAACCAAATACAGAGAAAAAGAGATAACTTAGATGTGCATGAAATCGGAATTAGACATACATAGTATACATATATATATATGTATATGTATGTGTTTAGCAGCACTACGAGCACTTCTGACACTTTGACAAATTGAAATTAATGGTAATCATGCAATGAATAAAATAAATTAGAGTTCTAAAAATGCACAAACATGGAAGGAATAGCGTACTCAACGTGAATGCATAAACGTATTAGACGGGGAAAAATTTTTTTTATTTATTTTATATTTAAGTATTCATGAAACGAGCTCAAGGCCAAGAATAACAATTTTTCAGTTTTTGAATTTTTATGAAAATTATTATTGGTTTTATTTTTTAATAATCATTTTTAATTAATTATTAAAAGTTTTTTAATTGAATAGAGTAGGAAAAATGTTTAGAGACAATATCCATTTCGGAAGCTGCTAAGCTTCTTCATTAGAGAAATTTTGGCGCATTGCTAACCACTAAGCTAACAATACGTTGGTTTTGATGTCATCTAAACTCCTAGTTCTATTCTTCTTTTACCATATGCATGAACCACTTCCGCCATTTATATTTATATTTTTTTTTAGAATGGCGACAAAATACTGTAGAAGTTTTGAACCTTAGTATTGAGTTTTCAAGGTCGCTTTCCACAAATCTATCTAAAGGTATTTTATAAACTTTTGTCGACTCTAGCGATTCCAGTGAATGACTATCTTCTAAAATATCCATTTCTGGGTTCATTTTTGTTCATTTTTTTGACACGTTTTAGCAATGAACACGCATGAACTAAGTGAACTAAGTCCGCTGTTTTTGGCAAATAATTTAGCTAAATTTGCGATTCTGGATTTTAGCCTTCTCATCAAATTGCCCTCTTTCTACTAAAGCTTGCTATTTGGCAACGAAAAAAGAAAACTGTTTATAAATGAAAAAAAAAATAAAAAAAATAAAAAAAAAAAAAAATAAAAAAATTAACTTAAATTATAAGTCGTAAGACTTAAAAACACTCAACCATATAAAATATACGTAATTTACGGGAAAGTGGAAATTTTAGTTAGTCCAAACGAAGTATTTGTCCATGGAGTTGAAAATTTCTCCAGAACAACTATTCAAGGTACTTTGTGACTTGTTTCATCAGAGAAAGGTAATATTAATCCAACAGTGCGGCATTCTAGCGACTCCAAAATACCAGAAGAGATTGGGTAGAGAATGTTTGGCTCCGGCTCCCAATATGGCCATGCCGCTTTGAAAACAGCAGAGTATATTTCTAGCGTAGGTGTTCGCCATAAGCCTGTGTAGCGATAAATCTGCAAAGCAGATACTTCAACGACAACAGCACTTACTGAGGGGAATATCTTCTTGTGAAACAAAATGCTAACTAGTGCAAGTAGATGCGAAACAGGGATGAAGGGCCACGAGAAAGTACAAGCTCACCGGAGAAGCTAATGCTAAAAATCCGACCGGACCTGAACAACTTCTATGCATAAAAAAAGAACTCAGAAAAGAACATTCATGTGTGAGAGAATAGCACTGACTTCAGGCTGTCGAAGTGAGACCAAAGCAATAGTGGGTGGTTACAACACTAAACGACAGCACACAGTATATCTGAAAGTAATAGTAGGATTATATAACTGTTCTCACAAGCCAATTTAGGCTAAATGCTCCTAAGAACTAACTCCAGAGCACATGCTCAAGACCCTCGAACAGAGTTCAAGTGCACATGTTAAGAAAATCCACGAGGCTTTTTGAAAGTTTATTGGGCCTATTGTGTAAGCTCTGTCTCCAAATTCTTTGCGAATTAATGGAAATATGATTGCGTATCTTCCCAGATGCCCCCCAGCGAACAGATGATGCAACAAATTTTTTGAGAGTTCATTCCTTTCGGCTGCCGGTTTTATTTTTAAGAGATCATGATGCTTTTTTACTTAAAACTAAAAGAGCAATGCTAGTGGAGTTTGGTGTGTAAACATGTATTTTGTACATAAATGTTATTAAATTAGACCTCGCCCAGTGGACGAATTTCAAGCAAATAACTTCAATATATTTTAGTTATTAGCTACTCCTTTCTTGGCCTTCTTTCTCTTCTCTGCTGTACCTTTACTTTATATTTTTATTTTATATGCTTTTCTCTTGTTTCATCAGTCTCCTTTCTGTTCCTTTCTTTTCCTTTCCTTTCCCTCCTTTCCTTTCCTTTCCTTTCCTTTCCTTGCCTTTCCTTATCTTTCCTTTCCTTTCCTTTCCTTTCCTTCCTTTACTTTCCTGTCCTTTACTTTACTTTCCTTTTCCTTCCTTTCCTTTCCCTGGCTTTCATTTCCTCCCGTTTTCTTTCCTTTTCTTTCATTTCCTTTCCTTTTCTTTCATTTCCTTTCCTTTCCTTTCCTTTACTTTACTTACATTTCCTTTCCTTTCCTTTTATTTCCTTTCCTATCATTTCCCTTCCTCCCCTTTACTTTCCTTTCCCTCCATTTTATTTATTTCCAGTTATCATAGTTCTTTTAAATTAATTTAATAAAAAAATTATTTTATTTTATTTTTATTTATTTTATTTTACTTAAATTTATTTTATTTTGCGTTAGTTAGTTTTTTTTGCATTTCATTTCATGAGTAAAACAACAAAGATTAGAAAAACAAAAAAATTAAATACCGTCTTGAGTATTGTGAGCTAAAATAAATTTAACATGAATAATCATTCATTTTGTTTTTGCAAACACTGTGTATATTTATGATAAGCGACCAACATAAACAGAGCGTCACATACATACCAGCAAAGCAGTCACACAAGATTCTATACACGCATACTAAGCCAAATTTTACTTACAGCACAGCAGAGACTTAGGCAGATCTTACGCGTAATTTCGCTGTCCCACCGATCCCAAAGATGTTTACACATCAAAAATTGGTTTTTGGTGCAGTCTAATATACATATGTATACACAACTTTATGGTTTCATAGCGCACAGCTGTGCTTTTGCATATTGACGAGTATATACAACTGCTTGTCTACTAAATCGCAAAAATAATACTAGGGATTTGTAAATGTGTCAGTCAAGCGTTTGTAGTCAAATGGCTTTTAAAGGCGCATCATAAATGTGCAAGGCATTAATGTTAAACAATGAGTCACATATAAATGACATAGATAAACGTTAAAATAGTTGACTGCTGTTATTTTATTTGTCTGTCATTTTTTATGGAAGGCTTTTGAAAATATTTCAGATGATTTCTCATGTAAATGTTAAATATTTACTACTAAAGTAAGGGTGTGCCAAGGAACTTGAGCTGACAGTTGATGTAATGTAGAATGTTAAGGAATTTCAAGTGCTTTTCGTGATGAAATTTTGAAGATTAAAATTGCAGAAATAAGTTTGTAAAATGTATATATTACGCTTAGGTCTATTTGCCTATCAAAAATGTACATTTTCAACTCTGAGTTAAAGTTAAATGATGGGATAAACTCAAACGTTTTTGACAAATTTTGAAATCAACTCTGAGTTCAAAGGATAACTTGAATTCGTGCAAGCGGGCCTTACTGTTAAACATTTTTTAGGTTAGGAGATTATTTATAAAAACATAAGTGAGCTGAATTGTAGCCACTGAAAAGAAACAAGTTTGGATCATATTGTAAACTGTATTTGGGAGACTTACTTACTTGTTGTAGTAAAATCACTTCACCCTGTTTACACGCGTGGCTGAAAATTTAAAACTACATTGAATTAGCAACCTGCTTACTTTAAACCCCTTCAGCTAAATCTACTATTTGTATACTAGTCACATACTAGTTTGCCAAACGGCTGAACTAGTATGAGTTCGGTAATATTTCCATATTAGCAACTTGTATCTTTAGCACGACGATGTCCTATGAGATGGCAATTGTTTGATTTTAGTTTTTTAATTTCGGGTGCGTATACTTCAGTACGTGTACTTGTACTTATCTCCTCGAAGTACTAAGGTACTAATACTTACTTTTTACAGGTCTGGAAAGAACTCGGTTGGTTTTGACTTTTCGAAAAAAAAAATATTAATAAAAAGAAATTTTAATAGAAATATGGTCACTGTTCACAGGAATTTTTCTTTTGGAAAACATTTATAAAAAGTCTTCTTCTTCTTTTTCTAATAATAGTCCATTTTTGTATTGAGTTTTATAATTTAATTGCTTCGTTGCGTCTTAGAACTAATAATAGACTATGTCCGATTTTAATTAGAAACCAGAAAGTATATGGAACTTAATTACATCGCTTATTGTAGCACTCATTATTACCTTTCGTAGTGTACTAACACATTTTGGGTCACCTTGGGCAACATATCGGTCAATATCTCTAAAACTGGTAAGGCTATCGGAACAAGTGATATCCTAAATTTTAAGTTAAATATCTAGTAATCCAACGGTAAAAGTTTCATTCAATTTCATTTAGCAGTTTTTGAGTGATGCGCGCCCAACCATACAGACAGACAGACAGCCAAACAAAAATTCTAAAAACAGTTGATTTGGCTTCTATTGGCTTAATAATGACCCCTGTCATCGATTTTTTTTGAATAACTGCAATGTACCTTTTACAATTTTACTATATATGTAGAGATTTTACAAGTATAAATCTTTAAATTTTCTTGAAACATTTTGTGGAAAATTATAAAATTTTAAATATCAATCTCAGATAGAACCTTATCCATACTTGTAAAAATATCTGTACATAAAATTAAGAAAATTCAAGGTAGGATATATTACTTTAATTTATAAAAGTACGTTTCACAATCAGAATTAGTTGAACCTGAAAAATAAAAACAATTCGGTATTTCTTTTATGCTCTTTTTAAGAACTTTTTCATCAAACTTTGATAATTCTAAGTCACCATAGCTATAAATGAGCTCAAAGCCAAGAATAATAACTTTTTTCCAATTAACTGTGTATCTTTAAATGGTATAAGGTGTCCCATATGGCTGACATTTGTTGCTGGTATTATAAATGGTACGCTGGACACGCCATTTATCAAAACTATGAGAATAAGAAATTAAGAAAGTTATCAAACAAAGCAACTTCAAAAAATAAAGTCACACTTTTTTTTTAATATCAAATGGCCAACGTCATTATAGCTGTGCAGTTGTATTTACTTGTACTGTGTTTTAATTGTGAAGCAGAAACTAATACATGTATCTTCTTAATTATATTTCTGATAAAAATAAGTGAAAGACTTAGTGTCAAATGGTTTCTTTGATTGATTCATACTTTATAATTTTCACCTATTTAATTTAATTTGCTTTCCATATTTTTATCTTAAGAGTAATTTTGTTTGATTGGCTTCATTTCTTCTTGCAATTCTTTTTGTGCGCACTTTTTGCTGTTTAGTTTTATCAGAACAAGTGACTCTTAAACTGCTGGTTCCGATTAAATGCTTTCCAAACTTTTATAGTTGATTTTTATTCAACCAGCTGTTTTTTTTACTAACCAACCAACGCTTTTGTTGTTTTGTTTCAACTTAAATTCTTTTATAGTTTACATAATTTTTTTTTCTTTAGAAAAATGTAGATTTTGTAAATGATGACAAGAGTGCAAGTTGGTCGCGCCCTAATCAATGCAGTATGCTTTTTGGTGGGTCAATAGTAGATTTGCCAGCTCTATAGCCACACTGATAGATCCAATCAGTCGCTTCCCGTCAGCCTTTTGTCTTTAGCACAATACGCAGGACCGTCCTTACTGTGTATTGGGCAGAGAACACTTGCATGTCATCAGGCCAACCATCATCATTCAATCGGGTTATTGCTATTCGCATGTCATTATAGTCGAATAGTGGAACGTCAATTCCATAATTTTCGATTTTTGGCTCGTTTTTGGTATAGTTTCTGGATTCTTTCCTAAATTTCTACTTTTAAAAGGGCAGATAAGTGATCCCTACATAATTTTAGTACTCCCTGAACATCGACCAACAGGTCGCCGTTCTCATTATTCGAAAGTATGAGCCGGGCTTAAAACTGTTTTACGCCTCTAGAATCAAGTTTGTGTGGGGATGCCACGTCCCTTTTATATTTTCGTCTATTTTTTTTCCTAAACTTGTGCGTATTAATTACAAAGAAACCCTAAAAAGGAAGTATTCAATTTGTATCAGTCTTTTTCAAGTCTTTGCTTGACGAACCAACCACGATTCATTTTTATATATATATATATGTAGATTTCGGAAGCTACTAGACTTCTTCAACAGATAAATTTTGGCACGCTCTGCTAGCCATTAAGTCAAAAGAACACTGGTTTTGTGTCAGCTCAACACGTTTTAGTTCAAAATTAGCAAAATTAGTGGATAGCCATGTTCACTTATTAGAAAAGTGTCCAAAAAGTGCCTCAGTGTATTTGGAAAGCGAGACCTCTGAACTTAAATTAGTTACACTATTGAAATTTTACAAACAGGAAAACTTAAGTAAAACGAAGTGGCTCACGAACACAGACTTCCGTAAAACTTTTTTTTTGCTTTCACTTCCATTAAAAATTTTGAAAAACAAATTGTCTACAAAGTCATGTAAATAAGAGTCTTCCGCTGCACTAAGCAAATTAAATATCTCTCAACACTGAATTTCTTCCCTCCACTTTTTCACTTAGCCAACTTTCTTAAGACATAAAATGGTCTACGATTTGCTTGAATTTCAAAGTAAAGCAAGAGCAAAGGCGCAGAGCAAAGTAAACATTATCAGTTGCTCAAGTTAAAATCATTTCATGCATATTAATGAGTAAATTGATTTCTAAATTGGTACGTGACGATTGCTAAAAATTATTTTCCACTTTCGGTTTGCCTACTACTTTCCTACTCAATTTTGCGCTTATCACATTTTAAAGGCTCACATTCAAAATAGTTCATAGGCGTTGAAAAGTTTAAATTGGTAAAAGCATGCAGCTGCGCACATTAATTGGCAGTAATGATTTTCATTTAATATTTACTATTCATTGTGCTGCTTATTGGAAGCACAGCGAAAAACACAGCACAGCTCTAAACGAAAAATTGTCAATAAAAAAAAAAAAAAGAAGAAACAAAGAATGTGTCAATAACATCAAACTGAATCAATTTGTCAGCGCGCAACAAGTAAATAAGAAAATATTCATTCGCTACTTTATTCCGCTTGACGCGCCCTTTATTTGGGTGAAAAACGGACTAGATTTTTTGTTGGGTTGGACTTTTACTCATTCTACTGTTTTTCGCTTTTTTCGTAATTTCATTGATTATTTGGGTGGTCGGTCTAATTTAAAGTCTTTTCGTTAGTTGCGCTAGTGGGGCGTTAATGACTATGTAGTGAACTGCTGATGATGATGATGTTGATTAACTTTAATATGTAGATGTGAGTGTGCGAAGCTTAAATTTCTTCTGTTTTTTTTTTTTGTAATTTAACAAATGCTTTTAGGGTGAGCAAGCCAAACTTAGCCATAGTAAATAATAAACCTCGCAAGTTTTTTGTTCAATGAACCTTGGCTTTGGTTCTAATTTACTTTGTTGCATTGACTTTAATGAGCACTGAAAGCGGAAAATGCTCTTAATTGTTTAGAAAACTGCTTTAGTAGGGCGCATAATGACTTGGCTTTGATATATATATGTACATATACATAAAATATAATAAACACTACGTTTAGTGAACAATTTTTAGTCGGTTGTTAGGGCGACAGTTTGTGGAACTGCTTTCGAACTTATAAACTAATTTTGTGAAGCGTATAAACATATTTCGACTATCCTTTTATTTTTTTTTGGTTTTATAATTTTTGGCTCACGTAGTAGAATATAAAAAAAATTCGTTCAAAACTTTTCAAAAAGCGAAATTATTTGTAAAAAGCATATGAACTTTTACTTACCACTAGAGTGCGGGCGAACTGCTATACCGTGAAATATGTGAAGCAAAATTTTGTTCTGATACAAATTCTGATCCATGAGTTGTGGCCACCGGAACATTAGAACACTCGTGGTAAGGAGAGGACGGTGCCATGCCCATTTTCGAATATGTATATGTTAATGGAATTTTTGCTTAAATACTTGGGAAGTGGGATAAAATTGATACACAATTATAATGATCGTCTGTGATCTTTTTGTTTTTGTATACCTAGCAGTGATACGCACACAAGGTGTATTAACTTTAGTCGCCTAACGGTAGTATGTAAAGGCATAGAAGGACCGAGATAGATATTGACTTATATATATCAAAATGTTCAGGAGTGAAAAAGAAATTGATCAAGCCATGTCGGTCCGTCCATCTGTTAACACGATAACTTGAGTAAATTTTGAGATATATTAATGAAATTTGCTACGCAGGTTCCTTTTCACTCATCTCCGAGCGCTTTTTAAATAGGACGAAATCGCATAATAGTCACGCCCACTTTTTATATATAGAATATTTTCGAAAATAAAAAAAAAGTGATTATTCAGAAGATAATACACTATAAGGGATAAAGTTTGGTGCGAACATTAATGCTAAGGCAGAAAATAAATCTTACAAGAAATTTTTCAAAATGGGGCGTGGCACCACCCACTTGTGATTAAGTCAAATTTAGAAATAATATTAATCATAAATCAAAAACCGTTCAAGATATCGAAACAAAATTTAGCACACATATTTATATTAAGAGAAGGACTGTTCCGGGAAAAAATGGTCGACATCGGCTTAGGTTCACACCCACTTTTATACGAAAGATTTTGAAAAGGATCTTAGATATATTTAATAAGCAGTAACTTTGTGTACAAAGGAATTTTTTTTTATTTCACTTTGAAAGTGTGCGTGAACAAAGGAAGTCGAAAAATATAAATTTTTGAAAATGGGCATGACCGCGCCCGTTTTATAGTGAATTATTTTACAAAAATTTTTACGACATATCTCTGGAAAAAATTTAAAAACTCAATATTTGGTGAAAATGTTGAACATATAAAGGTAAATGTTTGTTGAAAAATTGGGCGGAATCGGTCAATGGCTATGTATAGGGTTTCATTCAGGCTTCATCGAAATAAAAAATATCAGTTAAATTTCAACATCTAAATACAGATTTTAACTTAATAGCAAGCCATTGTGAATGCATTATTTCGTTTCTGGTAATGCCTATTCTATTACAAAACAAATCCCAAATGTCAGAAAAATAATAGGAAGTGAGAAAATAAAAAGGCAACAACGATATAGGGGTTTTCCGGTCAAAAAGCTAGGAAACGGGCTCTTCTTTTTCCTGATCCAGCAGTCGGCGGTAAGATCATCAACCACTCCGCGTCCAGCGTAAAGTTTTGTTGGCATACATAGGCCATTTTCTAAGTCGTGTGGTACCTACAAGTCCAAAGTAGCAAATACCGCGTTAAAACTCCGCGAGTTGAATAAAATCAAAACCATTATATCCGCCTACGCAACAAATAACTAACCACCAACATTCTATTCGAGTGGTAGCAGAGCTGAGCCTCTTTGTGCCATAAGCCGAGTTCTAGATGGAGATGAGTTTGTCCACTATCGACAGCAGTCAAAGGAAGTATCCACTCATAAAGTTGTGGTCCTAAAAACTGGGGAGTATTTAATTTAGTTACTTTTTGTAGTAGTTTCCATTTTGTTCGAGTTTTCATGATATACATTAATAGATATATGCAAAAGAAATCAAAAAGGGAAGAGAAGAAGCATTTTTTTTGTCATTTACTCATACGTTTGCACAAAAAAAAAAGGGAAAAAAATAATTTTGCCACAAAAAGTAATATAATTAGAAGTAGAGAGTATACAATTCAACTTCCGAAATATCGTATGATTTGCAAACAATAGCTTTTGGTTATCCATAGATACATAGAAAAGATAATTATAAGAGAACAGGTACAGTTAGGTCCAAGCTGTGCTACCAGTCGATGTTAGCAGAAATTCTGCAAATTTAGTTAGTGCGGTAATGTATAAGCGAGCATTGTGCGCGTATTAAGAAAACTTTTTTTTTAAAACTTATTAAACGTCATTAATTAATAAAGGAAAAAGAAGGAGAAAAAAAATGTAAATTGTTTTTAGAAGCCCTGTGTAAAATATGAAAGAAGGGAGAAAGAAAAAAAAGGTTATTAAAATATATGGGTATAATAAAAATTATACTATACACGTTTCGCGTATGTTCTAATACCTAGGCTCATATACAAGGTGGCGCAAAAGTAATACTCCTATCAGAAAATGCTATAAATTTTGCTATTGGCCCCTAAAGTCAGTTCTGTTTTGACATTTGTGTAGTAAACACATGCGAAATACACGTTAATAAACAATGTTACGCTACACTGCTCCAGAACGCGGAATATTGTTGACTATTTATTTGACCAATAATCGGTCGGGGCCAAACGGTTACTGTGAATGGTGAGCGCTACAGAGCAATGATCAACGAGTTCTTTTTGCCGCAACTTGATGAATTGGGATTGAAAAACATGTGGTTCCAACAAGACGGTGCAACAGCACACACTGCACGTGCCACAACCGATATGCTGAACATCGGAAGCTTACTTTTGCGCCACCGTGTATATTAAACGTACATAGATGTATATAGGTATTTAGAACAAAATTAACAAGTTAGCTCGGAAATTTTCACTTGGATATAGGCGTCCCAGTATATACATATGTATATACATATATATATACATATATGTACATATATACATGTACAATTTAATTAAAGCAAAAAAGCCGCTTTCCTGGAATTTAGAAAAACTAAAAAGAAAAAAAAAATGAAGTAAATAATTTGAAAAAAAAAAAAAAAATTGTATAAATAACATTCCCAAAAAGAAAAAAAAAACTACCACTTAAACTTAATACCACCTTAGCATTGCTGCTGCAACGAGCACCTAAAAACGTGAGTATTTTGATTTATTTTAATAATATTATTTTCCGTAAATTTTTTTTATTGCACTTAAACCTTTTTGCATAAAAATAAATTAATTGTTCTGGAGAATGTGCACATACATATATATTCATAGGTAAATATACTTTTACATACGTGCCTGAAATACCTATATATATAAGTATGTACACATAGTATACTTAATTTGTTAAAAGTATTTATTTATAATATTTTTTTATCAACCATCCTATTCTAATACATATATGTACATTACATACCAACATACTTATGTATGTAAGAGGATGCACTTATTTCCAATGTTAGATAGTATAACTAGAGCAAAGCGGAGAGCAGTTCAACAGTAGTAGAGAAACCTTTTTTTGTGTTTCTCTCCGTTGAAGATTTTATCTCCCTCTCTCTAACACCGAAACTTTGTTCATTTAGATTTTTGTTTGTTTTGATTAATACTTTCCTTCTTTCATATTAAGGCAAAGCAGGCACAAAATAAGCATATTGTTATATATAGCAACAACATATATGTATGTACATATGTAGGCATAGGGTTAAGAACATTTTTCTCATGTACATTCTAATATTAAATAAAAACTATTTTGTAATTTGAATTGGAAAGAAAAAATATGATGATCGTTTAAGTTTTTCTTGTCCCTGTCTGAAACCAAAGGTAACGTAAGTTGTAGGAAGGCGGGGCTTCCGACCATATTTAAATTTTCCCCAACTACAACGGAAGCCATGGCGGGAGGGCAAAGGGGCAGTTTCACCAACTATAAACTGCCAATATTGTAACGGTAAGGAATAATGTGTGGAGCACTTAATGTAAAATTTTGTTGCAGTTGTTATTGTGAAGTCGTAAGTCATTGGCTAGATCAATCTGACGCAGGTGTGCACACAGTTTCTTTTGTATGGCCTGCTGATGTAGAGTCACTAGTGTTACCCTTCTTTTTGAATTCCACGGCAATGGCTGAAACTCCGGGCTTGATATCGAGCAAGGTGCACATACCCCCCATGCGGATGGTGGAAATTTTAAAAGGAGCTTTCTAAGCTACACAGTAGGGGAACCATTACAGCTACGCCCAGTTTTTTAACATAGCTCTGCAAAATTTGTTTGTAAAATGTAAAACGCGATATTTTTATAACCATGCAAGCGATATCAATAAATTTTGTGAATTTTGGGAAAGGAGGCGTGCCGCCGCCTACTTTTCAGCATGTAAATTCTGCTATTTTTAAAGGCGATTGCTTGTAGTTTGAATAAGATATTTCAATGAAAATTGGTCAGCTCAATAGTATGTAGTATACGCGTGCCAAAAATTAAGCAAATCGGATAACACACAATTAAATATCCGGTGAAGTAGTTAATACTACATTGCAATAGGAAAGTTACATACCTTTTGTGATTTTCGTTAATGAACATGAAATGTTTGTAAGTATAAGTAGAAGAAGAGATGGGACCATCAATAAGTAAACTGAAATAATAAGGACGATGAGTTGAGTCGATTTAGCAATGTCCGTCTCCCCGCCCGTCTGTCTGTCTGTCCTTGTGCATGTATTTTTAATTTGAAAAAATGTGATTTGCACTTGTTGGTAGGGAAGCTATTTATATACAAATAAATTAATGGCGGCCGCCGTGGTGTGGCGGTAGTGTTGCCGCCCTACCACAAAGAAGTTCGAGTCCTGGGACAGGTAACATCAAAAGTGGTTTGAAACATTTTTGGCAAACTCTCCAAGTGTCTCTCTGCTATGAAAGGCTTCTCAGAAAAAACTCATGTCCTTTGTAGATGCCGTTTGAAGTAGGAAAAAATCTGTAGGTTCCGCCAATTTGCAGGAAAAAATTCAAAACGACACACCACAAATTGGAAGGGAAAAGCTCGGCGTAAAAATCTCTTAGGAGGTTTATAATGATATACCTGTTGTAAATTAATTTACCACTCAAAACTCATAACAGAAGTGTTTTGTTGTTGTTTATGTAAAAGTGGGACCGATTTAGACGATCATACTATGGCACGAAATACTCCAATAGGTCCCAATCACTGCCCAGGTGTTATCTCCTCATAATGAATTATATTGTGTGGTAGTTGTCATATAATTTGGAACGTGATAGCTCTGTTGTTTTTCGAATTAGGAAACTTAATAATGGGGTTATATATCACTTTAATTAAAACTGGAATAAGTAAATATAAATTCTATTTCACTGAAAATTGAATTATTAAGCAGATATGTGAGCTGCTATTTTACTAGGTTAACTATAAACTATTGATTATCACTGCATAGCCGTATATGCTGCTATATGGCGCATGAAGAAATACCCTAAAGTCAAATTAACAAGTTCTACACCACTTCAAAACTAGTTTAAGCAACAGACCAAACTAGTCAGCCAGTTGACTTTTTTCCTATAAGCAACTGATGTTCTCAAGCTGGGAATATGCTAAGAGATGTCAATTTCCAGATTTCGGATAGAGCTTTTCCAGTTTCAAACTAGTTCAAATGCTTTCCATGCCTCTGGGCATTGTGGACAGCTACTCGGTTCAAATGTGAGAGATCATATGTTTGGGCTCTAGTGCTGGAAACGTCAAATTTGAAAAATAAGCTCTGCTAAAATTTTACCGACTACAGCATTCTCCACAAATTTCAATTTTTGGTCTTTTTCGAGCTATTGTAAAATAAGTTAGAAAGTTGTAGTTGCAGACTGGAATTTTTCTGAATAATATGGTGCACCTCTGCAGGGTATTTGCTAATACACATGACCAAATATGGTTTAATTGTATGGTTCTGAAACAATTTCAACGAACAACTTATCTGGTCATGATTTTAAAATTGCTATTGTGTCAATGTTTAAATGGTGCAATTTGTTAGCTTAACCCAAATTGTACGCTGAAAGAGAGGAAGAGTGACAAGGGAGAAGTTGAAGTGAAATAAATTATACAAATAACAACAAAACCCTTGTAAGGGGAGATGGAGTGGCAAATTGAATCATATATAGTGGGCTGTGGAAGCTAAAATAGTGATGAAGAGGATGAGGTAGTAGAGAAGTACAGAAACTGGCAATTTAAAGTAAAATGCGGGAAAATGATTAGTTATAAGTAGCCTTAGTAGGTTTTACTTGGGGAAGTTGGTGAAAAAGAGGAAGAAATAGGTAAAGGCTAAAAAATAGAAAATTATAATTCAAAAAACAAAACGGAGATGAAAAAAGTGAGTATCGGATCGTTAACTTATTTAATCATTTGCTTAATGTCATTTAGATTTAAATATTTTTTTTCATTTAAGACCGATATAGTCAGTGTTCTGAACTTTAGTCTGAGCTTTAGTCATGAACTCCCTTTGTAAGAAAAAATTAAATTTAAGTCTCTTCATTCACATTTGTAGTCAATACCACTGTCGTTTTAAGAAGTTTGAAATGGTGACAGTAAATTAACATTGAATATGAATACATTTATTAAAACATAAGTGTATGTATGTATATTCCCTTTTGCCATGTTGTCCAATGAGGGAAAAACCTATATTGGACAGAACATTCGAAAACTTCAATCAGTGCCTTATGATTCTGATTGCCAAGAGAATGGGAGAGAAACAGTTTTTTCTGCTGGGTTTATCATGTGCCACGCGTCGAATGGCGAAACAGAAACATTTTTAATTAAATATAATTAAGTGCATGGCAATAATTACATTTTAACCATTAAAAAGTAATTTAAGCGTTTTATTACATTTCCACAGCAAGAACAACAACAGTAAGGAAAACAGAAAGAAAACATAAAACATATATACACATGTCAGAGATGGGAAATGCATTTTAATTACTGGACTTTACCATCGGTCAAATCTTCACGATATGCTTAAGCCTGAAGCATATCCACGATACGAGAATTTACATAAAGCATTGATTTATTGATTTAAAAGCATACGTATATGAATTTGACGTCCCAGCAAAGTTTGTACTGCTATGAAATTTCAGTTGAATGATACCAGCAGGTTCCTCAAGGTTGAAAAAGCCACATCCCAGCCACACATAGATAATGATTTCCTATCGTGTGATGGCTTCATCCTGATGATAGAAAAACTACCTTGAATAGTAGAGATAAACGGGCTCAATCTTTTAAGCCGCGTGCTTAATTCTGGAGGAAAAATAAAAGTTCTCCGCAGTTTCTAGGAATATTCCCTTCAAGTTTCATGTTGGCTGTTGAAACACCTGGGTTTCTGTTACTGCACAATTTCCACAAAGTGAAATTTTGAACATAAACCTATAAAATAAAACTAGCTGGACCCGTGCGCGGCTTGCGCAAAAAAAAAACAAAAATGGTTTGAAACCTTTTATTAGTCCAGGTCCAGGATTTTTCAAACCTTTTTCTCAAATTTTGAAGTTTCCTTCATACAAACTTACATATGTCGAATTTCTGAAAATTTGAGAAAAAGCAATAGCTTTTTTTTTTATAAATATGACCCAATGACCACAAAACCACCAATCAGAAGTAATAGATATATGTATACGTTTTTAGCTATGTTCGATATGTACATGTATTTATTAACTTAACATTTTTTACAAAACTTCCTTAAATACAATATTCGACGTAAAAATAAATTCATTTTAAATTTTTTGCTTGAATGTCGCTTGGGCTGAAAAAGTGATATCTTCGAATCGCCTGACTCTAGAAAAGGCCACATATAACTGTCCATGTGAAAATACTGGGCTGGGTAAATATAAACCGGCTTTATCGAATGTTTGACCTTGGGCTTCGTTGATAGTCATAGCGAAAGCGACTTTTAAAGGAAACTGTTTTCTAGTCATCTGGAAGGGTATAGTTGGATCTGAAGGAGTTAGTTTAACTCGCGGTATGATAGCTATTTTTCCCGAATCGATTAATTTGACAGTTATTGCGTTCTCGCCTAAATGACTGACGACCATCCTGGCACCATTTATAAGTCCTTCTTTGGCATTAAGATTACGAATCAACATAACGATTGTATTTTTCTTCAAAATGAGTTTATGTGGAGGTAAGCCGGATGGATTTAGAGAATTAAGAAACTCAGTTGGATAACACTGAGCATCATAACCTTCATTTTTTTCGACTGTATCGCAACTTAGATAAACTTTAATATCCCCGGGCAATAATTTTGATACTACATATATACTCATTAAAAGTCGAGCATTCGTCATTTATTGGACATAAAATAGCTGTTGAGTAAAACTTAGATATGTTACTGTCATTTATTTCATTTGTGCCATAAACCTTAGCAATTAGGTTATCATAATCAGCGTAGTATTGTCGTGGAATTTTAATAGTATCTTCGGATATTTCATGTTGGATTTCTAAGTCACCATTTCCCAGTTTGAGTAGCCAGTTTTTAAACTCAGGGTCATTAGTGGCTCGCATATTTTGAACTAATCTACGAATTTTCACCTTTGACCACAACGGTGAGCGTTTAATGCAATTTTCAATAACTGAAGTTCTGGTGGCATGTCTAACAACTGGAAGAACTTGTCTAAAATCACCTCCAAATACACATATTTTTCCTCCAAATGGCAAATTCACATTTGTTATATCTTTTAAACGCTTATCAACAATAGTTATTGCATCCTTAGGTACCATAGATACTTCGTCCCAAATAAATAAATCTGTTTCCCGTAAAAGCTGTGCTTCTTTTGAGTTGGGCCGCATAGATGATACTGAAGTATCTAAAATAGGCACAGGTAGCTTAAAAAGAGCATGTGAAGTTCGTTCCCCAGGTAACAGATTCGCAGCAATGCCTGTCCATGCAACTGGAAAAACCACTTTATTTTCCCCTCTTAGGATGTGACATAGCGTAGTGTAAATAAATGTTTTTCCTGAACCACCTGGTCCATCAATGAAATAGCAGTTTGGAGATTCATTTCTAACCGAACTCAAGACTTCTTCCACTATTAACGTTTGCTCTTGATTCAGTTTGCTAAAAGCTTCTTGTCCATGTTGACGTTCTTGTTCAACGTTGTAGAGTATGTTTGGCTGGTCAACTACAGTTGGTTGAGGTAAGCAAAAGTGTTGACACGTTCTGCCATGCATTTTAAAAATGTTTTCTAAATCTAGTAAAGCAAGATTGTAGGACTCTTCGCGCTGGTGTTGTTTTTGGTAATCCTCTGATAATGCATCACGAAATATATACCAAAGTTCCAAAATGTTGGTTGGTGAACAGAAAACGCAAATAATTGCAAAAAGCCATCTCAACTGAGTTAGCATTTGGTAAGTTACAGCTTCCTGCAAACATTCTTTCCACTCAGCATTGTTACCTACTAAATGCAATTTTTCCGCAGCTGCTTGAAAGCTATTATAGATTACATCATTAACAGTACGTATTTCCGTGTATGACTTTGGTCCCTTGGTATGGAGAAGTAAAAGACGAAGGAAATACCTTTCATAATCCATTGGATTTACGGTGTACATCCGACCAATGCACTTACTGTTTCTCGCCCTTATGCACCATTTGCCTTTAGACCATACGTAGTGTTCGGGAATTTCGTGGTATAAATACTGACGGGCGTCCTCTTCTTCGTTGCAAAGCTTGAAAAACGCCATGAGTTTGGAGTCATTGCTAATATTGGTTTCAGCTTCGCGACCAGCTCGGAAGTAAATCATCTGTTCTTCTTGTAAATGGACAGGTAGCCGCTCAATAGTATGTGAACGATGAAAGAGTTGGCGCTCATGAAGTCGCCACATTGCCTCTGGAGGACTAACATAGCGACAGTCTAAGAATGTATTAACTTCGTCTACATTTACTTCCCTTTGCCCGTCAGAGTTAAAGCTCAATTTCAGTGAAGCACAGTCATGACCCTTATAAACGTATTTGTACAAATACTTAACAGATTTAATTGAGGAACAATGCTCGACATTAATGTGGGCCTGATATTTTTGAATTAGGTAAGAATTATACGGTACGATCCAGCGATTGTCGATTTCCTGATTTTCAGTAGTTGCTGTAACAGAATTCTCACTACGTCTGTAAAGAGGGTAACCATTTACGTTTATGTTTGTTTTACTTCGGAATTCTTTGGGGAACCCTTTACTACACTGACCGTCTTTCATACAGGGGCTGTTTGGATTTAAAATACCGCATGGGCCGTGCGTCATAGTTTGCTTTATAATTGTAAAAAGTTGCGGGTCTTCCTCATTATTTGGAAGCTCGGCAGAAATTAAGGAATCCACATCTTCAATTGAACGGAGCTGATCGACTTCTCGAAGCATAAGAAGAATATGCGCGTGCGGTAGGCCTCTTTTTTGGAATTCGATTACACTAACATACGCAAGAACTACACCTAGCACGTGCTTTTTTAATAAATCATCTAAAAGTGATTTGAGTTTTAAGTGAAATACTCTTGAGATTAAATCAGGCCTGTTTTCTGTCCCCTCATACGGCTTAAGTTCTGATGTTATTTCAATCCATTTAGGATTGCAAGTAAATGTAAGACAAATGTCTGGTTTGCCAAAGCGGGATACTATACTCATAGCATCTTGATAATTTTGAAGCATGTTTCTCGGACTACCAATAAACGAAGACGGAAGAATAGCAGGAAGTCCTGTAGCTGCACCTCTTTGTTGAGCATCTGCATGAAGGAAATCCATTAACTCTTTATAGTTTTCAACTCTTAAATCTTTTTGATGTGATCTAATGTATGCAACTCTGGAGCCCTCCACTTTGACATAATTGTCTACAACGTATTGCTGAAATAATTTGCCTGAAGCTTGTATTATATTAAATTCACCTCTTATTGCTAAACGGTAACAATAATATTGCAATTGAGTAGTAACGCTTCGTATTGCAGTTGCGTGGATGTCGACATGCTGCATACCTGGTCTCCATCCTGCGTCTCCACAGGGAAAGAGCAGAGGATAGCACATTGGATCGGAATGGGGATTCAGATACGATATTTTACTAAGTGATCCATCTGACTTATAAGAAATTGTAAAGTCAAATGTCCCTGGTGGAACGCCATCTTGCCCCAAAAAAACTGCCGCAACTTCAGATAGAGTGGGTGCATTATATCTTCCGGAATGGAAAGCATTTTCCGTAGTAAATTGTATTTGCATTTCAGCAATATTATTAGACATATCTTTGACACAATTGAATAAACTCGCATACGGATTGTAGGCTATAAGCATTGTTTGTAGTTGGTTCATAAGAAATTGGCAACAGCTCTTATTAACATCTCGGTTTGTACGATACTGCAAAGCATCATCATTGTCTAAAATAAAGAGGCCAGCATATGAGGGTGTTTCGCCCTCAGGTGGTTGTAAACCTCCAATTCTATGATATACTTGACCGTTTAGCTTAAAACAAAAGGGGCCTCTTCCAGGGATATTAACAAAGTTTACTTGAACTGATGCAAATGCTAGAGCGTTGTTAAATTTTCTTATGTTTTCCAAATAGTTTTTTGTTACAGAATCATTGCGTTCGATTATAGTTTTAAGTTCTTCACATACAGAAATTTCTGGCAAACTCACCTTCCCTTTGTGACAACAAATTGAAGAACTTCTATCGCTAACTTCACTTGCAAATAGTTTTGCCATACAAAATATACACTGTTGATCCATATGCCCAACGCTATGTGGTTATTGAATGATTCCGAGGCGTGCGCAACAATAAGTTTTTGGAAGGTTTTCCTGTATTCTCCTAGAATTTGTGTCACTGCTTAACTTTAAAATATATGATGGTACCAAGTCACTCCTACGCTGGAATACCATTTGATCACTTTGTTCCTGCCGGCGGTTACGCATTTTTTGCCTTGCATGGACTAGATGATTATTTCGTTGCTGGCTTGGTCGACTTCTTCTAGCTTCTCGACGTCTTCTTCGCTCAGTTGAAGGATTTAAGGTGACCCTAGGCATTATAATCTAACAATATGAACAAAATGTGAACACATTTAATTCCTGTAAAAATGTACATCTTAGAACTTACCAATTATGTATTTTATCACAGGTGTATAAAAAAAGATTTTCAGCTACACTTGTTGTGAGACCACAAAAAATTATACAAATATGCGCAAACCTATTTAAAATTCCACCACTTATATTACATTCACATTGAGCCATAAACTTGAGTTGATTGCCAACATCAATATGAATTAACTCAAAAAATTTTTTATTTTAGCAATGTTCAAGTGTAGATGGCGCGCTCGCCTTTAATTATTCTAGCACTGTTCAGTCTTACTATTCAACTGTAGATGTCGCGAGGCATGTGAATGTCAGTCACAATAGCGTTGCAGTACAAATTGATTTTTTTGTGCATTCACAGTCGTTTATTTTAAAGAATTTATTTTTATAAAATACGCTTAAACAAAAGCACTCCGCTAATTAAAACATGGTTTCGCATGTAGAGCGAACCCCCACCCTTAAAACGATACCTCATTTATTAATATTGGTTCCAAATGAGAGCAGAAAATTAGGAAATAACACAAAAAGACCTTACAGAAATAATATATATGATGATGATACAATAAAATAAAATAAAATAAAATAAAATAAAAAATAATATAAAATAAAATGAAATAAAATAAAATAAAATAAAATAAAATAAAGTAAAATAAAATAAAGTAAAATAAAATAAAATAACAAAAAAAAAATATAAAAAATTTAAGAAAATAAAAGAATATGAAATAAAATAAAATAAAGCAAAATAAAAAAAAAATAGAATAAAAAAAAAATATAACAAAATAAAATAAAATAAAATAGAATAAAATAAAATAAAGTAAAATAAAAAAAAATAAAGTAAAATAAAATAAAGTAAAATAAAATAAAATAAAATAAAGTAAAATAAAATAAAATAAAATAAAATAATATAAAATAAAATAAAATAAAATAAAATAAAATAAAATAAAACAAAATAAAATTATATAAAATAGAATAAAAAAAAAAAAAATAAAATAAAATAAAATAAAATAAAATAAAATAAAATAAAATAAAATAAAAGAAAATAAATTGAAATGAAATGAAATAATATAAAATAAAGATATATAATTTATTATTATGTCGTTAAGGAAGAAAGGAAAAGGGAGGAAGACAGAATGAATGGGAAATATAAAAGAAAGGTAATTTTGGGAAAGGGGCCGAAAAGGTGAGGAAGAAAAAGGAAAGCAAAAGCAAGGAAAGAGAAATGTAAAAAATTTTATTAAAAATTCTAAATGGTTATGAATATGAGCTATAATAAATAAAGTTAAATATTAAAACAAAGGTAAACTATTACAGGCTGTTGAATTTCAAACACTGGGCTAGATCTGGTTTTGTTAATTAGGTTAGAGAGCTGCCTAGTTTAAAGAAAACTTTCGGTCATTAACTGAAATAAAATATATTGGTGAACTATTAGATGAAATTTAAATAAAAAAGCTGCATTGTAGGTTTATTGGTCAATACTCCTAAATGTATGTTTAATGCGCTAAATTACTTTTGTAATTCTTTTTCATTTATTGTATTTGTATGCGTTAACTTCATATTTAGTAAGTGCTGCGGTAATGAGGACATAAATAAGAAAGTAGATTTTACTACTAAATGAGCAATAAAATGAGGCAGGGTAAGTCAGCGCAATGTGCTTTTGCTTATGTTGCTAAACACAATTACATAATCGCTTCGAAGGGCGGATGATGAGCCATATAAGCTGCATACAGAAATCTACATCGTTCAATCAACAAAAATACAGCTTTTCCGTTGGCTGAGCCACGGTATGCGAATGAGGGAAGAGGCTCCGGGCCAAAAGGTGTTATTTTCGGTGCAGGGTTGTGGAACCAGAGAAAGGGAGATACCCTTACTCCGATAGGAGGGCTAAGAAACTCCAGTTAGCACAACGAAAATGTCGTATTCTCGAACTCTAAAATAGGCGCAAGAATATAGGCTCAGTCCAAGACGTACACGAGGACAGGTGTGCTTAGAGCCTTGCAGAGAGGACTTTACTTCTCAGTTACCTACTTAAGCCATAGTGGCACTTGTCGGCAAGAGTGTTTCGACGTTAACGAAGTAGATGAGTTTTGCCCAGCTTAGCTTAGAATTAAAGTCTTATAATGTGCACAAATATTTACCATAGCTACATAACAGACCAGGGATGACAATTTCTGCAATTTTTACGATCCAGCTAATAGTGCCGGGATCTGGTTGTTCCTTTTTCAAAGTTAGAAGAAGTTCTAGCAATTAAGCTTAAAAAAAATTGAGTTCTTTAGAGGAAAGATTAAATTTCTAAATATATAACAAATAATTCTAATTTTTCACAAATAAGAAAAAAAATTACTTCATGCTTTTCTAAAGACAACAACGATAGGTTAAAACTACTAATGAATCATTTATTTATTTTATTTTTAGTTTTATTTTATTTCATTTTTTAATCTTATTTTATTCAATTTGATTTCATTTCATTTTATATAATTTTTATTGCTTTATTTTATTGTATTTTATTTCATTTTATTTAATTCTTTGTGTTGTATTTAATTTAATTAAATTTTATCTAATTTTATTTTATTTTAAGTTATTTTTTGTGTTCTAATTTATTTTATTTCATTTTATTATAATATATTATATTTAATTTTATTATATTGTATTATATTATATTTTATTATATTTTTAAATTTAACGAGCTCAAGACCAGTTGATAATAATTCTTAGTGAATTATTTTTGATTAAAGGAAAAATTGAAAGCAACAAACATATATATGCTATAGTTATAGTACTATTTCGAAAACAGCCACGATTTCTCGTCAGACTAATTCGTATAGTTTTGCTATTTCAGATGATCTTGTGGAGAATCGAACCCACCCACTCTGATTGCCATAATAATAATTAACTAAGAATTATTATCAACTGGTCTTGAGCTCGTTAAACTTACAAAAATATTATTTTATTTTATTTCATTTTATAATAATATATTCTATTTAATTTTATTATATTGTATTATATTATATTATAGTTTATTTTAATTAATTTTGTTTTATTTTATTTTATTTTACTTTACTTTACTTTACTTTACTTTACTTTACTTTACTTTACTTTACTTTACTTTACTTTACTTTACTTTACTTTACTTTACTTTACTTTACTTTACTTTACTTTACTTTACTTTACTTTACTTTACTTTACTTTACTTTACTTTACTTTACTTTACTTTACTTTACTTTACTTTACTTTACTTTATTTTATTTTATTTTATTTTATGTTATTTTATTTTATTTTATATTCTTTTAACTTTCACTTTTTGCTGGCTCGAGGTCTATGTTTTTCTCGCAAAAAACTAATTAAGGCACAAGTTTTACGTTTTGCCAATATATTTCAATTATCATCGGCAACCGTCTTCAGGACAAACTAATAACAACAAAAACATTAATGTAATAAATAATTAACATAACTAATAACAAATTATTTTCATACATACATTTATTTGCACGTTGTCGCTGCTTAACGTGGAGTATCATACTATTTTTTTTAAAACAAGTGTCTATACGTCTGCGCTACTCCCTCAACATCAGATCTGTAATTTATTCTCTTTTCTGACGGTGCGTTGATTATGTGCAGCATTTCTAATGTGTATCTCTTCTTTTATTGTGTTTCTTGCTGGAGCACAGAAGCTTCGTCAAAGTTTGGTGAGTGTTCATTGTTTGCACAGTGGGCCATTAGAGCCCCGTTTTATGGTTTTGGGTTTGATGACAATATTTAAAGTCAGATTTATGTTGCGCTAATCTACTTTTTAATTTTGACTTCGTAGTTCCTACATAAAACTTGTTACAGGGTTCGTTGTGCTTTAAAGTATTGCTTTAAAGTATTTATTGCTTTGTGTACTATTTTTATTTTTTCATTGTTGTAGCAATCTGAATTTTTAAGCCGCTCTGACAATTGTGGTACATATACTACTGACAAAAAGTGAAAGTTAAGAAGGAAAGGTCGACAAAACAGAATTTTTATTTTATTTAATTTAGTTTTATTTTATTTTATTTTATTTTATTTTATTTTATTTTATTTGATTTTATTTTTTTTGTTTTATCACATTTTATTTTATTTTATATAACTTTTTTTGTTTTATTTTATTTATTATATTTTTTTAATTTTATTTTATTTAATTAATTTTTTTTTTTTTTTCAATTAGATTTTATGTAATTTTTATTGTTTTATTTTATTTTATCTTATTTTTTTTTATTTTGTTACATTTTATTTTATTTTATTAAATTTTTTTTTTTTTATTTTATTTAATTTTATTTTAGCTTATTTTATTTTATTTTATTTTATTTTATTTTTTTTTATTTTATTTTATTTTATTTTATTTTATTTTATTTTATTTTATTTTATTATATTTTATTTTATTTTATTTTATTTTATTTTATTTTATTTTATTTTATTTTATTTTACTTTATTTTATTTTATTTTACTTTAATTAAATTTAAAAAAATTAGTAATGCCTTTATTAACATATTTCCCGGGATTTCGTTTCTACGAAGTATGAGATCCCGCGCATCTTTAGTACATGCGTAGGTCGGAATTGCCTGCAAGAGTTAGTATTTGTCTACCGTAGCATGTGGAATGAGTTTGAGAGCACTTGTGAAACTTCTGAAATTTGTACATATTTTTAACTTATTTTGTTGTTAATGGTTTTGGATTTTGTATAAATATGCATGTGAACGCGTGTCTGTATGTGATTCAAATATGTATAAATGTGTTTAGTAAAAGTTTTGCCTGTATTTACACAGCTGCTAAAGCAACTTTTAGGCCAAAAAATATACAGTTTAAAAACTCATTCCCGTAATGGTATGCTTCAACAAACTTGTGTGCACATAATACACTTATGGTGATATATTTGTAGGTTTGTGAACATATTTGTATATACATACATACACATTGATAAACATTATATTTTCTAATTCTAATTTGATGTAGTGTGTACGAGTAGCCAAGTGAGTTTGACAAGATTGCGAAATGGGCGCCTAAAAGTATGCATTCTGAAATAATATATAGATTTTCCGGTTAAGAATTTTATGTAAATGTGTATGTTGCTTTGTAACCCTGCAAAAAAAGCTATTAGTCTAGGATGAATCCAGGATGAGACGCAAAGGAGCATGCGACTAATGCCAGTTTTGATCTTTTTATATGGGTTGAAGAGTTCCCTTTTGTTGGGGCATGTCATATGAAGAGGCTAATTGTTAAATTCATGCGTTAACGGGTAATGTCGGACAGATTCCCTTTGTTTCCCTATGGGTAGGGTCGGCCAATTTTACTTTCAACACCTAAAAGTAGGCTACATAAATTAAAATCGATTTATCGCAACTGTCCATAAAAAGCCATAAGCAGGTAAGTGTAAGGAACATTAGTAGGATAACGTATAAATACAATGGAACTTGCGTTGCTTTTCTCAATTAGTTACCACAATTATATAATGCTTCAGGCTTATCAGTCTTCCAAGTCATAAAATTGTGAAATAATTCGATTCCGAAACTAATGAGTCCATACCAGCGATACTTTAACTGTCCGCACCAGATAGCCCTCCCCTCGCTTTGGAAAAACGAATAAGCCCAACTAGCACAAATAGTTTGCTGAAACCCAGCTATGACCTTGTTGGGACTTTAAAGTGTTGAGCGACTAGTCAGAAGTTGGCTTACTAAAGAATGTTTTTTTTTAGGGGTATAGAACTTTGAATTGAAATAAAACACAAGAAAATCGTTTTAAGGTCCATCAATTTGGCTTTATTGGAAGGATAATTTTATGCCATTATGCCATGCATGTGGCCGCCGCGGCTGGCTCGAATAAAGCCAATTCTACAGGTCCAATTTTCTACCACTTTTTCGAGCATATGGGGCCGTATGTCGGCAATAACGCCACGAATGTTGGCTTCCAATTCCCCTAACGTTTCTGGTTTGTTGGTGTAGACGAGCGACTTCACATATCCCCAAAGAAAATAATCCAATGGTGTCAAATCACACGACCTTGGTGGCCAATTGACAGGTCCATTCCGCGAAATTATGCGCTCATCGAATGTTTCCTTCAATAAATCGATTGTGACGTGCGCTGTGTGGCATGTAGCGCCGTCTTGTTGGAACCACAACTCATCCACATTCATGCCATCCAATTCGGGAACAAAATAGTCGGTTATCATGGCTCTATACCGGTCTCCATTAACGGTAGCTGCCTCTCCAGCATTATTGCGGAAGAAGTATGGCCCAATGACTCCACCAGCCCATAGAGCACACCAAACAGTCAGTTTTTGTGGATGTAATGGCGTTTCAAGGGTCTCATGTGGATTCTCTTCACTCCAAATGCGGCAATTTTGCTTGTTGACGTAGCCATTCAACCAAAAATGAGCCTCATCACTGAACAAAATTTTGCGATGAAAATCAGCATCGAAATCAATCTCATTTTCGGCCCATACACCAAAATCACGACGCATTGCATGGTCTCGCGGCTTTAATTCTTGCACAAGCTGGATCTTGTAAGGTCGCAAGCCAAGATCTTTGCGCAAAATCTTCCATAAAGTTGATGGACAAAGCTCCAATTGCTGTGCACGGTGGCGAATCGATTCATTCGGGTCCTCTTCAACACTTTGCTCTACAGCGGCAATTGTTTCTTCGGTGCGCACTGTTCGACGTCTCTGCGGATGCGTATTATCACATAGAGTAAACGTAGTGCGAAAACGATCCATGGTTAACCGAATTAATTGCTCTGATGGACGATTATGTCGACCATAAAATGGACGGAGCTCACGGTAAACTTCGCGAACTGAACCATTATTTTCGAAATAAATTTGCACGATTTGCAAGCGTTGTTCTTTTGTCAACCTGTTCATGATGAAATGGCAAACCAAGCTGAACATAAATGGCATTAGAGTTGCCAGATTTGACCACAAAATGCCAGTTTTATTTCTATTCGAAAAACAAACCTGTAAAAAAAACACCCTGTAGTAACCATAACGGTAAAGCCATTTGAAATCTAAATACTTTAAAATAACATTTATTGGTCGAAATTACCACGCAGTGATTCAAATTAAGTTACTTATTCATTGAAGTTATACATTTTATGACAGCTACGTAATCGTTATTCGCTAAAGGTCCCCGTCTCCGTAACAACTATTTTGGCGCTAGCTGGGATTAATTTGGATTTGATCGAAACTATGACTTTTTTACTTGATTTTCGCTAATTTTACTTATAAAAATAAAATAGTTATTTTCAATTGGAGCAACTATCGTAAAGTTACAATTTTTGTTTGATATACACATAGACTTTACTCACCTCGAACTTCTGAAACCCCAATTCCAAATCGTACGCATCCAACTGTTCACTGTGTCTGCGCCGAAAACGTATTCCATCGCCAGTCGTGGTCGTCGCCGACGCCGCCGCCGACGCCGCCATTGCTTCGGCCAACGCATTTTCGGCGCCTGTCGTATATACTCCCATACCCGTACCACCGCCATCGAATATATCCTTACCAACACCACCACAATCAATGTCATTATCACCATCATCTGCTCCACTACCATCGCTGCCACTAATGCCGCCAGCATTAATCTCATCATTTGATGCAACATATTTATCACGATCACGTTGTCCTCGCGATTTTTGTAATACCGATTTTCTACAACGTGTACCACAAGCGATTGCCGATATTTTACTAGCATAATAGTACATAGCCATGTGTCACGTTTGGATTGAGGTCCGGACGCATTGGCCGGACATTTGTATTTACTGGCGTAATAATGGCTGTGTTGTGCGACATGTGCGTTTTAAATGTGTTGATATCATGCTGACGTCAAGTTTGCAAGGACTATTAATTTATTGATGATTTCTTATCATTTTCAAGTTGTAATTATTTTCATAAACATTTTTGTTGTTGTATATTCTGAGCTATTGCCACTGCTGTAACTAACTAGCAATTTCGTCACTAGATTTCGTTTTTCAGCGCAAATATTTAGTTTAAGTCCAAGGATGGCTTTTTGGGCCATAATCTGAAATTTTCCGCCACGCCTTTTTGGAGAGTTTTCTATCACCTGAAATAAAGGAAAATGTTGTATTAGTGAATGATATTGGATTTCTTGGACTTAAAAATATCGATGCATAAACAATCGGAGCAGCGATATACCCATTTTTCGTTTAAGCTGACATTATTGAAATGCAACTCAAACATTTCAGATGTAAAAATAAGTAAGGGAACGTGAAAAAAATATTAACTTAGCTTAAACGAATATATTGAGAGTGTACCCATAATAACAATAGAGGTGTCAAGCTATCGATAATATAGATTTCCTTACCTGTCAGAAGTTAAGTATAATTATCGATTTCCTCCAAATATTTTGTAGGGAGCATATGATAGAGTGAGTAGAAAACTATTTCTGAGATAAGTATAATCATTCGAATCAATGAAAACCTAGAAAGCCCAGCAACTGTTACAATTTTCATAAAAGTATGTTGTAACAACATCAGTGTCGTAACGAAGACGGTTCATTACCCGCAAAAGACTGTCACTCTGACAACACATGCTATAATATTCGGGGAATACGTTAAAAATACAACAGCAACAATATAATGAATACTGAAAAAATAATATTAGCTAAAAAACTTTTATTTTTATTTTTTTTGTTGTTTTTCCGACAGGGTGAATAATTGATGTATATTGGAACGATTTTCCGTCATCCCTTGTTCTCCTTGTTCTGCGAACGAAAATCGATACTGATAATGGCACAACGCCGAAACCGGTTTGTCTCAAAACCAAATTTGACAAGGGATGACGGAAAATCGTTCCAATATACATCTAAAAAACTTTCTTTATTATTACTTTTAATAAAATCTTTGAAAGGTCAAGGGAGAAAAAATAAGGGATATGATCTCGAGTTGAAACATCGATTACTTAGTAACCTATTGTGACGTCTATTTTCAAGCATGTTACATCCCTAACTCAATAACACTCTCACCACTAGTTGAACACAACCGAGATAGCGATGGCTCCGCTTATGCATGCAAGCGTCTACCAAGGAAGAGAAAGAGAGATGGCGCTAGTGTTTGCGAATACAAGGCAAAGAAGAGAGGTCAATAAAAAACACCGACCCTTCGAGAACACAAAGAGCGAACAACCAAGAAAGTTCTGACTGCATAGGGTAGCACCCTGTTGGACTATATAAAGCAGTGACCAAGCAAGGCAGGTTGATCAGTTGATATTCAAGTGTCGTTCAGTGAACTACTGTGAAGTTACTAAATTCTTAAACTAGCTATTTTTTATAGTATTTGTGCGTGTGTTTATTGGACTTTATAGTGATCCAACTAAGGATTAATAATCGAGGATTCATCGAATTCGTCACACTATTTTTTTGTTCATAAATCTATCAGATGGCACTATATATAAAAATCGGTTTAAACTTGATAATTATTATAATCGATTTATTAGAAACCGATACAAACCATTAACAGAATAACAAATATCGATTATTTATTTATTTCCAATCCTAAGAAGAATTTTATACTAATTTTTTGACTATCATGAGTGATGATAGATTGTTTGTAAATATTGACCGTTAGCTTATCTTCAATTTGACAGCGTCAATAGTACTTATCGTAAATATTTTGACCAAGAGCAGTTACCACTACATTCAGTACAATTGTGGTAAGTGTTAGATAATTTAAACTAGTGCGTTCACATAAAATAAGAAAGCCCATTATACTCAACCTTCTAATTATTACCTAGTGACAGTGACCCTCTTACTCTTCTTAAATCTTCACCTTTCACGTAAAACTAAATATTTGTAAGTTCGGCTGTTTTGTTTACTAACCTTTAAAAGTGGGACTTGTAAGGCAAGACCACCGGATGAATAAATATTACACAGTATTTCAGCCAGCAGCTTCCGTGCTAATCATTGAGAAACCGTTCACTGAACTAATAATAAATTAGCCAGTCAATAATTGACCCTTTGTACTTCTGGGTGAAACTATTAACCATATAATATTAAAAAAAGGACACAATTTGAAGTGAATAGCTCATATAAGTTTCTGGAAGTCAACTCAGACTAAAATCTTGTATCATAAAAAAGGGAATGAGAGAGGGATATCACGGTAGAAAGAAAAAAAAGGAAGATAAAAGATGAGGCTACAGGGAAAATCAAAAGGGAGAAAACCAGAAGAATTTATGTTAAACATTAAGATAGAGAAGTCAGTAGGAGTATTTTATAGTAAAGGAGGCACAAATATTTAGAAAAAGTGTATGAAGAGAGAAAAATGCTAGCTCTTGGTTGATAATAAAAAGAATTAGTGAGGGTGAAGGGAAAGAAGAGTTCGTTTGTAAAAAGAAGGTATTTATAGAATGATACTGGGAGAAGTAAAAAGATACCGATATAGAGCATTTGTATAGAGTAAGAAAAGTCAAACATTCGATTGTCTTCTATGTTTGAGGATGTGGAAAGAGATGGCATTAGATATGAGGACAGCGTGAAGAGAAAAGATAAAAAATAAAATGGAAAATAGCCTCTGTAACGTGAAAGACCAGCCTATGTACGCTACCGCTTCGAAAACCACGAATCATTTGAATAATATTAAAATAAATTTGTAGCAATTGATACAGGTTTTTTATTGTAATTTGATAAAATCGATATAGAAAATTAAAAACAAAATAAACAAATTATAGTTTATATTTTGGAAGCAAATCATATTTTCTCATCAGACATCCAATGTGTTGATAAATAAAAGTTTTTCCAATGCAACCATCTCAAAAACGTTGAATGTTTTTATTATAGCTTATTCCGTTTGGTTGTGACTAATTTACGACCTAATTGGGTGCCGACTTTTCTGTTTATTTACTTTTGGAGCTCAGCATATTTTATTGAAATAAATAGGTGCTTTTCCTGTGCATATTAAGAGTATCATACGGTACAACGAATTCTCATCGATTTATTTGATTTTATCTCTTTAGAAGTATTTGCGTGTAGTGTATGTGTCTTCGTCGATTTTCCTGTTATTGACATAGAGTGAGTTCATGCTTAAAAAGTTACAAAGCTTTTGCCTATCGAGAAAAGATGAACAAAGTTATTATCGTGTCAATTAAAGGATTAAGTTGTAATTATTTCTTTCGTTGATTTTTTTTGCTTGCATGCTATTCTAAATCGCATCCAGCTTATGAAATATTCCAAAGAAATAGTTTATGTTTGCCATCGCAAATCGGGGGTTTTCACAGCGAAAACAAGGAGGCCAATCCCGCGCTTATACCTCAGAACCATAAGTGCTCGCCCCCAATGAATGCATATAAGGAGTAACAGGTGCCCGCACCCCCGCTTCTTTAAAGAACAAATAACTTAAAAAAAATTATAATAGTAATGTAATATTATTCAAAGTTTGTCCCTATGCAACATGTGCTCCGCAGCCCCCGTTCTACTCTATGAAAAAATAATAAAATATAAAAAAAAATACAAAAATTAACTTCATCATCAAAACTTCGATATATTATTTCCGACTGTTGCTTTAGATAAAATAGCTTTAAAAACTTCCTGGAAAAATTTAAATTACTTAAATTTAATTAAAAGAAGACTTTCCAAGTATTTAAAAGGAGGAGCGGTTTAACATTGAAAACAATAAATAAAAATATTCCAGTCGGAATACAGATTGCGTAACATTATGAGGAAGTCCAGATAGAGTCAAACCACAAATATCTCTACATCTATATTCAACAAAGTATGGTATCTAACGAAACATAAATAAAGAACCCATTACGTTCTTACTTTTGAACTTTTGTTGCAATGGTTTTTATATGTATTTTCCTATGGAAAAAATTTAGTGCATTCATCATTCATTTTCTCACTAATTATATATGTATACTCTCCATATCTACATACAAATCAAATCAGTAATATTAAGCAACAAGTCAAAGCTGCCACAATCCGTAAAAGTCTTTAATCTCTTTTTGAAATAAATATTAAAATGAAAATCTTAAGTTCGAGTAAATATGCACACATCAGTCTGAGGCGAATATACGTGCTTTCATTCACACAAACATATGTAGGTGTACTTACCCTATAGAGATAGTCTCTAGTACTGAACTGGTGTGCTTAGTTTTACATCTATTTTGTATGCAATCATCTGGCGAATATAACGTAGCGAGGAAACAATAATTGGATTTTTTTAAGAATCTTCAAAATTCGCCATTTTTATTGTTTGATTTTTAAATCAATTTAAAATAATCATTAAAAATAAAATTAAATGGTAATTAGAGAACGACTGAACGTCATCTACGGTTCCAATTTCGGCCTTGTGTGGCCACCAAAGTTTGGTTTGTCTTCGGCAAAAAATTATGTTTGATGAATATATGCATGTAAATTTTTATTAACTTAAAAACGTCGCAAAGTTTGGCTTTAAAATATTTTATCCATTTTTTTTTTTTTTGGAAATTGCACTTCACAATAATTCTCTCGAAGATATTCATTGCAATATGTCAGCTTTATGCCGATAGATCAAGGATGTATCGTACATTTATATTATTGTTTATCGAGAAAAAAAAAAAATTAGAATAGTTTGATGAATGAAATGAATTTAATTACCAATATTATCGTTTATAGAAAAAAAATCGTTAGATGAATGAAATGACGTAAATAACGTTAAAACACTAAGCTGTTTGTTGTTATTGAGCTGGCAATGCCGGCTCTTACAGTATTTCACAACAACGCTCTACATGTCGCAGAAGTGTATGAGAAAATCATCTCGGCTAGAACGTGTGGATTGCAGGTTCGCTCTTATTATTTTTATATTTTATCCATCGCCATCGCTGTTTAAAAAAGGTGTTTTCGAAATGAATTGGAATCGTTTCGCTGGCTAAGCATCTCTGCAATAGACGATATCGGCGGCAAGGTGAAAATGACAATAAACTATTGTTTTTGCATTATAATAAAAATTTATGTAATAACCATTTTTTTTAGTTTATAAACATAAGAATGAAGTGAAAAGAATGTAACAATAAATCATATATTATTTATTATTATGAAACTTGAAATGTTCGCTTCGGCTTCGGCCTTGATTGGCGGAAGTTCGGTTCGGCAGCTTTAAAAATCTAAGTTCAGTACCTCTTCGGGTATAATGTCCACATATGTGGACAAAAGTTTTCCTTGTGAAATAACTGTCAATGTTTCATTATTTTTCTCAAACAATATAACAATTTATTGGGAACATATTCGCTCGCTTTTCTACATTTCTAGTTTCTCTCTTTACTTCGTCTGCCGCTTTCATTTCATACGATATTTTCAAATGAACTGAAATATGCAAGATCATCATATATATTATTTCTGTAAGGTCTTTTTGTGTTATTTCCTAATTTTCTGCTCTCATTTGGAACCAATATTAATAAATAAGGTATCGTTTTAAAGGTGGGGGTTAGCTCTACATGCGAAACCATGTTTTAATTAGCGGAGTGCTTTTGTTTAAGCGTATTTTATAAAAATGCATTCTTTAAAATAAACGATTGTGAATGCACAAAAAAATCAATTTGTACTGCAACGCTATTGTGAATGACATTCACATGCCTCGCGACATCTACACTTGAATGCTAAGACTGAACAGTGTGCCATCTACACTTGAACATTGCTAAAATAAGTGAATAAGACTGCATTCACATTGGATCATAAACTCGAGTTAAAGGGACATTTTTTGAGTTAATTCATATTGATGTTGTCAATCAACTCAAGTTTATGGCTCAATGTGAATGTAATATAAGTGGTGGAATTTCAAATAGCTGTTTGCGCATATTTGTTAAATTTTTTAGGGTCTCACAACAAGTGTAGCTGAAAACCTTTTTTTATAATTTGAGAAAAAGGTTTCAAAAATCCTGGACCTGGACTAATAAAAGGTTTCAAACCATTTTTGTTTTTTTTTGCGCAAGGAGCGCACGGGCCCAGCTAGTTTTATTATATTATGTCACAAGTGAGTCAATATTTTTTTTATGTACACATAAACACTTTTACTTTTTTTAATATATATTTATTTATTTTAAATAAAAACACATTGGATTGGCTGTTTCTTTGAATTATATAAGAATATTTTTTTTTTATTTTGAAGTTATATTAAAACCTAAAAATTTGGAAAAACTGTTTTTTAGTACTAAAAAAAATAAAAATTTCTCTGAGCAGCTTCCGAAATGGATCTATAAGAAAAGCTATGGTCGTTGTCTCTAAACATTTTTCGTACTCTATTCAATCAAAAAACTTTTAATAATTAACTAAAAATGATTATTAAAAAATAAAAAACAATAATAATTTTCATAAAAATTCAAAAAGTGAAAAATTATTATTCTTGGTCTTGAGCTCATGTCATGAATACTTGAAAATGTACAGGCCGAAAATCAACATAAGTTGTTGGTATAAAAAAGCAATAAAAAAATAAAAAATAAAAATTTTGTTTGAAATAAACTCTTAAGACACCAGTTATTAAAAATAAGTCATAAAAAATAATTTTTCGACCGTATTTTCGGTGCGGGATTGAAGAGGTTAATCACCCAATAATTTTTCAAATGTTTAAATAAGCGGTATTCAAACAACTAGTAATCATTATTCAACAGCTCTGATTCAAATAAAAAACTGAAAAAATATTTATAATCGTTTCTTGTTCAAGATATTTATTTTAAAGTATAAAAAAAAAAATTAAAAATTACTGCTTTTTGTACCAAAAATTTTTGTTGAAAAATTATCTTTTAACAAGAAATGTTTTCCAATTCGCATTATGAGAAGAATGACTTTTGTCAAACACATTTTAAAATTCCTAGCGATGATGCGGTTTTAAAATAACGAAAATCTAGTTACTACCGTACTAATTCTTATTTGGCGCTCTACACTATTTAGTTCTAAATCACACACATATCACGCTGTTCACTGATTTCCCGCAGGGTAGTTGTTGTTCACATTGCAGCACATAGGCTAACTTACAAAGCCGGACGCCTTCAAGTCTACTTGCTCTTATAAATGTGTTTGCAAAATATTTTGAGCTGGCACATATATCTTTAGTAATATAAATAAATATTTAATTTAGACATAAATACACACTTAGTTGAGTTATATGTATATTTCTTTGTACATGAGTGTTTGCCATCTAAAAGTTTCATATGCGCATAAGTAGTTTCTTTCGAAAGCCGCAAAGTAACCGCATTCAACAGTAAAGACAGCCAATTGGCATACAAGAAGTTTATGTATTTAGTTAAGGGAGCAGCAGAAGGTTCAAGAAAATGGCTGGAGAGCAGTTTAAATTGCAGTTGGCAAGTCAGCAAGGCAGTTGGCAGCTTGTGTCTCCAAGTGATTTTTAGTTGTGGTCTCAAAATTAAATTTAGGCAAAAACCAGTTGAAATGTAAACAGCTTTGATAAGCAAATAGAATATTATTATCTATGCACAATAGACTGCTTTAAAAAAAGAAATTGATTATGGATCTGTAGTTATTTTTTCTATATTGATACTTCCATTTTTACCAAATTTCAAAAGTGAAAACGTGAAATCTGAAACCCACAACCAATATTTAAAGCTTGATTACTTTTGGGTTTATTTAATTTTGTACAAAACTATATACATTTAAATAATTGTACTTCAATTGTTAGCATCTTTGAAACCAAGATTTTTTGAGTCATAAAAAGCATTAACTAGCAATGAAAGACGTCTGTAAATAAATATTAAGTCCTGAAACTTTGACTTCTAAAAAAAAAGTAGTTTTAAGACACTCTAATGTAGAATACACATTGCGCAACCAAATTTTGAAGTGAGAGTAACAGTATTAGTGTCTAAAGAAAAGTATTTTACGTCGTATTTATACAACATTTTTCTTGATAGTTTCACTGCCAAAGGTTGCCACCTTATCCTATTCTCTTTATTTTAATGTTGTCTTTTATATCCAAAACGATTGCACAAATTTCTTAAAATTTTGTAAATAGGCTATCTGCCGCATATTTGAATTGAAAGCAATCAAATATGCCTATAAAACGCAAGCTATTTATTTTACGTCGAACTCAAATGCAAAATATTCTAAGATAAAGTTAATGCCAAAGATTACCACCATATTCCGTCGTGTATTGTCTTTCTGTCTGCTACAATCTCGACTGGGCACATTTTTATGGAATTTTGTTTATAGGTTTTCTGTTACAATCTAGGTTCTTAGGTGTTGCCACTTTAAATATTTTTACGGGGTGGTCATCTATCTGAAATTTAAAAATTATCAAAAGTGATAAGACAAAATGGTCAAGGTATTTTATGCCGTCTCTTACAATAAATATTTCTAGATAAGTTTTCTACCTAGGGTTGGCATTTATCCCAAATATGTACCCAATTTAGAAATTTCTAAAGGGTTGGTATTGGAATCGCTAGAAAAAAAAAGAACAAAATAACCAAACCAACACCGGCTTCGTGATCCACAGTATTTCTTCACAGCACAACTTCCCGACTGGTTTCAAAGTCACCCGAACATTTTTATTAACACCCACTTTTTTCGTACTAAGGGAGCTATTAATTGAAAGGAAGACAATTTGTGTTTAGCTCATGTCGATTAAACAGTTTTTATACCCAGCTGTTCTAGTATACATGGTATTATGGTTTGGCTCATATGACTGGGGTTTGTAAAGGTATAAAACAATCGAGATAGTTATAGAGTTCCGTTCATCAAAGTCCTAAAACTGAATAGGTGAGCCCGCTAGTAAATACATTTATAACCGTCAATTACTTGATCGATATTTAAATTTGTTTTTGGAAAATTGGTATAACACTGACCACATAGGAGCGAACAAATTTTTAAACTTTTCGATAGAGTGATAATTATTGTTGCGGAAGGTATGGCCAGTGAAAACAGGCAAAACAGCCACCAGACCATGCCTTCTTTTTCAATCGAGTTAACGAAAATGAGGTAGTAGTGAAATTAAATTGGATATCGTTGGACGAAATAAAAAGACGCTTTGCTTTTAATAATTTTCAATTAAAATGTAGGAAATTCCATAACAGAAACCACATAAACAGAAATGTCACAGTTTACAAACAGTTCAGGAAGTTCTTCAAGTTTTAAAAATTTACATCAAAATTTAAATATTTTTGTGCCGAATCTTTAGAAAATTTTTGAGTATGCAGTTTTACAGCTCATTCAATTTTAGTATAATAAGTTAGAAGTACTTGAAAATTTCCCGCGAATTTTTTTCTCAAGGCTGTTGGGTACCTTTTTTCATAAAAAATTTATATTTCTTCATGTCCCAAAACCCGAAAATAAATTTTTTTCAAAAAACCGTTATCGCCAACGTTTATAGCTTATAATTTTAAGTTGGACAGGAAATATGAGATAAATTCCTTTTCATCGAAAACATTTTTGCATGTATGCTGACAAAACTCTTAAAAAAGGCGAAGGAGTTAATTTTTTTGACAAAACCACTCCCCAAAACCCAAGAAATATATTTTTTTTTTCAAAAAACTGTTTTCGTAAACGTTTTTAGCGGACATTTTTGGGTCGGCCAGGGCATACATGAAAATTTTGAAATCAAATGAAAATTTTTTTAGTAGGTCATGAAAAAAACCTTAAAAACCAAAGTCGAAAAAAGTCAAAAAAATTGAATTTCGCAGGCTCGAAAATTATTTTTTTGGGTATGCGTAGTAGAACTTTTTTTCCTGAGCCCAAAACCTATCGAAAAATCGATGGCGCGATATCCGTTAACTTTCCATACAAATCGACACACCCTAATAAGTATATATAACATTTTCATGTCTGTACATTGCAGATATTTAAGAAAGGGGGGATCATTATTAAGCCAATAGAATCCAAATCAACAGTTTTTTAGAAATTTTGTCTGCTTGTCTGTATGTTTAGTCGTGCATCACTTAAAAACTGCTTAATGGAATTGAACTAACCTCTCACCATTGAGAAATCGACCAATATGTGGACCAGGGTGACCCAAAATGTGTGAGTACAATATGGTTATCAAACGGAAAGGTGATAATGAGTACTGCAATAAGCGATGTGAATAAATTCCATATCTCAACGGGTTTTAGGGGTAAGATGATAAATATCGGACTTAATCAATTATAAGTTCTGACACGCAGCGAAGCGTGATGGGTCTTCTTGTATATGTATACAAGAAACACATTTTTTATATCCGCGTAGACGTTCCACTATTTGAACTCAAATCAAATGACTTGAGCAAGTCGTTATTAGCATGGCAAAAAAAAAAAATTGTACATAAAATATGCTCTTATGAATACCTCTATCGATTGTTGCTCACTACAATATATACTTATACAACCCTGTATGTATGAATAAATAAATCAGCAACAATAAACGTTTGAGCATTATCCACTGGGGAACAATTTTCTGATACACTAATGCAAAAAAGGAAAAAAATCTGCTATGCGTGAAATATTTAGGATAAACTTTTTTCCCATTAGCGACTGATCAATGGGCAAATAAGTTAAATTGACTTTTTATTGCACAAGCAGTAGATAAATAAATTAGATAAATTGCTGAAACTTATACACTTAAGTAAACACAAAGTGAAATTATATTGTCCATACGAAATCAAATATATTTTGAAACATTGTCTACATAAATGGGAGCAGGTCTGTGTTAATGGGAAAAGTAATATGAGGATATTTTTAAGAGCAAAGGAAAAAATCAACAGTTTTAAGAACTTTTTTCTGTATATGTATGTTAGTAAAAGCTGCAGGTTTAAGTTCAATAAAAATAAAAAATATTTTATAAAGCTCTTCAAAGTGACATTTGCATAAAATATTTATGTTATAATTTCTTAATAAATCTTTTTTATTTTTTATGATTATGGTGTTTAAAGTGTTGAATAAATTTTGATCTCAGAAAATATTATGTTCTAGCTAAATACATCACTACAATAATTGACTTTTGTTTAATCGCCTAAGCCACGCTACTAAGCCATAACTCACACCAGTTAGAAACACTATAGAAGGCTATTGACCTCTCCACCTATTTAAGTAAACTGAATTCCCCCTACCACTGCTATGAGAATCGGGTGTCTATAGGAACTTCATTATTTGAAGATTGTAAGTACCTTGTCTTCTATTGCCTCGTATTTTTAAATCATAAACTAATGTTGTTCCGATACCGCCTTGTACTCGATACTCGTACTCATTGCAAAGAATTGATATCATAGTCATTCAAAATATTATGAATACAAATCGTATATCATTTGAATACATGGAATCGAAATTTAATTACATGGAAACAGATTTGGATTTTGGTGTGTACATTTTTTTCTTGGGAAGAGAACAAGGCTTTTTTCTGCTACACTATACCGAAAGGTCCTTGGTTCAAGTACCGGCACAGGTAACAACAGGAAAGTTTTAAAATGTGAATATCTGCATGCTTGCTTCAATGAAAATATTGAGTAAAACGTGTATGTATGCAGATATTGGAAAAGTTTGAATTTAAAACAAGAATAACTGTATATTCATTTGCAAATTTACAAAATATTTTTTTACGAACCCTGCAGTCAATTCTTCTAGTCAAATACGAGTTTGACAAACCTGCTCAACTTGTTGGAGTTCTGTAATTTTTGCATATTAGCAACTGTTATTTTTGACACGGCTATGTCCTACAAGAAGGCAATTATCCGCTTCTACATCAGCACCATACCAATTGAAATACTTGTTATCATATACTTCAATAACATACCATTCAAAATACTAGTCTGTATATACTGGACCATACCAGTTTACATACTAGGCACTACGTGCATCAGAATTCTACCAGCCGTCATACTAGTCAGTTTATGCATCAGTATCATACCGGTATTGTACCACTTCATAGTAGGTTAGCTCATTTTTGGTTTAAAAATACACGGAAATTAAATAAAAAAATTGCATTAAAAACCACTTTACATTTCTAAAAAGTAAAAAGTAATTTTCTTTTTTTTTGATTTCACAGGCATACATTTTTAAATTTTCTTGAAACATTTTATGGAAAATTTTAAAATTCAAATATTAATCTCAGGTAGAATCTAATCCATACTTGTAAAAATATCTTTACATAAAATTAAGGAAATTCAATGTGAAATTTATAAGTTTCGGTGTTCTTTGCAAATAACCATGCAGATAACTCGCTTATGCAGTTCTAGTACATAATGTGCAAGTTCTTAGTAACTAGATTTAAAAAAAAATGCGATTTTAACCACTTTGTTATTGTATGCGCCTCTCCTCGCCAGTTTCGTTGTTGCAGCTTTTAAGCGATTCCGTTGGAGATTCATTGTTATTTGATTTACGAAAATTGCATTTCACAATTACAATAAATCAACCCTGAAAAAAAATAACAACTCAATATTTGTTTCGAGAATTTTTTGAAAACCTTTTTATTAGAAAAATGTTGCTTAAATTATTCCAAAAAGAAATTTTATGTACTTTCACAATTGCTTTGACAAAAATGATCGTTTTGTTTTCACTTTTCTTCAAAGTTTCATTTAAGCACTGCTTACTGGTTGTTGTTGCGCTGCTGCGCAACTCAGAATATTAGTTGAATAGAAAATTAAAATGTAAGACGGCGTTGTTAACTGAAAGATTGCGGCCCGAATACTGAACTGTTTTCTTTTTCGCTCCAGTAAGCTTGTATCAATAATTTTAGAAGGTTGTTGCTGCTTATGATAGCGGAAATGTTACAGTCGCTCAAGCTGGTATGAATAAGCCCACGAAATTCTAGTTTATGAACTCGCCTATTTAATAACCAGTTTGTCAGTTGACTGCAGGGAATGAACTAAGTTCCTCAGTATATATTCATCTGCTTTGGAAGATGCCGTTTGTTTTGAGGGAACATTAGAAGCATAGAAAGTAAAATGGCGTAATTTAGGTAAATCGTTAAAAAATATTAGAATTAAATTATCCGTGATAATTCGGCCAAATGTTTTAAAACAGCAAGATACTACCCCCAGGCACTCGATACCTGTACTGGACGAGGTAATCGACTACAAAAAAGATCGCTACAGGAGAAGAATATTTGAGTATATATTCGTAGTTACTCGTATCGGAAAAACACTATTTGTAATTAGTAGGGGCCTGATCAGGTAATTTTGATATGGGTGCATGTATAGGTTCATATGAATGTATCTAGCATGTGGATACCTGTCATTTCCAAATACCTACTTAAAGTAAGCTTTTTACATACTAACATTACTAATACCGTTCAATTGAATGATCAAACGAACTAGTTCTTTTTTTTAAAAGCAAACCAGGTCGCTCACTTCACTTCAAAAATAATATAAATAAAATAAAATTGTACAAAGAGCATCAAATAATAAGAGGAATCAACACAAAACATCGCATTACATAAATTCCCTGATAAGGAACTTTGAAAACAAAAGAAAAAGCGTGGTTACAAATGACCGTAAGCAACGTGGGTGGGAATTCGCCATTCGGGGGGGAAAAAAACTGGTTGTGTTGATAGAAGCCAATGTCAATTTTATGAATCACATAAGCTGTTTTTCCAACCCGATATTGAGTTTGGTTTCTATAGCAATTTTAGCTTGCCCTTGGGTTTTATTGCTTGGTGCCACATGAGCGCTTGAAGTACTACATTCATTGACGAGATTGAAAACATTTGATCAAAGTAGTTCGTTCAGTGACTGATTCGCTCAATAGAACTAGTTCGTTAGCGAACTACGAAACTCTACTCAAAACTATAAATACACGAAAATATATAGCGACATATTAACACAAAACGAGTCGATGGACTTCAGCGATGTGGTGATCTACCATACCGAAGATCCCAAGTTCAAGTGATGGAACAGGACACATAAAAATGTTTTCAAAACATTTTTTCAAAATAAAAATGAGTTCTCCACACAAAAAATTGGTAATAAAAATTTTAGTAAGGCGGGACGTTTAAAAGTCATCAAGGTTTAAACATTCGTATGGTTTCTGGCAACAAGTATTATAAATATAGGACGTGTAAATAAATGTAAGTGAAAAACAAATAGAGATTTTCGAACCGTATCCGTCATGAGTATGTAATAACGGGTCTTTGCCTCACGAAAAATATGAGAGTCTAACAATTGAAACTGAAAGAGTAGATTCTGTTTAGTAGTTCGCAACCCTTTTCTTGGTTTTGCCGATGAGTGTTTTACGCTTGATCCATTTACATTGAAGTTCGCCAGGTTTTCGGCTTTGAATTCCCGTGAAATTCAATGGAGTAGCTTCCTCAAAATTTTACAGTAGTCATTTTGGAGATGTTGAGAGAGCTGGTAGATGTAAGTGCAGGATCCTAGGCTGATCTTAAACCCATCTGTCGTCCTCGGAATTTTCTAATAAAATTTGTATATATGTCAGCCAGTATCTTAAGCTCTTCATACCACCGCGTCGACTTTCGGCTTTAATTTCTTATTTCGAACAAAGCGGTATTTTGTATGTATGTAACTAAGATAAGTTTAATATATTCTCTCTATATCCTTACTTTTTTCATTTCATGTTTTTACATACAAAACACACATTTACACTATAAATCACTGAAGAGCAGCAGCAATTTGCTATAACATTTTTTGCAAGAATAAATTATTTGTTTCCGCATACTCCCACACATTCTGTTACGAGTTTCCATATATTTTTAGCATTCCTGAAAACTGAGAAATAATTTTGCGTTTGGCTGTCGTTTGCGTGCAACATTTAGAGAATGTAAGAAATATTTCGTATTAAAGATAACAAACAAAATAAATATCTCACATGATTTGACCAAATCCTCACACAATTACGTGACTAAATTGAGTATCTACAGGGTGAGGCGAATAGAAGATGTTTAAAAACTGTTGAAAAAAATTATATTTTTATACCTAGTAGTGCTACGCGGCCGCCGTGGTGTGAAGGTAGTGTTGCCGGCCTACCACACCGAAGGTCCATGGTTCGAACCCTGGTACAGGTAACATCAAAAGTGATTTGAAAAAAGTTTTTCAAAACGGGGTCGCCCCTCGGCAGTGGTTTGGCAAACTCTCCGAGTGTATTTCTGCCATGACAGGCTTCTCAGCAAAAATTCGTCTCCTTTGTAGATGCCGTTCGGAGTCGGCAAAAAACTGTAGGTCCCACCAATTTGTAGGGCAAATTCAAATCGGCACACCACAAATGGGAAGAGAAGCTTGGCGCAAAAATCTCTTAGGAGGTTATGTTGATATACCTGTTGTATATCGCGCCATAGAGATAGAGAGTGCTACGCACACAATGTATATTAACTTTAGTCTCGTAACGGTGGTATGTAATGTATGAGATAGATATTGACTTATATACAGTCACTTACATCTTATTTATTGCAGATAGAAAATTTTTGTAAAGTGTTCTACATTTTAATAAAATCTTGAGAAATTTAAAAAACAGATTATGCAGACAGATTATGAATTTATTTTGTTGCTTTTCTTAAAATAATATGTCATGTTTAGGAGGAGAAAAGAAATTGATTAAGCCATGCCCGTCAGTCACGATAACTTGAGTAAATAAGAGATATCTTAACGAAATTTGGTATGCCGCTTCCCTGGCACTCATCTCCGAGTGCTATTTAAAATGGGCAAAATCGGATGATAGCTACGCCCACTTTTTATATATAAAATATTTTCGAAAATACAAAAGAAGTGACTATGAAATTTTTGGAAATAGGCGTCAAAAACCGTTCAAGATATCATAACGAAGTTTAGCACACATATTTATATTAATACAAGGTATGTTCCGGAAAAGAATGGGCGAAATCGGTTAGGAACCATGCCCACTTTTGTACGAAAGATTTTGAAAGGGATCGTAGAAATATTTAGTAGGCAATAACTTTGCATGAAAAAGCTTTATATCATTTATATTTCACTCTCAAAGTGTCCGTGAACAAGAAAAGTCGAAAAATGTAAATTTTTGAATATGGGCGAGGCCCCGCCCCTTATATAGTGAATTAGTTTAAAAAGCTTTTTATACCATAAATCCGGAAAATATTGATTTATCGAAACGGTATTTGGCGAAAATGTTGTACATATATAGATAAATGTTTGCTGTAAAAGTGGGCGCATCGGTCAACGGCCGCGCCCAGTTTTTTAACATAGTTCTGAAAAATTTGCTTGTAAAATGTAAAACGCGATATTTTTATTACCATGCAAGTCATATCAATAAGACCTTGCACAAATAATAAGATTTTTGAGCAAACCTCAACCGAAAAAAAATTTTTGTAAATTTCGGGGAAGTAGACGTGGCGCCGCCTACTTTTTAGCGTAAAAATTCTGCTGTTTTCAAAGGCGATTGCTTGTAGTTTGAACTAGATATTTCAATTAGAGTTGGTCAGCTGCTTCTCAATAGTATGTAGTATACTCCTTGTCAAAATTAGGCAAATCGGAGAACACAAGTAAAATATCCGGGCAAGTAGTTAATTCCCCACTGCAATAGGGAAGTTATATACCATTTTTGATTGAACATGAAATTTCTGTAAGTATGAGAAGCAGAAGAGATAGGCCCATCAATAAGTGAACTTAAATAATAAGGACGATGGGCTGAGTCGATTTGGCAAATGTCCGTTTCTGCGTTCATCTGTCTGTCTGTCCGTCTGTCTATTTGAACGCAAATTTTTCAAACATAAAATGTGCATGTATTGGTATTTTGAAAAAATGTGGTTAGCAGTGTTTGGTAGGGAAGCTATTTATATGGTGTGGCGGTCTATCACACCAAAGGTCCAAGGTTCGAGTCTTGGGACAGGTAACATCAAAAGTGGTTTGAAAAAGTTTTTCAAAATTTGAAGAATAAAAGCAAAACAAAAATCCAAACTGTACCGAAATCATTAATAATTTTGAAGAACAAAACCAAAACCGTAATCGATGTCGGAATTACGCCAAAAATTATTTGGACGAACTAAGCCGAGCCCAGACTTAGCTTAAAGAACAAAGTCAAAACCTATATCGAATCCGAAACTCTTTTTAAAACCGCTTTGTACCCTGATTATGCATCCGTGATGTAATCCGTGTTGAGTCGAAAATGAACATGCGACATGTGTCAGGTCTCATCTCTTCGTATTGGTTGAACTGTTTACATTTGTGTGCTATATGGAGATCAGTTTTATGAAGAGGTACAATGGGGCGATTGCCTATTCTGCACCATAGGTACAGTCAGGCATTTCTATGCCAAATATGCCCATTAAGGACTGGTTGGAATTGTTTGAAGCCCACTGTCAACTAAAAGGATTCATCGTGAGCTATTCCATTCAGAGATTTGCAGCATAAGCTTTCTTAGTTAATGAAATAAAAAATTTCTTATTTTAGATTTCTGAATAACTCTTTGTTTTTTGCAAGCTGCTTAATGACTGGATTTTCATATTTATGGTTGAACTTTTTCAATTTTCCTTCATTGCGCTAAAGTTCCTGTGAACCTTAATTTTTCTTTCTCTTGAAAAAAAAAAAACAAATACTAAATATAGGTTTAAAGAGGATATCCGCTCAACCCTTTTACATGCTTCATGCTTTTTACAATTTTCGGTTCATACATTACATATCTATAAATGTATGCTACACACGTGGGAACCCTGTAGGAAAGCTCTCTAGCTCTGAAGTGATGATAACATGATGATGCCCCAAATAAACTCTTTAGCTGTTATTCTGAACTTTTTTAAAATGTCACAGGCTAGATTTGCTTCGTTAAATATTTTTATACACATCTCAAAATTTGACCCTAATTTAAAACTTTTTTGGGCTACATATATGCCCAAACCAAATTTGGTTTAGAATTTAAATTATGCCAATTGTCGATAAAATGAGCGTGTGAAAAGCGTGTAAATTTTAAACCAGAAATGTCTTAGCAATTAAAAAACATAAAAAACATTGCTTCAACCGGCGAATGGTCTAATACTATCTAAGCTCACATTTTTATCCGTGTATATATAGTTCCGCACTTTTACCTTATTCCAGAATTTAGATTACAAACATTTTCTCTCACTTTTTATTGGTATCCCTGCAAGGTATGCGTATTACAAAATTTTTCAATTTTAAATTATTTTGCTGTCTAATGCACGCTCCTCCTCTGTACCACTTACTGATGGGTCTATGGGTTTTCGTGCGTTAAAAGCAGATTTACTCTCCCTTAACCAAACCATTTTGAATCGTCTGAAGTGACAATGGTTAACCTTTGGCTTCGACATCGGATTTTGGTTTTGGGCATACTTAGGCGCTTAAAATGTCATTATCATCACTTTTTTCTTGTAATTTGTTGATGTTGATACTTTGATACTTTAGCACTGTTTTGCTTAGTTTTATTGTTGTTGTTGCTGGGCAAGCTGTGTTAGGGTTACGGCTGCTGAGTATGCAAAGTGTCAATTTTGTGTTACGCCTGTCAACTTAGTTGTCACTTTACTTTTGATTATTCTAACCCTTTTTTCGAAGTTTTTCTCTTTGCCAGTGTTTGCTTGTAGTTGGGGTGTAACAATAGGCAAGTTTAATGTACGGCTTGGAAAATTATATTTTCCTTTTTTGACATAAATGTTGCGAGTATAATAGTACATTAGACTGGGTCAAAAAAATTATTAATTTGAAAAAAAAAAAATAAAAATAATAATAATAATAAAAAAAAAATTTTACAAATAATTATAACAATTTTTTTGGTTCATCTTTTTTGCGATTCAGCTCATTTTTGCTTTGAAACCTAACAATGGATTTACAAAAAAAAAGTTGCAATAGCTTTGGATCAAATTAAGTTTGCTTCCAAAATTAGTGTTTATTTTTTGTCGAATTTGACTTTTGCATTTCTGAAAAAATTTGTGTAGTAAAAATTTTAAATCTTGCATACAAGAATTCTAAAAAAAAAACTTACCGAAATATGGTGGTAAAGAAACTCGTAAACTACGTTTTTCAAATTTATCTTTTAGACCTTGAGTCGAAACAAATATGAAAAATAATTATTGAAGTCGCAAACTTTTACAGAAGTTGTTTAGCCTATCATTTAGACTCCATAAATATTCAGCCTTGTGAATGTGAGCGTGGTCAGTATACCATTTTAACCAAGTACATACCATATAACTTTACTATGACTGACACAGATTTTAATAGCTCTCTAATGACACATTTTTTATTACAAAACTGTATGTACTACCCCAGTGCCTTCTTCAAAATTTTTAACCTACCGAATCTTGTTTGATTAGCTATATCGAAAGTTCAAAACGCTTTCCCTCATTCCAGGGTGGTAATACCACTGCTTGGTTATATAGTTAGGGCATAGTTGATTCAGAATGTAGGATGTAGAAATATTAACAAAATGTATAATAATTTTGACCGCGAATAAATTTTTTAAAAATCGTGCCTACCCAATGCACATACAAACATAGGTCATTATAAAGACTTAAGTTTAATATTGCAGAGAGGGTGCTACATATTGTGGCCATAAACATTATAGTTGATATTTTGTTTGAAGTGAAAACTTTTCAAGATTTGCCATAACAATGTCCTTAGTAATAAAGAGTAATCATTCAGGCCTGGCGCAGTTTGATTAGTTCTGTTACAGTTTCACACATACATTAATAATCGAAAAGGCTATACAAAATTATTTAAGCTAGAAATATTTTAATTTTTTAAATGATATTTATCACATAACGTTAGAGCAAAGTGGTTGTAAATTACAACTGTATTACTGGTAATATGCTTACTAATTTTACAAATATCTTCATAACGTTAATAACTTCCTGACATAATTCGCTAGTTTAAAAAAGAACCAAACTTTGGTTATTTCATAAAAACTTGCATCGCCCGTGGTCAAAAATTGAACCAATAAAAGAATTGCTTAGATACGTGGTAAAAAAATCTAAGCTAGTATGGTCAGTTCTATGTCCTCCTTTTCATCACCAAAATTTCCCCTTAAGTCGGCCCAATTTTTATGATAAGGAAGCGGTGGTTAGGTCCCTCCACCCCCATGGCATTATCTCTTATATACATCTTGTGATGTGATCAATCTGGTATTTAACTACATACGCTGCATAATTCTACTCCTACGGATTGGTGCATATTTCATTCAAATAGGTGAAACGGAGTTGAAAGAGATTGTTACGATGGCTTTACTGCTTTTGGAGATATTCAAATTTTCACATTTTTTTCTATATGCCATATGTCAAGCCCAATACATATATACAATATATCTCCTATAGAATGAACAATTTTATTTCCTTCAGATTGGTGCATATTTGATTTAAATCGGTCTAATAGTTCGTCCAGGCAAGGAATTGAAATATTTCTTATATGGCGTTTTTATATATAGATAGATTGGTTTACCATTCCATAACGTTTATATCGCTGAGATATCGATGTGAAAAAAGGCGTGATTCTGAGGCGTTTTGCCTGTGCTTGTAAGAAAATCTTAGCTTCCAAATGTCTTATCTAGGGATGTGACCTCGAGTGAAACATTCGATTACGCAATAATTGTTTTTTTTATACCTAGTACTGCTTCGCACACAAAGTGTATTAATTTTAGTCGCGTAACGGCAGTACGTAACGGCATTAACGGATCGAGAGAGATATTGACTTATATATATCAAAATGTTCAGGACGAAAAGAGAAATTGATTAAGCCATGTCCGTCCGTCCGTCCGTCCGTCCGTCCGTCCGTCCGTCCGTCTGTGTACACGATAACTTGAGTAAATTTTGAGATATCTTAATGAAATTTGGTATGCGGGTTCCTTGGCACTCATCTACGAGCGCTATTTAAAAAGGGCGAAATCGGATGATAGCCACGCCCACTTTTTATATATATAATATTTTCAAAAACACAAAAAAAGTGATTACTCAGTATATAATACACCTATAAGAATAAAATTTGGTGAATACATTGAGACTGATGCATAAAATAAATTTTTCAAGAAATTTTTGAAAATGGGCGTGGCACCGCCCACTTTTTAATTAAGTAAAATTTATAAATAGTATTAATCGTAAATCAGAAACCGTTCAAGATATCGAAACGAAATTCAGCACGCAGGTTTGCAGGTATGCAAGGAATGTTCGAGGAGAAAATGGGCGGGATCGGTTAAGGTCTACGCCCACTTTTATATGAAAGATTTTGAAAAGGATCGTAGATATATTAAATAGGCAATAACTTTGCGTAAAATAGCTTTACATCATTTATATTTCAGTTTTAAAGTTTTCGTAAACAAAGAAATCCAAAAACTTACAATTTTCGAAAATGGGCGTGGCCCCGCCCTTTTTATAGTGGACTATTCCTTTTTATGCCCTAACTCCGCCAAAACTTGATATGTGGAAACGAAATTTGGTGATAATGTTCTATATATAAAGGTAACTGTTTTCTGTAAGAATGGGTGAAATCGGTTAATGTCCACGCCCAGTTTTTTAACATAGTTGTGAAAAATTTGCTTATAAAATTTAAAAAGCGATATTTTTACAACTAAGCAAGTTATATATATATATATCAAACAAATTTTGCACACATAATAAGCTTTTTAAGAAAAACTCGGCCGCAAAAAATTTTTGTCAATTTTGAAGAAGTAGAAGTGGCTCAGCCCACTTTTCAGCATAAAATTTCTGCTATTTTCAAAGGCAATCGCTTATAATTCGATCTTGATATTTCAATGAAAATTGGTCAGCTGCTTCTTAGTAGTATGTATTATACTCCTGCCAAAAATTAGCCAAATCGGGAAACACACAAGCACAATATTCGGGCACGTAGTTAATAGCCCACTGCAATAGCGAAGTTATATATCTTTTTTGATTTTCTTAACTTTCGTAAACATTAAATGTATGTAAGTATGAGAACAAGAAGAGAAAAGTTCACTAAAATGATCAGCAAGCTGAGTGGAGTCGATTTAGCCATGCCCGTCTCTCCGTCCGTCTGTCTGTCTGTCCGTCTGTCTATTTGAACGCAAACTAGTCTCTCAGTTTTACAAAAGAATGCTGAAATTCGTGATTTGCTTTCGCCGTTTTATAACATACTAGCAAACCCGATAGAAGTTGTTTTGACGTTTTGATATATAGAACACATCTATATATAAAATTTCATTCACTTGAACCAAATAAACTCCTAACTATACCGAACTGCAGCTTCATATAACCGGGGGGATTTTCCAAAAGCTATATACAGACTGTATCGTGCCCAGCGAACTCCTGAACTTATCGTGCAAGTTCAAGAGCAAACCAAAACACAAAATATGTGGGCGTGGCAAATGATGTAGATATTGACTAAGTGACACATATATCCAAATTTCATTAATTTAAGTTTTTATAGCCTGGGGGCATGGCTCCGCCTACTTTTCCAATACTATATATTGTCTATACTGTACACAGTGAACCCAAGTATATATTGTGAAAATTTCATAAAGATCGGTTGAGTTCTTTGGCGCCTATAAAAGACACCCTTTTTTATATTTATTTTTGTTACGCATACAAGGTATATTACTTCATTCGGCATAAACGAATCGAGATATATATTTATTAATGTATTTCAAAATCTTCAGGATGAAAAGTAAAATATCCGTGCAAGTAGTTAATACCCCACTGCAAAAGCGAAGTTGTATATCTTTTTTGATATTCATTCCTTTCATAAACATGAAATGTTTGTACGCATACTGAAATGATCAGGAGGATGAGCTGAGTCGATGTAGCCATCCGTCTTCCGATACGTCTGTCTGTCTGTTCGTCGGTCTATTTGAACGCAAATAGGTACTGAAAGTATTAAAATAGACCTGCGTAAATTGGGATGACATAATAGATCACTACTAGGTATATAATGTTCGGTTCCACCCGAACTTAGACTTTCTTACTTGTTTTTGTTTAGAGATAAATCGGTTTGTATAAAGCTTATTTTCGTATAAATACTAATATAAATGTATAAGAAAAATTATAAATTAGAAAACAAAAATTTAGCGGATTAAAGAAAAAAACAACCCTGATAGTTTAAGTGACACAGTACTGAGTGAACAGTTTTAAACACACTGTATCTGACGTATAACAAACCACGCAAAACAGCTGTAACAAAAAAGAAATAAGAAAAGCAAGTCAGAGCACAACAACAATTGCAATATGAAATAAAGCCTTTCAATAGCAACAAATAAAATATGCAAAAAACTCGGCACACACAAATTCAACAAAATGAATTTATAATAATGAATAAATATTGAAAATTTTTAACGCTTTTCACACCAAGTAGTGAAGCACATTAAGTATTTAACTCTATCCACTTTAATTATAACTTTAGAATATCAAAGATATTATTAATTTATTAAATATAATAACAGAGAAAAATATAAACAGAACTGCACAGCTTGACGTTTGCGTATTATTTGTATGCGTGAGTCATGAAGCAAGAAACCAGAGAAGATGCCGAACCCGAGCCCACAATCGAAGATGATGGAATTGACGTTCCACAACCTGAATATAATCAGGTAAGAATAGCAATATCCCGATTGAAAAACAATAAAGCAGCTGGCGCTGATGGGTTGCCTGCTGAGCTATTCAAACACGGAGGCGAGGAGCTGGTAAGGCGCATGCATCAGCTTCTATGCAGAATATGGTCGGATGAATGCATGCCTGAAGATTGGAATCTAAGTGTTCTCTGCCCAATCCAAAAGAAGGGCGATCCTGCAAACTGCGCCAACTATCGCGGAATCAGCCTTTTGAATATCGCATATAAGGTCCTATCAAGCGTATTGTGCGAAAGACTGAAGCCTCATGTGAAAAGACTGATTGGACCTTATCAGTGTGGCTTCAGACCTGGTAAACCTACCATCGACCAGATTTTTACAATACGACACACATCATCTCTTTGTTGATTTTAAAGCCGCTTTCGATAGCACGAAAAGGAGCTTACTATATGCCGCTATGTCTGAATTTGGTTTCCCCGCAAAACTTATACGGCTATGCAAAATGACATTGAGCAACACCGCCAGCTCGGTCAGAATTGGGAAGTACCTCTCCGAGCCGTTCGAAACTAAACGAGGTTTCAGGCATGGTGACCTCCTATCGTGCGATTTCTTTAATTTAATGCTGGAGAAAATAATACAAGCTGCCGAACTTAACCGCGCTGGAGCAATATTTTATAAAAGCGTGCAACTGTTGGCATATGCTGACGATATTGATATCATTGGCCTTAACAACCGCGCCGTAACTTCTGCTTACTCCAAATTAGAAAAAGAAGCGGAGAAAATGGGATTGGTGGTGAACGAGGGCAAAACGAAGTACCTTCTATCATCATGCAAAGAGTCAGCGCATTCACGCCTTGGGAACCAAGCCACTGTTGGCAGCAATAGTTTCGAAATAGTAAAGGACTTCGTTTGCCTGGGAACCAGCATTAACACCAACAATAATGTTAGCCTAGAAATCCGACGAAGAATTACTCTTGCAAACAAATGCTACTTCGGACTGAGTAGGCAATTGAAAAGTAAAGTCCTCTCTCGACGAATGAAAATAACACTCTACAAGTCACTCATCGCACCCGTCCTGCTATATGGTGCAGAAGCGTGGACACGAACGACATCTGATGAGGCGGCTTCGAGAGTATTCGAGAGAAAGGTTCTTCGAAAGATTTGTGGACCTCTACGCGTTGGCGACGGCGAGTACCGAAGAAGATTTAATGATGAGCTGTATGAACTTTACGCAGACGCCGACATAGTTCAGCGAATTAAAACACAGCGGCTTCGCTGTGCGAAGATGCTCCAGCCCAGAAGGTATTCTTATCGGCACCCGCCGGTGGAAGCAGAGGAAGAGGGAGACCACCACTCCGATGGAAGGACCAAGTGGAGACCGATTTGCGATCCCGCGGTATTTCCAATTGGCGCCAGTTGGCGCAACGAAGAAACGACTGGCGAGCTATGTTGGACGGTCAAAATCGTCCAGGCGGTTAGATGACCATTTAAAGAAGAAGAAGAGTCATGAAACGGTATCATCGCTACTGCCAGCTAGTTGTTATTACTATTTTTTCGCATTCCATTTTCTGTTAAGAACTCAAAACCATGCATCAAATATGCTCATATCATAGGCCTTTAACTCACATATCGCCTGCCTACTCGCATCATGCTCCAACCTCTCTCAGTTATGTCATTTGAATTTCATTTGTCAGGTTATGCATGACATTTGCCTTTGAAACAAGTTTTTGCTAGGCGAAATGCATTTTTTTCGCTTGACTTTTTTTTTACGTTTTTGCAATTTTTTCTGTGCGGGTTTACTTTCCATTCTCTGTTTTTATATTTTTACAGTTCACTTGCACTTCTGACAAATGTCATTTGTTTAAGTTTTAATTGCAACCAAGCACAAAATAACTAAAATAGCGAAAACAGCGTTATTTGTCTGTTTTCCTCACACTCATTGTAGCTGCCCTATACATGAACGATAGTGGTTCCATAAAACATTGGTTTTGTTTTTACCATAATATGGCCAATTAAGGATGATAAAAAATTTTCATCGATAACTGAAACTTGAGAAACACAATAACTGGATAGAAAACAAAAATTTTGGAATAAACATCTAGGTTACAGATATTTGCAGATTTTGACTAGATTTGTGTCGGTTCATTTTGATTTACATATCCATGTCGTTCGAATTTTTTCACTTACAAGTTCAGAATAATTTTTTAAAATAATGTTCGTCGAAACGAATATGTCGTTACTCCTCAACTTACTGTTTTATTCTGGGGCAGCTTGTCATCGTGACTACTGTAAAATTGTTAAAGCCCAATTCCACTTGTTCCTACAATTTTCAATAGTCATTGCAGCTGTCACTACCTTGCTTGCAGATGACAAGCAAGCTGAGAATAGCACCATAAGTCTTTTGCGAAATCTACACTACAAGCGCTAAATCAATCTTTATTTCTTGGAGTTTATTACACCAAGGCAGAAAGCACCGTTTTTGAGTAAGGGACTTTTAGTTTTGTGTTAACAAAAATGCCAAAAGACTGCGTTTGTTACTTGAAAAAAAGAAAAATTGTTTTTAATGTTGACCTAGGATTTTATAATATTGAGCAAGAGAGAAAATGTTGAAATTTTATAAATTTTGCGCCTTTCGCATAACAAAACTAACACCATAAATTTATCAATAAACCCATGATTGGCAATATTTTTTGACAACTTTACACTGGCACTTTATTATAAACTAGCATTTACCCGCGGCTCCGCTCGCATCAAAGAAATAAGCAAAAAAACTAAGCTTCTTTTGCAAACATTTTTATTTATCAAACAGATAAGTGTTAAAGTTCACATGTTCCTTAAAATAATGATATGCAAAAACCCTTAAATAATCAGGTTACACACCAAATATTAAAAATTTCTTAGCAGCACTTGTAAACAATTAAATTCACACAGAGCACCAACTTCTAATACAGGATTCTAAACAAAAGCCAAAGCTATTAATTATTTTTCAGATCAAATTGAAGAAGAGATACATACAGAACAAACCGTAAGAGCTTCGTAAATTGTATTATTATATAAACACTCATAAAAGTTTAATTTTTACGAAACAGCGAAGCAACCAAAATATGAAGAATTGCTAAACTTGCTAAAAGGATATTTTCCGCAGAAACGATATCAATATCTTTAAAATGCACAAATATTTTGCTCAAACGTTACAAAAAATTCATTCAAAATATTTACTCATATTTATTAACGACGACAATAACCCGGTCCACATTCAAAACGACAACGGCGAAAAACTGAAGCTTGACGCAAAGGACCGGCGACATGATAATAATGAAAGCGGCAACGACAGTTCTGCATTAGCTCAAACAACAGCTAAAAAATTTAGAAAAAAGCATTGCATGTGTAAAAAAAACATAAAACTAATCAATTTCAACACATATTTAAAGCAATTTTCATATATATTGCACGACCGTCGCTGTCAAATTAGAAATAGATCTAATCTGGCGACAGCGGCATTCATTATTGATTGCCGATTTGTCGTGTTGTGCCCAAAAAATTCCTCCACATAAGAACATGTGTAAAAATAATTTGACAGATGCCGCACCGTCGTTGTCGTCTTGAATCTGTTTTCCCTAAATGACAGAAAATGTACCGAAAACGCAAAATAAAATTAGTATTGTATGTATAGGAAGGCGAATTCATTACATGAACGTTATTTTCTTTTGATCTGACATTTCTGAACATGCTAAATTCGCCTTGCTCTCACCTTATATGAATTCGCCTTGATGTATAGTAACTAAATTTATTAAAATCATAGCAATTAGTTTTTAAAAGAATTTTTGTAGATATGGCGATGAATTTTTTAGGCACGTTTTGACCGATAATTCAGTTATCGATTAACTTATATAACGAAACATAGCAGCATCGGTTAGTTTATTGAAATATCAAGAAGTCCATATGAATCTTTGGAATTTACGTTTCGTGTCATATCCATATTTAATGCAAATTTGGAGGTTTGAGGGCTTTTACATTTCGAACGATAGCTCAGTTATCGATTAATTTATCGAAATATTGCAGAGTCCAGAAGAATCCTGTGACCTTCCCCTTTCGTTTGATACCCATATTGTATGCAAATTCAAGGGTTTTGCAGCAACCACATTATGGCCGATAACTCAGTTATCGATTAATTGATCGAAATATTGCAGAGTCCAAAAGAATACTGTGGCCTTCCCCTTTCCTTTGATATCCATATTGTATGCAAATTCAGGGGTTTTTGGGCTACCCAATTCTGACCGATAACTCAGTTATCGACAACGCTATCGAAATATTGCAGGGTCCAAAAGAATACTATGGCCTTCCCCTTTAGTTTGATATCCATATTGTATCTAAATTCAGGGGTTTTTGGGCGACCCAATTCTGACCGATAACTCAGTTATCGATTAATTGATCGAAATATTGCAGAGTCCAAAAGAATACTGTGGCCTTCCCCTTTCCTTTGATATCCATATTGTATGCAAATTCAGGGGGTTTTGGGCTACCACATTCTGATCGATAACTCAGTTATCGATTAATTTATCGAAATATTTCAAAGTCCAAAAGAATACTGTGACCTCCCCCTTTCGTTTGATACCCATATTGTATGCAAATTCAGGGGTTTTCGGGCGACCCCATTTTGACCCATAACTCAGTTATCGATAAAGCTATCGAAATATTGCAGAGTCCAAAAGAATCATGTGACCTCCCCCTTTCGTTTGATACCCATATTGTATGCAAATTAATGGGGTTTTCGGCAACCACATTCTGATCGATAACTCAATTATCGATTAATTTATCGAAATATTGCAAAGTCCAAAAGAATACTGTGGCCTTCCCCTTTCGTTCAATACCCATATTGTATGTACATTTTAAGGTTTTAGGGCACCAAATTGCATAAATTCATTGGATAAAATGAATTTTTGCGTTAGTTGGGTCACATTAGTGCCCATAACTCTATAACCATGTGAGGTATTGAGATTTCATGAAACTTTCGTACAGATCGGTGCTGTAGTTTGGGCGTGAAAACGGTTCAAACACTCTCACTCACAAACTTACGCATTTATAATATAAGTAAGATACTAACATTTAAAAGGTCATAAAACTCCATATCCACATTTTTAATAAAAATTCTGATTAAAAAGTGCGGAATTTGTTTAAATTCTATCAGGTTTCGTACAAAGTTTGAAATTTGTTGTTTCATTTTTTTATTAGATGATGGGCTACACTTTTATAAAAAAACGTTTTAAGAGTTCTTGTCGCTATCTGTTTTTCCGCCATTGTGTGCTCGGATTAAATTAATGAGCCTGCACACACTAGTATTTTAAGACTGCCTGAGAGATAATGGAGTAGAGTTTTAGCTCAGCAATTTCAGCAAGGGAAAATTACGATATTATTTCGATCTGTTATTTTATTACTACTATTAGAAGATCTGAAAAAATAGTATATGTATATAGGCTTAATATTCAAACAGATAATTCACTAACGGATAATTTTTAATATTCATAAAAATGTACTTCGTCATTAACCTAAAATAAGAAAATTATAAATCTGAAGCATAGAATGGTATTGTGTTATGTAATCAAAAGTAAAAAAAATAGTAGATCATTGACGGATCTATCCCCCAATACCCTCTGGCTACGGCACTGCTGCAATTTTTTCACTTAAGAAGGTGAAAGGTTCGGTATGAAATCCTATGGTAATAATTCTTTTCTGATTTATTGACTATAACAAATATTTTTTTGAAGTAATGAAGTAACGGAATCCAATTGTAGTTAAGGAATGCTAAATTTTGCAATGAACTTTTTTATGTGAACTTATCGAACTGCCCTTTAAGGGCAAAACAATAAAAAAATTAAATTTTTTTACGCTTTCAGCTGTTGTATTCGACATAGGAAACTTTATATAAGGCTTATTTGGTTTGATTGAATGGCTTACAACAACATAAATAAGTTTTCACACTCTCTCTTAGGGACGAGTATATATGTATGTACGTTAATGAGGCTGATAGGCCATGTAATTATAAAAGGTACTCCCTCCTTGAGAAAAGAAAACATTATTTATATTTTCACAAAAACTTTAATTGAACTTATGCCCAAGCTTTAAATTAGGGTTCGGAAACATTCGCTCTCTTTCGTTCGTAGTCGTGTACGTGAACATTAAAAAAATCGACATTTCAGGTTGTGGAATGCATTCGCGAAAGAACGTTCTTCTTGTCGTTCATCTTCATGTTGCGTGGAATATTTGCAGAAGTTTGGAGTGCGAGTAGTACATTTAAAAAATGCTAAAGCATTTTATTCGTGGACGTATAGGAACCATTTCTGGACTATTTGGCAATGCTTTTTGGGTAATTTCGGAACTTTTTCGGTATAGTTTGTGTTGTCATTTAGGAAATTTTTTGGTATCATTTCGGGATTGTTTTTGGAAAATACCGAGACTTTTGCAACTTTTAGCCGTTGAACATTTAGAAGAATGTTCTTTCGCGAATACAGTAGCCAACGTGGACGATGAGGGTTTTTTTATGCGTTCTTATTCGCGAAGCCGAATTCAAATATTTTTTTTTTAATGTTCACCATCCAGTGTAAACTCGTAAAAGAACTTAATGAAATATTCAAAATGATTAATTCCAAACCCGGCTTTAAATATTATCATACATGGGTTACTTTAACTTTATTACCACTTCCAGAGGCAGACAGAACTGCCGCTTAGTTTCTCATATCTTATTATGGCTTATGCAATTTTTTCTTGCGAATCAATGGACGTACTTTTGTATGAGTGTAAAAAATTTATTTTACGTGTGCAGTTTTTCCTTTAGCTAGTTAAACACTAATTTAATTTTATTTTTTACTGCTTATCGATTTGTTCAGCTTCAAGCCTGGTAGTCAATTAATATTTAATTTTGGAAAATATTTCATTGCGAAAATAAAAATATACAGGCTATAGTTGAAAGCAACTATAGTTGTTCCTTTAAATTTTTCCTCTAACCAAAAATAATAAATATATAACAAATAAAAAATATGTCAAAATGAACAAACCATAAAACCAACAAAAAAAAATAGTTACAGTTAAAAGTCAGCATTTATCACTTCATCAACTATTGCATCTTTTAAAAAAAAAAAAAGTTTCACATATGGTCAATATTTTAGTCTTTAATGTTACAGAAATACGTATATTTCTGTTCATATTTCTGAAGTACTGAACAAAAGCTGAATATTTTTTACTTATTCTGATAACTAACCCCAAGGGCTATATTTTATACCCATACACTTTTCTTCAATTCTTTGTTGTTTTCAAGATACAGCCAGTTTTAAGTGGTCTTTAATGTTACCGTATTTGGAAGTGAGTTACGAAGTAATGTCACACTTACGGAAAATTCAGCTCATGCTGCCAACTAAAAAACTTAAACAAAGCATTTTATTCAAGACCAAGGTTGAGAGAAACGGTAACTATTTTAACTTTTGAAAAAAAAAATTTTTCCGGCAAGTCTACGATTCAAAGTATACGGGTCTTTAACGCTAAACAGAAAAAGTCTTTAACGTTACTATTCGATGTCCTTGGAGAATATAGTAGATAAAAAGATATAAAACAAAGTAAAATTATAGTAAGCTTGAAATCTAAAATATTTATTCAATTGAATTCAATTCAACGTACATATCGCACACCTCGATCTAAAAGGAGCTAAGTCCAAAATCTTAAATATTGACGCTATGCATACCACTGGGTTACGCAACTCAATACCTATCGACCTGTATATTCGATCAAGTAATACCTCCACTATCCAGAGAGAAAAGGCTAAATGAAAAATAAAAATTACATTGACACATATACATACACAGGGGAGGCAGTCGGATTTTCGAGCATCGTGATTTTTTGAACTGATCGCTGTTTAGATCTAGTTGTGCGATGTTTTATGTTACCTAAAAAAAAGCATGAGACAAACTAACTTCCCTAGACGTGTCAAAAGTAACTATTTTTCCATCGACTACTTGAATTTGATGCGATGAAGCGATATTTCGAGCATTTTTCGCATTTCGCGTGCGGTAGACAACAACATTTCTGTAGCTTTCGATGCCTCTCTTCGTTTTTTCATTAATGCAGCCATTTTTTTCTTGTATTCGCCATACTTGTTCTTTTTTTTTCAAATTAGCAATGTAATTCTTATTGATTTGTTCTTTGGCTTTGCGGTTCCTAAAACGAATTTTAAAAGTTGCAGAAATCGGTCTTTAATGTTACACAAATTCAATTCCGTAATGCGGTCAAACGTTAGGGATTTTAATATCAATCACTATGTCTCCCTAAACTAGACTAAAGTCTATAGGAAAAAATACATTTTTGGTTGCTTCCCGTTTTTTAAATTTTTCATAATAAAACATTTTCGTTAATTTGGTCTTTAACGTTACACAGTTATAGAAGTAGAATTTAAAAACGATCAAACTCACAAATAACGCGTCGAATTACATTGAGTTCTGCTATACTTAATTTTTTAAGGCCTTTTCAATATAAAATACGAGCTCACAGCATCGAATAATTAGTAAGACATTAATATATTTACCTTCCTGTTTGGATTAACGTTTTTTTCCATATTGATAGCTCGCGAGACACAACTGAAATGAACGTGTCTCGTGAAACCCACATACGTCGGATGTCTGTAAGCTTTTGTTTTTAAATACTACAGAATGTATGTAATCCAAATATGTTGGAATTGGGGCGTGATTCAAAGAAAAAATTTTTTATCCCGCGTTCCATGTTCCCGCGTTTTTGACCATATGTATACAGAGTTTGTACGTCAATTATATATGGTTTTTGTATGTTATGCAGTTCACGCCAAAAAAGTAAAGGCAATGCGAAAAGCTAAAATAAAAGGCTTAGAAAGGCAGAATCCCTCGATAAATAAATAAGTAAACCATCTATAAAAGCTAAAAGACTCGAGAGAAAGCTACAGTAATGCCAACGGAGACAATTCAAGTATCAGCATAGAGCAACTTATTAAAGTCTGCATGGGCTAGATGAAGTAATGAAAATGACAGGCAAGATTTTGTAAACATAGTTCGAGGAAGACTTTGTGTTTTTTCCAACTAATGCCAGTTATCTCTAAGGGCAAAAGACTGACATGTTTTGTTAAGCGTAAGCTATGAATGGATCCAGCATGTGATTATTAGTATGTACATTAAACTAGGCGAAAAAAAAATACTGTTAAAGCCTCAGACTTTAATATTAAGTACGCGGGCGACCGAGCTTTGCTCGGCATTTTCATAGGCTTCCATACAATTTTGTTTGCGTTAGATACTCATCAGTAAAGATATTCTGGTTGTATGTATGAATAATTTTACTTACAGAAGTTGAACTTTTCAAAAAGAGATTTTAAAAACAAATCTTGATAATAGGAAGATGTTTTGTATTTTTTTTAATGGTAACAAAGTTTGAATACACATAATTACTCTTTTGAGGCTCCTCAAAAAAATTTTATCTTTATTTTCGACAAGTCTTTAAAAGATTTCTTGCTGAATTGTATGGTTAGAGGATGTCGATTGTTATCAAATAATCGAGAAAGAATCGGGTGACATGGGTATATTTGTAGGTTAGTGCTCTATATATTGGTCACCATTCTTTGATTTTTCAATATTGAATTATCCATAACTTTTTATATTTAATACATATGAAATGTTAGCCAACACTTCCTTCCATACCATGTTCCGAGTACGTCTCTGATTTTCTTTGGTCGCTTAACTCTTGAAAAACGCCACATAAAGCATACCCTGCATGAACATTGATGAATTTAGCTCCACTCCGACAAACTCAAAAGTTTGTTCTTCAGCTTTATGCGCAGTCATGGCAAATGGTGGCCTAACTCGAATTTGATGCTGTTGCATGGTATACCCTCGCGCCCCCTTGGCTGACTATGATTCTCGGTATATGTTCTTTTTTGCCGGATTTTTGTTGTCGAAGTGGCAAACATACTTAGAAATGTTTTTTTTAATACGCAGGAAAATACCTTTCGTTTGATACCCATATTGGCTTATTTCATTTCATTAAAAAAAATCAATTATGTGGCAACCCCGTAAAGGTGCCCTGTGTGTCAACACCCTAGAAAAAAATCTTAGAATGTAGTGCACTATTTGCATAGCAAATTTCATACAAATCGGTTGAGAGGGTTCCGAGATAGTCTGGATATACAAATATACAAGAATAGCCCGTTTAAAGTTATAAGATTTTTAGTGGCCTATAATTACTAGCTTCTATTTTTAGGACAGATTTAATTTTTTGCATTGAAACTATTAAAGTAAAAAAATGTAGCTGCACCTATTTTTTAAACAAAGCGAAATAAAAATTCAACCCACCCTTATGGCTATGTAGACTAGCAAATACCATACGTTTGCTGTTGTATTGCCTGACAAATTTGTTTGACAAATTCACCATTAATAATGGTGCGGTAAACCTCAATTTATGGGTATGCTGTTGTTTGAACAGCGAAAACAATCATTGCTTGCTATGGATATTATAACAAAAAAATGCTAGGAAGACTTACTTCAATAGAAACACATACAAACATACAATAAACAAGTAAAAGCAAAGACGGTAAGTTATCAGGAATAATATCAGGAAACAATTTTTTCACGCATGATGAAATAAATATTTGAGCAAGGCGAATTCATGTACCTGGTGATGGCGCATTTGTACCTCAGAATGTCAGTAAAAGAAAATGGGAAACGATTTGTTAACATTCACCAAGGATGTCTCTTTATGTTCTATTTTACTTTGACATTTTAAGTTACAAAAATCCTAGACGAATCAAGGCGAATATGGTTGAATTCGCTTTGCTATCACCTTCTATGGATTCACCTTGTATTTGGGCTGCGAATGAAAACAAGCAATGTTAAAATCACCTGAAAATAAAATAAAACTAGTAAAAAAAGCGCTGTTTTCGGCTGTGCCTAAGGCTTTATACCCTCTATGAATTCGCATCATGGTTTAAAGTGTCCGATCTTTGCTCACAGCAGGTAAAAACTCTGCAAAATTTTACGGCCTTACTCTGTTAACCCCGTTTTTCGCAAAAATTTGTTGTATGAGGGCTATACGATATATTGTGATAGTCTTGATGATTTTGACTACACGCATTACATATGTAATAACTATTTTAACTGACAAAGCTTGCGTTCCTCGGTAGCAAATTGCAAGAACTGTAGCCCAAAGCCCTTTTACTGAAACAATCGATTGTATAGAAGCTAAGCGTTACGTTGGTTCGATCTGGCAGATTTTTATTTACCACATTACGTGTATAATATGTACCAAACCTTACGTTCCTAGCCTTTTAATTGGAAAATTTATAGGCCCAACCCCATTTATCTGAACTATCGATTGTATGGGAGCTATGTATTGTATTGGTCCGATCTTTTTGTTTCCGCTAATGATTAATATATTACAAACTGGCAGCCCGATACCAAATTTCAGCCAGATAACTCTAAAACTGAGGTACAAGTTTGCGTTCAAACAGACAGACGGACGGATGTACAGACGGACGGACAGACGGACATGGCTAAATCGACTCGGCTCATCGCCCTGATTGTTTCGGTATATTTATTGGTGGTTCTATCTCTTTTTCTTCTCATACTTACAAACATCGGACCAAAGTTATAATACCTTTTCATGTTCGTGAAAGGTATGAAAATTAAGATATTATTTAAAAGTAAATCACAGATATTTAGTTGTTATTAACATATTTTCAATCCCGAATATACCGAGATTGTAAGTAAGAAATTCCGTAATTTATTGCACTTACAAAAGCACGGGTCCGAGGGTTAGCTAGTCCCTAATTTGTTTGTATAAGTCCATTTTATCGTAGATAAGTCAATCTAATATGAAAACAAATAATAATAGAAAACTAAACTAGATCCAATCAAATGAGTATTATAATAAAGCAGAACCAAAAATATGCATACTTTGTCACTAGATGTCAATTCATTAAGCATAGTATTGGCATTATTAACATTGTCATGGAAAAGCATACACGTGTGATGACCCAAGCCATACATACAGTGCCTCAGAAAAGTATTTCCAGTTTCTTATATACTAACTACACTTATTTCATTATTGAAAGGTTTTATATTCTAATCACTACACACCCTTCAGTAAAGTTAGTTATAATTAAATTCTAGTTTTGCAGGCAGCGCAACGAGTTGAGAAAGACGAAGAGAGTGAAGAAGAGGAAGATAGATTGAGAACAAGCCTGATAGCGAGAGCGTGAGGGAGGTGAATAAGAAAGTGAGAGTGCGAGTAAGTGGAAGGACAACTAAGCGGGAGAGGGAAGGCTAGAGGGAGAGGGAGAATGAAAGGGTGTAGCGCTTAGAATGAATGAGATAGGGATAGGGAGAGAGATACTAACTTTTTTTACAAAAGTTACAATATAACCAGTTCACCAATTTCAGTTCTTGGGAAAGTTGATAAATTGTAGGAAGAAATGGCCAATGTCTCCTGGGTCTGCCAGTAGATTATAAAAGAAAACTTGAGGGGTCGAAAATTTGAAAAATACTTGGCGAGTAGCTGTGCGCAAAATGGTATTTCTATATGTCGATTGAATTAAGTTCTCACGATGGAATTGTTGATAGAATTCTACCAACAGCTAGCTGTAAAGTGTTTCTAGGAATTACTGAGATACCCCAATGTCTGAACTCAATGAGTAAAATACTTGAGTTTAAATCAAATCTAAAACTATGCTAAGAGTGAAAGCTGTCCTCTGTTGTTGAGATTATTAGATTGGAAGTACCGCTATAAAACCCTACTTTCGGACTATATCTGGTGGCGGGTCAATTATATACGGCTCTGGTCATTTTACAACTAATCAGCAATGAACTATTATAATACTCTCACAAAATGTACAGTCAATGACCTAGAATGTTAGTTGAGTAGTTTGGGTTTTGACTGCTTTCTCTAATTAAACCATATACACTAATTAAACTACCTGCAACATTTAGAAACCGAAATTTTTGTCTCACACGTCTTGAAGATCAGGCATAAATGCCCAAACCTTTGTCGAAAAGTTACCTCAAAGCAGTTAAGCTAGACGATTAGGAAAAATTACGTGATTACCTTCGAATTCAAGACACTTTTGCGAGCCACTGTACTTACACTGCCCAAATGCTCGAATAACACATAATAACAAAAAAATAAAAATTACGAGTTTATGAAACAGTAAGTCGCGCAAAAGAAACACTAGTATAACCTAGAAAAAATATGAACTACGTATATGCGTTATTCCATCGTAACGGGTGGTACAGTTTTACATGAAATTTTACTTTTGTTAAAAGATTTCAATAAGACTAATTATTGATTTCTGGTTTTAATATATATGTTACAAAATATTGCATTTAATTAATGATCCAATTAAAATAAAACTTGAATATTTGTAGTATTTGTGGAAATAATATTAGTTTTAAAATTGTAACGGGTGCGACAAAACATGGACGCTATCCGTAAGTTAAGTTATATATTACTTAAACTCTGCGAATTTATGAAAGCATTTTATTCTATTTAAATATGGTTATAAAAAATAAATAAATAAATGTATGGCGCGATATAAAATAGGTATATCATCATAAGCCTCTTAAAAGATTTTTGCGCCGAGGTTCTCTTCCAATTTGTAGCGTGCCGATTTTGAAGTTTTTCCTACAAATTGGCGGGACCTACAGTTTTTTGTCGACTTCGAACGGCATCTACAAAGGAGATGAATTTTCGCTAAGAAGCCTTCAATGGTGCAAATACACTCGGGGAGTTTGCCAAACCACTGCCGAGGGGAGACCTCGTTTTCAAAAACTTTTTCAAAACAAGTTTGATGCTACCTGTCCCAGGACTCGAACCTTGGACCTTCGATGTGGTAGGTCGGAAACACTTCCGCTACGCCACGGCGCCGCCAAAAAATATGATTATACGTACAGACAAATGTGGAATATGTTGATGCAAACATAATTTAATTTAATAATCCTAAAGTGAGTAAAATAAGTGAAACGGTTGGGAAATGTGTGTTTTTGAAGAGCTAACTAAAGGTATTTATAATAAATCAAGCATGCGAAAGAGGCAAATGCAGAAACCCTTTATGAGCTCATTTCATTTATAGGCGGAACTAATCTCATTAAATTTCAAGAATTTTCATGTTTCCTCAGAATAGTATAATTTTTTCCTTGGCTTTTTTATTATTATTTAATACTATCTTTATATTAAATTCCCTTTGTTGTTTGTCCACTAGAAACTTATAACATAGCTACGAACTTCCTTACAATGCAATGTGAACAAAAAAAATCCGCTAGATGGCACCCTGATCTAGAAAATTGAAAATCGCTGAAAAACGGGGGGAATAATACTGTCGATTTTTGTGTAACTTTCCGGTGAGCTGGAGCCTTGAAACTTGTCACATAGCTCAGAACCCGGTGACAATGCAAAACTGGATAAAAAAAAAATTTGCTAGGTGGCGCACGGATCTACCTATTTTGAGTTCGTTTACATACCGCGATTGATTTAACAATAACTTCTTTGTGACCTAGGGACTTGAAACTTAGCGCATAGTTCAGGATACTATAACAATATAGCATTTAGAAATAAAAATTGCACTAGGTGGCGCGCTGATCGATACAACTTAAAATCGCTAAAACCTATAAAATTTGTCCTTAAACAAAGACATGGCATCTGTGAGTTTTAGTTTTGAAATTTTAATCAAATTCTGAAATTTGAAAAAATAGAGTACACTTTTCCAAACTAAGGCAATACATTTTTAGAATCCAGGTTGGTATTGCGGCAATTTGCAAAACATTTTAAGCCTATTAATTGGACTCCACATCTATATTTCCAAATTTCGGAAATTTATTACAATTAATATGATTAAAGTTTTAAAACTAAAGCTTTGGTTCCCTCGAAAGCGGTGCTGCCATATACCGGTCGTAATATTGCGGTGGAGTACGTTGTCAAAACTGCTGCAAAGTGAAAGTAATCATCTGGAAACTAAAGAGATGGTAAAGTTCACCGCAACGTAATATAGCGGCAAGCATAACATATTATTATTGTGAAAACAATCAACTACTTGACATCTTTCTACAAAACAAGCAATTCAGAAATTTAAATGGTTTGAAAATATTTATTTACAAATTTTAAATTCAGAAAAGAAAAAAAAAACTGCGAAATATGGGAAATGAAATAGCGAGAATGTGGAAAATACGTTCATGTATGTTTACAAAAAAGCGGTGCCGCTTATGGCGGTGATAATAGCTAATGTTATTTTTTGTGGCCGTAATATAGGCGCACCGCTTTTCGAGGAAACCACAGCTTAAAACTCATAGATACCATGACATTGTTTAAGGACAAATTTGCTGCGGTTTTTTGGCAACATAGATATACCCATAGTGTTTAACATTATTTTATCATCTTTTTTTTAATTTTTTGTGGACATAATAACAATATTATCATGATAACAATATTAATTTTTGTAAAACCACTATCACCCCAAACCTGTAACAGGCGGGACATGCTTTATTGTTGAACATTTCTTATATATTTGGAGAAAAAGTCTAATATTGCGTCCTATGGAGGTGAATAACAACTTTGGTGTATATATTCATTGAATGAAGAGGACTTGTGTTAGTTGTTTTTCTTATCAATAACTTCATACAGGAATCACATATTATTTGACAGCCTTTTCAAAACAAGTCAATACGCAGTACCTGACTTTAAAAAATACAAAAATCGGGTACTGTTTGGCTAACATAAGGTTCCACAAACTATTTATCGAAATATTTGCTATTTTTGTAAACAAAATTATTTTCACAACAAGGCTTATTTTCTCATGGAATCGGCCATATTAAAACAGAATCAAAATAACCACACAAAGATAATTTTAATGGGATTCACTCAGAAAAATAAATAAGACAGGAAGTAGGAACAACCAGCTGTTGCGATAATAGTAAGAGATAAAAGCGAATGAACTGAATCAATACAATTTTTCCTTTTCGACAAAAAACTACATGCAGACTTTGGGACTGGAAATCGTGTGCGGTAAGAATCATGTGCTGGCATATGAAAATTAAAGCGCGTTCTGAAGGAATGAAAGAAAGCGAAAAAATAAGCCGATTAAAAATCTTTTGTATTTAGGGAAAGGGAATGTCAAATGGAAACAAACCAAGGACAATAAGTAGATAATAGTAGATTGAGAGGAGCTGCTAACTACATAAATATGTTATTCATCGTTGGCATGGCTGCCAAAGCTATTATGTATCTCCATACAAAAAAATTTCTCACTACTGCAAAAAAAACGCAATTGCATGAAAACTAAACTCAACATTTAAAATGCATGCAAAATTCTTAGAGTTAGTGGGTGTTCATAATTTTATTTGTTGTATTTAATAAATATTCTTTTTAGTAAGTTTTAGCGATGCACCTTTACAGCAGTATGATAAAGTCATTTTGAGTGAAAAGACATTTTGAAAATTTGTTATAGCTAACAATACTCAATAAGCAAAATACGTTTACAATAAGCTTACGATAAACTTACTTTAGCAAGCCTTTCTTTTGGAAAACGTTTACTATAATCATTGTTAAACGTTTGGAAAAAATTTTTGAATCAACGAAAGTGATCTCTTTTTAAACAATTGGAAATCAGGTTTGGAAAACAATATTTAATTAACGTTTTATTCAACGTACAGTAAGGGTTTGTTGTTTGTCCTCAACTTTTTTTCATTAAATAAACTATTATGATTATTTTAAAATATATTTTATAGGTATTTCAGTTCCATTTATTACTTTTTTTACAATTCAAATACAATAAATTAAAATTTAAAAAAATATTTAGCGCGAGCTTTTTTACCAATTTGTGGCGTGCTGCTTCCAATTTTTTATACATATTGGCGGGTGCTACTGTTTTTTGCGGACTCCGAATGGCATCTGCAAAGCAAAGCAGATGAATTTTTGCTAAGAAGCTTTTCATGGCAGAAATGCCCTCTAATCCCGTTTTGAAAAACCTTATTCAAAAAACTTTTGATTTTACCTGTCCCAGGACTCGGACCTTGGGCCCTTCTTCGCTGTGGTAGGCCGCAACACTACCCCTACACCACGTCGGCTATATAATTAAGTTCATATAAATCAACTAAGTAAATAATTTATCATTATTTTTAAAAACTGCCAAACTGTTCCCCTCGCAGAGAGTTCACCTCATGTTAATTCCCCAAAGCTACTAAGCAATTGTGAAAATATATTTAAACGTTTGTGAAATTTTTTAGTTACAAACTTGTTTGGAAAACATTGAATTTATCGTTTGGGAAATATTGTTTAATAAACTAGCTTACTTCATTGTTTATTAGGTAGACACAGTTTTGTCATTGAAATTGTTATAGGTATGCACAGCCAACAATGACAACGAAAAGCTTTTTTAGTTCACCATACAAAAGGTGAAAAGCTTTGAAAGAAAATCTTGTCAAGGAAACCTTCACAATTGTTTTATTTATAAAAAAAATTATGCAAAAATGCATATTGAAACATTTTGGCATGACGAAGGGAATCAAACTCTGAAAATCCCCTAGGTCTAAATAAACCTAAATTTTCATATGCTCCCAATAACGGGTGTGCAAAAACGAAGCCAGCGGCTTGGCCTGTGCGCTGGATAAAATAACGTCCTCTCTCGTTTTACCTGCCTTTAAAATGTTACAGCTACGGCACGAGTTATCATATTCCTGACCCATCCAGGCCGCATGTGCCCCATGCGAGAACCGGAACTAACCTGAAGATGCTCTTTTCATTTTGAGAGAGGTTAATTATCGTTCATCATTATAAGAGCGTTATATACTCCTAGGCACTGCATCTATTATGAGGCTTGCTAAGCTTAAGCTGAGAGACACGGCCCTAATAAGTCTCAAAGGTTCACGGCCCTCCTTCGATTCCCTGTAATCGAATTTGTGTCTTCCATTCCCTGTATGTTACCATGCGAAGGCACCCATATTAAAGACTTGTTGGCTTGCCGGGTTCATGGTCCACTATCTGTGGGCCCAAAATTATCGTTACTGACTCGAGAGCAGGACGAGCCGCCTCTTTGTCTGACCAGACTCCCATCGCATGATTTGACGATAGGGGATAGTTGCGAAGCCATTTTGGATCTGTCCATGAAAACTGAAATGTCGAATTTCTGAGTCTTTTCCCCATATTTCCAGACATTCTTGAAAGGAATCTTAAAGTTTGTGTGGGAGACAGTTCTGTTGCAGATACAGTAAGTTTCCTTTTTACTATAGAGATGTCAGCTGTGCCTGTAAGTGTGCTCTATCCAGAGTCTGAACTCGACAGTCCTAACTGCACCCTGTGAAGCCGTTTCTTTTATAGAGATATCGCCTGCACGTTGCATATCACGTTAAGAGCCTCCGTAGACTCTGATCGAGTCCCAGCGAAGTCCCTGAACTTTCCTTGGCATTTTGTTCCTGCACCTCACCTCGACAACCTTCCACCACATCTTTGCCCCGTTGGCTAGAGTAAAATTTCTTCTATGTACACCAATTCGATGAATTCTGGGTGCAGTGCCCCCTGTCGACCCAATATTATTTTGCAGGGTTACAGACGACTCATATCTTCAATTGACTCTATGCTCTATATTGAGCTTTCAGTCCAACCTATGTGTTAAAAGGACACCTTTCAGCAAGTTGACCATCAAGAAAAGGCGACTATAAATTTTAGATTTTTGTCCTAGTGTTGAATATCACTAGCTCTGTGAATTGAAAAAGGGGATGGACATTAAGAAAAGGATGAAGAAGAAGATTAAGAATCAAATTTTGAAGAAGAGGAAGATGAAGAATAAGAATAATAAGATTAGTTATGACAAAGAACAAGAAGAAGAAGATGATGAAGTTGAAGATGAAGAACAAAAAGATTTACTTATATGTTTTCTATCCATGACCATGAGGCAACATTATTATACCTTTCATGAACCTGAAATGGTATATTAACTTTGGTCCGATGTTTGTAACGTTTAGAAATATAAGAGATAGACCCACCATTAAGTATACCAAATTGATCAGGATGATGAACTGAGTGGATACAGCCATGTCCGTCTGTCCGTCCGTCCGTCTGTTTTAACGCAAACTAGTCCCTCAATTTTCGAGACAGCTCGATGAAATTTGGCACACGGATGTATTTTTGTATTATATTAGACATTTGTCGGATCCGGTATAATCGGGTCACCATAGCATATATCTCCCATACAACCGATCGTTCAAATAAGAGGATTATGACCATTTCTCCCTCATTTTGGAAGATTAAAACTTAAAACTTGGTGAGATATTTGCTAACAGATAATAAAAAATTTGGTAAAAAAATCGCTAAGATCGGAGCTATATATAGTATATATCCCATGCAACCGACCGTTCACATAAGAGGTTTTGGACCATTTCTCCCTCATTTTCGCAGTTAAAAACGTGAAACTTGGCAAAATATCTTTTGATATATCATAAAAGATTTCCTAAAAAAATAAGTTTGATCGGAGCTATATATAATATATCTCCCATACGAGCGATCGTTCAGATAAGAGGGGTTTGGCCATGTCTCCCTCATTTTAGCAGATAAGAAGGTAAACCTTCGTGAGATATTTGCTTATATATAATAATATATTCTTTGAAAAAAACACTTTGGTCGGAGGTATATATATTAGAGAATTATAAACAATGCTTATTTAAGTTTGCACGTATTCATGAAAGGTATAAAGCCTTCGGCACAGCCGAAGACAGCGCCGTCCTTACTTGTTTATTATTATTAAATACTATCTTTGCATTAAGTCCCTTTCTTGTTATTGTTTGTTTTATTTTGTGTTGAAGAAACAGACAGTCCGTGATTTTTAAAAAAAATATTTTATATTTTGTCTAGATGTTTTTCTAGGATTTCTTATCTGGATTGTGTTTAGTGGGGATTTTGAGTAGTCGGAATTTGGTCGTGTCGCGAATATGTGTTTCTGGATTTTGTGAATAGGGATTTAGTTTGTCGGGATTTATTATACACTCTCTTTCTTTGCTTAAAAAAAATTGTAATCCTTTTTTAATGCCAAATGAAACTTTAACCATTCCACTGCCAATTTCCTCGGACACAGTTTTATTTCTTTAAAATTAAATTGTAGATATAGCTATTTTGAAATTGGAACAAAAAGTATTCACTTATGTATGTAAAAATAAATAGATGTACGAAAATTTAGTGCTCCAAGATATCTATATATTATAATTTCGAAACCTTCCTCTCTACATGTAATTTAAATTTCAATTCATTCTTTACTAATATTTGTTTAATAATTCGCTACATTTTTATACCCAGCGTATACTGGTACACAGGGTATTTTAGTTTTGGTCATATAACGGTGGTTTCTAACGGTGCAAAATAATAGAGATAGATATGGAGTTCTATATATCAAATTTCTTAAAATGAACAGAGGAATTCATTAAGATATCTCCGTCCGTCCGTGAGTGGACCCGATAACTTGAATAAGAATTGAGATATTTGAATGAAATTTGGCACACAGGTTGCTTTCTGGCCGAGGTAGGTTGCTATTTGAAATGGACAAAATCAGATCATAACCACCTGTTTTCGAAAAACGTTTAAAATGGGTTAATTCAATAATAAAAAGAACTACAATGATGGAGTTTTCCAGATTTATTAGATTGGTTGTCTTAATGACGATCTTATAAAATTTTTGGAAAACGAGCGTGTCTCCGCCCACTTATGAGTCAAGCAAATTTCAAATTCGACTGTTAATAACTTCATAACGGTTTAAGATAGAATTACGAAACTTAATAGGAGGTATACTATAGACCTCCAGAGTGCGCCTTCTGAAGACAAGCAAAATCGGTTAACCACCACGCCCACTTTTGGACCAAAGTTTTCTAAAAGAGAGGTAGGAAACCGTAGCATGCCATATCTCATATCACTGATTCAGATAGAATGCTTGAATTTCGTAGTTACAACGACCTGATGATCTTATTAATGATTTTCTTTAATATTGGAGAATGGGCGTGGTACCGCCCACATATAAATGAACAAAATATCAAATTTCAGCTATTATTAACTTCAGAACCGTGTTAAATAAAATTGAGAAACATGAAACGAGGTAATCTATCTACATTTTTTCAAAATTATATATAGCCTTTACTGTAACCAGTGAACCCAAGAATCTACTGTGAAAATTTTATAAAGATCGGTTAAGTACTTTGTACGCCAAACACACATTTATTTTTATTTATAAGATTGCCCACATGGTAGTAGAAAAAGTTTAAAACCACTCCACAACAATTTACCCATTTACCACGACCACTTTTATACAGCTGGGTATTTAATGTTCGGTTCCACTCGAACTTAGACTTCCTTACTTGTTTTATTTAAATGGTTTGGCAGTTTTAAAGCAAATATGGGATACAAATCAAAAGGAATTTTTTTTCGTCTCTGTCTAATATATCTAAATTTCCCATTTTAAAATTATGCGTAGCCTGGTAAAATAACCTCTTCTATGCACATTGTCCATGCATAAAACTGAAAACAAAACCTATAAATAGAAATGCTAAGTTGGCAAAACAAATCTTCAATAGTAAAAAGGAAAATCAATTTCTACAAAACGGCGTCACCCACACTACTTAGGACGACAGCCAAAATGTCGATGTGGGTGGTCATTTCCTGTACACAAAATAGATGACATTTTGCAAGTTGACTATCGGATTGCACAAAATCTTAAGTTATCTTGATGATTTCAATTTATGATGATAAGCAATGTTGATTGCCAATAAATTTGAATTGAAACCCGAAAATTGTATGACGATCATCTTTATATTCAAAATTCAATTTGTAGAGTACTAAGTTAGATACTGCTGATTTAAATTAGAAAGGAGCATATGTTTTACATTATATTTATATTTACACAGCTATGGCAAATAATATGTAAAAGTTTGATTTCTGTGATACTTAAATATATGTATGTATATAACACTTGAATTATTGGCGTACAAATATTGTGACTTGTGAGGTGCATCGTAAACAAAATTGATGTTTGCTCATTTTGCTTTGACTTTTTCTTTATTTGCTCTCTCTCTCGTGTACGTGTTTAGTGCAACGATAATTTCGAATTAGTTGTGAGTGCTTGCGTTGTTGTAGTTAATGGTCGTTAAATTTTTTATATTTCAACTTGTGACTTTTGCAAACTTATAGCCAGCAATCAGAGTTGGAGAGAGGAACTGGCGACGAACAAAATCGTCCCTGCGGGTTAGGAGTTTAGAATATGCCTGAGGTGGGCATACCGGTCGTAAGAGGCGACTAATGTGCACAAAGGTAATGACGTGCAACTCGATGGTTGATCTACGGATATGATGCCTCTCACCTCTCATTACCCATCTTATCCTTCCTTACGGAAGGAATGGTGACATGACCTAGAAGGTTTCATGGTCATTAATCGCTACCAGGACAGTCGGGCAGTACTGCAAGGGAGTTCCGGAGCATACCGAGTTCAAATCCGGCCAAGGACTGTTAATTCGGCAACGCTCCCTAAAACCTTCGGGGAAAGTTTTTGTCGTTACCACAACAACAACAACAGGAAAATCGCAGAAAATGGCGACAAAAATAGGAACAAGAATCCTAATTCTTTAATAAATTTTTATAACCGGCTGTACTCTTAGATATGTAGACATAAAGAGGGATTTATAACAGAATAAACTCACTAACTGTCATAGATATAATTTTTATGCTTCCATAATTTTAGAGTATTTATGACTATGCCATGTAAAGTAAAGTATAAAAAAGTAAAAACGAGCTCAAGACCAAGAATAAAATTTTTATGGAAACTGCTATTGTTTATTTATTAATTACTGGCAAATCCTGCTGCGATTTTAAACATTTTATCTCCGAAACCATATGAGATATGTGGTTTAATCACATCGTTTATTACAGAACTCAATAGCACCTTTTATTCGATGCCCAAAATGCTCTTACATATCTTGAGTAACCCTGCCCACATATTGGTCGATCACTCCGAAACCGGTCGAGTTATCGAAATAAAAGATATTTTAAATCTTAAGCTTGACGTCTAATAGACAACGGTGGAAGTTTAAAATTTGTTGTTCATTTGTGTTGCTCATACGAAAGTTGGGGTCTTAATTTTATATATGTAGTATAGATTAGGACGTTTAGTTGTTGGTCCAATGATCGTGATACTTAGACAACTTTTCTGATATTTACTAATATTGATATCGATTTTAAAATAAGGTTGAGCGCGATGCGCTACGAGCGAAAAAATTCGTACGTACTTCAACCCTTGAAATTTAGCATTTATTGGCAAAAAGATATGTATAAGATTTTAAAAACTAAATATTTCAATAACTTGTTTGTTGGTTCTACTTTCTTTTTTATGTAGTGGCAAAAAGTTTCCAGAGTAAGAGTCCTAAGGCGGATGGTAATCCTGGCCGTTCCCGAGCTTTTAACGGACCTTGAAAGAGTGTACGTGCCAGCTTTCTGACTCAGCGAACCAGCAAAGCAGTGACCTACCGTTATACATTAAATGCCGATAGAAAAATTCTCGCAGTTGGTACTTTGACATAAGGTAAAAAGCTAAAAGCTAGAACGGTAGTTTCTGAATAATATGTTATTAGTCACGAAAAACTCAATTATTGTTGGTTGAAAATACGGGAATTGATATCTCTAATCCGCAATGTTGTTATGAGAGATTAATTGAGCCTGACCTGAGACTTTCAAGTTGGCTCTCTAACAGATGAACTACTAGAGAGTTTCAATTAATTTTCATTAGATTCTATCGACAGTAACGTGGAGTGCCTCTTTTTCATTTGATCACAAAAAATAGCTGCAGAGTTGATTGATTCCGAATGGCTGAAAGATATGCTGTCTAAGTTTGATAGCATGACCTTCAGAGTTTTACAGGGAGTGAAAATTGAGACGGCACAAAGGAAACTGATTTTCCTTCAAACGGAAAATGAGGTGGTGGGTTTTTATTATCTTATTATGGCTCTCAGGATTATTCAGACCAAGCAGGGCACAGTACTGTACAGCGACAAAAAAAAACATCATCATTTTTATGCGAATATCACAGTCAATATCACTCACACAAAAAACAGCTTTTCAAAAAGTTGTAGAGTCATTAAGTTATATACAGTGAAACCTCCCTTGTGCGGACATTCAACGGCAGTAAATTTTTGTCCGCCCAACAGAGGTGTCCGCATAAGGGAGTGGCTAGGTATTTTATAAATCTTTTAGTACTCAACATTTTTTCATTTAAATAAAATGTACGTATATAACATTGATCACACAAGATATGTGTACGTTTATTATTTTCAAACATTATATATGTACGTACGAGTTTGTACATATGCATATACATACAAGTATACATATATCATTTATAAACAGTAATAACAAAAATAAAAATTCCACTTCGGAGAATAAATTACATAAAACTAGAAATGTAAAATTGGTCACTTAAAAAACTGGGAATTTGTCGATTGACATATGTACTCGTACATCTTTTAGTTAGTTAAAAAAAAAAACTATTTTGCATAAGTTTCTCTAACTTTTGCAACAATTCGAACGCAAACAAAACTTCGTTGCAGAATCTTTTCAAATTAGAAGCAGCTGTCAAAGCAGTTTCATTTGAGCAAATTTCATCACCTTCTACGATGATACTATCAGTATCAGTAGTCCTTTCTTTGTCACTGGTTTCAATATTTTTATCAATTTCAACATCTAACTCCAACTCAGAGCTTTCGGTCAAAATATGATTGTCTATTGCTATAAAATCGTCCGAACTTGAAAAAGTAGACCCCCTAAGAGTTTTTGATAGTTTAAAAATCGAAGCAAGCGTTGCTAAGGGCAAATAATCTTAGGGCTCGAGTTCGAGTGAAAGATTACTTTTTTTGTCAAAACCTGCTTTTGGGAAGCAATTTTTTACGGGTTCCGGTTGAACCTCAGCCCAGGCTTCTTTTATAAAATGTATTGTCTCTAGAACGTTTATATTTTTTTTAGGAGAACTAGCCTCTATGCTAACTAAGATATTTTTTGCTGAAAGCTTCGATAATGAATTTTAAAATTTTGGATGATTCCTTGATCCAAGGGTTGGCAAACTGAAGTCGTGTTACTAGGTAGAAAAATTATCTTAACTCTTTTCAAACTCATAATACGAGGGTGTGATACTGCATTGTCTAGAAATAACAGTAGTTTTCTATTTTGCAATTCCATTTTTTTATCGAAATCTTTCAGCCATTGTGCCATCACCTCACGTGTCATCCATGCCTTCTTATTTGAATGCCAATTTACTGGATGTTTTTTAATGTCAATTGATGCAAACGCTCTGGGGCGTTCAGCTTTCCCAATAATAAGGGTCTTTTCTTTTTCCCCTACCATATTTGCACAAAATAGGACTTTAGACGTTGGAAAGTTTGCCTCTGCGGCATAACTCGGTTTTAGAGCCAAGGTTTTGTTTGGCAAAGCTATGAAGAAAAGGCCTGTCTCGTCAGCATTATAAATATCCCTAGGGCTATATCCAATCGGCATTGATGGTAGTTTTTCCCAAAATTGCTTCACATCTAGCATATCAACAGCAGATCTGATCTTTCACCGCAAATGTACCGAAAATTTATGTTATGTCTGATACGCCATTTTTGTAGCCAGCCGTTAGAAGCCACAAAATCATTGACACCGAGTTTTAAAGCGAATTCTTTATCCTTTTCTTATATTATTGGCCCATATATGGGAATATTTTGGCTTCGCCCCTTGCAAAATCACTCGAAACACATTTCGTTCATTTTTTTCCATCTACTTTGATGAAGGACCTTTTGCTTTCAACATTGCTTCCAGACATCCATTTCGCTCGGATATCTTTATTTTCATTTATATACATAGTATGTGTACACAACCAATACGACGCCTTTAAACGTCTTTATAAACGTAACAAACGTTTCGTTGGCTCGTTTGATATTGTTATATAAAAGTATATCTTTCCCGCCTATGAGGAGTTCACGTCCGCCTAACAGATGTTTTTGTTTGATTTGTTATGAAATTAAATCTCTTTGTCCGTTGACAAGAGGCTCGCGTCCGCTCAGTAGAGGTTTTTTGGTTCAGTTGTATAGCAAGTGAGAGTCCACCTAAGGGAGGGAAATTTGTTCTAAAAATTGTATTTTAAACTTGGTGCATAAGAAAATGTCCGCCCAAAGGAGATGGCCGTCTAATAGAGGTGTCCGTTAGGGGAGGTTTCTCTGTACATACATTAACGTTCTCTTAATGAATTAAATTACAAAAAAAAAAAAAAACAGAATGTACACAAAAAATATTCAACTTATCAAATGGATGTACAACACTGAAATTCAATTGTGTCAATTACATCAACCAACACCAACGGTGAAGGCATGGAATTGAAAAACTTTCACACAACTGAGCCGATTTGGTTTGAGTGTCTTGTCTGAGCAATAACACAAACTTTGTTAACAAACTGAAAAATAAAATCGGGAATAAACATAAAACTCGGCCATGACCACTTAGCCAAAGTTCAACCGCTCTGAATACATATTCCGTGTGTATTTTAATCCTCTGTGTGAGTCCAAACAAATTTTTAGTGCTTTCCATTTCAAATTGATTTGCAGGTTATTGAGTAGTAAAATGGCGATTAAACTCTGTCATAAACTTTTTACTGCGTTAAAGTCGACTGCGATGTTTATAAACTATTCCAATCGCATTGAACTTTCGTGCTTCGTCCTTTGAATTTTCTTTTTTATACCCAGCGTGTAATAGTACACAGGGTATTATAGTTTTGGTCATGTAACGGTGGTTTGTAACGGTACAAAATAATAGAGATATATACGGAGTTCCATATATCAAAGCTCTTAGAATGAACAGAGGAATCCATTGAGACATGTCATGCCGGTCCGTCCGTGGACACGATAACTTGAGATATTTAAATGAAATTTGGCACACAGTTTGCTACTTGAAATGGGCGAAATCGAACCATAACCACGCTCCTTTCTTCAATATCGAAAATTTCGAAAAACGTATAAAATGGGTTAATTCAATAATAGAAGCAGCTACAATATTAAAACTTGCTAGATTTGTTAATTTGGTTGTCCCATTGACAACTTGATGAAATTTTTGGAAAAGAGGTGTGGCACCGCCCACAAATGAGTGAAGAAATTTTAAAATTTTGGCTCTTAATAACGTCAGAACCGTTTACGCTAGTATAACGAACTTTCGCAGGAGGCATACTATTGTTGTGGTAAATGCACCCAAGGAAAATAAGCGAAATCGCTTTTCGACCACGCCTCCTTTTTCATAAAAGTTGTATGGAAAGGAGGTAGAAATATTTAACTGCCCATATCTAATTAACTGATACAGGTATAATAATATGATTTGGTACTTACACCAATTTTCTTATTCTTTATATGAGTTTTGCAACAACATGTAGAGTACAATGACCTGATGACCTTATTAATGATTGTTTTTAAATTATGGAAAACAGGCTTGGAACTTCTCACATACAACTGAACAAAATATCAAATTTCAGCTATTATTAACTTCAGAACCGTGTTAAATATAGCAAGTAAGGAAAGGGCTGTCTTCTACTGTGCCGAACACTTTATACCTTTCATGAATACACATAATGGTTTTGGGTGTCAAATCGTTACTAACAATTCGTACAAACTCTGCAAAACTGTTAATTTAAAGATACATAGCCCAAACCCCATTTATCGGAAAAATTTATTGAATGGGGGCTATATGTTTTGTTGGCCCGATGTAAGTGATTTTCACTACACACTTTACATATATAATATGTACAAAAGCTGCCAAATTTTACGTTGCTAGCTTTTTAATTGCAACACTTACATTCCAAAACCCGATTATCAGAACAATCGATTGTATGGGAGCTATGCGTTGTATTGCTCCGATCTTGCTGATTCCGACGAATGATTAATCTCATGCAAAATGACGGCTCCATACCAAATGTCATCAAGATATCTCAAAAACTGAGGGACTAGTTTGCGTACAAACAGACAGACGGACATCGACTCAGCTCACCGCCCTGATCATTTCGGTATACTTATTGGTGGGCCTATCTCTTCTTCTTCTCATACGTACACACATCGGACCAAAGTTATAATACCATTTCATGTTCATGAAAGGTATAATTACGAAACATGATACGAGGTATACTATCTACGCTTTTCAAAATTATGTATAGCCTATGCTGTAGCCAATGAATCCAAGAATCTACTGTGAAAATTTCATAAAGATCGGTTAAGTACTTTGAACGCCAGACAAACAGACACACATTCATTTTTATACCTAGTATTGCTACGTACACAAGGTATATTAACCTCAGTCGCATAACGGTGGTATGTAACGGCATACACGGATCGAGATAGATATTGACTTATACATATCAAAATATTCAGGAGGAAAAATGCAGGTTCCTTGGCACTCATCTCCAAGCGCTATTTAAACTGGCCGAAATCGGATGATAGCCACGCTCACTTTTATATATAGAATATTTTGGAAAATGCCAAATAAGTGATTATTCAGTACATAATACACTAAGTACCTGGGCGACCGAGCTTTGCTCGGCTTGTTCATAGGTTGCCATACAATTTAGCTTGCTTCAGATACTCATAAGTAAAGATATTCTGGTTGTATGTATGAATAATTTCACTTACCAGTAGTGAAGCGTTCTAAAGACATATCTTGATAATAAAAATATGTTTAAAACTTTTTATTGGTAACAAACTTTGAATACACATAATTACCCCTTGGTGGCTGCTGAAACAAATTTTCGACAAGTCTTTAAAAGATTTCTTGCTGAATTGTATGGTATGCAGCTGTCGATTCTTATCAAATGATCGAAAAAGATTAGGGTCACATGGGTATATTTGTCGGTTAGAGCTCAATATATCGGTCAACATTCTGCGATTTCTTCTTTATTTTTAAAGATAGAACTATGCTAAACTTTTTAGAATTCAATACATATGAAATCTAATGCAGCACTTCCTTCCATACCATGTTCCGGGTACGTTTCTTTCTTCCGGAAACATTACATTTACCGTATTTGGTCGCTTAACTCTTGAAAATGCCACATATAACATACTATGTACATCGATGGGTTTAGCTCCACTTCGACAAAGTCAAAAGTTTCTCCCTGATCTTTTCCGGATTTTTGGTGTCGAACAAAAGTGGCAACCCTATTTAGAAATATTTTTTTTTTCAATACGAAGGAAACTAACCTTTCGTTTGATACCCATGTTGGCTTATTTCATTTCTTTTAAAAAAATCTGATACGTGTCAACTCCGTAAAAACTCCTACAAGGCAACACCCAGATAGGAGTTCTCAGAATGTGGTACCCTATGTGTAAACCAAATTTCACCCAAATCGGTTAAGCCATTTTCGAATTATTCGAATATACAAATATATAAGAATAGCTCGTTAAAAGTTCAAAGATATAATAAGCTCAAATGGCAATAATAAGTAGCAATTCTACTTAGAAATGTATTCTATTTTTTCAAAACGCAGGGAAAACCCTTTCTTTTGGTACCCATATTGGCATATTTTATTTCATATAAAAAAAATTCAGATAGGTGGCAACCACAAAAAATAACCTATGTGGCAACACCTACGTAAAAATTCTTAGAATATGGTACACTATCTACATACCAAAATTCGTCGAAATCGGTTGAGCCGCTTTCGAGATAGTCTGGATATACAAATATACAAGAATACATAGCTCGTTTAAAGTAATAAGATAAGGACTAAATTTGAAGTGTAAATTAATATTAAGGCAGGAAATACATTTTTCAGGAAATTTTTGAAAGTGGGATTGGCACAGCCCACTTTTGATTAAGTCAAATTTAGAATTAATATTTATCATAAATCATAAACCGTTTAAGATATCGAAATGAAATTTAGTACACATATTTATATTAATACAAGGTATGTTCCGGAAAAAAACGGGTGAAACCGGTAAAGAACCATGCCCACTTTCATACGAAAGGTTTTGAAAATGATCACAGATATATTTAATAGCCATTAACTTTGCTTACAAAAGCTTTATATCATTTCTATTTCACTTTCAAAGTGTCCGTGAACGAAGAAAGTCGAAAAATATAAATTTTTGAAAATGGGCGTGGCCCCTCCCTTTTATAACGGATTATTCCATAAACATTTTTGTAATATAGCTCCTGCAAAAATTGTTTTATCGAAACGATATTTGGCGAAAATGTTGCACATATAAAGGTAAATGTTTGTTGTAAAAACCGGCAAAATCGGTCAACGGCCACGCCCAGTTTTCTAACATAGTTCTGAAAAACTTGTTTGTAAAATGAAAAACGCGATACTTTTATAACCATGCAAGTCATATCAATAAGATCTTGCACACATAATAAGGGTTTTTAAGAAAAACTCGGCCGAGGAAAAAATTGTGGATTCTGGAAAAGTAGGCGTGGCGCAGCCCACTTTTCAGCATACAAGTTCTGCTAAAATCAAAGACGATTGCTTGTAGTTTGAACTAGATACTTCAATTAAAATTGGTCAGCTGCTTCTCAATAGTATGTAGTATACTCTTGCCCAAAAATGAAGCAAATCGGATATTACACAAGTGAAATACATATCTGGTCAAGTTGTTAATACTCCATTGCAATAGGGAAGTTATATAACTTTTTTGATTTTTATACCTTTAATGAACATGAAATGTTTGTAAGTATGAGAAGAAGAAGAGATGGGCCCATCAATAAATAAAGTGAAATAATAAGGACGTTGAGGTGAGTTGATTTAGGTACGTCTGTTTGTCTGTCTGTCAATTTGAAAACCAATTTTACAAACATAAAATGTACATGTATTGGTATTTTGAAAAAATGTGGTTAGCAGTTTTGGTAGGGAAGCTATTTTTATACAAATAAATTAATTGAAACCTCAAAAATCATAACAGAAGTCTTTTTATTGAAAACAATCAGCTGGATTTATAATACCAGCTGAAAAGTAATTAAATAGACCTTCGTAAATTGGTATGCCATAATCGATCACTACTAGGTATATAATGTTCGGTTCCACCTGAACTGCGACTTCCTAACTTGTTTTAATTTAATATAATCTAATTTCAGATAATTTAATTTAATTTTATTTTATTTGTATTTTATTTAATTTAATAAAATTTTATTTTATATTATTTGGTTTTATTTTATTTTTTTTTATTTCAATTTATTTAATTTTATTTTATTTAATTTTGTATAATTTTATTCAATTTTACATAATTTTATTTATTTTAGTTTATTTTAATTTAATTTAATATAATTTTATTTTTTTTAACTTATGTTTTTTGAATTTAATTTTAATATAAGAACTAGTAAAATTTTATGTTAGTTTACCTAACTGTTCCCTATTACCATTAATACTCCTATCACTATTATTTTTGCTATTCCTTCAATATAGAACGGAACGGATATAGTTGCACAGCGTACTCAAAACTGCTTCTAAACACTCGTCAACCATGTCTGAGCTTCAAGCAGATTTGCTGTTATGGAACATGATTCCCCATATTCGTAAATATAATTAGTTAAGCTGATGTACATGAATAGCTATGTTTTCCTTGTGTTGGCTTCTTTACTTGAATCATTCGTAACATACAACGTAAGGAAGTTTGGCGCATTTGTGTAATGAGTATGTAATTAATATATTTCATTAGACGCTTGTTGAACAAATGAGACCATAGTAGTTAGCAAGTAGGAATTAGTTTGCATGCGAGAACAGCTGCGGTGATGAATAGACGGAAGTGGAGCGAGAGAGCAGCACGAAATCTAAATAACTTATTCAAAATGAATTATTTGCATTTAAGTGTTACTTGCAATATGTCAATGTGTAAATGCCAGAAGGATAATTAGCTTAGGTTGCTACTTCTGACCTCTTAGCCGTACCACTTCTCGATGTTGCTGTTCTTAAGTGCAACATATTTTATGTAGGAATTAATATTCAACAAACAAATGGGAGTTATTGCTTAGGCAAAGTGAGCACGAAGGGTAATAACAAAAGTTCTTTAAAGAGTTGACAGAGTTTGGAACATACAGAGTTTGGAACATACTGGTTAGAACAGACTTCACATATTTTATGTAGGAATTAATATTCAACAAACAAATGGGAGTTATTGCTTAGGCAAAGTGAGCACGAAGGGTAATAACAAAAGTTCTTTAAAGAGTTGACAGAGTTTGGAACATACAGAGTTTGGAACATACTGGTTAGAACAGACTTCACACTGCACAATTATACAGGCTCTACAAAATATGGGTAAAAATTTGCGATGTGGGCCACTTTTTTTAGAAGTTCGACTTTCTTTATGAAACATGTTTGTATAGTTCAAAAAAATCATAAAAATAAGTTTGGGCCAGTTTTTCGAAGCTCAAATTTTTTTCAAAGTTATAGTATTAACCTATTTCCGAAGTTCCATAATTTTAGTCTAGGGATTCAGATTTTGATTTGATTTGAAGTATATATACAAGATTGTATCCACTTCCCAACTGTATTTCTTATTTTGGAATATTTTTCTTTCTAATTTTCTAATATTTTTATTTAGCAATTAGTACAAACTCTGCAAAACTGTTAATTTAAAGATACATAGCCCAAACCCCATTTATCGCAACAATCGATTGTATGGGGGCTATGCGTTGTATTGGTCCCATCTTGGTTGTTTCCGACAAATGATTAATATATTTCAAAATGGCGGCGCCATACCAAATTTCATCGAGAGTTGATCAGGCTCAGCCATAAGTCCCTGATGATGATTTCAGATTGAAATCGAAATATCGGATCAACTCAAATAAAATAAAAATAAAAATATCAAAAGAAAAATTTAAGTTGTTCTTTCTTTTGATTATTGGCCTAGACATCCTAAATAAAATTATTTCGCACAATTTAAGGCCGTAAACAACAAAAATAGTTATCGAGATATTTCTAAAACTGAGGGACTAGGTTTTTGCGTTTAAACAGAGAGACGGACAGGCGGACATGACTAAATCGACTCAGCTCATCGCCATGCTCATTTCGTTGTACAGGGTGGCTGATGAATTTTGCTACATTAAGAAACTCAAATAATTTTTTTTTCAGTGTATGGAATTCATTTTTCTTTTATTCATGTTAAAGCTCATTAAATTTTATTAAATATAGCTTAATTAGTTTTAAAAATAATGGAATTTAAATGAACCCCCCTGCTCGTCGATGCATGTGCGGCATCTTACCAAAAAGTTGTTCATTACTGCTTGGAGAGTTGAGACAGGAATAGCCGCAATTGTTTCTCGAATGGATTGCCTGAGTTCATTCAAATTTGTTGGTTTTGCTTTGAAGACTTCCTGTTTGCAATAACCCCACAAGAAAAAGTCAGGTGCAGTAAGGTCAGGCGACCTGGGTGGCCAACGGAATGTGGAGTTTCTGGATATCAGCTTATTGGGAAATTTTCGTCGCAATTCTGTCATAACAGGTTGGGCTATATGAGGAGCTGCACCATCTTGCTGAAACCACACAGAGTTGAAAGAAATTCTCATTCGGCGTAATTCTGGATAGAAAAACTCTCTCAACATGCTCAAGTAACGGTCTCCAGTAACCGTAACGGTGTGACCGTTTTCTTCGAAGAAGTAGGGCCCGACAATGCAGCGTGATGAAACTGCACACCACACTGTGACACGAAGTGGATGCAATTCCGTCTCATGGAGTATCTGTGGGTTGGAAGCACTCCATATTCGACAATTTTGTTTGTTTATGTTGTCGTTTAAATCGAAATGGGCCTCGTCAGACATGAAAAGACAGTTCAACATGTTTCCATCCTCTTCCACCATTTGAAGCATCTTCTGGCAAAATTCCAAGCGAATCGGCAAGTCTGCAGCGTTCAGTTTGTTGGCCATTTGAATTTTATATGGGAATAAGTCCAAATCTTTGTGCATAATTGACTGTAATGACTGTCTGCTTACACCCATTTGAGCAGATAAGCTTCTTGTCGAAACACGTGGATTATTTTGTATGGCAGCAGCTACAGCAGCGATTGTTTCCTCCGTTCGAACTGAAGGGTTTCGATGGTAAGGTCTTCTGTTGACTGTCCCATGCTCGGCAAAATTGTTTACAAGTCTTATTATGGTCCATCTGCTCGGAGGATTGCCGCCAAACGTGCGCCTATACTCTCTTTGAACCGAAACTACGGACTCCAGTGCGTGATAGCGGCGGACAATCCAAATTCTTGTTTCAGTGTCCTAGTTATCCATTTTTGTTAAATGTAAAAGTCAATCTGCAAAATAAAAAAAAAATTTACCAGATCCATTAAATAGAAAAAAAGTTATTTAATTTTTTTTTGGTAGCGGCTTTCATTAGCCACCCTGTACTTATTGTTAGGCCTATCTCTTCTTCTTCTCGTACTTACAAACATCGAACAAAAGTTAAAATATCATTTCATGTTCATAAAAGGTATAAAAATAAATATTCTGCTAGTCATTTGGTTTCTATGAGCGCCGTGATGTCAGCAATAATTGAGTGATTGACGGTGAAGCTGAGGCTGGCTGTATGCGCTTGCAGTGTGTCTGTTTGCGAAGTTGGGGATTAACAGCAACAATCTGAAACCCAGTTAGGCCTTTTAATTGATTCACATTGACCTCTGTGCACCGCCTTAAGACGCATTATATTTCAATTTACACATTTCGACTGTTTTGTTGATTCATTTGTGATTATGTGCTACTTATGAGACCGTGATTTATGGTTTTATGCTTAATGAGACTGAAGTATGTAGGTATCACATGCAAGGTGGGGAACATACCCAGGTGGTCATAAATTAATTAAATAAAAATGCATATTGATTCGTGTTATTACTTGTTTTACATGTACTTGTATTACATGTACTTATGATAAATAAGTTTGGAACATGAATTATTAATAATTATAAAGTTTGATTTGATAAATTTTTGGGTAATGACGTAGCAAATATTTTCAGCTAAAATGTGTTAATGTTGCTACAGAAAGGCATCAGTCACCTTTTGAAACAAAATAGAATAAACTACATATCTTGAGAACTATTTGAGGAACATCTTTGTAATGACCTAGCGTTAATTTTCATATAAGGACATTTACAAATAAACTTTACTTGTAATAATATATCTTGACAGGCAGGACGCAGTAATGGGTAAGAGTGTCATTCAAAAAATTCTATCCACAGAAGAAGAGCGTTTTGCGCAAGTTACAACTTCTTAGATCTAGGTGGGAGCCATCAAATCCGTAGATCAACCATGAAGTTACACGTCATTATATTTTGTGGATTTTAGTCGCCTCTTACGACATGCTTACCTACCTCAGGCATATTCTAATGTAACGCTGTCCGAGGAGGAACGCTGAAGTTAAAAAAAAAGATTGAGACCAATCTGTTTTATAATTTAACAGTAAAAAAAAATTCCAATAAACTAAAAAAATTTGAAGATTAGTAATCTATCTTGATAGGTTATTACTAGATTATTATAATAGTTTTTAGTCTGATTCTAACCGATCTATATGAACTTTGTAACTTTAACTTATTAAACAGTATTCTACTATTTGTTTCACTTATGGTGTAAAAGAACATTGAGTTACATAGCATTACAATTTAGAGGAAGTTCAAATGTGTTATCGAAAGTATCTAGATATTGACTCATATATTTATGATGCATTTCCGTCGTACTCCCTTGTAAGTGTTTCATTGCTTCCTATTACTCCCTATACTTCTGTGTATTAACATATAGTTTTTTATACTCCCGTTTAGCATTGCATGTCCTAGGCGGGCGAGTAATGGAAATACTCCCTTTCACCTTTCCCAAAAAAACAAGAATGCATTTTTTGTTATTATTTTTTATGAAACGCAATCGAGATTGTGGGAGTAATGAGGAAGACATTTCACGTTCCTCCTTAACGACCAATGAAAGGTTTTTGGAGAATCATGCCTCAAGCCTTCTATGGAAGCAATGTAATAGAACTCATACATAGCTACCTCACGTATCAGCAAATAAGGGATTAATCATGGAAAACAATAGTTATTTTAATTTAAATCTTTATTTAAATTGTTTTTATTTCTTATATTTCTACGATTTCAAGTTTTTCCTTTTTTTGAAATTTTTTTTTCCATTTGTTGAAAATTTTTCTCTTCTTTTGATCCAAAAATATATAGTAGATGGGAGTAATCTTTTATTAATAACTTGAGAAGGTCTACCGTATTTCTCCAAGATTAGAAAATCGGAGCGCAGAGTGTAGAAATCTCTGTAAAGGGGAGTACTCTCTTATTCATCGCTTGGGGAGATCTCACTTCCAGTTCTACTTAAGGACCGTAAATATTGATTATTTTTATTTTTTTCTCATTCCTGAGTTTTATCTTAGTTTTCATAATAAAACTCAAAGCATCATATATCCTGAACCATGAGAAATTTAGTCTTAAAAATATAAATTAAATTTCCTTATACTCTGAAGGCGTTAATCGCAAAGATAATTTATTGAAAATTTTACTATAAATGGTAGAAAATGGGTACGAGAATCTTCGTGCATGTATTTACATAACGCAAATACCCATTGCACACATTAAATAACCCCTTGCCTCCATTTAAGGAAGACTTTTCAATAATTTATCTTTAGTATCAATAACTTGACGGTAAAAGGTTGGTTCAAAATTCTTAGTCGAAATTCCTCATAGTTCAGGATATATGACGCTTTGAGTTTTATTATGAAAACTAAAATAAAACTCAAGAATGAGTAAAACATAAAAATAATCATTATTTATGGTCTCTGGTTCTTTTGTCAAATAAAATGGCCCAAACAATTTTTTTTAATGGAAATGGTAGCACAAAATGTCATCATCTCTTCAATTGCCACGTGACTAACATGGTGACCGAAATTTGACAATGGAACTACGTCCTTTTTTCTGTGATGAGTTGAAGTGTCACACCCGTCTCCACGATTTAGGCCGTTTTTAAAATAAATTATTTTATCTTATAGAAGAATCAAAGTCATACATCCAGGTTACCACAAATAACATAATAACCTCATCAAACAGCAGGAAATGGTTTCGTGACCAAAATGACGAAAGGAAATGGTATACAAATCTTGGAATTATATGTAATTTGAAGTAGGATAGCTATGTAATCATACATTCATATATATGTATATGTATGTATAATGATTTTGATCGTCTCAAACTCGAATACCGCTGTGTATTTGAGACTTTTTGAATATGACTTTCTGCTAACAACAACAATATTTACATATTTTCAATATTCCATATAAGCCGTATAAATATATTTACATATGTAGGTGTGTGGCTACAATGGTGATGCCTGTCAGACACATGCTCACAAATTCGATTGCAGAGTATTCCATTGTGCTTCACGTTGGGTGGGAAGGTCACTTGGTTGCTTTCTTGGTAAGCTGACAATGTTTTCGTTAGGATGCCATCAAAACTTAAGCTTAATTTATCAAATGTTTTAGATTTCTTTAAAAACCAATTCAAGATGTTTAAAAAATTTAATACATTCTAAAATGTTTTGCTTATTTTTGTAAGAATTTTGCATTAAAGAAGGACTGATCATAGAAATTCTTACTACTTTTAGCATTGCACATAATAAAATTACTGGACCAGGTTACATCGCACTCTAAGAAATCGAATAATGGAAATTCTTACAGCAACAGAACTTTAAATTCAAGAAACTGACTATTCCGCGTTTTACGGTATGTTTTATGTTTTGCTCATTTCTAGTGAAGCGTGTACGTCATTATTAGACATCGAAATTCTATGAAATTTGTAAAGGCAGAAAATATGTAAAATATAGGCAAACAAGTAAGGAAGTCTAAGTTCGGGTGGAACCGACCATTACATACCTAGTATTGATCTATTATGTCATACTAATTTACGCAGGTCTATTTTAACACATTTCAGCTCGTATTATAAAGCCAACTGATTGGTTTCAATAAAAACACTTCTGTTATGAGTTTTGAGGGGTAAATTAATTTACGAGTACAACAGGTATATCATTATAAACCTCCAATTTTCAAAAATTTCTTAAACAATTTATTTTCTGCCTGAACATTAATGTACACACCAAATTGTATCCTTATAAGTATCTTATGTTCTGAATAATCACTTATTTTGGAAAATATTCTACATACAAAAAGTGGGCGCTCGGAGATGAGTGCCAAGGAACTTGCATACCAAATTTCATAAATATATTTCAAAATTTGCTCAATTTATCCGTAGACGGACAGACGGACGGACATGGCTTGATAAATTTATTTTTTCTTCCTGAACAAATATATAAGTCAATATCTATCTCGATCCGTCTATGCCTTAGATATCCCCGTTATGCGACTGAAGTTAATATACCTTGTGTGCGTAGCACTACTAGGTATAAAAATATGTTAAAAACAGGGAAAGACAAGTAAGGACGGCGCTGTCTTCGGCTGTGCCGCATTCTTTATACCTTTCATGAATACGTGCAAACTTAAATACGCATTGTTTAAAGTTGTCTAAAACTTTGTCAGCAATACATTTAATTTTCTTTTTTAATAACCTTTATTTGTTTAAGGGAAGTTGCCATAATCCTTTTATCTGAACGATCGGTTGTATGGGATATATACTATATATAGCTCCCATCTTGCTGAATTTTTTAAGAAATCTTTTACTATCCATAAGAAAATATCTCACCAAGTTTCAAGTTTTAATCTTTTAAAATGAGGGAGAAATGGCCATAATCCTCTTATCTGAACGATCGGTTGTATGGGATATATACTATATAGAGCTCCGATCTTAGCGATTTTTTTACCAAATTTTTTATTATCTGTAAGCAAATATCTCACCAAGTTTCAAGTTTTAATCTTTAAAAACGAGGGAGAAATGGTCATAATCCTCTTATTTGAACGATCGGTTGTATGGGAGATATATGCTATAGTGACCCGATTATACCGGATCCGACAAATGTCTAATATAATACAAAAATACATCCGTGTCCCAAATTTCATCGAGATATTTAAAAAATTGAGGGACTAGTTTGCGTTCAAACAGACGGACGGACGGACAGACGGACAGACGAACAGACGGACTGACAGACGGGCATGGCTGTATCAACTCAGTTCATCGTGATGATCAATTTGGTAAACTTAATGGTGGGTCTATTTCTTATATTTCTAAACGTTACAAACATCGGACCAAAGTTAATATACCATTTCATGTTTATGAAAGGTATAAGTATGCCTGATATAGGCCAAAAATAGGCAACAAATATGAAACCGATTCTTATAGTAACAGGGCCTTGCATTAAATCAAGCCTAGTTCCTGACTAATAACTTTATATACAAAGACATTGTCTATTTAATATATTAATTAATTTTGTGATGAAATTTGTTCTGGGTTTTCAAAGGGATTTAAGGACGGTTTAAATTTATAATTTGACTACGGTCTGTAGGTATCGACCGATATACGGAGCCGGGTAACCCTCGAACGTGTTTGTATTAGGGTATCAAATGAAAGCTGTTGATATTTGCTTTTATATGGGGTAACTTTTGTTACGATATAGTTGAGACTTGCCCCAAAATATGGACCAGGCATAGTTCTGTAATGTATTTATATGGCATGGATATCAAACAAAAGGTAATGACGTGGGTAATAATATGAGAGGATTTTCACTCTCTCATCTTCATTTAAAGTCAGAGGAAGAGGAATGGAAAGTTAGAGTAAGAGGAATCGACACTTGAGGAGAGTACAGTAAGTTACTTTTTGAATACCAAATTAAAACTGCTGATGAAAGAGCTTTGATACAGAGCATTCTAACTTTTGATTTACTAACCCGTTTCCGAGATATAGCTCAAAATATGGACAAGGCCAGCGTTTAATGTGTGTTTTCAAATGTAAGGGGAATAAGATAAAAAGGCTTTTAGATTTGGTACCATACTTTGGTTCGGGAAATTGGTCAAAATGTAGGTCGAGTAACATTTCATAAAAACCTTATCAAATTCCGCCATTTTTTCATAAAGCTGCCAGGTGTTCACGTAAAATGTTGCTAACGATTTACTATTTTTTACCTCATATAAAAAAACAATCGAAACGCTAGTGGTGAAGAGTAATGTATAAGCATAAATGCTAAGCTAAGTATGATCTATGGACTTCGTATATATTTTCTGAAAACCACCATGGATTCTTTGTTACAAGAATAGCAGAAATAAATTTGTTGTATTACGTAATTTTTTAGTCCCAGGTGCAAGGTATCGCACCACCCAAATACAATTTTTATGACCTCGATCATACTAAAAAAGATTCATATGATGGTGTTAGGCTAGTATTTCCCAAAAATATATCCATACCGCTAAACAAAAGTATGCAATTTCATAGAATTCCGATGTCTAGTAATTATTGTTATTGTGGTTGGTGTGGCTTGTTTCTGATGAAGTTTATGTAACCATTGCACAATCACTTTTATACTCAGTTTTACTTAAGACGAAAGCTATGTTGATTTCGTACGCCTAGCGGTAGAGAAGTTAGATAAACATAAGATCGGCACTCGATCGAGTCTCCGAACATGTGCAGGACTTAATATTCACAGGAGAGATCGTGCGAGACGACTTCAGAGCTGGCTTGAATTCACTAAACAGCAATTCGTGCAATATCTTCTAATTGTACCAGGCATTGATGTTAAGGACAACAACCTACAACTTCAAGCTATTGTTGTCCGCTCAGGCGATCTTGAGGTTATAAATAAATACATAAATCTTTTCGTCAGACAGGACTTATAAACTTTGTTAAAATTTTCCCGCCCTGGTCAACTAACGCGATCACGTGCGAGATTTCGACCCTGGGATCTCATTTCGGAATTCGACTTGCTTATCAAAATAAACAAAAGCTAAGGACAAAATTTCTAACTAACTTCCTTACACAGTTTTGTCGTACCCGAGCAGTATTAACACTTCCTCCGGCTCAACGCAAAGTTTCGAGGAAGTAAGGAGTGACACTGGCTCAACTTTTATCTAGATGATGTAAAAAATTTAAAAGCGGAGCAGGCTCTTATAAAACCAATTCCACTCTGGTCCAAACGTACTAAAACTACCAGTTAGAAGATACTTGGTGATAATGCTGGTTAACGAGAGGGCCGACCAAGAAAGCGAAGAATTAGAACAGTATCCTGGGAATTTAAGTCATGCTTCAGATTCCACCAATATTGCCGTATTTGATAAAAAAAAATACGGTAGGCGTCGCACTGGTTGGGCTATTTAAAAAATTCTCTTGAAATCTTGGGAATTTTGCGATCGATATTTGAATATTTTCTCGTTGACCTTAGTACATAGTTTGGGACACGATGACAACATAATTTGTAGACAGCAAAATTCCGCTAGGTGGCGCGGTGGTAGATATAACTGAAAATCACTGAAAACCGGGGAAACCTTACGATCGATTTCTTGGTCGCTTCCCGGTGAGTTAGAGACTTGACGCATATCTGATAAAAAAAAAAAACTCCGGTAGGTGCCGCAATGGTCGGTATTTAGAAAATTGGTTTGAATTTGAATATTTCCCGGTGGAATCGAACAAGATCTTTACAAATTATGTGTGGTTAAAGAAACCATAGCATAAGCATCTCCCGCTACAAGACGCACAACTGAGTGCATTTAGGTTTCCTTACTTGTTGGTGTTGACTTCTATTTTGATTGCTTCTACTTTTGCTTGTTGAACTTATTGTTTTGCTGCGGAATTATGAAACTCTTTGCGAATATTTTTATTATTCAGGGTTTCAATTACTCTGATATGAAGAAAACCATACTGATTAAACCTAAAGAGGTCATGGATCGGCTTACACACGGTTAGGCACATATTTGATATGGTTGAATGTTGTCATTATGTGCGAAAATATATGTCAATGCTTTGATTATTTTCTGGTTTTGTGCAGCACTCTTTAGTCTGCAAGTAGCTTTGCGTAATATTGACATTTTTTCTTATATATATATATGTATTTTTCTGTCACACGTGTGGATTTTAGCAAATTTCTGAAGCTCCGTTGGTAATTCTACTTCAATAAACATGAAGGTTATATTTAAAAAAAATTTAAAATTTGAAATAAAAGTAGAAATATATCAATATGAATGCAAACGGGATAGTCATATTTAAAGAAACAAGAGATAAAGGTTGCAAGGTAGCTGCACAGTCTGACAAAGAAGGATATTAAAAGGAACAAAGGAAGGGTCGCTGGAGATGAGGAGGCTAGAGAGTAAATTCCTTGAAATATAGGAAAGTGAGTTTTCAAGTAAGATACAGGCGAAGTCGAAGACACAATTGGTACGATGAAGAGTACCGTATTGCAACAGAAATACAGGGCGCTTCTTAACAGGCCGCGTTGAAAGCGAATGCAACTAGGAATGCATGTGAGTGCTACCGCGAGTTAAAAAGAGAGGCGAGGTGGCTTTTTGGATTTAAAAACGAGAGTCAGAAGGAATTCTGATGCTAGCCAATAGGAATAGCGCCCAAAAATTCCATCAAAAAACTACACGAATCACTGAGGGTTTTAAACGCTCCTATAAAAATGAGAACAGGGAGCCCTCATCTGTCCTATTAAATCAAAAAATCGAGCACGAATCCAGAGAAGATGTCGAACACGACCCCACAATCAATGGTGATAGCATGGATGTTCCCCAATCCGACTATGACGAGGTGCAAATAGCAATATCCCGATTGAAAAACAATACTGCAGCAGGCGGTCATGGCTTTCTTGCTGAGCTATTCCAGCACGGCGGCGAGGAGCTGGTAAAGCGTATGCATCTGCTTCTATGCAGAATATAGTCAGATGATTGCATGCCTGAAGATGAGAGCCGAGATGAGAGAGTGTTTTCTGCCCAAAAAATAAGGAGCCTGATCCTGCAAACTGCGCCAACTAACGAAGAATAAGGATTTTAAAAATCGCATATAACATTCTATCCAGTGTATCATACAAAAGACTGACGCCTGACGTGAACATACAAATTAGACCTTATCATCTGGCTTATCACCTGGTAAATCCACCATCAGGCAGATTTTTTCAATACGCCAAGTCTTGCAAAAAATCTGTGAGAAAATAAATTATTCGAAAGAAGGGTTGTTGAAAAGATTAACGGAACCTTAAGCGTTAGGGGCGGCAAATACCGAAGAAGATTTAATGACGAGCTGTATGTAGACACCGAATTAAAACCCACCGGCCATGTTGGGCGATTGCAGAAAGATGCTCTGTTCCAGAAGGTATTCTTATCGACACCGGTTGTAGCAGAAGAAGGGTACCAATACTCCAATGAAGGGACCAAGTAGAGACCGAGCAATGTTATATGGCCAAGCTCGTTTAGACAGTTAAGTGCCCATTTAAAGAAGAAAGAAGAAGAAATTTTAAAGAACGACAAGTTGCGTCTTGCTTGTCTTTAAAATTGCTTATCTAAAGTCGGCAGTTGACTTGATGTCTTATCGCATCTCGTTGGTTTTTCAAGTGAATGGCTCTAAAAATATTTGCAGGATTTTTTAAATCCAATTTTTGTTGTTTTTGTCACACAAAATTTACACCTAAATTGTTTTGCAAGATTTCGTGTTATCATTTTTTTGCTTACTTTGATAAAATAAAAACAGAATCGTTTTCTCTTGAACTCTCCCAAAGCATCTCATTATCCATAAGCGAACTGACAGCACAAGGCGCACAACTTATTGCCTTTGATAATCCCAATAGAGCAATGAAGCCCACAATCGTTTTACAGACAAGCGCAAACTCATAAATATAAATCACCACCTCACTTGAGTCCAATTAGGCAAAACCCATAGAGGCAGCAACACGCACCCACACACACACACGCATGCACATATTCACGCACTTAGCCTTACACTCCTACATACTCAATTGGTGGCGTTTCTATGTGTTTGCCTGTTTTATTTTAAACAAAGAAATATTTTTTTTTCACATCATCGAACGCTAAAGTGACTGCTATAATTCAAGTCAAAAAGGCGGTGTTGTTGATGTGTGCGTTTGATGGGGTGCTAGAATTTGGAGTTTTTCCACATGACTCCACGCTCATCGAAAATAACAATTTGTCAAAATCGCTATTGTCGTGCTGTTTTTTGGCTTTCATTACTATGTTTGGTCTTTTGTTTTTTTGCGGTCATTGGCGCCATTACTTCTGCCACTGATTGGTCACAAAAACAAACAAAGAATGAATGGAAAAACTTGTTTACCTACACGAATGCATCTGAAATTTCCCTGTAGTCAAACCAATTAGTTGGAAACTACTACAAAACTAGTATGTACACTAAGCTCAACTAGTCAGCCAATTTTCTCTTTACAGTACAACCAACTTAGCACAGCCAAGTCCAACTTGTATGGTAATGGCCTACGAGATATTAATTGTCAGATTTTGGACAGAAATATACCAGTCCCAAAAACCGCTAAAAAATCCGGGATGAGTCGCAAAGGAGGATGTGTTCAGGCTTCGGGAGTTGGAACTCTGCCGTATTTTCCTGAATGTTAACGACTCATACTAAAATTAGCTACATATGTCTAAGTACAGTCTTCGATACGTACTTTCTTCCCTTCGAGAAAAGATTGGAAGAAGGAGGAATTCACACAGAGATTCGATATTTCAGCCTTCACGGATGGTTCCAAAGTGGCCTGTGGAAGCGGGTGTATTTGCACTCCCGCGCAATGAACCTCTCTATGCGTCTCCGAGACTAAGCCAGTTTATTTTTATCCGATATCTACGCTATCCAGTGTATTACTGTGTGCAAACCTCACTTTTAAAAGGATAGCATCTTTCTCTGACAGCGTCTCTTTGGGCTCCGGGACAGCAACAATTACATCGAGCTTGGTTGGTCAGCGCAAGGAGCGGAGTGTGAAACTGGCAAGCCTACTATCGTTTCTCTAATATGGGATCCGGGAAATCTTAATATACGATATATGGAAACGATATTGTCTGGCGTGAATGAGCTCTGCTTTCCCCAGAGGTGAATGAGGTGTTTGCACCCTTGGGATTTTTTAAGGACCGGATGTCTCAGCACTGACTTAACGTGGCTAATAATAAGTGGAAGCGCTTACAGTCCTTCAGAGTGTCAATGGGTCTGTAGCCCTTCTACACGATATCCGACCTTTCCAAGGGCATTTGACTATTGGGGCTCACATGGCATGGATCGGTCTAAAACAAAATACCTCGTGCCGCAGTTGTTACCTTCGGGAGCGGGAAAGAAGTTTGGTATACGATACGTCGAAGCAAAGGTCCATAGTCAATTCGTTGTTTACAAAGAAGGCTTATCGATTCAAAATAATAGTCGCACGGAGTTGTCTGCATCGTGTATGTTCATTTCGGAGCCCTTCCTGGCCATCCCATCACCTCTTTCGTTTTCATAAATAAAGCTGGGACCGTGGACCCAGAAGAGTGGAACGTTGAGATAATCCAGAGCCTAAAGCGAAGTGCGGCATCTTCGAACCATATCAGATGATACTACGTTAGATTCTAATGCTTTTAAAGCAGCTTGGTTGTCAAAGAAGGTCGCTACATTGATTGCTGGTACTAAGTATGTCTCGATCAGCAATCCAGCTGTCCTTTTTATGGCATAGATTCCCACTGCGAAGTTATTCTTGATGCCTGTCATGCAGGTGCGGTTTGCTGTCAGAGCCTTCTTACTTTTTGATAGTCTTGTATGACCTGCTGGCACCTGTAGGTCCCGCTAACTTGCAATAAAGTTTACAAGCAACACACCACAAATTGTCAGATAAGCTCTTCGCTTAACTACTCGGAGGTATATCGCGAAATATTTTTTAATTTATATTTTTATGAGAGAGGTGACGGTAACGTTAAGCTTTTGCCTCCAGGCTAAGTCCGAGCAACCCAGGTACCGGACTACCCAAAAAAGCAGACCGCCTGTGGACCTAACTTGGGTCTGCCGAACCTGATATGTGGTGGGAGTTCCCAGGTGGTCATAATTTTCCCCTGTTCCCAAAGCTCTTACGAAGTAGTCTTGGATTCTAAAGACAGTTTCGACTGTATCCGGTCGGTTGGCAGGCATTTCGAGTGTGGCGCATTTAGCAGTATTGTAGCTTAAGCCAAGCACTTCTTTCAGCGGCTTCAAGGAGTTTGTCAATATTGTGTGGAATCTGCACTCGGGACAAAATCGTCGGCATAAAATAAAATAAATAATTGGAGCTATCTACCAATTTGTGGTGGTCTGCTTCTATTTTTTTCTACAAATTGGCTGGACCTACAGGTTTTTGTCGATTCTGAACGGCATCGGCAAAGCAGAAATGCACTCGGAGAGGTTGCCAAACCACTGCCGAGGGTCGATCCCGTTTTGAAAAAATTTTAACAAATCACTTTTGATGTTACATAAACCAGGGCATATGACATGTTAATCATTAAGAAGTTGAACAGCTTCCAGCACTCGTTCAAAGACAATCCCGTCTTAGGTTTTTCTGATGGTGTTAATATTTGTAGTTCTAATGGTAGAATGGAGAAGTCCAGGGGTAGTGCGTCACGCACTACTACACCCACTCGGCTAGAGCCTCAGCAAATAATTTGTCATTGTGCCCCAAGTGAGTTGGGTATCCACTTTGACATGCCTGCTGCATCCCCCCTCTTTTATAGAAGGATGATCCGACTCTATTTCAAGGCCCTTGACAATTTCTTCGCTCTCAGTGCGGCATAGAATTGTGCAGTGAGCACCTGATCCTTTGGGCTACCGAGGACGTCAACCGAAAAACCAAAGGGGTTCGTAAATTCCATGCACATGCTGTAAGATGAAGATAAGCAAGAAAAGGGAAAGATATAGATATAGATCGACGGAAAAAGGAATACTTGGGTAAACAGCTGCTCGGGATGCGAAAGATAAAATGAAAGGGAGAGAGTAATTTTGTAAAAAAGTTAAAAGAAGAATCACGCAAAAAAGTACTGAGATGGGGAGAGCGGTGGAAATAGTGATCGAGGAAACTGTAGTAAGAGAGTGAGTAAGGGAGATAGATCTGTAAAACGTTGTACTATGAAAGAGAAGCATATAAACTAGTTTGAAATGAGAAGTAAAGGAAAGTAGGCAAAGGGAGGAAAACGATAGATAGAGATCAGTAGAGAAAGGAATATGTGGCCATAAAGTTGTTCAAGATGGGGGAGATATAGAGTGGGAAAGAGAAAATGAAAGGAAGGAGAAAAGTTTGGAAAAAACAGAAGAGCAAAAGAAACAGGCAAATAAATACAGAGAGGGGAGGTTTGGAAATAACAGAACGAGTGAGAGAAAACGGCGGCAAAATAGTGAGTGAGTGTTAGATGAGTCTTATGCAGTAGTATATTGAGACAGTGGAAGGCGGTAAGGTAGAGCGATAGCTCATTATACGTTTGCAATGGGACTGTTTTTATATGGCGCCCTTCCAGCCTACGTTTTGAGCTTCCAAAAATATCAAAAATTCTCTAATTGCATTTAAGCTTAGTTGAATACTATCCCCCCTTTGTTCGAATTTTTACAAAGAAAGTATTTGCATTGATTAACGACCAATAAATAAATTAATAAACTCAAATTTTGTAAACTTCACAGAAAAAATGTAGTCCCGATTTTCACATTACATTCTTCTAATATGGACTGAAACTACATTTCCAAAATTTAATAAAATCAACTCGGTTTATTTAATTACTTACACAGAAATCATTTTTGTTTGAAACATTTCCAATTTACTTTTAAAATTAGATGCAATCAGGCAACATGAATAGCCTGCAGTGGAAATTGACAAATACGAAGTTGAAAGCTCAATCAAAATGTTCATAAATGTGAAAAGAGTGCCAACAACATATCATGGATAATTATTTGATTTGACAAAGGAATATATGTATGTATGTATAGACGGAAATGAGTTTTCATCATTTGCTGCCAAAAAGCCCTTGAAAGAAAATAATTTCTAATATCAAAAGGCATAAGCATGAAACAAGTTTGACTAATGAAAAAAGTAATAAATGGTGGCATCCTTTTTTAACTTAAACAAATTTCTCGTGTGCCAGCCATTAAATTCTAGTTCGTAACGTAATCACGACTAAATATGAGCTCAAAGGAAAGACCACAAGATAACACGGGTTAGGGGATAGTATATGCCCGGGATAGGCGTACCTGTAATATAGTGCAACTAGATGGTTGATCTACGGATATGAGCTCTCTCACCTCTCATTACCCAGCTTCTCCTTTCGTATTGAAGTAGGAGGTGAGTTGACCTGGAAGGTTCCACTCGTCGCACCTGAGCGTACCGGGTTCATATCCCGAAAAGAACAGTCACTTTCGTTAACATTCTTCAAAACATTCCGGAGTGTTTTTGTCGCTGAAAACAAAGACAACAAAAAACTACAAGATTACAGGCATGCCTAATCAGAAGAGTGGCGGTCTTTACAAAAAAAGACTGAATGCTATTGATGACATGTATTCAAGATGAGATTTCAATCGGCCAGAAATACTAAAAATACGTTCGCTAACGTCGCATGTTACCGTGTTGGAAAATCATCCGATTTTCTTCTTCGAACCAAACTGGATGAATATCGGCGGCTTAATACATTATCAGAGAGGATTTATTGAAACTTTTATTTAAAATAATCATTTTTAAGTAGGACAAAGAATGCGCGATTAGCTAGTTTAAAATAAAAAAAACTAAAAAAAAAAACAGATACATCATGAACAACTACTGACTGCCAGATGGCGGAGGATTGCTCATAAATATGGTAATGTGAATAAATATATGAGTTTAGCTGAGATAAAACCAGCTCTCTGTTAGCTTAATGGTTAGCAGTGCGTGTCGAAATTTCTCTGATGAAGAAGTCTAGCAGCTTCCGAAATGGATATATAAGAAAAGCCATGGCGTTTTTCTCTAAATTTTAATTTTTTGTTCATTTTAAAACTTTAATAATCAATTACACTTTTAAAAAAAATAAAAACAATAATTACTTTCGTAAAAATTCAATTAAAAAAAGAGGAATATTTTGAATCCATCTACGTTATGAAATGTTTAAAACTCAAATCAAATTCATAATCAGCAAATCCAAGGTCCTTTTGTCAAGTTAATTCAATGCCTTTTTAAAACGCAGTCCATAATATTTACTGGATGGAAGCCTGGGTGAGGTTTTGCAGCACCAACAGTGATATCTACTATTTCGATTCTTGAAAATCTATATAAAGGAAGTAACGAATTTAATGAAAATATTAATGAATTTAAGAGAACGTTTGACGAAATAAGATGCTGTCTTTTTTATAATCTATATATATAAAACGCCTGCACCGATTTGGATGATTGACACTAATTTAGATTGTTCTCTGACCAGAATAGAAGAATACCAAATAAAATTTCCGAAAAATTCCTGAAAAAAAAATTTTTTTTTCCCATACATTTTGTACGGTGGGAATTTTTATAATTTTGTTTGTTTGTTAGAAAAGCTCAATAATGGATCGATCGATGGTAAAGTGGAATTGTGTGTGTGTGAAATAGTTACATATACAGGGATAGGGATAGGAATGGTGAGAGGAATAGGGATAGTGATAGAGATAATGATAGGGATAGGAAAAATCCATATTTCCAAATCCATTCAGGTAAATATCTGGGCAGAGCAAAGTCTGCTGGTCCCTCTGGTTTTCATATAAAATACAGCGAATTCTATAACAGAGTCCACATAAAAAGGAGTTTAAAAGTTTACACAAAGTTCAGGAAATTAAATATACTTCAAAAATGGCCATCAAAATCTTTAATTTGGGCAAAGGGTGGTGAGTATTTTCTTCCATACAACGTGTGAACAAAATTTACTTTTGTATGGAAGAAATTACTCAACACCATTCGCGAAAAAAATTCTGAAAAATTCAAGGAAATATTTGTAACTGATAGAGTCGTGACATCTTTTGCTCAAGTTTCTGTAAAAAACGTCAACGCAACTGTTTTTACGATTTGACACAACATTTGTTTAGGAAATATTTGTTTTTTTTTTTAACAAAAAATTTCTAGTTGAGATCTTTTCTTCAGAAAATGTTTACAAAACAGTGCGCAACCTAAAGTACAAATCGCCATATAAAGAAAGCATGAAAAAGTGAGCCAATAAATATTGCTGCCAAACGTTTTATGGTAATATTAAATGCACAACCAAAACATATATCAAATTTCTGGCAACCATGGCGTATGAGTGATATTATGTGCTGATTTGAATGGGGACATAGCACGACTTTAGGTTCGTTTAAACCAAATGTACTACACCCACACATGCAAAAATATTTTTGTGTATGCATGCTTGAAAAAAATTCTTTTTTCTCATGCAAGTTGTCTTTTATTAGAGTTTTTTAATTTGTTTCTGTGGTACCAAAGTTAGATTGCTTAGCTAATTTTTTATTCAATTTCTTTGTTTGTTGTTTTTGTTGTTAGCATGAAATTTGCAAAAGTAAAATATAAAATTTTTGGTAATGTAGGAATATGAAATGAAAGTTTCATTGTTAAATTATGAATTGTTGATATTATACATATGTATATATGGCGGCCGCCGTGGTGTGAAGGTAGTGTTGCCGGCCTACCACACCGAAGGTCCATGGTTCGAGCCCTGGTACAGGTAACATCAAAAGTGATTTGAAAAAAGTTTTTCAAAACGGGGTCGCCCCTCGGCAGTGGTTTGGCAAACTCTCCGAGTGTATTTCTGCCATGACAGGCTTCTCAGCAAAAATTCGTCTCCTTTGTAGATGCCGTTCGGAGTCGGCAAAAAACTGTAGGTCCCACCAATTTGTAGGGAAAATTCAAATCGGCAAACCACAAATTGGAAGAGAAGCTTGGCGCAAAAATCTCTTAGGAGGTTTATGATGATATACCGTGTGTATATCGCGCCATAGAGATAGAGAGAATTTGTATGTTTGTATGCTATAATATTTATATGCTATACGCAACATCCGATTATTAACTTTGCAATACACAGAATATAATGATAAAAGCTTATTGGAAAAATAATACATTTTTATGTTTCTCTTAGGCTAATTTGGCGGAGTATCATGTTTATTTATGCCTTTGATTTGTTTGCTGCACATAACAAAAATATTGAAAGGTGTGCTTTGTGGAGGGACCATCTCTACAGGTTGACCTCTGCAGCGACTGATAATCAGTGATCTGCGACTTTAACAAAAGAGGCTACCAAATAGCACAAACAGTCTCTGAAACACAGTTGTGACCATTTTTATGACTTTAAAGTGCTACCCACTAGTCACGGGTTCGTAATAGGAATATTTTATGTTGATTCACAGTCGGCGTAGGCTATATCCAGAGCTGGGGATCCTAGGATTACGATTAAATTTCAATTACGATTACTGTAATTGTAATCCCTACATTCATACGATTACAGTAATCGTAATAGTACAATTTTTATGATTACAATGAAATTTTTATGATTACGATTACTGTAATTGTAACCCTGTGAACTTTACGATTACGATTGCTGTAATTGTAATCATGTTTTTTTTCGATTACGATTAGAGTAATTGTAATCGTGAAATGTGGAGGATTACGATTACTGTAATCGTAATCATACAAATTGTGATTACGATTTCAGGTTATCATTGTGGCGGAATATTTCGACCTCAGTATGAAACATGCAGACCTATGAAATAAATCCGCAACACCTACAATGCATACAGCTCAAAATTTGTTATAATTACCATTTGAAACTAACAAATTATTCAGTTGTTTTTAGATCTGAATCATTCAATTATAATTTATGTAATAAAAAGTGCTTTCTCGAAATTCAAAGTATTATATTAGCATATTACAATAAATCAACGCAAATTCCTAGCCTAGGATCATTTTGTTGTATAAAAATTCATATTTTCTCTAAGCAAGACTAATCTTTCGAAATTAGGGTCCGATAGAGCATGGCGTCGTGGATTGTTTACAAAAAGCCGCTCTACTTGAGCAGATGATGTTAACGGCGTATTGTAGTGCAAAGAAGAAGAAAGAAGAAGCTCTTACAGTAATCGTAATCGTAAAGTTTTTATAATTATAATTACAGTAATCGTAATCATGCAAATTTTTTATAATTACAATTACTGTAATCGTAATCGTAAAATTTTTATTATTACAATTACAGTAATCGTAGTCATAAGTAATCAAAATGTTATCGTAATCCTAACCTCCCCAGCTCTGGCTATATCTAAATAAATGGGCTATATAATAATAAATACTTCTAAGTCGTATTCATCAAAAAATCACAACTTCAAAGCAGTGAATACTATAGTGTCGGCAACTAAAAATTATTAAATTTAAAGTTATATCTACTACAAAGCGCAAAATGTCAATATATCGTTCTTATAAGTCGTGGCTTCCCCTGATTACCATTTCAAACTTGTTTATATTTTTAAAACTTTAAGGTTGGCTTATTAAATTTTTTTGATTGTTAATTGCAACTTCCACAAATAACAATTTTTAATTGTAATTGGAAAAATGTACAATTAACAATTTGTCAACTGCAATGCTCGCAATTAACAATTAGTTAATTATTAATTGTGTTTCTCTATAATTAACAATTTGTAAATTACAATTGTTTTATGAATTTAACAATATACACGCTACCCTGACGGTATCCAGTATATTACTACCCGGGTACCGTGGTGTTTTATTGCGACACACTTCTACTTCAAGTACATGTTGGTTATATATATATGGCACAAAATTGCTTGGTTTCTTTCAAATATCACTTTCGTGAAAATTCTGTGCCCTTTATAAATTGTATTGAATATTTGAATTAAATCAATCAAGAATTACCCGGGTAATTGTAAAAAATGGTTAATTATTATTAATTGCTTCTTAATACAATTAATAAATTAATTTGAATTTTTTCAATTGTAATTAATTTAATTTTAAATAATTTAATTGCAATTACTTTGACAGATTTAATTGCAATATTACTTTCCTAATCAATTAATAAATCAATTAAAAATTTAATTGATTAACGCCCAACACTGCTGAGTGGTCATACCTCCACATACAGAAAGCCTACAAATTTTTGCTCCAAAAAAATCTTATATCATCACCTTAATTTGTAAAAACGTTTGCATACATGTTAGTACACATATGATAATTGATACTCACCATTGTCAACTTGGCAAAGCATAGAAGAAAAAAAAACCAAAAAAAACCCGGGAAAAAAACAAAAGGTGGAACACCTCTGTACCCGCGAAAACAGGAAAACGTCATACCGCCTCAGTTTTCAATAGCAAAAAAATCGTTTAAATTCCTGAAATTTCATTTCTTGCTTTGCTTCGTGGAATCGATTTAGCAAGCAATTTTTTTGGTGATTGCCTTGCAGAAGAATGGCACGCAGCAGCGGGAGTATTGTGGCGATATTTTGCTTAAAATGGAGTGAATCACATGTACATCTGTAGGCGAGGCTGATATATGACATGTATGTACATTTGACTGGGAAAGAAAAAAAATTTTTTTAGAAAATTATGTTGATATTATTACTCATGAAACGAGCTCAAGGCCAAGAATAATAATAATTGATATTATTACATAAAAAAAGGTCCTGACTACCACGAAATATATGGCGTTTGTGAATACATAACTTTATTACAGAAATTCGCAGTCGCTGCCACTTGGTTTCTAAAGATAGTGGTTACTGTGAAATTATTTAGATTTCAAGAAGCTTTACCAGTATTGAGACCGTGCTAGTTACCCAACCTTAAAAGTTTCAAAATATAAACAAGTTTCTAGTAGTAATAAGGGGTTGTCACGGCTTAAAATTACCATATAGTAATATTGGTAATTTGTAGCAAATATACGTTTAAAGTTAAATATGTTTAGCTGCCAACACTATCGTCAAGTCTACAACACTTTAAAGTTGTGATTTTCGATGAATACGAAAGTTATCTATGATAAGATACCACATTTTTCTTAGATAAATATTACACGGCAAAAGAATTTATTAACGTTGGTTTAATTACTCGAGGTGTGATTTCAACGTGTTAAACACTTTGTTTGATGTGGACTGGCCCCAGATTTTTGGGAATCGGAATGTAACTAGTTGCTATGATTTCTTTAAATCTAAGGTATCTGATATATGCATGCATCACACTCCATTCCTAAAGTCTAAAAATTGTAAGCAGCCATGGTTCTCCTAAGAACTCAAACGTTTAAGGAACTTAAAAATAAGTTTTATAAGAAGCATTCACTTTCTACTCATTGTAGAACTGAATTTAATAAACTAAATAGATCTTTGTACAAACGTTATCTGCCACCGTTGAAAGTATTATTAAAAGTAATATTAAATACTTTTGGAGTTACATTAAGTCGAAGGAAAACTGTTTAGAAATACTTGCGTCGGTTCAGCTTAGAAGGGTCTAAGCCAACTTAATATCTGAAGCAGCTAATCTGTTTGCAGATTTTTTTTATACAAGGTGGCGCAAAAGTAATCCTCCTATCAGAAAATGCTATAAATTTTGCGATTGGCCCCTAAAGTCAGTTCTGTTTTGCATTTGTGTAGTAAACACATGCGAAATACACGTTAATAAACAATGTTACGCTACACTGCTCCAGAACGCGGAATATTGCTGACTATTTATTGCCCAATAATCGGTCGGGGCCAAACGGTTACTGTGAATGGTGAGCGCTACAGAGCAATGATCAACGAGTTCTTTTTGCCGCAACTTGATGAATTGGGATTGGAAAACATGTGGTTCCAACAAGACGGTGCAACAGCACACACTGCACGTGCCACAACCGATATGCTGAACATCGGAAGCTTACTTTTGCGCCACCTTGAACCTTTCATTTTTCTTTGAATTTTAATTCGGATTACTATGGTGACTCAATCTCTGAGGTTTTCCTGTCAAATTTAAATACCTTTATCAATTTTGGAAAGCTAAGCTTGACAAGCAACTGATATCGATGGTCTCTCAGCTGTTTTTTTTTGAAACGTTATTCATCAATGATTGTTCTTTTAAGGCCCATTTTTAATATGTGTATCTCTGTCGTAGTTTTTCTTGATGCTTGGAAATTAACTTTTACTACGCCTATCCTCAACAGTGTTAACAAAAGTGTTATTGAGAATTATAGGCCGATTTCCAAACTGACCACTGTCTCGAAATTGTTAGAGCCTATAATCAAAGGCAAAATATATTTGGCTATCAAACACCTGATTTGTACTCGTCAGGTGGATCTACTCTAACGAATTTAGCTGTTACGGAAGAGCGTTTGGACATTTTTCAAAAAGTATTCCAAATGGACATTGTGTATACTGATTTCTCTAAGGCCTACGACAGCGAATCTCAACGAATACTATTTGGCAAATTTAAAGCCTTAGGATTTCAATTTGATTTTTTAAAGTGAATCTCTTCGTACCTGTATAACTGGCGTTGATTCGTTAGGCTTGATAGAGGGACATCTTATCCGATGCCTAGAATACTATTTCATTCATCGCTTATCTCTCAACGCTAGTAAGTGTCATTACACCTCTTATGCTAGAGTCTCTGGTATTATACCTACATCGTTGTTGTTTTTAGCGATAAAAACACCCTCGAAGGTTTTGTGGGGTGTAGTATCTCGAGCGTGGCTTTCAAGCATTTAAGCCCATTTAAGGACCTGGGTGTCGGTTTTGACCACCCCAAGCTCAGCTACATCACTCATATCAATTTTATGGTTTCTAAAGTAAATGCGAAGTTGGCTTTCATTCGTCGCAAGGACTTTAAATAATGATTATTTTTATTTTTCACTCATTCTTGAGTTTTATTTTAGTTTTCATGAACTATGAGGAATTTCATCTTAAAAATTCAAATGAACCTCGCTCTTGCTCTGAAGTGGTCTTCTTTATTTTCTGATCCGTATACTCTCAAACCCTTGTATTCGTCTTTGTTGAGGTCCAGTTTGGAATAAGCGGCATTTATTTGGAGACATTTTTTTCGGTTTAAGCTAGGAGGCTGGAATCTAATCAGAGAGCATTTGTTCACTTCGCTCCGAGCTCGTTGAACATTGCAGACCCTATCCCGTCGTATCGCGCCCGTTGTTTACTAATAAATCTAATATCTTTGGTGTCAAGACGAACTTTGTCGTCAATGTTAAATTCAATTTCAATGATTATTTTCCAATTAATTAAAAAAAATTATTAAAAAAAAGATGATTTTTTGTGACTAATAAAAATGAAAATAAAACAAAATAATAAAAAACCATTTTTTTTGATTAATTTTGATAATTTAGAATTTTTTTAAAATTTTTTTGATTTATTTTGTTTTTTTTCAGTATTGTTGATGTGTATATTTATGTGCTTCGACAACAATTCTTGAAAAAATCAAAAATAATCACACAAAAAACAAAAATAATAAAAAATAGTTAGAAGTAATCAAAATAACTTTTATTTTCGATTATTTTTGATTTCCCTGATTTTTGTTAGATTTTTTTTTTGATTTTTTGTAATTGTAATAATTAGTAATTGTGTTTGCTTAAAAAAGAATTAAAACAATCATTACCAGTTAAAAAATCCGTCTAATTAATTGATTACTTATTACTAAGAAAATTTAACAGATCTGGATAAAAGGAGCAACAAGTTAAAGAGCTAGGTTTGTAAAGCTGAAAGTCACAGTTACCACGCCCCTGCATCATTGCAGGCGGATATCTCACAGACACGTCGCTGTAACGTTGCGGTTAACTGTGTTCCTATTACATACTCGTGACTAGTGGCTCAAAATTTTGAAATCACAACAATGGTCGCAGCTCCATTTCTGCCATTATTTGCTCTAGTTGCGATATGCAGCTAAATGTTTTTAGTTAATTAGTTTGCAAGATTCCGGTTAAGCAACTTTTTAAGGTCTAAAAAAACAATAAAAGACCTCAGAATATTTAATATGAATATTAAAGTCTACAACTTTTATTGTTTTTCGACTGCTGAGTGGAAGATCACCCTATTTCCAAATCTTTTTCAAAAACGAACTATTTCAGAATTTTCTTCAAAAACGCCCTATTTCAAAGTTTGATTCAAAAACGCCCTATTTAAAAATTTTTTCAACAACGCCCTATATGAGGGTTTTATTCAAAAACGCTCTATCTCAGGTAAAAATGTATAGAATTTTCGTTCAGATAGGGCGTTTTTGAAACTCATTCTGAGATAGGGCGTTCTGGGTGTCTTCAAAGAAATCCGGAGATAGGGCGCTTTTGAAGAATATTTTGAAATAGGGTAATCTTCCACTCTCGATTTTGTTTAAATATGGAAAAATTATTCTACATAATATCTATAGAACTTTCGGCATTTTTTTCTTGGCCTAGTCCAATATAAGCCCACGTATATACATTTACATCTGCTTATGCGCTTTTCGATTTGCGTATAAAAGTTTAGGCATTTTCCATATCTTCTTCTAACATTTTTATTTGTCTGCCGTTAGGGCGTCGCAATTTAATTTTACTGTTTCCCCTTCTTAGCATTGGCAAAGCTGAAAATGTCAAAGCTGTCGTATGTTTATCTAATTGATATTAAGTTTTTGGAATTTATAAGTCGCTATGTTTCCTCCAGCAAATGGATAAGCCTTTCTACTTAAAAATGATAAGAAAAATCTTTACTTAAAATGGAGGAAATTTTAAACGAATTACCATTCAATTGAGGGCGTTCTTTTTTTTTTACTAATTAGGCCCAATTTTAGTCGGAAAATATGGCATACCAAAAACAGCTTTGGAAATCATAGAGTACTGACATCCTTAACTGAACTCTAGAAGTAAGCTTGCTTGGCATGAAGTCCAAGAGCACAGCCTATGCTGTAATCACACGCTTTTGGCGTATATTAAAATATACTTAGCTCTGAAGTGGTATTTGTTCTTTTGCCAGAAAAATGCAAATGCGTTGGAGTTTTAATCTAAAAAATATTCAGCGACATATTACATTTCCTTTTCAAACTCGCATATCCCAATCAAAAGTAAGAGCTTCTATGACAGATACCGACGTAGTTGTAGATTTCACTAACGTTCTTTGTTTCTTTAAAGCAATATACAATCTACATACTCACAAATATTTGATATCGCCACTCAGCTTACGCTAGCAAAACTTGCTCCTGAAATGCGTACAAATATTGCTGTTCTAGTTATGCATTCGTCTATGTGCTGTTTATTATGACTCTCAAATGCGTCGTTTTGACAACAATATCAGCAAACTTGTGCAATATTATTCGCTTTAAGTTTTTTTGCAGTATAATGCTTCAAACTTCAAAATCGTAAGTTTTTTGTAAAAGTAAGAGTTTTGCATGTTTTGCTCTGAACAAATTTTATTATATTTTTTATTTACCTCTATGGCAACATCGAAATGTGAGCTTCTCCCTTTGGGATCTAAAACTTAAAGAACTAGACTTTTTAGCAAAAATGGCGCATGTGGATTGCTTTCCATGAAATAGCTAAGCTCCTTATACATGTACCTAGTGGCTCCATTAGTGCTTAGAAAGTGGTCACAGTTTTAGTAGTCTCTAAAGCTTTACATATATTACTATTTATAGGTATCGGAACTCGAACGTAAAGGGTGTTTTTTTAGGGGTATAGAACTTCGAATTGAAATAAAACACAAGAAAATCGTTTTAAGGTCCATCAATTTGGCTTTATTGGAAGGATAATTTTATGCCATTAATGTTTAAATATGATTTCGGGCATGTGGCCGCCGCGGCTGGCTCGAATAAAGCCAATTCTACAGGTCCAATTTTCAACCACTTTTTCGAGCATATGGGGCCGTATGTCGGCAATAACGCCACGAATGTTGGCTTCCAATTCCCCTAACGTTTCTGGTTTGTTGGTGTAGACGAGCGACTTCACATATCCCCAAAGAAAATAATCCAATGGTGTCAAATCACACGACCTTGGTGGCCAATGGACAGGTCCATTCCGCGAAATTATGCGCTCATCGAATGTTTCCTTCAATAAATCGATTGTGACGTGCGCTGTGTGGCATGTAGCGCCGTCTTGTTGGAACCACAACTCATCCACATTCATGCCATCCAATTCGGGAACAAAATAGTCGGTTATCATAGCTCTATACCGGTCTCCATTAACGGTAGCTGCCTCTCCAGCATTATTGCGGAAGAAGTATGGCCCAATGACTCCACCAGCCCATAGAGCACACCAAACAGTCAGTTTTTGTGGATGTAATGGCGTTTCAAGGGTCTCATGTGGATTCTCTTCACTCCAAATGCGGCAATTTTGCTTGTTGACGTAGCCATTCAACCAAAAATGAGCCTCATCACTGAACAAAATTTTGCGATGAAAATCAGCATCGAAATCAATCTCATTTTCGGCCCATACACCAAAATCACGACGCATTGCATGGTCTCGCGGCTTTAATTCTTGCACAAGCTGGATCTTGTAAGGTCGCAAGCCAAGATCTTTGCGCAAAATCTTCCATAAAGTTGATGGACAAAGCTCCAATTGCTGTGCACGGTGGCGAATCGATTCATTCGGGTCCTCTTCAACACTTTGCTCTACAGCGGCAATTGTTTCTTCGGTGCGCACTGTTCGACGTCTCTGCGGATGCGTATTATCACATAGAGTAAACGTAGTGCGAAAACGATCCATGGTCAACCGAATTAATTGCTCTGATGGACGATTATGTCGACCATAAAATGGACGGAGCTCACGGTAAACTTCGCGAACTGAACCATTATTTTCGAAATAAATTTGCACGATTTGCAAGCGTTGTTCTTTTGTCAACCTGTTCATGATGAAATGGCAAACCAAACTGAACATAAATGACATTAGAGTTGCCAGATTTGACCACAAAATGCCAGTTTTATCTCTATTCGAAAAACAAACCTGTAAAAAAAACACCCTGTATATACGAGTATATATATATATATTTTTTTTTATAGTCCATTCTTCATCAGCAATGGGAATGTAAGGGTTCAAACCCTAGGGAAAAGAACAGCAAAATGCTTAGACTTTTTTTTAACGGGGTCTTATCCCGACAGTAGCAATCAATCCTTCAAAAGACTTTCGGAAATCAAAAACCTCCTCAATCAAAATTCACTTGGTGGGCATCGTGTGAGCAGATCTCACTGAGAACACCGAGAGTTGCTTTGTTGGAAACATTAATAAATAATAGAGTAAACTTTATTTGTAATGATACATTGTTTACAGAAACAAAATAGGTGATTATTCATGTTGAATAAGAATTTGAGGCCGCTGTGGCGTGGCGATGGTGTTGCTGGCCTACCACACTGAAGGTCCAAATGGGTTCCCCCTCGGCAGTGGTTTGGCAAACTATCCGAGTGTATTTCTACCATGGAAGGCTTACAAGCAAAAATTCATATAGATTGCAGATGCCGATGCAAAATAAAATATAGTAAAATAAAATAAAAATAAAATAAAGTAAAGTAAATTAAGATAAATTATAACAAAATAGAATGAAATAAATTAAAACAAAATAAAATAAAACAAAATAAAATAAAATAAAATAAAACAAAAGAAAACAAATTAAAATAAAATAAAATAAAATAAAATAAAATAAAATAAAATGAAACAAAATAAAATAAAATAAAATAAAATAAAATAAAATAAAATAAAATAAAATAAAATAAAATAAAGCAAAATAAAATAAAATAAAATAAAATAAAATAAAATAAAATAAAATAAAATAAAATAAAATAAAACAAAATAAAATAAAATAAAATAAAATGAAATAAAATAAAATAAAAAAAAATAAAATAAAATAAAATAAAATAAAATAAAATAAAATAAAGTAAAATAAAATAAAATAAAGTAAAATAAATTGAAACAAGTAAGGGAAGGGCTGTCTTGCACTGTGCCGAAGACTTTATACCTTTCATGAATACTCATCACGGTTTTAAGTGTCCGATCCTTACTCACAATTAGTACAAACTCTGCAAAACTGTTAATTTAAAGATACATAGCCCAACCCCCATTTATCGGAACAATCGATTGTATGGGAGCTATATGTTATGTAGGTCCGATCTGGCTGATTTTCACTACGCACATTACATATATAATAAGTACCAAACCTGCAATATTTACGTTCCTAGCTTTTGAATTGCAAAATTTATAGCCCAAAACCCATTTATCGAAGCTATCGATTGTATGGGAGACATGCTTTGTATTGCTCCGATCTTTATGATTCCGACAAATGATTAATCTCAAGAAAAATGGCGGCTCCATATCAAATTTCATCAAGATATCTCAAAAACCGAGGGACTAGTTTTCGTACAAACAGACAGACGGACAGATGGGCGAGGGCTAAATCGACTCTGCTCATCGCCGTGATCATTTCGGCATACTTATTGGTGGGTCTATCTCAAACATCGGACCAAAGTTATAATACCATTTCATGTTCATGAAAAGTATAAAAAAGCGAAGAGAAGTGAAGTAAAATATATTAAAAGAAAATACAAGCAAAGAAAGAAAAGGCAAGAAGAAGAAGAAGAAAAATATGTTATGTTCAAAATCACGGAAGCTTAATACTGCCCTAGTATTTCGGATACTCTTTAGTCTAGTACTCAAGTACTCACCAAAGACAATTTACAGCAAAACCCCTCTGTTGTTCGCCGACCGTTCATTCAATTTTCCACATTCAAATTTGTTAACCTATGTTAATATTTTTATTATAGAGATAAAAAAAAGCTCCTATTAGTCCTAGCGCCTACGGTAACAATGTCCACGTTGGCACACATCTAAATCTTAATTGTGCTAGTTAACTTGTTACACTGACACATAAAGTACATACATACAATGTGCTCATGCTCTAAATACCATAAATGCTCCAAGGTAAGTCCTGCTTATCCATTCACACACTCATCTGTATGCATGGCATTTAGAAAGGTACATTTAGGTATCTGCTTAGATTGTTTTCTTTGTTTTCTTGTTTGTTCCTTGTATGCTGTGCTTTCACTCTGTCACTGTTTGTTATTGTTTACTGATGCTACTGCCGACAGAGCTGTTAAGTTCTCCGTTTATTTGACAACACGTGCTTTTACGCTAACAGTCTACCTCACATGACATTGTTTGGGTTACATACTGGTCCTTGCAAAAACAAACACCACACACACATTCTCATATGCACTCAATGTACTTATTTGGCAGCTAAATGAACCACTGATAGCGAATCTAAACGTTTTCATCGGAGAGTGCTACCGTTACTTGTTCTACCATTTAACGTCTACAAATTTGTCTGCAATAACGAGAGTTGGTTAGCTTTTATGTGTGTGTTCCTGTATGGATATATGTATGTGTGCCTCTTTGTTGACTTTTCCATTTGCATGCTAATTTGTCGCTTTAATGTCTGCATTATCGCAGCTTTTACTTAATTGCTTTAACATTTTATTTTATGAACTATTTGTTTTATGCTGGTTTCAACTCTTTTCAAGTACAGCTGTATGACTACTAACCCTGTTATAATCGGATATCAATTTGTCACATATGAATCAGAAATGCATTTCGCACTGAATTTCATTAATTTTAATTAATTTTGGATGTCTGATTGTCGTTCTTGTAATGACAAAAGCACTCCTCGAAGGTTTTGGGGAGTGCAGTCGAGGTCTGATCACTGCCCTCAATTGGCTGCAGCAAAGAAAGGTCGATTTTACCTGACCCAATTACTAACCGGAAACACTTTCTTCCGCGAATACCTTAACAGAATTGGCAAATGTTGAAACCAAAAGCAGCCTCTAATCTTTAGAACATGTGAAAACAAAAAAAATTCCAATTTTTTTTATTACGTTCTTGTTTCTTACATTCCACTAGGACGAAACAAATTTTCGGTAATTAAAATAAAGTGATTTTGTATTTAACTAATTGAACTCGACTTGAAAGTTAAAAAAGTAAACAAAAAAATTCTTGGCCAAATTCAAAAATTTAAATTTTTTAAAAAACAAAAAAACACACTACTTAAAATTTCAGAATGAATTCAGCTATATCAGACGTAAAGGGTGTTTTTTTTAGGGGTATAGAACTTCGAATTGAAATAAAACACAAGAAAATCGTTTTAAGGTCCATCAATTTAGCTTTATTGGAAGGATAATTTTATGCCATTAATGTTTAAATATGATTTCAGGCATTTGGCCGCCGCGGCTAGCTCGAATAAAGCCAATTCTACAGGTCCAATTTTCAACCACTTTTTCGAGCATATGGGGCCGTATGTCGGCAATAACGCCACGAATGTTGGCTTCCAATTCCCCTAACGTTTCTGGTTTATTGGTGTAGACGAGCGACTTCACATATCCCCAAAGAAAATAATCCAATGGTGTCAAATCACACGACCTTGGTGGCCAATTGACAGGTCCATTCCGCGAAATTATGCGCTCATCGAATGTTTCCTTCAATAAATCGATTGTGACGTGCGCTGTGTGGCATGTAGCGCCGTCTTGTTGGAACCACAACTCATCCACATTCATGCCATCCAATTCGGGAACAAAATAGTCGGTTATCATGGCTCTATACCGGTCTCCATTAACGGTAGCTGCCTCTCCAGCATTATTGCGGAAGAAGTATGGCCCAATGACTCCACCAGCCCATAGAGCACACCAAACAGTCAGTTTTTGTGGATGTAATGGCGTTTCAAGGGTCTCATGTGGATTCTCTTCACTCCAAATGCGGCAATTTTGCTTGTTGACGTAGCCATTCAACCAAAAATGAGCCTCATCACTGAACAAAATTTTGCGATGAAAATCAGCATCGAAATCAATCTCATTTTCGGCCCATACACCAAAATCACGACGCATTGCATGGTCTCGCGGCTTTAATTCTTGCACAAGCTGGATCTTGTAAGGTCGCAAGCCAAGATCTTTGCGCAAAATCTTCCATAAAGTTGATGGACAAAGCTCCAATTGCTGTGCACGGTGGCGAATCGATTCATTCGGGTCCTCTTCAACACTTTGCTCTACAGCGGCAATTGTTTCTTCGGTGCGCACTGTTCGACGTCTCTGCGGATGCGTATTATCACATAGAGTAAACGTAGTGCGAAAACGATCCATGGTTAACCGAATTAATGGCTCTGATGGACGATTATGTCGACCATAAAATGGACGGAGCTCACGGTAAACTTCGCGAACTGAACCATTATTTTCGAAATAAATTTGCACGATTTGCAAGCGTTGTTCTTTTGTCAACCTGTTCATGATGAAATGGCAAACCAAACTAAACATAAATGACATTAGAGTTGCCAGATTTGACCACAAAATGCCAGTTTTATCACTATTCGAAAAACAAACCTGTAAAAAAAACACCCTGTATAAATAAAAAAAAAAGTTTGAGTCTTTAGTTTAATGGCGAACTTTAATTTTTTCAATTTCGAAAAATTTTTAAAATCAGGCATTAAATAATTTTTTTTTTTCCAAAAACTTTTTTTTGAAGGTGCTAAAGTTTATTATACTTTTCATGAACATGAAATGGTATTATAAATTTGGTCCGGTGTTTGTAAGCATGAGAAGAAGGAGAGATAGACCCACCAATTAGTATACAGTATAAAATATACGAGAAGTAGGCAAACCGGTCGTAAGAGGCAACTTATATGCACAAAGGTAATAATGACCTGCAACTCACCTCTCATTACCCATCTTCTTCTCCTTACGGAAAGAAGGGTGACATGACCTAGAAGGCTCCACTTACCACACCAAATCGCTAATATGACAGTCGGGCAGTACCGCAAGGGAGTGCCGGAGCGTACCGGGTCCATATCCGCCAAAGGACTGTCACTTCCGACAACACACCCAAAGCCTGCGGGGAGTGTTTTTGTCACTAAAAACAACAACAACAACAACCACCGATAAAAAATCTCAAATAAATTTATAAAGTAACATTTCTCATCTAAAAGATTGCGTTTGAGTTTAGATGTATCCTCTGAGAAATAAAGTCTCAAACATAATAAATTAGCAGATTGAAAAGAAAATGTAAATATTGATACTTTGTTTATAATACAAACGACTATAATCACCTACTTAATTCCAGAAAGTCTTTACTACTGACAAATAAAACCAAAACTTTCAACAAATACATATCTTATAAAAAAAATGAATGTGTGTCCGTGTGTCTTTTTTAGGCGTCCAAAGTACTCAATCGATCCTTAAATTTTCACAGTATATTCCTCGGCTCGGCGAGGGAAAAGAGTGCAATTTGTTCAATGTAAGCAATTCGAATTTAGGCAGAACAACGTCTGCCGGGCCTGCTAGTAAACAATAAAGATACAAATACGTGTCTGCACAGGCGCCAAAAAACCCGTAAAATGCTCTTTAGTGGAAAGCATCAGTGGCGTTGGATGCAGATAAACCTCTTTCACTTACATACAAATGCCATCAAACGTGTTACGACGCAGCAATGGGGCGCATCTCTTTCCTTGCAGATAGCACTGTTGGCATATCCAAAGGAGGATTTAAGATTTTGCTATGTAATGTTTGAAGGCATGAGTTGTACGACTAGACTATGGGGAAATCAGCCAAAATTACCTTCAGGGTAGCCCTAGCAGTAAAAGGTTTTGACGAGGTTATTAACATAGGCATAACACGAAAAGAAAAGTGAGGGGGCGACAGAGCTATGTGACAGAGCAATTTTGCTGGGTTATTTTAAAGTGATAAAATTCCAAAGGAAGGAAATATCCTGGCATGTAGATATTTTAAGTATTTCACCAAAGTTCAGAGCTTGTAACTGGAGTTCTAAATTAATATGAGCTACATGTTTTTAACTCAAATTCATATTTTTATTTCTCTTTTGATAATAGCCAAAATTCTTATTTTCATAATACTTCATAACAAAAATGATTAAATCTTTCTTATAATAAATTCGATAAAAACTTTAGAACTCGCTTTTCTCCGATTTGAAACCCCCTCAAACATTCTACATTTCAGTTTTCACCGACGGTTGTGAAATTACCTCTGCATTAAGAACTGGAACATCTGCAAAACTTCCTACTATCCTCTTCATGAATTGAGGTAGTGTGCACAAATCGAATAACAGATGAAAACGATAGAAGTTCTTTTAAGTATTTTAAAATGCGTCGTCCTCAAGAAGCTAAGTAATACATTCAGTTTAGTCTTGATACTTACAGGCGACTGGTCTATAGGGGCTCATGCGATTTAGATGTCGCTGGAACGCAATACATCATGTAATCGTAGAGTGTCGTGAGATTTTGCAGCGCACTGTGGTAGCAGAGTGAAATCCTAGGAATATCTTTCGGGACTGTAGAGTTTCTCACATACGTATACGCAATGGTATGAATGTAGTATGACGGGAATCCTTTCTTGGTCTTTTTGAAATTTTTTTTAGTTAAATGGCTGTTATATCAATACTGCGAAAAAGAGCTAACTGGTGTTAGATAAGACTTGTCATACCTGGGCGAGCCAAATTATAGCTTTCAATGGCTATTAAAAAGCAAATAACTATGATACAAACAGTAATGCTGATTTGGTTATTTATTGATCCGTACTAGTGGATTTATTCAAATGGACTGTACAGGCTTAACATAAATTCGAATGCTTACACTACGAAATTCAGTGCATAACAATAAATGTAACGGGGAAGACCGTTGTCCTAATGAAGGTGGTTTAGCGATGATTGTTATTACGAAGTTGCGAAGAATGACAGCAATGAGAGCATATCAGCGACGGTTTTTAAGCTGATGATTAGCGGTGCATTGGCGAAGACAATAATGTGTATTGCAGCGACAAACCGCAATGCTTAGAGGGCGACCAGTCAAAAGTATTGTACAGTGGCGTATCTATGAACAACAAAATTGCGTAGGGATGCGAGGGCTTATGCCAAGAGAGCGCAATGCTTGAACAATAACTACAAACAAAGCAATAGGAACACTTGGGAATTATGATTGGGACTTACCGACTTGAACATGCTAGGAGCTCAAAGCTATTTATTACCAACAGTGCGTTATACAGCAGCTGCCTGGATGTGGACCTAAAAAGAAACGGAACATTTTAAAAATTTGTCGAGTTGATTAATAAGGTTTACAATTCTATTTACAATTTCTAATGATACACTGGAAGTTTTTTATCAACATTACGGTGGTAAATCACATTTTTTTTCCTCGCCTTAAACACACTTTTAATTGGAAGCAAAAATAAAAATAGATAATTGGAAAAACTATAAGTGCTCAAAATTTTGGTTGCTATTCGTTAAGCGACATTTTCACATTCGATTTCCAAAGCAAATTTAAAATTTTGGAAAAAAAATGCAATATTCATAAGTAGCTAAAACTGCGAAAACTGTAATAGATAAGTTATATATCTTTTTTTAACTTATATACTTTTTATGAGCATGAAATGTTTGTAAGTATGAGAAGAAGAAGAGACGGGCCCATCAGTAAGCAAACTGGCATAATAAGGACGATGAGCTGAGTCGATTTAGCGATGGCCGTCTCTCCGTCCGTCTGTCTGTCTGTCTATTTGAACGCAAATTTTTCAAATATAAAATGTCTATGTATTGGTATTTTGAAAAAATGTGGCTAGCAGTTGTTGTAGGGAAGCTATTTATATACAAATAAATTAATGGTGGCCGCCGTGGTGTGGCGGTAGTAATTCCGTCATACTACACCGAAGTCTGAGTCTTGGGAAAGGTAACATCAAAACTGGTTTGAAAAAGTTTTTCAAACGCCCCTCGGCAGTGGTTTGGCAAACTCTCCGAGTACCTTTCCGCCATGGAAGGCTTCTCAGCAAAAATTCATCTCCTTTGTAGATGGCGTTCGAAGTCTGCAAAAATCTGTAGGTGCCACCAATATGAAGGAAAAAATTGAAAACGGCACAACCCGAATTGCAAGGAAAGCTCGGCTCAAAAATCTTTTAGGAGGTTTATGACGATATACCGGTTGTATATCACGCCATACACTTATATTTTTGTTTAAGTTACTTCATCCCTCAAAACTCATAGCAGAAGTGTTTTTCTTGAAAACGATCAGCTGGCTTCATAATACGAATTGAAAATTCATAAAATCTACCTAAGTAAATTGGTATGCCGTAATAAATGTTCTTCTTCTTTAAATGGTCATCTAACCGCCTGGGCGATTTTGACGGTCCAACATAGCTCGCCAGTCGTTTCTTCGTTGCGCCAACTGGCACCAATTGGAAACAGCGCGGGATCGCAAATCGGTCTCCAATTGGTCCTTTCATCGGAGTGGTGGTCTCCCTCTTCCTCTGCTTCCACCGGCGGGTGCCGCTAAGAATATCTTCTGGGCTGGAGCATCTTCGCTCATTCGCACTACGTGGCCTAGCCAGCGAAGCCGCTGTGTTTTAATTCGATGAACTATGTCGGCGTCTGCGTAAAGTTCATACAGGTCATCATTAAATCTTCTTCGGTACTCGCCGTCGCCAACGCGTAGAGGTCCACAAATCTTTCGAAGAACCTTTCTCTAGAATACTCCCAGAGCGGCCTCATCAGATGTTGTTAGTGTCCACGCTTCTGCACCATATAGCAGAACAGGTGCGATGAGTGACTTATAGAGTGTTATTTGCGTTCGTCGAGAGAGGACTTTACTTTTCAACTGCCTACTCAGTCCGAAGTTTGCAAGAGTAATTCTTCGTCGGATTTCTAGGCTAACATTATTGTTGGTGTTAATGCTGGTTCCCAGGTAAACGAAGTCCTTTACTATTTCGAAATTATTGCTGCCAACAGTGGCTTGGTTGCCAAGGCGCGAATGCGCTGACTCTTTGCATGATGACAGAAAGTACTTCGTTTTGCCCTCGTTCACCACCAATCCCATTTTCTCCGCTTCTTTTTCTTATTTGGAGTAAGCAGAAGTTACGGCGCGGTTGTTAAGGCGAATGATATCAATATCGTCAGCGTACGCCAACAGTTGCACGCTTTTATAAAATATTGTTCCAGCGCGGTTAAGTTCGGCAGCTTGTATTATTTTCTCCAGCATTAAATTAAAGAAATCGTACGATAGGGGGTCACCCTGTCTGAAACCTCGTTTATCTTCGAACGGCTCGGAGAGGTACTTCCCAATTCTGACCGAGCTGGCGGTGTTGCTCAAGGTCATTTTGCATATGTTCGGTTCCCCCAGAACTTTGACTTCTTTACTTGTTAATTTTAATAATTATTTTTTTAGTTTATTATTAAACGCTTTTACGTGAATGGAAAAGGATAAATTTGGAGGCAACCGCTAAAGCATGGAAAGAATGAATATATATACATTTTTATTTGTTTTTAAAATATAGCTATGTACAAAATTATACAGACATTGCTAAAAAAATAATAAATACGGTAAATAAAGATTTGGAAAAATTATTATATAGAGCTTTCGTTGAAAGTTTTATATATATTTACATCTTTAAGCTTTTTATCAAAGTGCTATTTTGATTATATACCGCTTCCTTTCAAATATTTTGTAAGCGAAAAATCAGTGTTTTTTAAGCTTGATGTTTATTTCATAAACTCTTCTATACAATTTAATTTAAGTTCAATTTGTTTGTTGGAGAAAGACTGGGTATAAGACATGTGTATATGTATGATAGGACTCAAGAAAATTTATGCATAAAATTACATTTCTCCTGCTACAAGGTCTTAAATTCTCAACTGAGTTTAGTTGATGTGTTGCATATTTCTAAAATATTTCTTAACGTTTATGCATATGAAAAAGTAATTCTGTTGTCCCTTGTTTTGGCTACTTGTAGTAACCGTACAGTGAAGCACTAAAACTATCCAGGACACATATCAGGAGACAACTAGAATTTCTGACTGGAACCGAGCTAGGCCTAAAAGAAAACCTAAAAGTTAAGCAGACTGCAGAAATGATAAAAGAAAGGACTAGAACCTGTGATCGCGTCCATATGATTGAACTAAATTTTTTTGTTCGAAATAGAACTTGTTTGAGACTAGTATATTTCTTTTTGAAATCTGACAACTTGCATCCAGTAGGACATCGCCATATTATAAATACCAATTTCTTATATGGAAAGTAGACAGTTCGCTGACTGGTTGGGCTTGGTGTACATACATACTAGTTTTGAAGTAATTTGCAACTGGTAGGTCTGATTTCAGGCAATATATATAAATACTTACACACACAATAATATCGTAATTTATGTAGATATTCAAACAAGCTTAAATAAACAGCATTGAAAACCAGAATTTACATAAATTGTTGGGAAAGGTAATGACATATATAGAAACTAAGAAATTATACCCGAGACAATTCTTGGAAAATGTGAGCGAATCCTCACAGCTGACTGCTACTACCAACCGCATAATTTAGGAGAATTTTATCATTTTCGAGTGAGCAATAGCCACTTAAACAATTTCGTATTTTATTAAGCAAAGAGGCTTTCAATCAGTGTCAACTTAAGAAATTTGCATAAAGTCAAAAGAAATAACAACAACTTAAAGTGTCAATGACAAATTTGATATGAACTCTTTTATTGTTTTCAAGGCTTTGTTTGCCAGCACTTAGTTAAATATAAACAAGTAAGGACTGTGCCGAAGACTTTATAGCTTTCATGAATACGCATCACGGGTTTAACTGTCCGATCCGTACTCACAATTAGCACAAACTCTGCAAAACTGTTAATTTAAAGATACATAGCCCAAACCACATTTATGCATTGGTCCGATCAGGCTGGTTCCCACAAATGATTAATGCCTTACAAATTGGCTGGCTCTTCCCAAATTTCATCGAGATATTTCTAAAACTGAGGGACTAGTTTTTCACGTTCAAACAGAGAGACAGACAGGCCTACGGACACGCGGACATGACTAAATCGACTCAGCTCATCGCCCTGATCATTTCGGTATGCTTATTGGTGGGCCTATTTCTTCTTCTTCTCATACTTACACACATCGGACCAAAGTTATAATACCATTTCATGAAAGGTATAATTATTGCTTTTTTTATAAAACGTACAGGCCGTAAATCAACAAAATTGTTGATATAAAAAAGAGTAACAAAAAACCGAGAGCACACGGTAAGGCAGTTCTGCTGATAAAAAACAGATTTGTCAAAAAAAAAAAATCCATCATGATCACAATACTAACTGTCAAATAGCGGAAGTGGTTCATGCATATGGTAAAAGAAGAATAGAACCAGGAGTTTAGATGACATCAAAACCAGCGTATTGTTAGCTTAATGGTTAGCAATGCGTGCCAAAATTTCTCTGATGAGTGAAGTCTAGCAGCTTCCGAAATGGATCTATAAGAAAAGCTATGGCAGTTGTCTCTAAAAATTTTTCCTACTCTATTCAATTAAAAAACTTTTAATAATTAATTAAAAATTATTACTGAAAAATAAGAAACAATAATAATTTTCATAAAAATTCAAAAAGTGAAAAATTATTATTATAAGGTATAATAAATACGGCGACTTAAGCATCATAGTCTGATTATTATGTGGAGTCTTTCTACACTTGCCATGGTACGACCTGTACATATATTAGGACAAACATGATGACAGTCTTATAGAACGTATACCCACCCCTGGGTAGCGATGTAAAGACCAAAGAGCGCTCTTTGTGAGTAGGTGTATAAGCTTAGTGAGGAATTGATCTGATGTCTGTGTCATGCTTAGCTTCTTGATGTTAAAAATTCAACTCGTTAAGTCCATATCTACACTAATATTTATATATACAAATCTCATCAGTGTCCGGGAGTGACGGAGCTCCTACTAAAAACGCTTTGACCAATTTTGATTGAGATTTTTGTGTGTCGTTAAGTGGCTCCGATAATAGTTAAATATCTCTATAAGTATTCTTGGTATACAACTTAAAATTTAAAAGGTGTTAAAAGAAATGATTATCTAATACCACAAGAAAGATACGGTGGTGATTAGGAAAGGCGGGGGATTTGTTTGTACTAAGGGGTATGAATAACGTTTAAACTCAAAAAGTACTGAACCGATTTTTAAAAACCTTTTTTTTTTTTTTAAAAACCGTTGACCCAATGGACAAGACACTGATCCAGTATGTGTTGTAGCAAGGGGTTTTGGTGAGCCTCGGCTAGCAATAAAAAATTGTTTTGATCAAATAATTATTATAAAGCAACGTTCATTCGATAAAACTTATAACTGTGATGTCCCACTAAACAATGAAGTAAGCTAGTTTATTAAAGAATATTTTCCAAGCGTTGAAATTAATATCAGTTTTAAATCTAGCACAGATATAGATCTCTAAACACTCTAAGCTAGCAGTCATTTATCTCCAAAAGTTAGTAGCCGATTTCCTTTTTCGTAAGCACTTAGACACTTCTAAATAAAATAACAAATTGAAATATTTTTGCAAAACCTGAAATTGCCTTTGAAAATCAAATGTAAAATTGTCGCTTACGAGATAGAAGCCAAAGTTGTGAGCACTTATGATTGTTTAGGCTAGCTTATTTTTCTGTTGCTTTGTATTCAAAAAATATTTTAGCGAGCAGAAAACCTTTTATCTAGCAATGAAATTACTAATAAAAAATGCCATGTATTAACTCCTAAAACTTGATTTATTTTTTCATCACTCTGAGATATTATATAAGTATAATTTAAAAATATTTTTTTTTGGCACAGTCTAATAAATATAAAAAAATGCAAAAAAAAACGCTACAAATTCAAATGTGTGGAATGCTGTGAAATAAGTAGAAACACACGCACAAAAAAGTAGCTAATGGTTTTGCTACGAAGCGAGTTGTTGATTTGCGATAAGATAAAATTAGTTGTTTTGAGTGCGAAGCGGAAGATATAAAATAAAAGTTCGCCTAAGAACAATGGAAGCAATGAGTGTGAATCGGAGCATTAAGAGGCAGACGAACAACAAGAACAGAGATTACACGGGATACGTACTAAATGGATAAAGATTTTAAGGACAAGCGGAGACTGCGACTTTTTTTAATTTTGTGTTTGTATATACAGTGAAATCTCCCTTGGGCGAACACTCAACGGCAGTCAATTTTTGTCCGCCCAACAGAGGTGTCCGCATAAGGGAGTGGGTAGGTATTTTATAAATCTTTTAATGCTCACCATTTTTAAATAAATAAAATATACGTATATAATATTGATCAAACAAGATATATGTATATTTATTATTTTAAAACGTTATATATGTACGTACGAGTTTGTACATATGCATATACATATACACATATCATTTACAAGCAGTAATAACAAAAATAAAAATTCCACTTCGGAGAATAAATTACATAAAACTAAAAATGTTAGATTGACGTAATTTTTTTTGGTTTTTTTTAGCAGAAAACTATTTTGCATATGATTCTCAAATTTTTGCAACAATTTCAACGCAATAAGGTCTTCGCTGCAGAATCTTTTCAAATTAGAAACAGCTGTCAAAGCAGTTTCGTTTGAGCAAATTTCGTCCCCTTCTACGATGGTACTCTCAGTATCAGTAGTCCTTTCTTTGTCACTGGTTTCAATATTTTTATCAATTTCAATATCTAACTCCAACTCAGAGCTTTCGGTCAAAATATGATTGTCTATTGCTACAAAATCGTCCGAACTTGAAAAAGTAGACCCCCTAAGAGTTTTTGATATTTTAAAAATCGAAGCAAGCGTTGCTAATTTTATTTTTTTCCGGTTTTTTATAACTATGCAATGTTGCTCCTAAAATATACGGAATTTGGACCTCCAACTTTTAGTATTGTTATGTCAGACTTCAGCGATGCTATTGAGAAGAAATTAATACCTACCTAATGCTGATGACCGTGTGAGGTATACAAAATCGTTGGTAAGGTCCAAAAAGGGTTTAGATGGAAGAAGAATAATTAGGAATAAAGTTGGTGTAAAGAAAAGTAAAGTCGTTGTATTGGGAGCGTGCGCTACCAAGTACTGTACCTCATGCTCTTGGATGAGTACCTCTCTCGATGCGTTCTTTATCAAAACAAGTTTGCTTAATATAACGTTCACGTCAGACTACTCGTTTACTGAGTAGAAAAACGAAGTGCGGGACTCCTTATTTGATATACTTGAACAGAATTTTGTCCCCAACATGAAAGTAAAGAGTTTTCTTTCCTGAAGTGGGTAAAACCAATCTCTTCCATGTAACATCTACTAAGACAATTGGGTTCATTAACAGGACAGCGATCCCAAATATAGGCATCTTTGGTACCAAATTTGCAACATAAAATAACCTACCAACCCACCCGCTGATCAAAAAATGTGAAACAAAACTTATCTTGTCGTGATCGACATAAACGATCTCTCAACGACATCCCACTATCGACTCTGAGCATTGCCTTGTTGCATGAAGGAATCTGTGATCTGTTAGATAAAGGTAATGCCCACCATAGTCCCAGGAAAGTTTAAATTCGAGGTTATTTTTCCACTTGGCTGTCGTACTGCTTTCTGCAAGAAATCTTCCACGTAACGTTTTAACTAAGCAGTGGGTGTATATTTATCACTCATTATGTACCTCCTATAAGGACGCTATAGAGCACCAGCCAGCACTGAAGTTTATCTGGCACTATGGGGATGTTACTTTTAATCGTAAAACAATGACAAGCTACCTACCTACTTTCTTTCCTAAAGGTGTGACCGTGGAGAGATTGAGTTTCTAGGTGTAAGCAAGAGTGGTTTAAATATTTCAGAAAGTTTTTATTTAGTTTTGCAGTAATAAATTTATCTCAATTCCATAATTTCAGTTAAAAAGAGTGAAAATTTTAAATCAGAAAAACACACCAATGTTTGACGTTTGACTTCTGTCTTTGTGGGAAACATGTTTTCCTAGAAAACGTGATCAGTCCTAAAATGTTAACGAGGAATGAGAAACTTCCACAAATTAATGTTAAGGTCTTCAATTTTTACAGCAAATATGTTCGCCATTCTGAGTACTACGAGTAGAAAAGAAGTAGGTATATCAGAGCTCTTAAAATTGTTCGACTATTCGACTAATCGGTTACTCGGTTTGTTACCGCAAGCATGTCTACTAACCACCAAAAGTATTCGAAAAATCACTCCGTCTTAATTAATGGAATAGTCGTTATGCTTCGTACACTTTAGTCTCCATTAAATTGACTCTCAGTAAATAATTTCTATTTAAAATTCCTGTTGGAAATTAAACAAATTAGAAATATGTTTAGAATTGAATTTGTACCAAAGTTATTTTCCATACGACTTGACCAAAATATCATGGTGGCATATTTAACGTGAAACTGTTTGTTATATTTTCAAGGTGGAGAATTTGTATGTACTATGTCGGAAAACTCAACTAAATAAGAGTGGATATCCGTAAAACTTTCCAGTTTCGATGTCCTTTCGTTCTGAGAAATTTATTTTCTACTGCGGCAATGTGTGGAGCAATGGCGTAGTCATCTACAGAGTCTGAAGAGTTGTAATTTTGTCCATCTATAACTAGTTTAATTAGATCAATTGCTGATAAAAAAAAGGGCAAATGATGGGAGATAGAGAGTAGTCAAGGTTTGCTTAATGTTCAAATTAGAGAAATGCTATGCCTACTCACTACGACTAAGGGCGTCTCTTTATACAATATTTTACTTTTTGTCATTGTCACAAGAGACCTGCGGTCAACCGAAGCAAGTCTTAATCAAGGACAGCTTATAGTAAATGCTTCAACAGATCGCTGAAGTTATGCATACCATGAGATTCTTTAATTCAATACCAACTCATCTCTATTATTGGTTAAATAATAGTTTCACCACGGACTGACAAATTTGCAATGAAACTTAAAAATTATTTTTCGCATACAGAAAAATGTTTGTAAAGAATCCAAAAATGTACGACTAATCGAAAGTGAGTCGGGATCTTTCGACCACTCGAATATTGCCAATCGAATAATTGCAGTCGGATCCGCTCATAATCGAATAACTCGATTAATAAACTTATCGATTAGCGCGAACTCTGCTGTATATATCTGTTGCAGTTAAATTTTTTTTTAAATCCAATATAAATAATAATTAGCTACAGATAGGCTTGTTGTTGTTATTGTTGTGGTAACGACAAAAACACTCCCCGAAGATTTTGGGAAGTGCTGTCGAATTAACAGTTCTTGGCCGGATTTTAACCCGGTACGCTCCGGTACTCCCTTGTGGTACTGCCCGACTGTCGTGGTAGCGATTTATGACCAGTGAAACCTTCTAGGTCATGTCACCCCTCCTTCCATAAGGAAGGATAAGATGGGTCAAGAGAGGTGAGAGGCATTATATCCGTAGATCAACCAAGGAGTTGCACGTCGTTACCTTCGTGTATATTAGTCGCCTTTTACGACCAGTATGCCTACCTCGGGCACTAACCTGCAAGGGCTATGCTTGGTCATGTCAAACTTTCAAACTATATAAAATGTTTATACCGTACATTTTTATAATAGTCTGATTTAGATATCAGTAAAAGGCATTAAGTGTTTAGTATAGAACTCCTATACATGTAAGAGCAAGGGAGCGGAAGAAGAACAGAAAAAGAAGATGAAAAGAAAAATATAGAAAGGAGAAAAGGAAAATGGAGAAAAAGACAAATTGACTAAAATTATAATTTTTGAATGACCACATTTTAGACGAAAGCAATTTAGACACCGCAAAGACCATGAACGTATTTAGTAGCCATAATGTATACGTTTTATTTTATAACAAATACTAAAACAAAAAACATAGAATTTTCATCTCCCTCTAAGACTTTATATAAATCGCCATTTTAATGTTTCTCGACAACACATTGTTCTTACCCTATTCTGTTTTTTCTTTTATATCTTCTTAATCTCGTTATAATATTTATATGTTAATAAAAGTTACACCAAAAATATCCTTTTTTGAACCTAAATTTGTTCAAGAATACATTTTTGCTATATATGTTCCTAACTGTAAATGAGCATACACATACATTTTTTATTTATAAGCCATTTTAATTAAAATATACTCTACTTTACTTCCCAAGTGTTTTCGTGTCCATTCGTGAAATTTCCACTAAAAACGATTAAATAGTTTGGGAGTTTAGGGTACTCATACAGACAAACAGAAAAATATTACTTTCAAAAATTGTCTGCATGCCATAATGACACATCCTGCCTCAACTTCTTTCGCTCTTTTAAAGAAAACTTGAATATGCAAACCGAATTAACAAATGCCAAAATTTTATTAAAAATGAGCACTCTTTATAACGAAATCAAAAAGACCTCAGTACTTAAACAAAGTAAACAGCAATATATAAATGTAAAAGCAACTGAAATATTTACATAGATAGGCACTTGAACCATTACAAAATTAGCTCGCTCTATAAATAAAAATCTCGAATTGTACAACCCCAAACGCATGAGCCAAAAACCGCAAAAGCTGATAATAGAAAAAAGTGATTTAAATGATAATAAACTGCACGAGAGTGAAAACGGCTTAAGCGGCAAATCCCATTATCATTGCCATAATCAATCTTTATTCAAGACCAACACGCAAGCACAAGCACACACAACCGAACTTGTTTGTTAACAAAGAAGCTTGTGAGGGCAACAAAACAAATCGAGACGTCAAGGCCATAAAAATAAATCAACGAAAAATTGTGTAGACTTTATTGTAAACAAAAATTCTTTGTAAATTTGGTTGCCAAAATGCAAATAGCCTGCTAAGAAGCCAACGCTCTGCCGCACAGACATTTATCAGCTAACGATTATTAAACTCAGCAAAGCTACTAAATGCACGCTACTCAGCCAGGATAAAATTATGTTAACAAAGTCGCTTATAAGAAGCATAAACTACTTAGGCATTATAACGCGCGCTTGCTAAATTTACTGCGAACTGATCATTATTCACGCGAAAAGTATGAAATGAATATCAAACCAAGGCAAAAACAAGATAATACACAAATGTCAACAGCAATAGATTTGCAAATAAGCAAAAGTAATTTGAATATCTAAGACAGTTCAAATTTAAAGAAATTGAAAGGAAGTTGAAGAAAAGCAAAACAAGTGAACCCAAAGAATAACAAAGCATAGTAAAAGGTTATCAAAACAATGCTACATATCTAGCATTAGAATATGCAAATGTGTGTAAATAAATAAATTTTGCGATTGTGTAAAGCACATAACCTTCAATGCTTAAATGCCTACAAGGCATTTAAAATGAACCACAAATTGGAATGCTTTTCATACGCCGAGAGATAAACTTCACATTGAATGAATTTAGTTACGTTTACGCCATGTATACCTAACGACATGTTTAATGTGCGGAAGCAGCATGAAATGAGAATATTTTCAACAATAAACAATAAGACCATCAACACAACAGTGGCTGCGGGCATTTTCGAGGCCCACCACAACAGTTGAGTAAGTGTTAAACGTCAAGTGCGAAAATGTGCGAAAAATCGTTATATAAATGAATGATTTTATTTAACGCGTTAGCGCAAGTCCTCTTTATTATGACACTAATGACATTTTTTGTTTATATTTATTTTATTTACTGTTAGTTTCATCACTAGCTATTAAGCTGTTTCGTATTGTGGTTACATTTTAGTTTTGGCGGTTATTCCGGAGGTGAAGATGTTCTGATATTTATTGGATTTTAGTAATACTTTTTATAGGAAGAAGGTTCGACTAGACACTGAAGACTTAGTAAGTGATTTTGATGTATGTATGAGCGGGCAAAAATCATGAAAATTGTTGTAAGGGTGCCAACTTGTTTGATATCGTTGGAAATATAATTTATCCGAGATAGAGGATCTGATCTGAGTTTTTAATTGTACCTAATACGTTTTTAATAAAAAGCTCCTGAAGTTGGGTATCTAAAAACCTTTTTTTTATGAGAGGCCCTCTGGTAGGAATCTTTAAAAATCAATTGACATAAATACAATTTATTATACCTTATCTTAACAAAACCACTCCAAAGCGTTTTTTAAGAAATATCACGTTTCCTGTACTCAGATTCTGTAACTATTTTAACGCCAGGTGTTAGCGTTAATTTCGCTTAACACCATCTTCAACGAAAACAACAACGAAAAGTGTTAAGACTAGTGGTTATGCATCGCGAATTAATTTGGTGGTGTTTAGAAGTGCGTTAATATAGCTAAGCCGATTACCGTGTTTAATTCGTCTAAAACAAAATAAATTTTAAAAACAAAATATTTAAAAAAAAAATAATAAACTTAATAAAAATAAAGTATAAAACAAGTTCGGTGAGATACTGTGGTCTCTGTTAACGCGGTTAAACACTGTTCTTATAAAAGGAAAAATTAATTTGAGCTTTGAAATGAAAAACAAATTTTCAAAAATGAAATTACTTAATTTAAAAATAAATGCCTATATACATGACATTGTACTATTCGGTGTGTGGATTATATAATGAACCAATGGCTTTAAATATGTGGTGTATGCGCTCGGAGGAAGAGGAATTCGGCTATGTAGCCCTCGAAATGCTCCTCCACTCTTCCATACCGGGGAACCTTCGCCCGAAGCTCACGCCAATACCGCTCAATGTTTTGTGTATGAGCACCTGTCCTCAACCTGTCCTCCTCAGATCCACAAAATTTTTGCTGTGGTTAACATTGGTGTTTAAATAACCCTGGTCCTCCAACTGGTCATATGCCTTCCAACAGTCCGTATATATCGTCGTACCCCATGCGATCTTTTGCTTGATGGGTGCAAGCAATGTTTCGCGAGATCGAACTGCGACCGGGACCACAAATATATTTTTCGACCCTCGCTCTGTCCCACCAAAAACCCATTGACCCTCTACATTTTTGCTTCGTCGATTTCAACCACCTTACCCTCGCCACCTATCACACTCTCGCTATTAGTAATGGACCATTCCATAAGAACTTCTCTTATGAAGCTGGTCCAGTCAATGACCGCATGGTGCGCAATGCCCACCGCTTCTTCCACGAAATTTGTGACGAATCGACAAATTTGGTCGACGTTCAAATGGGAGCCGGAAAAAAATGTATTATTGTATACACTTAGTTTGAATGAACATTTCTTTTTAATTTTTTTTTTTATTTTTCAAGACCGTGTTCATCTTACGACAAGTAAAATTTCTACCAGTCACAACGCACTGTTTTTTACATGTTGGACATATTTTGGAATCACTAGTTACACCGTGTTTAATTAGAAAATCGTGCAAACGATCTGCGTCCGTTCTTAAAAATGTCGTAACATTTTCACAGCAATTTTCACACGAACTCATTTTTAAAATACTTGAAATCACATCCGATACGAACCGCTCGCGGAAAAACTATTAATAATTTGTAACTGCACTTTTACTCAAATAACAAAATTGTTTTTACCTAGCTCTTATATTTTTCATGGAAACTGAGATTGAAATTGCAAAATTTTATATTCAGAGGTAGTTCCAATACAGAGTAGTTTCGTTATTATTCTTATACATTTTATTACCAACATTTAGTACTTCGAGGTTACATTCTACAGCTTAATTCATGACCAATCAGAAATTTTAGGTCTCCCCAACTCAAACACTATAGGAATGGCAATAATTTTATATTGCATCTTTCTTGACTGCAAAATGTACCTCAAACTTATAATTAAAAAATTATATTCATACAAAAAAGGTCATTAAATACTCTAAAGAGTAAAACATATCTTGTTTTCCTATTTTTACCAGTTACTTTGCACGATAAACATATATTGAAAAAGACTGAATCAAGAATTAGTTTTTTGAATATAACACTGTTTATTAAAAAATTAAACTCGTCAGGGTCTACTTATTTTGACATGTAGCGCTAGCTAACCATCGAGTCTAGAAAACTGAATCACATGTTGACTTATGTGAACAAAGCTATCTTACAATAGCATTAGTTCAAAAGTGATGTTTTTTCACGGACGCTTTTTAAATTAGAATTCCAATAGGATATTACACTATACCATGTTCGGAATTTGTCAACATTTTCTTTTCTCCACCATCGACCTAACACATCCATATTTGCATCGTAATCAGAATTATATAACTTATAAAGGGTGTTTTTTTTAGGGGTATAGAACTTCGAATTGAAATAAAACACAAGAAAATCGTTTTAAGGTCCATCAATTTAACTTTATTGGAAGGATAATTTTATGCCATTAATGTTTAAATATGATTTCGGGCATGCAGCCGCCGCGGCTGGCTCGAATAAAGCCAATTCTACAGGTCCAATTTTCAACCACTTTTTCGAGCATATGGGGCCGTATGTCGGCAATAACGCCACGAATGTTGGCTTCCAATTCTCCTAACGTTTCTGGTTTGTTGGTGTAGACGAGCAACTTCACATATCCCCAAAGAAAATAATCCAATGGTGTCAAATCACACGACCTTGGTGGCCAATTGACAGGTCCATTCCGCGAAATTATGCGCTCATCGAATGTTTCCTTCAATAAATCGATTGTGACGTGCGCTGTGTGGCATGTAGCGCCGTCTTGTTGGAACCACAACTCATCCACATTCATGCCATCCAATTCGGGAACAAAATAGTCGGTTATCATGGCTCTATACCGGTCTCCATTAACGGTAGCTGCCTCTCCAGCATTATTGCGGAAGAAGTATGGCCCAATGACTCCACCAGCCCATAGAGCACACCAAACAGTCAGTTTTTGTGGATGTAATGGCGTTTCAAGGGTCTCATGTGGATTCTCTTCACTCCAAATGCGGCAATTTTGCTTGTTGACGTAGCCATTCAACCAAAAATGAGCCTCATCACTGAACAAAATTTTGCGATGAAAATCAGCATCGAAATCAATCTCATTTTCGGCCCATACACCAAAATCACGACGCATTGCATGGTCTCGCGGCTTTAATTCTTGCACAAGCTGGATCTTGTAAGGTCGCAAGCCAAGATCTGTGCGCAAAATCTTCCATAAAGTTGATGGACAAAGCTCCAATTGCTGTGCACGGTGGCGAATCGATTCATTCGGGTCCTCTTCAACACTTTGCTCTACAGCGGCAATTGTTTCTTCGGTGCGCACTGCTCGACGTCTCTGCGGATGCGTATTATCACATAGAGTAAACGTAGTGCGAAAACGATCCATGGTTAACCGAATTAATTGCTCTGATGGACGATTATGTCGACCATAAAATGGACGGAGCTCACGGTAAACTTCGCGAACTGAACCATTATTTTCGAAATAAATTTGCACGATTTGCAAGCGTTGTTCTTTTGTCAACCTGTTCATGATGAAATGGCAAACCAAACTGAACATAAATGACATTAGAGTTGCCAGATTTGACCACAAAATGCCAGTTTTATCTCTATTCGAAAAACAAACCTGTAAAAAAAACACCCTGTAATTTACTCTTTCTGATGGATTTTATTTTTTATAATTAAATCCATATGAATATTAGCAAGAAATATTATATTATTTTTAGATTTTTTACTATTTGATGATTGGTTTTGCAGTAGTTTTTGGCATTTGAATGATGGAGAATATTGTCGGGAGTGATATTTTTTTTGTAAAAAGTGAGTTTTATACAGTTAAAAAACTTTTTTTTTTTCGAAAAGCCGCTGTAAAACCACAGATTTATTCCCTTTTATTTTAAAGGAGAGACCGATTTTTTTAGTTAAAGGAGTAAAAAAAAAACATGCTACTACATAGTTTTTAATTGTCAAGTATCTGAAAAAGGGTAAAGATTCAATTAAATTTTTATTTAAACTTGGTTCAGGCGAACCGTGAGCTGTTTATTGGGTGGCCATCATTGCAAGATAATTCCTATGTTTTTCCTAGATACAAAAAAATCACGGCAGCGAAGAAAGAAATAGTTCCTCTGAATCTCAAAATAACCGAAATATTCACTGACTAACTGATTTTGAAGATCACTACATTTTTATTACAGGTAATTGGTATTAATTTTGGTAATTCATAATAGCATAATTGCAGTTTTTTGTATTTTTTCAAAATTTGTTATATTCTAAGATGAATTTGAAGCACTCTGTTATCGGGGTTCCCATATAGATATTAAGTCTAACCTACAATCATTTCATGTTTATAAAAATATTACATTTTAAAAGCAGCAATGCGTCTATCGAGTTGGTTAGAGATTCATAACGTGGCTACTAAGATAAAACTTTTATTAATAGTTTATCTGACTTTATACTCAAATATATCTTTATAATCCAACTATCCTTCTACTTTCTGACTTACAAAATTTGTTTTTCCATTTTCCTAAAATTTTTAAATTTTATTCAAATACTGCAGGCACCCTGTTGCTGTTGCCGGAGTGCTTTTAACGATTTAAGGTTTAAATAATAAGCTTCGGTAAAACTTTTAATCACTAATTTTTGCTGCCTGGTCTAATGCACATGCTTGCCAAAAAATGCTATGACTATTTCACCAGCTTAATTGAAAAAAAAAATTGTTCGCGATGCAAATTAATAACGGTTTTGTTAATTGTTTCTTTAGTTTCTATTTTGAGATGCAATACCTATTTAAAATGAAAAATAAAAAATTTTAATGTTTTCGTTTAACAAAACTGTTGATAAAAACAGACTTTGCCAATTGCTATAGCACAGCAAAATGCTTTTATATAATTTTTTTTTTATCTGCTTTTTATTAACAACAATGCCATCAACTGGTTCAGGAAGTAGGGAAATCGCATTGTGGTTGTAAATATACTGAGTTGTGCGTCTGAACTATCACCGAGAGTTGTGTTTGCGACATATCTATGCTTACTTTCAAACCTTTCATCCCACTACGAATGCAAGATTATAATATGGCCAGATATACTTTATTCTGCCTGAATTTGTGGTGCGGTGCTACCTATAAAAATTTCATTTCAGTACATTTCTTTTTATTTTATTTTATTTTATTTTATTTTATTTTATTTAATTGTCTTATTTTATTTCATTTTATTTAATTTAATTTTATTTTATTATTTTATTGAATTTTATTGCTTTATTTAATTTAGTTTATTTCTGTCTTATTTTATTTTAATTTTATTTTATTTAATTGTCTTATTTTATTTCATTTTATTTAATTTAATTTAATTTTATTTAATTTAATTTTATTTTATTTTATTTTATTTTATTTTATTTTATTTTATTTTATTTTATTTTATTTTATTATTTTATTTAATTTTATTGTTTTTTTTTATTTAATTTATTTCTGTCGTATTTTATTTTTATTTTATTTTATTTTATTTTATTTTATTTTATTTTATTTTATTTTATTTTATTTTATTTTATTTTATTTTATTTTATTTTATTTTATTTTATTTTATTTGATTTTATATTATTTTATTTTATTATATTTTACTTTATTTGATTATATTTACTTTATTTTATTTCATTTTTTTAATTTTACTTTATTTCAGTTTCTTTTATTTCAAACTATTTTGTTTTATTTTACTTTATTTTAATTTATTTTATTTTATTTTATTTGATTTTATTATATTTAATTATATTTTATTTTATTTTATTTTATTTTATTTTATTTTTTTTTTGTATTTTATTATATTTATTTTATTTTATTTTATTTACCTTATTTAGTTTTTATTTTTTTTTGTTTAATTTGTTTTTTTTCTTCTTTTTATGTTATTTTATTTTATCTTACCTTAAGCTAACAGCGAGTTTTTGTTTTTGTAAACAGAGTGTACGAGGTGTGTTCAAAAAGTATCGCGAATTTTGTGTTTTTTCAAAAATTATTTATTTATTCATGAATATCTATTTTGTCCCCTTCAAAGTAATCCCCATGAGATATTATACACTTGTGCCAACGGTTTTTCCAATCTTCGAAGCACTTCAAAAAATCATTTTTTTGTATCTTGTTCAGCTGCTCCTTCGATGCCGTCTTTCTCTCGTCAAGAGAAGCGTAACGTCGTCCTTTCATGGGTCTCTTCAGTTTAGGGAACAAGAAAAAGTCACAGGGGGCCAGATCTGGGGAATACGGTGGCTGCGGCATCATTAGTGTGTTGGTTTTGGCCAAAAAGTCGCGCACAAGCAACGATGCGTGAGCAGGGGCGTTATCGTGGTGCAAAATCCAATTTTTGTTCTTCCACAAATCCGGGCGTTTCTGGCGGATTGCTTCGCGCAAATTTCGCATAACTTGCAGGTAATATTCCTTATTGACTGTTCTTCCCTGTGGCAAGAACTCATGATGCACCACGCCCCTGCAATCGAAGAAAACTGTCAGCAAAACTTTCACTTTCGACCGAACTTGGCGCGCTTTTTTCGGTCTTGGTTCGTGCGGCAGCTTCCATTGAGATGATTGAGCTTTGGTTTCCACGTCATAACCATAAACCCACGATTCGTCACCAGTTATGACCCTCTGGAGCAAATTTGGGTCGTCGCGGACAGAGTTTAACATCTCATTAGCAATGTTCATGCGATGCTGTTTTTGGTCACAATTGAGCAATTTTGGTACGAATTTCGAGTAAAAATCGAAGACGATCCAAAACACGTGCAAGCAAAGCAGCTGTCAATAATTAACTGAACATTCAAAATGGCCGAGCTTGTCGGCATAAGTGAGAGACATGAGTACCAACATAACGCCACAAAAAATTCGAAATTCGAATATACGTAACCAGCGAAAATTCAAAATTCGCGATACTTTTTGAACACACCTCGTATATTTATCATAAAGGATCCGAAAGAGTTATCAGGAGATTGATTTTTTTAACCTTCTAGTCGATTTCAATTAATTAAACGTTAAATTACCCAATTTTGATCACTAAAATTTTTTTTTCGTGAAAGCAGAACTTTGTTAAATGATAACAGGAAACTCCCTAGGAAATCTCATTCAAATCGGAAGGGGTCGATTCCAAATATTTGACGATTTTACATGCAAAACAACATGACATGAATCAAACTGAAGGTACCGGAAAGTTTTAGAGAAAACAAGTAAGAAGAGCGCTTTATATCCTTCTTGAACACGAGTCTTTATTTTTATTTACAATAAGTTATTAAATTTTACATTCGTATCGCACTAAGCCCCGTTTACGGAAACAATCGATTGTATGGGGATTATGTGTTATATTGACTCTATTATGTTTGATCCGACAATTTAATAATTTTAGACAGAGGGACATAATTTCGTACAAACAGGCAGATATACAAATGGACGCACGGACGATGGGCAATTCTAACTCGACTCAGCTCACTGTACTAAGCATTTGTATGTCCATTGTTGAGTCCGTGTCTTCTTCTTCTCACACTTACAAACATCGGACCAAAGTTATAACACTATTTCATGTTCATAGAAGATACACATATATATAACAACTCACTAAACTTTAATTCAAGCACAACTGAGTATAAGAACTTGTAGTTACGTTTCTCTAAAAAACGTTTACTTAATTGCTTCTTATTAACGAACACAACTTACAATGTAGCCTGAATATTTTTATTAAAATGCGGAGTATATACATGTATCATATATATGTGTTACATATATGCATGTGTGTATTATTTTAACTGTATATGTTCGTTAATCCCGGGGCATGAGAGTAGAAGACTTCTTTTTTCTTTGCCATTCTTCATTATCAATTAAACGCTTTTAGTGGTAGACAAATTACTTTAACCTAATACATTTTTTTACCATCTGCAATTTTTGTTTCTTATTGCAGTTTTTGTTTCTTATTGCAGTTTTTAATATAAAAGTTACGAGATGCAAATTTTATAAGTCACAACTACTTGTAAAACTATAAAATTTTATATTAAATTAAAATTGAATGGCGTACTTCAGTACTTTAATAACTGGTCATTGATATAAAGTTTATTCTTATAGATTTCATTGCATCTTCATTAGATATATTTTATAAAATTTTCATGCTTAACTATTTCTAGCAGAGTGGTCGAAAAAAGAATTATACCAGTTTTGCTTGTTCAAAACTATTTGAAAATATAGCTTTGTGTCCCACTAAATTATAGTACAGTGAATTATGCACTTTAAACTCAAAAAATCGTTTTTTTTTTCTAATAACCTATTTATACTGATCTCTGATGAGTGGTTTCACACCAGTAATTTGAAGGTGTTTATATTGGCATTTAATGGTTCCTTCCATGGTAATGAAGTATCAATCAAACATGTTTGAAGCGTTCGAATCAGACTTTCATGAACTTATAGCATTTTCTGAGTAATTTGGCTTCAATGCATGATTTTGTAAATGCGATTTGTATGGGGAAATGTGCCCGCTTTTCGATATCTTCTATGAAAATCACGCATTTCATTTAGTGTATAAGTCATTATATGTTTTCCTCCATATAAAACTGCATCATACGTTATAAGTAGAAAAAGGCAATAGAGTAAATTGTAAAATTCAGGGCGACTTTCAAAAAGTCGAAATACTTGGTCATTCAATAGTTCAATTTCCTGATGTTGCCCATCACTGCATATATAACTTTCCTTTCAAAAGCTTATTACGAGCAATCATAATTTCTTTCCTTATTTGTTGTTGATTTCGTTGTTGTTAGTTAAGCCCAACTTGTTAGCGTACTTGGTTTACTCGGTAACCGTTAGTTATGCAGTGTTTTTGCTTTCTAAAATTTTTCACATCACTTTCCACACTTATAACTTTCATGTTTATTTATTCAGTAAACTGTTAAATAAATGACAGCACTTGAGGCGGAAGTGGCTGCTCGAAGATGTTGTTTTGCAAGACAAAATTGATGCTTGGTTGCTTGATGCTTGGATGAAGGCCGTTCCGTTAAATACCAACGCAAAATGTTTTGTTGACAAGGGGTAAGTATCGTAAATTGCCAGTACGCGGCCGAGTGACCAAAGCGTGATAATATCCTGTGCTTTTGCACCGTGTCCTTTGAAGAAGATGCTTATACCTGCGCGATTTGTTTTGTGATTTTTGTACAGTTTTAATGCTCACGTTGCCCACATTCCTTGCTCATCACTTCACCTTCAATCTATCGTTCTATAGCGCTTAGCAACCTATACATTTCAGCTAGCAAATCGCTTTTTCATTCACCAGCAGATCAAAGTTTTAACTCGGGCAATTGCAATGGGCATCGTAAAGTTTACTTTCTGCACAGAAAGTAGTAACTCGGCAACGACTGACGTTGGTCACCAGTGCACTGTTGTATATCGGACGTTGAATATTTATTGGCGTACGATTATATTGCAAATTAAAAGTTTATCTTGCTGGCGCAGACTGTAAAAGTTTGTTTGTTTATTTACTCGCCCTTCGCACTTACACTTTAAGGTTTATTTGTTTTGTATTTTTCAAATTGCTATTTGTTCAACTCTCGTGGAGCAGTATTTTCAAAAAATAAAAACAAATAAAAACAAGTAAGGAAAGCGCTGTCCACGGCTGTGCCACCGCCTCTATAACGTTCATGAATACGAATCATGATTTTCGCTTTCCAATCTATGTTGACAATATATGCAAACAGAGCAGTATTTGATGTTCTTATCGTTTTAATTGAAATATATATAGCTTAATATTCGTTTATCGGCATGATAAATTGAGATTTTTGAATGAAATATACCTTTATCTGTCGACCGCTCAAGTTCCTTCGTGGATTTATCGTGGTAGCTCTACCTCTTCTCCGTGATTCAAAAAATCCATACGGGAAATGATTATGATGCGCAATAAGCAATATTCCCTCTGGAAAAAGAATCGAAACGAATCCAATTGGAGAGCATATAAACTAATCCGTAATGAGATTACGACCTGTATAAAGCACGAAAAATTAAAATATTTGTTAATTGATGCTAGAGAAAACTTTCAAATCCGCTGTTAGAACTAATACTTGAATGACTCAAATATGTTTCCCTCTATGAACATGAAATGGTATTATAACTTTGGTCGGATGTTTGTAAGTATGAGAAGAAGAAGAGATAGGCCCACTAATAAACATACTGAAATGATCAGGCCGATGAGCTCAGTAGATTTAACTATGTCCGTCTGTCCTTCCGTCCGTCTGTCTGTTTGAACGCAAACTAGTCCCTCAGTTTTAGAGAGATCTCGATCAAATTTGGTATGGTGTCGCCATTTTGTAATATATTAATCATTTGTCGGAAACAACGCGATCAGACTAATACAACACTACATATAATGTGTTTAGTGAAAATCATCAAGACACATTTTTCCGATAAACGGTGTTTGCGCTATGTATCTTCAAATTGACAGGGTGAGACCCTCAAATTTTTCAGAGTTTTTACTTAGTGTAAGGATCGCACATTTAAAACCGTGATGCGTATTCCTGAAAGGTATAAAGCCTTCGGCACAGCCGAATACAGGGCTTTCCTCACTTGTTATATTATTCCTCTACATCCTTCGATACATATATTTTCCATGTTAACTCAGGGATAGTGAAATATTTATAAAACCAGTGTGTACATGTAAGTGATAGTTTGGATGGTTCCTTCTGTTCTGAAAAATTTAGTGATGCTCTCGTGAGTCTTGTTACCCCTCTTTGTGCCAACAATCGTTTAACAGCTTGTTCTACATTTACGGTGTCTATTTGTCACGTGTTTCAGTTCTAAACTGTGTCGAAATCAGATACCGGTAAAGTTTGTGAAAATAATCGATCCGTAAATTCTGTACTTTGACACGCATCCTCAATCATCATAAGCTCATGCTTCACTGATACGTACAAAAACGATGCGTCTTATTGCCAAAACCAAGTCAGCGCACTACCCCACTGCATTTCGACCTATAAGTATATTGCCCACACTTTCGAAAGTCTTCGAGATATTGTTGTCAGAACAAATTCTTGCCCCCATTAATAAGAAAACCAGGCTGTCCCCTTATCAACCAGGCATCGTATCAAAGCACAGACGACCCTAGCATCCCGGTCACGCATCGCTGCGTCGCAGAGCTTATAAAAGACTGATCCCAGTTTTAACCAGTTTAGTAAATATGGATCGTTTATTGCAGCACTCATTAGCGCCTTTCCTTTGAAACCTAAATTGTACTTACACTTTTTGCGCCACCTTGGTCCACATATTGGTCGATACTTACACCGAAACTGGTGCAGTCCTATCTTTAGTTTAATGTAAAACGTCTAGCGGTGAAAGTTCCGTTCGATTCCATGTAGAAGTTTTTGATTTATGCGCACGCAACCATACAGACTTACAAAAATTCTAAAAACTATTTATTTTGATTCTATTGGCTTAATAATGATCCCTTATATCAAATTTTCTTGAAATTCCGCAATCTACAGACATCGACCTGCTACAATTTTATTATATGTAGAAATTAGGTGACCCTTTGAACAAACCCAATTGACCTTTTTATGCCTACTTGACTTCTCTAAAGCATTTGACTCTTTGAAGCATGGCTTGCTTTCCATAAAGCTAAAAAATTATTGTGTTTTTCGAGACTCCTCAAGGCGTCTCATGCGAAGCTGTTTTATAGCGTGTCAAAGTTGGCTCCGAGTTTTCTGGTCGGAAATCATTTCTGGCTGGGACACCACATGGATTCATATTGGGCCCACTCTTATATATGCATGCATATGCTGATGATATCCAGCTATATCTATCTGGAAATCAAGAGGACTTATCTCCTCACATGTAAACATTTAAAAATGACTTAACATTTATCTTTTCATGGCCGAGGAGAAAATAATTATCTCTTTAAAGTGATAAGTTGTATGTGTTAGCTATAGCTAAAAACCAATAAATTTTTTAAATATTCCTACTTTATACATTCCCATCCCATACATCTATTCCCATTTTGTTATAGCTAACAATTGTTATACTTCAATAGAAAATTTGGCACTCTAAATTGTTATAGGTATGCACAGATAACAGTGGCAATCGGAAAGCTTTTTTAGTTCACCAACCAAAAGGTGAATAGCTGTCAAAGAAAAAAAGTGTCAAACAAATTCAAAATTTTATTATCCAGTTCTTAATATGAATATTGGTCGGATAGTTGGTTAGGTTTGACGAGTCCCTGTGATCCAATAGTTCTCGTTTTTGCTACAGCATTTTGTCAGTTGGCCAATGAAGGTTGTAAAAACATGTGCCAAATTCTCAAAGGCGAATTCAGAAATTTGACGTGCTTCCCGAGTTCAATGGAACATAGATCCGAAAGGCTCCCAAAGAAGGGTTTCGGCAGAAATTGGTTCTGCTGCAGGAGTGCGCTGGAACATCATACATAAGGTGCTCTGACATTTAACCCACTCCAGAAAGAGTGCAGCTGCATCAGAACAGATACTATGAGGATTCAGCGCCCTTAATTGTAGGAGCGCCACGGGCACACTATACAGGACTGCTAACCCAGCATTGACGCATGCAGACACTGATAAGTTCCAAGGGTGCAATGACCTCCTCCGCTTCTGAGACATCAAGAGGCGATACACGTCTTGTCAATTTAAAAGCATTTCGCTTTCCTTTATCTTACGATGTCCCGGGACCCAAATCTCTGCACTGACCAACCATGCCGACGTCAGAGAAGATTGCTATACTTTTGTCGGCTAAGTCCGCATGCAAAATCATATTCATGACTCTTGAACGATCAAATAATTTCCTGGTACCTTTTTGAATTAGTTAAGCATCAAACAACAGCTTTTTTACCATAGCATTACATTCATTAAATACATAATAAAATGCAACTTACCTGATTATCTGAAGACTACCATAAAATATGTAAGAAATATCCAGTCTGCCTTCCTATAAACCTGAAACATACAAGTGTAATTTGTATTATAAAGGCATACAACTTTATAATTGGTAATGATGTTGAAACCTGTAAAGAAAATATATTCAAACAAAAATTGTACAATTATTGCAGAACCCTACCAATTTAGTGCAGCATAGGCAGGATTCACAGCAGTAATGTAGCGCCAGTATTCCCGCACGCATACAAAAAGTTGCCGAAACTCATCACTCGGTCAAATCAGTGCAATGCCGCTTAGGTGTTGTCTTCGCGCTTTACATGCGTAAATGGCCTTCATATTACAGTGAACTAGCGCAAACACTGTGTGGGTATAATATGGAAGTCTGCCACAGATTTCTACGGTATGGTGGTTTGATAAGTAACTAGGTTAGAACTTACAGTCTAGTTATAATATATAACTTATAGTCTAGTTATATAAGTCTATAATGTAAATAGGTATAAGCTAGGCTTAAGATACGTTCTAATAAATAAATAAATAATAAACACGTATTTTAATGATGCTAACGTTTAGTAGCATTCTCTTGTGTGAGTCTTTTCAGGAGCCTCAACGCTCGACTTCTCAACGCCCTCAGACGTTGTTTCTTTGATGAATATAGTCTTCCCGAAGGTTCCCTAGCTAATCTCCATGTACTTCACCATAACTGTCTTCCCAAACACCATTGCTAGAATCGGGCGAATAACGTCTTTGCACACCTTCCCAACTTTTTACTTAGCATTATTTTGCAGGCATACAGAGCCACGAATGCAACCATATGTCCAACCGACTCTACGCTACAAATTAACCTGTCCGTTTGACTTATGTTTTAAATAACTCATTCCATTTCAGAGCGGTTCTACTTTTGGCCATCAAAAAAAGTTGAGTTACAACTTGTTTATAGAGGCTTGCGCTCGACAGCGCTATCTCTGCCCATCCACTAAGCATCTTAAATGCACTATGCGTGGTCCCACTGATCAGGTCGATGCAGATAATGATAGTTTACGAAATAATCTGTCTATGATAAAGAGCAAGGGCAGAGGTATGATGACGCAGTTATTCCACAGATATGTTGTGGTCTCACTAGCTCCACAATTTGGGATTATATTTTTACTACAGAATCGACCCTATCCAGTTTAAAACGCGGTATTCAACAAAAACGGCATACAGAGCACCTCCTAACGCTTCCAGAGGCTCGCATAAATTGTACCTCTGTCGTGAACATATGCATATTATTAAACATTGTTACATACTCAGTAGATCATAACTCAAAAATGGTGATAATTGATATGGAAAAAGCTTTCGAATTTTTCCAAGCATACATAAACATATCTATTGTCACCATTATAACAGTAGAAATGAGTTTAATTTTGTTATAGTTCAAACACAGGGCTGTTAAACAGCATTCAAAATTAGTGTCAAGCAACCTTAAAATTTCAATAAGATATATCAAGACGAGCGTACATACCCCATTAATTGTCTTCTTTCCTTCTGCACAATTCGGTATACACAAGTCCTTATCCATATCGATGCAATTTTACCGTTACGCCCTATCGCTAGACGCATCAAATTAATATGCTCTACTAGCTATTCACAGCTGATTATAAAAAGACATTGAGCTTAGCTTTCACAAAGAAAGTTAACAACAGCAAGGTCTATGACTACTCAAGCAACGAAGTATCACTGCTGAGTGCAGCGGTAAAAAGCAATCAAACTTTCCGAGTTGTCCATTTATTGCTTTCCCGCTGATTACGCTGAGCGGACGTAAGCGTGCAACTTTTACATTCGAGTGAAAAATAATAGATATTCGTAATATCAAATTTCAAATTGTATTTTTATATTGGTGATTCTATACAAAGTGTTTCATTCTTGTTTTGTTTAACTTTGTTCTAAGTTGCAGCAGCGTAAGGATTTTTGGAATCCAAATAAAAAATATTATTTGTGTTGCTTTATATCCTTAACTAAAAACAAAGCAGAGAGTTAGTCTTAGTTCGGGTCACACTAAATATTGTATAGACACCAGTTGATACCAATTTGTGAGCTATTGTGGCATCTCAGTTAAACCGTTGTGTTTTCATTAGTTTTAAACGTATGAAAGCGAGGGTTGGTTAAGTTTCCTTAAGAGCTCTCATGGCTTGTAAACTCTTTAAAGTTTCATTTTCATATATGGAAGGGCACTACTCAATCTCAAGGTTTTTTGAAAAGAGGAAACTAAGATCGTGACGTCAACAAATTTTCATTTATTGGCACCTAAGCGGCCAATAATTTTGCCGTTGTGTAACAAAACAAACCAGTCATACTTCTTAAGCGATTGTTCAGGCCGTGTGGAAAACTAAGGGAGGAAAATTCAGGCCACACATGTTTTTTCCATCTCAGTCTATACCCTGTCCTTCGTCTACTGTTTATTTCGATTGTCGGTGGAAAAAAATTTTATTGTCGGATATTCTATGTACACTTACATAATATGACTTTTTCAACCTATCCATCGAGCTATGCCGCGGGAAAGAGCAAACAACTTTCGGTGCTTTTCCTCTCTAATTTCGTAATGGTCATCCAATTTTCATTCGACATTTTCCATAATTCCAAGGCATTCATCGAACTGTTATGATGAGAGACCTTTATAGAGAGATTTTTGTTCATATAGAGAAGACTGTGCTTCTCAGTTGCTGCTCAGTACAAAGTGACTTGTTGGCTTGAATGTGTCTTAAGCCTTACGCTCGCCGTTTACCAGGTAGCTCTATCGCCCCTGTAGTCTTTATCAATGGTCTGGAAACTCTACTTTATCTGCTGCATGTTTTGGTCACGTTTGAGTTGGTTCTTTTTATTATTTATTTAAGTAAATAGAAAGCATATATTTGTTATTTAGTTTTTTGTATATAAAATGTTTACATCTTGAGCAAATGCAAAAAAACAAAAAAGAAAAAAAAAATTGTGATAATGGAGCTTAGTAAGGTGTATAAACACAATTCTGGTAAAAACTTAATTACATTCCACATAGACTTTGGCTTTTGTTTCCATAGATATGCCTATAGTATATGCACGAACATGCCACAGACTACAGATTTTATTGAAAACAAACTTTTAAGCTTTTGAAATCATAACGTAAATAAATTTTCCACATCTCTTGTTTATTTCTATATATAAATAACAATAGCACAATGCGCAAGTAGAGCAATTGGAATTAACCCCTAGCAACCATGGTTAACTACTCCAGACGAGGTGAAAACTGGAAGTCCAACACCAACACTTTTTTTTCCTGAATATCAACAACAACGACCCTACCAGAAATAGCTAACCACCTCTGCTAAGATGAGAACGCGCATTTCAATGGAATTCATGCCAACTACCAAATCGCTAAAGACCGGGATAAACAGTGCGTACCGCTAACTAGCAAACTGGATAAATAGTGGTATCTTTTTTTCGGAGAGCTGCATACTTTTAGGCGCTTTGAATTTTTTCAATACAAATTCTATATACATATGTACAGGGTGTTTTTTTTACAGGTTTGTTTTTCGAATAGAGATAAAACTGGCATTTTGTGGTCAAATCTGGCAACTCTAATGTCATTTATGTTCAGTTTGGTTTGCCATTTCATCATGAACAGGTTGACAAAAGAACAACGCTTGCAAATCGTGCAAATTTATTTCGAAAATAATGGTTCAGTTCGCGAAGTTTACCGTGAGCTCTGTCCATTTTATGGTCGACATAATCGTCCATCAGAGCAATTAATTCGGTTAACCATGGATCGTTTTCGCACTACGTTTACTCTATGTGATAATACGCATCCGCAGAGACGTCGAACAGTGCGCACCGAAGAAACAATTGCCGCTGTAGAGCAAAGTGTTGAAGAGGACCCGAATGAATCGATTCGCCACCGTGCACAGCAATTGGAGCTTTGTCCATCAACTTTATGGAAGATTTTGCGCAAAGATCTTGGCTTGCGACCTTACAAGATCCAGCTTGTGCAAGAATTAAAGCCGCGAGACCATGCAATGCGTCGTGATTTTGGTGTATGGGCCGAAAATGAGATTGATTTCGATGCTGATTTTCATCGCAAAATTTTGTTCAGTGATGAGGCTCATTTTTGGTTGAATGGCTACGTCAACAAGCATAATTGCCGCATTTGGAGTGAAGAGAATCCACATGAGACCCTTGAAACGCCATTACATCCACAAAAACTGACTGTTTGGTGTGCTCTATGGGCTGGTGGAGTCATTGGGCCATACTTCTTCCGCAATAATGCTGGAGAGGCAGCTACCGTTAATGGAGACCGGTATAGAGCCATGATAACCGACTATTTTGTTCCCGAATTGGATGGCATGAATGTGGATGAGTTGTGGTTCCTACAAGACGGCGCTACATGCCACACAGCGCACGTCACAATCGATTTATTGAAGGAAACATTCGATGAGCGCATAATTTCGCGGAATGGACCTGTCAATTGGCCACCAAGGTCGTGTGATTTGACACCATTGGATTATTTTCTTTGGGGATATGTGAAGTCGCTCGTCTACACCAACAAACCAGAAACGTTAGGGGAATTGGAAGCCAACATTCGTGGCGTTATTGCCGACATACGGCCCCATATGCTCGAAAAAGTGATTGAAAATTGGACCTGTAGAATTGGCTTTATTCGAGCCAGCCGCGGCGGCCACATGCCCGAAATCATATTTAAACATTAATGGCATAAAATTATCCTTCCAATATAGCCAAATTGATGGACCTTAAAACGATTTTCTTGTGTTTTATTTCAATTGGACGTTCTATACCCCTAAAAAAAACACCCTTTATTAGCGTGGGTATTCAGAAAAAGTCGATGGTGGTGTAATGCGGCTTTTCACCTTCACGGAAGTGTTTAGACATCATTAGTAGGAATTTGTATGAAATATAAGAAGTGCCTAAAAGTAGGCAGGCTCGGAAACCGCACACCTGCACCGGGTAGCAATTTAAACTTGGATAAAAAGTGAACGGTTCCCGACAAAATTTCGCAACTTCATTACAAATTTTTGTCACCCACTCTTTATCTATGTTTTTTATCCCGAAAAATATTTGTAAAAGTAAAAGTACACCGAGAAGCAATTTAAATTTAGATAAAGAGTGAACTTCTCCGAACAAAGTTACCCACTTTTTTATCCACCAATTCGGTAACCCAAAATAACTGTTTATCCAGATTTTTGCCCGTTGCTGGTTGGCAGGGTTACTTCAAAGCAATCATACAGAAACAGATTAATATACGCCCACGAACACTGAGTGGAAGTAAATCATTTTAACACCAATTTCAAGTTAACACAAAAGTAAATAAAATAATTGTGAAATGGAAAAGTTAGATTTGTTGATGCCATTATTTGTACATTTTCAATTTGTTCAGCTAGCGCCTTTGTGTATGCTGGTGTCCATATAAATAAACAATGTAAGGATGTAAGTTGGAAGCAAACTTTTTTTTTAATAACATTCCCTTCGAAAAAGCAAGTTATTTGATAAAAAGCAAAGTTGATTTACTGCTTTTATTTCTCAAATCAAGCAAATAAATATTATCAAAATACTAATTATAATTGAACTCTTGTGTTATGAAGAAGCATAAAACATGCTATAGCGATTTTGCTAAATGCGATCTATTTTTCTAGATTCTTTAAGTCTGGAAAGCAAAAAGTGGTTCATTTACAACTTAGTTCGAAGAAGTGTATACAGAAGAGAAAAGAGTATGAAAAACAAATAACATTTTTATAAAAATTCAATTTTTCATTACCAAATGCATACATAAATAAAGCGGAAAAATTTACGAGAAAAGTCAACTGAAATCAACTGTCATTCTGCGCTGCCCATTTTTCATTCAAACACAAACATTGTGGTAATTTATCATCGCAAGTTGTTACAACTCAAATTTTTTCTCGGTGAATACTCTTGTTGTTTTGAATTTCGATATTTTCTAACGACTTTTTCCATTGTAGATGGAAGCACTTATAGATGCAGCACACATGCGAAAGAGAGATAGATCTATTTGTAACTAATTAAGATAGGTAAACATTAAATATTCGGCTTTCCATGTCCGATTTGCACAGAATTTGGTGAAAAGTTTCTTAAATCATAAAACAAAGTTCTTCTAAAGAAAAATATTAAAAAATTTTTTTTTTCGAAAGTTATGGAATTTCAAAATTTCACCTTTTTTCCTCTTTTTTTAAGTATATTTTTGCAATATTTCGGAAACTGCGGAAGTTAAAAAAATAAACTATGGCACATTCGAAAGCAATATTTAGAGGTATTCAAAAAAATAGTTTGAAAAAAATTTAAAAATTTCTAACTAGAAAATTTTCGATTTATGGAAAAACAATTTTTATTTATAATTTTTGAAAATCAGAGGGTGAATTTTTGAACTTTTTCCAAAAAATTTGTTTAACTTTCTAGTCGATTTCATCTATTTAAATGCAAAAAATACTCACTTTTCATCACTGAAACATTTTTTAGTGATATGGAATGTGAAAAAAATGCTTAAAGTATGTTTACAATTTGTTTTTTGTACATTTTTGTCTTTTCGTTCCATTAGCACCACAAAAAACTTTCTATGATCAAAATTGGGTCATTTTGTGTTTAGCTAGTTGCATTCGACTCTAACGTTAAAAATACTATAAAAAAGTTAAAAATTCATATTTTATATTTCAGGTATAATAAAGAAAAAATTCCAAATTTTTTTCAAAATATTTTTTTTAACCTGTGCGTATCCCATTTGAAAGCGCTAAAGTATATTTTTTAACTTCAGTAGTTCCCAAAATATTGCAAAATAATCTTTCAAAACAGTAAAAAGAGCAAAAAAGTTAAGTTTGTAAATGGCATAATTTAAAAAAAAAATATTAAATTTTTATTCTGGGTTTAATTATAAGAGGAAACTCTTCACCAAATTTTGTTCGGAAGGCATAGATTCCAACTATGTGACGCTTTGACATGGAAATACACATAGAGCATATCAGTATTACGATGACGTCACATGCTATACGTCGGAATGCATGTCTATGGTGCTTTTATACTAAGAAATAACTACTATGCGTTAGTATATTCAAGTATGTGCAGAGATTTTGGTAATTTGGTCTAAATTATTTAATTCATGATTTGTCTAAAAAATTGGCCATTTTAAAGTGAACAGTTTTAAAGTAGTATTAACTATAAAGCACCACTTCAACGTAATCAAGACTTGATGATAAAAAAACGATATTTTTGGCAATATATCCCCGAAGAGATTAAAGCTGAGTTTCTTCACCAATTTGTGGTATTGCTGCTTCTAATTTTGCCTACAAATTGTCGGGACCTACAGTTTTTGCCGACTTCGAACTTCATCTACAAAGCAGATGAATTTTTGCTTAGAAGCCACCATGTCAGAAATATACTCGAAAAGTTTGCTAAGCCACTGTTGAGGGGCGTTCCTGTTTTTGAAAAACCTTTTTCAAACCACTTTTGTTTCGGCAATTGAAAATATTTTACTTAAATTTTATATTTACAACAAAGCAACAAATTTCACTATAGCAAATCGTGGCAAAGATATGACCAAGACAAATTTACTGCCTTAAATTCCCGCTGTCACCTCATGGTTCCATCTGCAATTTGTTTATATCGTAAACATTCTTGTCAACGCAGTGGCTGTACGAAAAAGTCAATACTTAGTTGTAGGTTGATTTTGTGCTTAGAAGTATCCACAACTTTGAAGTTACATTTGAGTAACATTAGTTAGTCGCTCATATCATCATTAGTCACGATCAAGTTTTGAAAACTTTGAGGTTGGCATACTCGTAACCGAAACCGGTAATGCTACTTAAAATCTAAATAACTTCAAAGTAACCATTAATTGTAGAAACTATCAAACATCGACTGCGAATTTCTCAAATAAAGTTACTTATCGTTCCATGCTAAAGCTCCAGTCTTATTATTTTGGCGCTGGTTACGATGGAAGTAATAAATAGCCGAAACCGAAGTAGGCAGCGGATTTTTAATACTGCTCTATAGATTCGAACCCGGAAACAGAAGCCAGGTACATGCGACACCTAGTTAAGCTTAAAAGTGAAGTCTATTAAAATTATAAAGATATTTTAATCTGTGCTGGAATACAGAAATCGATCTGTGGAGACAGAACTTAAAGGAAATGTGACACACTATGCACAAAAGTGGCACCTTTAATTTGGAATATATCCTTTAAGCATTTTCGAAAAAGTATTTGTTAGATTATTTGTAATACCACAAAAAGTGTAACAATTGTCTTTGATCTGTCCATATTTTGTGTTTTTTTTTTGTTCTTTAATCCTATAGGGCTAAAATTTTCGAACAATAACCCAACAAGCAAAGTAAACTTAAAATAAATCTTTAAAAAGCTTTCCGAAATAAATATAAAGCCTACAAAATTCTGATTTTTCGATTATCAAACGTTTGAAAATAAGAGTTTTATAACCAAAGCGCCACATTGATTAAAAGCTTATCAATTTAAGCATAAACAAAATTTTCAAAGAAACATTTTTATAAATGTTTTTTCTAAAACTTTATTCAAACTATATTTTAATATTAATTAGTTATTGTAACAAAATAAATAAATGAGTTGTAATCATATATTGAATGCTGCAACTTAAACCAATTACTAGCAGATTGCGGAAGTGGTTAAGATGCAGCCATGATTTGGCTTTTTCGTCGTCATGCTCGTGTTAAATTTTTTTCTGAAAAGAATTGGAAATATTTTGAGTTGAAAAGAAAAAAACTGACGAATAGTTGTTTCTGAGTTTTTGTAAACATTTGAATATCGCTTTTGAAGTGAAATGATTATAGTTTTTTCTAAAAATTTTTAAAAAGTTAACTGTAAACTTTCAAAAAATTAAAACTGGAAAAGCTTACATACCGTTTGTTGGAGCAAGTGTACTTTAAATTATTTTTAAAAACATTTACAGAAATGCTTGTTGGGAATTTACAAAAAAGTTTAATTATATTTATCTCGCAAATGACAACAATTTTTAAAAGAAGACTCTTTCTACTGATCGGCTATTGATTTCAAACAACCGGAAGCGTAGTTGCTTTGGAAACGAATTTAAACTGTCGTGCAAAAAAAAAACATGACTAGAGATTAGCGATTGCAAAAATATTAGAATACAGTTTCAATTATAAGAGATGCATATTTTTTAAATTTTCATTTGTAAATGTTAAATTTACATCCTCGCTTTCGTTACTGTCTAAACGCAACCTTTGTTATCAGCTGATGTATTCCTAACATGATAGTTCGTTGGTGATTTTTTACTTTCTTTTTTCAATTTTATTATATTTAGAAATACATTGTATATTGAAAACTGAGTCTTTGTATATAAAACACAGGCCAGGTTATGCAAATACACCTACACATACGCCTCCAATTTTATTGCTGCTATTTGCTTAAGCGTGTGCAATAGAAATCATAAAAAAGTAGTTAAACTCGACAATAACATCAAATTCGCCTTTTATTTTGCAGGCTATGTCCTCTTCCCTTTTGATCAGACAACTTTTGCACACCCACTACAACGATTTCTGCCGCAGCCGTTGGCTGTTTTATCACCGCCCACATTTTTCTTTTGTTTTACACTTTGGTATAGTAATTTCTTTTTATGTCGCATTTTTTGCCCGTAGTATTTTCACTTCATTTTTATTTTCCTTCGAGTTTTTGCTTTTATTTTAAAATTTTTACAAAAGAGACTTCTGGCCTTTGGTTTACTGCGATAGCGGTTAAACTGGCGTTGGTGTTGACATTGTTTTGACAGCTAGATACGATTTAAGTGTGATACTTGCATTTGTTTTAGTTAGTTTTTGATATTTTTATACTCAGCTGAGTATAGCTCACAGAGCATATTAATTTTATATAAACGGTTTTTTTCGTCATTTCGATGCTAGCTCAAACAAATTGTTGAATTGAATATATTGGTTGTTATCACGCAAGCGAAAAGTTCGCATTTTATTTCAAGGGAAATTTTTAATTTTTTAAAAAATTTCATTTTGTTACGAGAAAAAAAATTAAAAGGAAATTTAAAATTTTTGGTATATACATTTTATTATTTTATTCTCTCATAAGTCGGCAAGCGTAAGAAAAAAATTTATTTCTAAGGAAATTGAAAATTTTTGAAAAAAATTTAATTTTGATATTTTATTCATAGGTCGCTTAGTGCTTATGAATAAAAAGGTCTGCTGCTTTTTATGCATCGAATATTTTTGCAAACACGAAAAAAAGAGTTCATTTTATACAGGGTGGCTGATGAATTTTGCTACATTAAGAAACTCAAATAATTTTTTTTTCAGTGTATGGAATTCATTTTTCTTTTATTCATGTTAAAGCTCATTAAATTTTATTAAATATAGCTTAATTAGTTTTAAAAATAATGGAATTTAAATGCCCCCCCTGCTCGTCGATGCATGTGCGGCATCTTACCAAAAAGTTGTTCATTACTGCTTGGAGAGTTGAGACAGGAATAGCCGCAATTGTTCCTCGAATGGATTGCCTTAGTTCATTCAAATTTGTTGGTTTTGCTTTGAAAACTTCCTGTTTGCAATAACCCCACAAGAAAAAGTCAGGTGCAGTAAGGTCAGGCGACCTGGGTGGCCAACGGAATGTGGAGTTTCTGGATATCAGCTTATTGGGAAATTTTCGTCGCAATTCTGTCATAACAGGTTGGGCTATATGAGGAGCTGCACCATCTTGCTGAAACCACACAGAGTTGAAAGAAATTCTCATTCGGCGTAATTCTGGATAGAAAAACTCTCTCAACATGCTCAAGTAACGGTCTCCAGTAACCGTAACGGTGTGACCGTTTTCTTCGAAGAAGTAGGGCCCGACAATGCAGCGTGATGAAACTGCACACCACACTGTCACACGAAGTGGATGCAATTCCGTCTCATGGAGTATCTGTGGGTTGGAAGCACTCCATATTCTACAATTTTGTTTGTTTATGTTGCCGTTTAAATCGAAATGGGCCTCGTCAGACATGAAAAGACAGCTCAACATGTTTCCATCCTCTTCCACCATTTGAAGCATCTTCTGGCAAAATTCCAAGCGAATCGGCAAGTCTGCAGCGTTCATTTTGTTGGCCATTTGAATTTTATATGGGAATAAGTCCAAATCTTTGTGCATAATTGACTGTAATGACTGTCTGCTTACACCCATTTGAGCAGATAAGCTTCTTGTCGAAACACGTGGATTGTTTTGTATGGCAGCAGCTACAGCAGCGATTGTTTCCTCCGTTCGAACTGAAGGGTTTCGATGGTAAGGTCTTCTGTTGACTGTCCCATGCTCGGCAAAATTGTTTACAAGTCTTATTATGGTCCATCTGTTCGGAGGATTGCCGCCAAACGTGCGCCTATACTCTCTTTGAACCGAAACTACGGACTCCAGTGCGTGAAAGCGGCGGACAATCCAAATTCTTGTTTCAGTGTCCCAGTTATCCATTTTTGTTAAATGTAAAAGTCAATCTGCAAAATAAAAAAAAAATTAACCAGATTCATTAAATAGAAAAAAAGTTATTTAATTTTTTTTTGGTAGCGGCTTTCATCAGCCACCCTGTACAAAGTAAAATTATAATGGCTAAAACTTTGTGCCTGAATTGAAATGGTGGCATTTATGTAATTTTGTTTTGTATATTTTTGAAAATTGGCGTGTTAGCCACTTTTTATTGTGTTAGTTTTACAAATATTCATGATCATAAATCAAAAACCATTTCAGATATCATAGCAAAACTCGGCACAAATGCTTTCATAATTGCAAGGAGTGTAAAGGATAAATTTTTATTTATCAGCCAAACGCATCACTAACAGGATTTTTTTGAATAGGTCGGTTCCTGGTCCACTTCCCGGAAAAAAGGTATTCTAAATTTTAGCAAAGGCAAATGCCTACCAAGTTACCGAATTTTAATCAAATCGCATCATAAATAAGATATTTTTTGAAAAGTTCGGTTTCTGGTCCGATTTTCCGGAATCACATGAATCTGTTACCTATTCTATGCTCCTGAGAATAAGTGTACAAGATTTCGTAAAGATCGGCTAAGTAGGTTAGACGTTAAAGACCCACAAACAAACTCACAAACTTACGCATTTATATGCGTCTAAAGGATCATAGACGAATGAAATAGAAAATATTTATTTATTTTATAAAAGCTTATACAATAATACAAATTATTATACAAACTAAAAATAAGACAGCGCTAGCGGCATAAGCTTTCGGCTGAAAGAAAATATGAAAAACAAATGTTATAATAATTCTGTTTTACATTTAAGTCTCATTCTCATATGAAATAATATACAAATTATCCTTTTTAAATTGGGCGTGACACCGCCTCTTTTCGCGGACATTAGCTAGAAATAGGTCGATAACCATGCCCACATTCCATATAACGTTATAGTGATAAGGCTCTAAAACAAAAATTAACTCAATTGAACTAGGTGTCAAAGGGAATAATAATCCCACCATTGCTGCTGAAACTCGCAGCTATGTATTTAACATTCTCTTATACCCAAATTTAGACTCACTTACTTGTCGTTATAATTTTGTAATCCTTTTTCGCTATCTATGTTTGTTGTCGCTTTAATAGCTAAAGCGTGTATTTTTTATGATTCTATTGTTTGTGATATAAAATTCTGTTTCAGAGTTGTAATAATACTTAGTAGCAGCGCCTTTTATACCTTTTATAAAAATTAATCGATTGTTCATTAGTACCAAAAGGAAATGAGATAATGCTATCAGAACTACGATCCGAGAAGATTACAACAGCCGGTTCTATCGCACCGGAATGACCCGGTTTTTTTCACCCGGCCAAGGGCTGTTATTTCAGTGTAACCCTGTCCAATCTGGAGCAGGGCGAAGCACTGTTAACAACAACAACAACAACAAGATTAAGCCATTATCGGCTATCCATAAGAATGTGAGATAAGGGACAAAAGGCTTTGCCAACTTCCATACAAATCGAATTTTCCATAGTGCATAGTTCTGGTAGTAATCACACTAGACCAGAAATTCGATAAGAAGATACATGACAGTGATCTTTAATAGGTCGAGAAAAATCAATTTAGCTCAATGACAATAATTAGCTACAGAAGGAAATCACTCTCACCAGCTCGTTTCATCTATGGGCAATTTAAGTAGCGTTCTTAAGAGATGTTGCAGCGAGAAAGCTTTTTATTTTTGGTCAAAATAAAATCACCAGGGTGGTCGTATATCCCTTGCTATTCAGAAATATTTAAACACGCTTGTAAGCACAAAACTAGCAAATAAGTTCTTTTTGTTGAAAGAATTATTATTAGAAATGGAGTTATTGTTTTTCCGGCCTCTATATAGTTTTGATTATTCATGGGCTCAATGCCAAAATTTCTTATTTTTGTTGTTATTTGTAATATTTTTTTATTTTAATTTTTATATTCTTTATCATTTTTTTTTTTTGATTAATTATTAAAAGCTTTTATTAGCATAGAAAAGAGAATTTAGAGACAAAGTTTCGTAGCCTACATAACCTCTTCGTAAGAAAAATTTTGGCACGTTCTGGTTGCCATTGGGCTATCAGAACGATATATGTATTCTTTGTCAACCAAGCTCTTATTTCTATTAATTTCCGTAAGTGCCGGGTTGGAGTAAAATAATAAGGTCACATTTTTTTTTATCTAAACGTGAAGCACTGTTTATGTTTCTTTTTTATCAGTGAGATTTCATAAAGCTGCGAGCTATTAAGGTATATTTTCATTATTCACCATACATTTTTGTTTATATTTTTTTTCCTACTTTTTCTCTCTAAATGTTATGCGATAAAAGAGATTTCAATTAAATTTGATGTGTCAAGTTTTAATAATCATCCTTTTTGTTCCCTTTATAAGCTTACAGAAAAATAAAAAGATGATACACACATTTTTAAGACTACCTTTATATTTATGTCGCCAAAAAATAGCAGCAAATTTGTTCCTAAACAAAGACATGGTATCTGTGAAATTTAGTTTTGTAAACGTGCACTGCACCTTTATATTTTAAAATCATTATTAATCAGATTACAGTGGTTATTATTAAAATGTTAAGACTTAAACTCACAAATAAAATGCCTTTGTTTAAGGACATAAATATAAAGATAGTCTTTAAAAATTTGTTATTAACATTTTATTTTCTATTTTTTAATGGAACCTACAAATAGAAAATTGCAATTACAATTTGAGTTTGAGGGCCATATCTGCGTATTTCACAGGGTACTTCGCATTCAAAAGAATCAAATTCTCGCAAAATAGATGGATGCTGCTCCGATAATAGGTTTTAGTGGATATGTTCTGTGATAGTGGGGACACATGTCAAGTTTGAAGTCTAAAGCTCACCGGGAAGTTACTAGAAATCGATCGGAGGATTTCCCTTGGTTTTCAAAGATTTTTATCAATTTTAAGTTATCTCGATTAGACTAAGTGCTAAGATTTAAGTCTCTAGCTCACCAAGAAGTTAGTTAACAATTAATGGCAAGATTCAAAATTTCAAAGGAGTTTTCAAAACAGATTGATCCGTGGCGAATAGCGAAATTTTTCTTACGAAATATTGCATTGCCACCGCGTTCTGAAGTGAGGCATCTAGAAGAATTTTGTGAACAGCGGATTGCATGGCAGTTCATAGTTGATCTTTCCGTCAAGTTTCAATCTTTAAGCCTACTGGAAAGTTACTTAATAATCAAGCGCAATATATCAAATTTAAAATAAATTTTTCGTATATCTCGATCCGTGCGCCACACAGCGAATATTTTTTGTTGTATTTTATCAAGCATATTTCTGGTAATAATTGTAATCTCTTCGTTTTTGTATCTTAGACGGTATCTGATTTATGATTACTAATATTTTTGAAACTCACTTAATCAATAGTGTCCGGTGCCAAACCCATCGTAAAAAAATTTAAGGAAATAAGTTAATAGAAGAACAAAGTTTAAATAAATTTTTTGACGAAACGCGTGGCGAGCTCAAGTATTGTACGAAATTAGGCCTCTTAGCATGTTCTCAAAGAAGGTGCTGGTACCTGAGCGTGCCAGATTAATATCCGGGTTGAGATAGACCACCGCAGTAATGACCCCTTAACACTTCTAAAGGTTTTACTTCTGCAAACAAACCAGCAAAACAACAATAATATGAGTGATTTCTTTGTCATATAGATTGTATTCAAGTAGACATCTAATAAATATAACTTGTACATATGCATGTAGAAAATTGGTAAATAAAATAAGTATAAGAAGTGAGTTATTTATTTTCTACAAAAACATTATTAAAATCCCATTATGAATAATTAAATTAATTATACAGTTTACAATATTAGTATGTGTTTCTTCGTGACATACAGGGTGTTTTTTTTACAGGTTTGTTTTTCGAATAGAGATAAAACTGGCATTTTGTGGTCAAATCTGGCAACTCTAATGTCATTTATGTTCAGTTTGGTTTGCCATTTCATCATCAACAGGTTGACAAAAGAACAACGCTTGCAAATCGTGCAAATTTATTTCGAAAATAATGGTTCAGTTCGCGAAGTTTACCGTGAGCTCCGTCCATTTTATGGTCGACATAATCGTCTATCAGAGCAATTAATTCGGTTAACCATGGATCGTTTTCGCACTACGTTTACTCTATGTGATAATACGCATCCGCAGAGACGTCGAGCAGTGCGCACCGAAGAAACAATTGCCGCTGTAGAGCAAAGTGTTGAAGAGGACCCGAATGAATCGATTCGCCACCGTGCACAGCAGTTGGAGCTTTGTCCATCAACTTTATGGAAGATTTTGCGCAAAGATCTTGGCTTGCGACCTTACAAGATCCAGCTTGTGCAAGAATTAAAGCCGCGAGACCATGCAATGCGTCGTGATTTTGGTGTATGGGCCGAAAATGAGATTGATTTCGATGCTGATTTTCATCGCAAAATTTTGTTCAGTGATGAGGCTCATTTTTGGTTGAATGGCTACGTCAACAAGCAAAATTGCCGCATTTGGAGTGAAGAGAATCCACATGAGACCCTTGAAACGCCATTACATCCACAAAAACTGACTGTTTGGTGTGCTCTATGGGCTGGTGGAGTCATTGGGCCATACTTCTTCCGCAATAATGCTGGAGAGGCAGCTACCGTTAATGGAGACCGGTATAGAGCCATGATAACCGACTATTTTGTTCCCGAATTGGATGGCATGAATGTGGATGAGTTGTGGTTCCAACAAGACGGCGCTACATGCCACACAGCGCACGTCACAATCGATTTATTGAAGGAAACATTCGATGAGCGCATAATTTCGCGGAATGGACCTGTCAATTGGCCACCAAGGCCGTGTGATTTGACACCATTGGATTATTTTCTTTGGGGATATGTGAAGTCGCTCGTCTACACCAACAAACCAGAAACGTTAGGGGAATTGGAAGCCAACATTCGTGGCGTTATTGCCGACATACGGCCCCATATGCTCGAAAAAGTGGTTGAAAATTGGACCTGTAGAATTGGCTTTATTTGAACCAGCCGCGGCGGCCACATGCCCAAAATTATATTTAAACATTAATGGCATAAAATTATCCTTCCAATAAAGCCAAATTGATGGACCTTAAAACGATTTTCTTGTGTTTTATTTCAATTCGAAGTTCTATACCCCTAAAAAAAACACCCTTTATTAAATGGCATTTAACATTTATTCCCACAGATTCAGTATGAATATTTTATTGGAGCATAATTAAATAAAGCAAGTTCACTTGCTTGCTGTGTTAAAATTGTTAATTAAATGTTTTGAGAATGAAATGTCAAATACTTTGCTAATATGCAACACATTAAATTTTGTTAATATTATTTAAAGTTATTTTATTTGAATTTAATTCGCTTTGATGATGATGGATTGAAATGAAAGCAAACATTTCTTTACAAAATACCGTGGCAAAAAGTTTAAAAAGTGTAGCTCATTAATAAGTTAGATCAAGGGCTGTAATTGTAATTTTTTGAATGCAGGTTTAATTAAATTAGCTATATCCTTTCTTTTATTCGCCACACTGAGGGTCGATAAAATGTTTTCTGCCTGCTAAACAAATTTATTATTTGAAAGCAACAAAATAAATAAGCAAGCAAACATGAGTACGCCCAAAAAATTTTCAAACTTTCACAAATTTAGCCGCAAGCACACAACCAAAAAATCCATTTTTAATTTTCAAGGAAATTTAAAAATTATTTTCATTTTATTCATATCTTGCCAAGTGCTTACGAATAAAAACAGTTTAATTTGTTACTCGTGTTATGAAAGTGAATGAATTGAAGGAAATTTTGATAAAAACCGGTATGAAACAAGTACGGTCTGGGATTAAAAGTCACTAATGTTGAACATATTTTTGCATACCTAGTTGGTACGCAGTATATTCTTACCCTTATACTCATAAAAGATTAAAAAGGTTTATAAAGCTCTTATAATTAAAATTGTAAATTAATGAAACTCTAATTTTAAAAAGCGTTATAAAACAATTTAATTTTTTATGGATATGTGGGCTAGTTAATTCGCAAAGCGTTTGGCTGTAACGACCCGAGGTAGATATATGCGTCCATAAATCAAAGTTATCAGCATGAAATAAATTGTTCTAGTAAAATCAAAAAGATTTTAACCAATTGTTTTATCTGCTCCTCGACAAGACTGGGAAAGAAAATGGTCGAAGTCGAAAAATACAGAAATGGCAAATCCTTTGATAATTTATGGACATGGATTGCTTGGACTTTTTACTTAAAAACACTTTTAGAAAATTATTTTATAACTGGAACACCCCGCAAAGCTTAGCTGCTTCTCAGAACTTATAATAGACTGAGTCCCATATAACTCATTGTATCTCCGAAACAAGATGAGATATGGAACTTAATCACATCGATTCATTAGCACCTTTCGTTTGATACCCATATTGTAATAACACATTTTGGGTCACCCTGATCCACATATTTATTGAGAACTCCGAAACCGGTAGAGTTGTCAAAATAAGAGACCTCTAAAAAATTAAGGTACGGCTCTATTAATATAAAGCTCAAAGTTTAGCTTAATTAAGTTCATCAGTTTTCGATTGATGCGCGCCCAAACATACAGAAAAACATACACCAATTCTAATAACTGTTGATTTTGATTCTATTGGCTTAATAACGATCCCTGCTCTCGATTTTTCTTGATATCTGCAATGTACAGACAATAACCTGTTACAGTTTTATTATATGTAGATATTCTTTAGATACATAAGGCGTGGTTTCATACAAGGCGACTCTTGCGTGTACAGATGATAATTTAAGTAACAATTATGCGTTCTGTTAGTTTGTGGATAATTAAGTTATTGTTATCACTGTCCTTAACAAATGAGTGAAAATTTCTGCTCATGACCTGTATAAAGCAACTCAAAGTACTGGCTGTCCTGCGAGAATATCACTGTTGACCAAAACAAATTCCAAACAACGAAATATATCGTTTCTTATTAGTCACCATTAACACTCAAACTCTCCTAGGGTCATTTGTGACCCAACGTAACTTCAAACTAAAATTTTTTCTACATCATTATTTCAATCTTTTTTTTCCTATAAGCCCAGTGCACAAATTTCAACAGTAATTTGAAAATTGTCATACACTTTTTAAAAATCATATTCATTTAGCAGAAAAAGACACTACACACATAAGTTACTCTTCGGGTCATTTTGTGACCCATATGAAAATTTTCTTTGGGTCACCTTGTGACCCGTTTCAGTTTGTTGTGTTTTGGTCAGCTGTTGAAAATCAAACCGTTTAGTTGTCACAAGGCAGTTATTATTTTGTAAAAAAATTCAACAGGTGCATAATTTCGGAAATTTGGAAAGTAAAATTGTAAGATAGGAATAAATGGCGGATGAAAATTGGAATTTGAGGTCAACAGGTGCAAGGGTAAGTTTATAGGTTCTTATGCTGAGTTTTTTATAAAAATGGTCACTTTTTAAGCAGCAACGCATACATAAGTGATGAAGAATTTCATCTGAATCCAGCAATGACTTATTTAGCGGCGACAACGACGTTGATATCGATATGGATTATATTCCAGAAGTGGAAAGCGATCATGATGATTATGAGGGTACTGACGAAGATAAAGACTCTGAAAACGATATTGAACTTTCTGAAAATCGGACTAACTTTCAAAGCAAAAGCAAAGAAATTGTATGGCACACTACCACTTCGCCATATTCACTGTCTACAGCGTGGTCAGAAAACACAATCCATGACTGCATGGCAGTCACTCCCTATGCAATCCATAGAATAAGTAATATTACAGATTCTTTCAAGATCTGTTTTACAGGCGCAATGAAGCAGGTTATCATCAAGTTTACCAATATGGAAGGAAAAAGGATGTATAAAGATAGCTACGTTGAAAATGTAGAGGCAGAATTGGATGCATATTTGGGAGTTTTACTTCTGATTGGTAAAAATTTAATATTATTGATACATATATATATTTATATTCTATGATGGTTATATTAAGGTGTTTAACGATCCCATTGTGAAAGTATTCAAAGCTTGTGGGACGCAAACCATGGCCGACCAATTTTAAGAGCATGATGTCTATAAAGCGTTTTCAAGTTATTTCGTGCCTTCTCGCATTCGAAAATAGAAAACTGCGTAGATCCCAATGTCGCAATGTGGGTCGATAACTTGAAACTTATATATTCCCCCCATGAATATGTTACAGTTGATGAACAACTAATCACTTTTCGGGGAAGATGCCCTTTTAAGGTTTACATACCAAGTAAGCCCGGAAAATATGGTATAAAGGCTTGGGTTGTAGCTGATGCCACAACTGGATTCTGTAAAAGTTTTCAAATATACACAGGCAAAGAAAATAGGAACGCACCACCGAAAAAAAACCAAGCACAAAGAGTAGTGCTAGATTTTGTTTCTAATTATCAGGGCAGAAATATCACAACAGACAATTTTTTTTCCACATATAACTTAGCCTTATAGTTCTCTCTCTCTCTCTATGGCGCGATATACATCATCATAAACCTCCTAAGAGATTTTTGAGCCAAGCTTCTCTTCCAATTTGTGGTGTGCCGATTTGAATTTTCTCTACAAATTGGTGGGACCTACAGTTTTTTGCCGACTCCGAACGGCATCTACAAAGGAGACGAATTTTTGCTGAAAAGCCTGTCATGGCAGAAATACACTCGGAGAGTTTGCCAAACCACTGCCGAGGGGCGACCCCGTTTTTTTGAAAAACTTTTTTCAAATCACTTTTGATGTTACCTGTACCAGGGCTCGAACCATGGACCTTCGGTGTGGTAGGCCGGCAACACTACCTTCACACCACGGCAGCCTTATAGTTACTAAAGAAGAATATAACCTTTGTCGGCACAGTACGAAAAAATAACAGATTTTTACCATAATATGCATCGCCCAAAGAACTGAGAAAACTAACAAGTAAATTTGTTCTCAATGATAAAGTGTCTCTTGTTCAGTATGTACCACAAAAATTTTAACTAGTGACTGTAATGAGCACTTTTCATCATGAAATAGATATTCTCCAGGATCATCCAAAAAAAATACCCAAAATCATTCAGGTATATAACTCGACGAAATCTGGCGTCGACAGGATAGATCAAATGGGTCGAAATTATTCCAGTAAACGTAAAACGAATCGTTGGCCGGTAACCCTATTTGAAAATTTCCTTGATTTGTCAGCTTTGAATGCTTACGTAATATGGACAGAAATAAATCCCAGCTAAAAAAAAAATAAGTCTCATAATCGTCGTATATTAAACAGAAATTACTACTTATTGCCGACAGCATATACCATAAAATTTCTTTAACTTTAACACTTAATTTTACATTTACTTATTTTTCGTTAAATATGTATTACTTAAAGCTTCAGAAAATAATACATAATTACAAAAAAATTAATTCAATAAACTAGGGTGATTTTGTGACCGGCATTGTATTAAGTGTGACTTTTTTAAGGAAAGTTTATAATGTCAGCGAAAATAATGTCACTCTTGCCAAATGACTGAGTTGATAATTGGGATGTAAAGTGCTCTTCAGTCGAAGTAAGAGGTCCACATGTATGTTCTTCCCCATCCATAGAAAGAAATTTAACTACGAACTTTTAGCAGATATGAGCATAGCCCAGTGTACTAACCCAACAACTTAGCTGACGAATTCGACAGCAGAGAAAGGAAGGAGGTCCGTATAGGTGGAAAAAAAATGGATAGTGAATTTAGCTCCTCTGATTGGCTACAAGATTATTCAAAATATTACACTCACATAGAAGACTCTAAAGCCAACTGGAGCAATTATCAGCCTTCTGTGTGATGTGCAGTTTCTCGACTCCTAACTTTGGTTGCGTTACAGCTCGCACTATCTTCACTGCACAGAAACATTGGCCCATCTTAGGTTCTAGAAGATGACGACATGTTTCGACCTTTCAACCAATTAAATTAATTGAAGTAAAATGGGCGTCGTCCACTTACCTCTGCAAGCTATCCTCAACCCTAAAAAGCGTTGTTCATAAACTAAAATTAAACCCCCTGCCATCATGTCTGTTATGAAAACGTTGTACTAGGGTATTATAATTTTGTCCATATAACGGTGGTTTGTAGCGGGACAAAGTTTTATATATATCATAGTTCTTAGACAGAACAGAGGAATCCATTAATACATGTCCGTCCTTCCGTCCGTGAACACGATAACTTGAGTAAAAATTGAGATATTTGAATGAAATCGAAATCGAATAATAAGCACGCCCCTCTTTTCGATATCGAACATTTCGAAAAACATTTAAAAAGAGATAATTCAATAATAAAAGCAGCTATAATAATGAAATTTTGATAGGTTTATTTAGTTCGTCATCCTATTGACAATTTTACCAAATTTGATGAAAAAGGGTGTGGCACAGTGCACATACAAGGTGGCGCAAAAGTAAGCTTCCGATGTTCAGCATAGCGGTTGTGGCACGTACAGTGTGTGCTGTTGCACCGTCTTGTTGGAACCACATGTTTTCCAATCCCAATTCATCAAGTTGCGGTAAAAAGAACTCGTCGATCATTGCTCTGTAGCGCTCACCATTCACAGTAACCGTTTGGCCCCGACCGATTATTGGTCAAATAAATAGTCAGCAATATTCCGCGTTCTGGAGCAGTGTAGCATAACTTTGTTTATTAACGTGTATTTCGCATGTGTTTACTACACAAATGTCAAAACAGAACTGACTTCAGGGGCCAATCGCAAAATTTATAGCATTTTCTGATAGGAGGACTACTTTTGCGCCACCTTTTACATATAAGTGAAGGAATTTTTAAACTTCTACTGTAACTGAAGAACCGTTCATGCTAAAATAACGAAATTTAGGAGAAGGTATACTATGGTTATCGTTCATACATCCATAGAAAACAAGCGAAATCGTTTTTCGACCACGCCTACTTTTTAAAAAAGTTATCTGGAAAGGAGGTAGAAATACTAAAGTGCTCATATCTCATTAACTTGTACAGGTGGAATGATACGATTTTTGCAAAAATTTTGGAAAGTGGGAGTGGCACCGTCTACTTATGAGTCAAGCAATTTTCAGATTCGACATCATTAATAACTTCATAACCTTGTAAGATAGAATTACGAAACTTGATACGAGGTATACTCTCTAAGTGTAGAGTACGCCCACGTTAATATAAGCAAAATCGGTGGACGACCAAGCCCACTTTTGTAGTAAAGTTTTCTAAAACAGGTCATGCCATATCTCATTCACTGAAGCAGTAGAGTGCTAGAATTTGGTAGTCACAATGACCTCATGATCTTTTTAATAATTTTTTTTAATTTTGGGAAATAGGCGTGCCACCTATAAATTAACGTTTATTTACTAAGCCAATTAGTATAAATCTTAAATGCCAAGTAGACATATTAAGAATGATAAGCAATATAATATCTAACATATTACTTAACTTCTTTACTTAATAAAAAGTATTAAAAATACTCAAAACGCGAGTTTTCGAACCAGAAAAGCCTATATCCATTAATTTGAAAATCCTGTTGAACGCAATTAAAGCTCTCGCTATTGAAGCATTACGCGAATAAGGAGCCTTAAAGAGCCCAAAATGGAAGAAATTCGGACTACGGAGAGCTCTAGCCGGTATACTAATGAAAATTCTCTTAAGAAGCCGGGGGCAGTCAACAGCACCACGATGATTTTAAGTTGATTAAGAAGCAGTTGCGATCACTTTTTCCATAGTTATTTTTTTTTTATAATTTTAGTTATGCTCAATTTCAACTTTGAACTGAACCAACAGCAAAAGTATCATTAATATCCACCGTCCCCTTTTCTAAAATTGTGTAAATATTGATATCCAAATATAATTAATTTAGACCAAATACGTTCAGAGTTATGACGAACTGTAATTTTGTACAGCACGGGGGCGTAGCACCGCCCTCTTTTCCTAAATTATATATAGCCTATACCGTAACCAGTAAATTCAAGAATCTACTGTGCAAAGTTTACCAAAGAGCGGTTAACTCGTATATATCAAAATATTCAGGAGGAAAAAATAAATTGATTAAGCCGTGTCCGTCCGTCCGTCCGTCTGTTAACACGACAACTTGAGTAAATTTTGAGATACCTTAATGAAATTTGGAATGCAGGTTCCTTGGCACTCATCTCCGAGCGCTCTTTAAAATGGGCGAAATCGGATGATAGCCACGCTCACTTCTTACATATAAAATATTTTCGAAAATACAAAAAAGGGATTATTCAGTACATAATACACTTATAAGGATAAAATTTGGTGTGTACATTAACGTTATGGCAAAATATAAAAATTTCAAGAAATTTTTGAAAATGGGAGTGGCACCGCCCACTTTTGATTAAGTCAAACTTAGAAATAATATTAATCATAAATCAAAAACCGTTCAAGATATCGAAACGAAATTTAGCACACATATGTATTCCTATTAATACGTCTCTCCGTCCGTTTGTCTATTTGAAAGCAAATTTTTCAAACATAAAATGTGCATGTATTGGTATTTTAAAAAATGTGGTTAGCAGTGGTAGGGAAGCTATTTATTTTATACAAATAACTTAATGGTAGCCGCCTGAGGCGGTAGTGTTGCCGGCCTACCACACCGAAGGTCCAAGGTTCGAGTCCTGGGACAGGGAACATCAAAGGTGGTTTGAAAAAGTTTTTCAAAACGGGGTCGCCCTCGGCAGTGGTTTGTATTTTTGCCATGGAAGGCTTCTTAGAGAAATTTTATCTCTTTTGTAGATGCCGTGCGTAGTCGGCAATAAACTGTAGGTCCCGCCAATTTGTAAAAAATATTTCAAAACGGCACACCACAAATAGGAAGGGAAGCTCGGCGTAAAAATCTCTTAGGAGGTTTATAATGATATACCTGTTGTAAATTAATTTACCCCTCAAAACTCATAACAGAATTGGTTTTATTGAAAACAATCAGCTGGCTTTATAATACGAACTGAAAAGTATTAAAATAGACTTGCATAAATTTAAATGCCGTAATAGATCACTACTAGGTATTTAATATTCGGTTCCACCTAAACTTAGATTTCCTTACTTGTTGTTTATAAGATTTGCCCACATGGCAGTAAAAAAAGTTTAAAACCTCTACAGGTCGTAACTCCATAACAACCCGAACTTAGACTTCCTTACTTGTTATATTAAAAGTTATTATTTAAACTTTTTTGGGAATTTTGTCACATTTGGTTTAGTTCATTGTAGTGCTTCTGCATTGTGGGATGCCACAATATGTCATAAAATGGGCAAAAATAAAAAAGTGAAATCAGAAACCCATACCAATGTTTAAAAGTTCTTTCCTCTGGAACGGCACTTGAAATATGTTTTGGTTGACGATTTTTTTGTGGGGAATTCGATTTCCTACAAAACTATGATCAGCTAATGCTTTTGCTTTAATTGTTTGGCAGTTTTAAAATAAAACTATGATGAGCTCCACAAAATCTAGACTAACAATGAGAGACCTCTAGAAATAATATTAAGATCTGTAACTTATAGAGTATTTTTTCTCGGCTTCCGAGAAATAATGTCAATATAATTTTGAAAAAAATTTGTTTTTTATTTGGTCCAGTCCAATACACACATATTTATTTGTATATTAGATTATACAAAATTCTAAAAGCTTTATTAATGTTAATATGTTAATCCTATTGTGATATATAAGCCATTCATGTACAATTGAAACAAGACTAGGTTCACATATGGCAAACAGCTGACATGTGGTTTAACACGTCAGTGTGGAATAACTTGGCCAAACAGCTTTTAATCCGTTCGTAGACAAGCACAACCGGCAGTGATTTAAGTCCGATAGGTGAATTAATGTTTGCATACCTCAGTTAGGAAATGTACTTTTGTGTGTATATGTGTGCATAAGTGAGCTAGAATATATATATTTATATATATATATATATATCTATGTATAAACATGTAAATCGGAATTATTTATGCGAGCTCTGTATTAGAGAATTACAAAAACCTGCATAAAAATGTATTTTGCTGCTATTTAGCTGAGATTTGAATTCATGGGCGGAGAGATTGTTTTAAATTTACGAGTATATATCCATACCGCATAATGGCTGCTGCGCTGGTTGGGATTAAAATTTTTATGAAGGTATTTTGTTTCCAAATCAAGCCGTAAATCCTCTAGAACTGCATGAACTACTGAAGTCTGTTTAAGCTCTCAGGTGAGTGAATATGCAGGTACGAATTTTTACTCCAAAATCTTTAGTTACTGTTTACTTATTTTCAGTCTATATAATTATCATTCTATATAGTTAAAGAACATCCTAAGTGACAACACCTAAGTAGGATAGCGTGGAATGTAGCACATTAAATATTTACATAATTCATTCAAGTTGGTCTAATTGCTTTGTGACATGTAACAAAAGGTGGTAACTTTAAGTGGTAAATTTACCCAACAATATTTTTGAAATGCAAATAAATACTCAGTGACAGCTTCTGAACAAAAAGTCATAGAATGTTGCACACTATCCACACAATTTAAAAAAAATGTCATCCGTCCTCAGCATTAACTTAAAGCAGTTGGTTACATAAAGTTGAAACGAGTACTTCTTCAAGAGTTTTTTAAACTTATGGTGCGCTCGGCTTTCCTGTCCCTGAACCATTTTCATCAATTTGATCAAATTGGTGGATTGGTGGGTATTTATTGTGATGAAACCTTTTTTACTGAAAATATATATCTCATCAATTAAGAGATCCCAAACCAAATACTCCTTCCTTTCCCATCATTCGTAATAATTTATTGGCGCTTAACCGCCTAGACGATTTTAGCCGTTGCTTAGCAAAGCACGCCAGTCATCCCTTTTCATCGATAGCTGTTTTTTCCAACTGAGTCGAGGGATCCCCTTTGATATGCTGCCGAATTCGTGTGTCGAAAGGAAAACCTTTTGGTCCGCAACCTCCTTACCCATTCACATAACATGGCCCAGTGAGCGAAGTCTTTAAGCTTGAATTAGCTGTATTATTTTCGGAAGAAAAGGAAAATAAAAATCGGAGCATTTTCCTCCCAAATATAGGACAGGTACGATGAGAAACTTATAGAGCGTAGTTTTTCTTCTTCAAGAAGGGAGTTTACTTCTCAGGTGTCTACTCTGTCCAAAGTATCACTTGTTGGCAAGAGAAATTCTCCGTTGAATTTCTCGACCGACATTACTAACGGTGTTAACTTAACTATGGTTCCCAAATAGACGAAGTCGCTTGCTCTTACTGATATTAAAATTGCGATTTGGGCAGCAATCAATTTTTAGAAGAAGTCTTTGTACGACTTTACTTGCATTTCCTTCCTTTTCTGACCACCGTACAAGACTTCATAAGGTAGTACATGCCTTTCTCTCGTGGTAAGATTTCATAGTAAGTTATTAATATTAATTATTTCGTTCTTGGATCTGTAAACAAAATGCTTGTTGTAGTTGAGTTTAGTATCCAAGATGACGGCTGTACTTGACTTCTGGAGAAAGGTTGAAGCTCACTCCGTAAATTAGTAGTGGTCTTAAGGCTTACACCTTGTATCTTCTAGTGAAGGGACCCATTTCCATATTGGAGGCATACACATTAAGACAGCTAACTAGGCCTCCACTAGGTTTAAAGCGGACTGGAGTAGTTCGCCAAGAGTCCTTGTGGTCTTAAATAAGTATCGCACTATTGAGGACTCTCCCAGGTTAGATAGCATAGTCCTTTTTATCAGAAGTTGTCTACGTAATTCAAGTTCCATTCGCAGAATGGACTAGATTTCCGCTGTGAATGACGTGGAGCCGTTATTGAAGGTTCCTTATAAATCGAGAAAAATACTAAGAATGAATTTCTTGAAGGCAAGTCCTGAGCTGTATACACAGGTTTGCCTTTGTAGTATGCATGTTGAGTATTCGAGAGATTTTATGAGAGCAAAACGTATCGCTTGTAGAGAAACGACGCTAGGCTAATAGAACTGAAGTCATTTGGCTTTGAGTGTGAAGCTCCCCTCCTTTAGGTACCTACTCTTCTAACACCAATATCACTATGGTGCAACCAGACAATCCTTAGAGTGATAGTGCTTATTAGGTAGGGCCAAGCACTGTCAATAACAATAACAACAATCTCCTTTAGGTATGACGATTATCTTTGCCTCGGTCCATCTCTGTGGAACGTGATATGAGTATAGCAAGCTTTGTAAATTCCTGACAGAAAGGACAGTGAATTTCACTCGCCATTTATAGTTCAGCACGAGAGATGTTGTCGGGCCCCGGATACTTAAATGGGTCGCAGGTTTTGATAAATCGTTCAAACTTTTGAGGATTGATTCGATGCCACAAATAATAATATTTAATTTCAGGGTTGAGGCCTATTGATGGTTGCATTTTAATAAATCGAAACCGATCAATTTAATAGTCCAATAACTTTAAGATCCCTACTTCATACACCTTACACTCCGCTACGTAGTGAATAAAACATTTGCTCCCACTGCTACATTGTTACATTGACGATATGACTTTTCTAGTTCATTACATATAGCGTTCGTATAAATTGAGAAACGACAAAAAAACTTGTTACTAAAAATTAAGATATATCTCTGATTTATTGTCTAGTACATTTAATTGTGTGGATGTAGCACTTTTAAATACTCCCACTTATCCAAAATTGTAACACAATTAATTTGTTTAATTTATTTCCCCTTTCAATTTGTACTCGCATTTATACCATCAATGTGTTTTTGTTGCTAACGCTATGTCCATTTATTTATTAAGTATACGAAACAAAAGTTGTTACAAAATTAGGCCTGACCCTGCAGGGAAAATCACTAGCTTTAAACTTGTGTGATTTGAGTGCATTCGACACCGCTACTCGTTCGTTCTCAATGTCCTTTGCGAACAATCAAGTGGCGAATTGTTTGCTCCCAGCAAGAATGAAACTATTCACATTAATTCCGAATCAGCATAAAATTGTGGGCAATTTAGAAGTCTGTCTGTCTGTATGTTTGGCCGCGGCTCACTCAAAACCTGCTTAATGGAATTCCACCGCATTACGAAAAATCGGACTTTAAATATAAACTTTACAGACTTCGGCTATATGGGCCATTATGTGGGGTGACCAGAAATTTATAAGTAAAATATAGGTATTAAACTAGAGGTGCTACTGGGCGCCGCAATAATTACTGTGATTAAGTTTCGTACCTCAACTAGTTTCTGAGATATAATGATTAAAATCTTAAATAGCCTGGTATAAGTTCAAATCGTGACCAGTTCTTCTAGTTGCAAAATCTATATATATAAAAATCAAATTATTTATATATGTATCTATAGATCGACTTGCGTCCTAAACGTATAAACCGATCGTAACCAAGTTTGAAACACGAACTGGATACCTTACCGGGATGGTCATGGACTAAAAAATATTTTGATATATATAGGGGGCGTGGCACCTCCCATACAAATAAAATTTTTATCAGTCCGTATTTCTGGAAGTATTTACGTTAGACTACGTCCAGAAAAACTGCGGATATCGAAAAAGGGGGCGTGGCACCTCCCATACAACTGGAATTTTTTATAGTCCATATCTCTGGAAGTATTTAGGCTAGAACAATGAAATTTGGGAAGGGGCTATATAAGGTTTATTCCTAACACCTCCAAGAAAACTGGGAAAAACGAAACAGGGAGCGTGACACCTCCCATACAGCTGAAATTTTTCATAGTCCGTATCTCTGGAAGTATTTACGTTAGACCACTGAAATTTGCTAAAGGTTTATATGAGGTTAATCCCTACCACCTCAAAAATAAAAATGGGGATAACGAAAACGGGGGCGTGGCACCTCCCATACAGCTGAATTTTTTTTATAGAAATGTGGGGTGAAACCGACGGGTATATAGTATAAAATAAAAGTGAAACTCAATTTTAAAGAGTTAACAATTTTTGTTTAGGACACGTAGTGGTTGTTGTTAGTGACAAAAACACTCCCCAAAGGTTTTGGGGAGTTTTACGGGAAGTGACAATCCTTTGCGGTACTACCCGACTGTCGTGGTAGCGATTTGTTATGACCAGTGGAACCTTCTAGGTCATGTCAACCCTCCTTCCGTAAGGAAGGAGAAGAGGTGAGAGGCATCATAACCGTAGATAAACCATCGAGTTGCACGTCATTACCTTTGTGCATTTTGGTCGCCTCTTATGACCGTTATGCCCACCTCGGACATATTCTAACCACCTAACCCCAAGGGGACCGTTTAGAAAATTGTGAGAATCAACTGCCTATTATAAAGTAGTGGAAATATAGTTACGATGTCACTAGTTCTTATTTATCTCTTTAGATCTAGTTGTGAACAATAAATTTATCTCACTCGCTACACAGTTCCCGGCAGTGAAGCTGCTCACTCTACAAACACCCGAAAGGCATACATATACACCCGTAACCCGTATACCTACACATGCGGCATATCCCATCGAAATCATAAAAGGTGATAGGTAATCGTGCCAACACGTTACTCAAATGCAATTCGCACGTTTCATAGTTCAATATTTGCGTGTGTGGTTGTAAATGAATTGCTGATACTTTATAATGGTAAGGTCTGACGAATACGAACAAGCACCCTTGTTTTAAAAACGGCGTAAGTACAGTGTTTTAACCAAATTTGTTAACACTTAATTGAGTAAGTATTATAGCTGTGCAAACAAAAATTTATACTAGTGATTATGGGTCCAAAAGTAAACTTATGCAAGCTTAAAAAAAAATACCTACTCATATGTGGTTGTCATACACACCAACTTAAGCGCATTTCTGTGTTTCTGTGTAATCGTTTTACTTTCCGTGATTGATATACGTTTTGTTTGTATTGTTGTTCTCGAATGTAAGAAATTGCCTTTGCTGGTTTGTTTTAGGGCGTGAACAGTTTTTTTTTTGGTTAGCTGATTTCGTGTTTCAAACGCAAATGCTTTCAATTTTTTTAAGTAATTTGCTGAAGGCATAGGTGATTCAAAATCATGGAGGTGGAACATTTTATTTGGAAAAGATCTGCTGACAAATGTTCAGTAAATTTTACAAAAACAAGTAAGGAAGTCTAAGTTCAGGTGGAACCGAACATTAAATACCTAGTAGTGATCTATTATGGCATACCAATTCACGCAGGTCCATTTTAATACATTTCAGTTCGTATTATAAAGCCAGCTGATTGTTTTCAATAAAAACAATTCTGTTATCAGTTTTGAATAGTAAATTAATTTTAAAAAAATAAAGGTGTATGGCGCGATATACAACAGGTATATCATCATAAACCTCCTAAGAGACTTTTGCGCCGAGATTTCCTTCCAATTTGTGGTGTGAATGATTGTAGATAGTGATCCCAAAGCACATCTGTGGCTTCGTTTCACACACAGCATCTTTCGTCAAATATACAGTAATTTCGGTAATGGAGGGGTCTAGAGCGATCATAGTACGACTAGTACCTGGTTTTCAGGTTACGTGATCAGTGGAGTAATGTAGAGAGCATTGAGGAAGCTGAGTGGATGGGCACATGGGCGGAGGTCACTTTGTGCAGCGTGAACATACAAAGACTGAACTGGTTCTCTTCACCAGTAAGACGAAATCCACAATTAACTCAATGTACCACATCTTAGGGAAGTTCCGCGAGTTTTCATAGTGTCATCAGAACATGTCCTACTGAGGTTTTATTTATCAAGGAAACAGCAGCTCAGCGTCTACTTAGGATTCAAGAGTTGCGTAAGTTACAGCGTGTTTTGCTTGATGTAAACGTCTCCCATATTAAAATGAAAAAGAAGTACATCTGTTGGAGCACAGCCTTCTATAAAAACTTTCAGAATCTGGTTCCTTCGAAGAAATATGGAAAATTCACTTACTAGTGTCCTGTGGAGTAGGAGCTGAAGTAATTGCAAAATGATATCGTCTATAATGAAGGCTTGGTGCGGCTCTGCTCTTTACGTCTCAGAATCAAAGAAGGTCCTTACACCCCTGCAATTTATCAGGAGAGTTGTCTCTGAACACTGAATGAGAGAGGCTAGAAAGCATTGCACGCGATTGCATTATTGACCAGTATCTAGGAGTAAGTGTCCCTTGCAGGATTAGAACCCAACATCTCGTTTTACACCAGCAAATTTTTGGGGGCAGAATGAAATATGAAGGAACTACTTTGACTGTAATACTTGCGACGTAGCAGGATAAAGCCCATCTTTGAAAGCCTCTCGGAACCTAGGGCCCTGGAAAATTTTGAAATTTATAAACTCTAGGGTATGGAGGCAGTAGCGAAATTTACAAGCTGCGGTATATGAGTAGGCTCAATCCTGCAATTTCCCTTGCCTCCAAAATACGAGACCACTTGTTCAATGAAGTCCGAGGCAGTCTTGAACTTCGACATGCTATACAGGGGTGAAATATTTTTTCTTCTCCTAGCAGGTACAGAAACATCTTTGTGATAGCTAGGTCACCAAGTTTGGCTGCTTTAAAAAAAAAAAATCAGCATCCTGGTTGGTTTATGCCTAGTTCGTGCTTTTTCAGTGATCCCAATTTCTTATCTGGGTTAAATCAGCGGTTTTTCAACAACAAAAAATCAAACCTTTTATAAATTTTGAGTTGCTGAACTATAATATGCATAAACATATATATGTTCCAACATAAGTTTTCACATGACCAGCTGGAAAGTTCAAGCTCTTAGCAACCTTTCCATATGGTCAATATTTTAGTCTTTAATGTTACAGAAATAGACGCGCTCAATTGTTTTCTTCCATATAAAAAAAAATGAATTAGTAAACTTGCATGGAGGAAGTCCCAAAAAAAAAATTGCCAAAATCAGCAAAATGTGTCACGAACTTAAGATTTACACTACTAAAATTGTACTAAAATTGTACTAAAATTTAATTGCCTACAAAACTGCATACTCAAAAAAATTCTGTGGAAAAAATTAAAAATTCTGATAAATTTCTTGGAATTTTCGCGAATTTTGCGTACATTTTTAAAACAAAATTTGCAGTTTTTGTATTAGACTTTGACACATGCTTTTATATAGTCGTTGTTAAAATAATTTTATTAAAGCCAAAATTTGTGAAAATCGCGGAAAACGTCTTTGCCAATACTTATGTCCGGCACTGTATCTCTATGTTAATTTTAATATCCTTAAACAGATAAGTTAAAAATGAATAATAATAGTATATACATTTAAAAAAATAATACAAATAAAAATAAACTATAATAAAAATAATAACACTTCTACTACTATTAATACTATAAATAAAACTTTGCTTCTTAAAGTTGGATCATACTATTTAAATTATTTTCTATAGCTACATTAAGAGATTTTTCCATATTTTCACATTTTTGAAACTAAAGAAAATATCGAATTAACATAGTTATTATTATTGGCAAGAATTTTATACACCATTAATTAAGTTAATTCGATATTTTAATTTTCGACTTACTGTAGCAGACCCGAATAGATCTTAATGGCAGGGGCGTCCAAAAGTTTTTGACACAAATGCCACTTACGCGGTTTTGCATTTGTGCGTTACGCGGTTTGGCAGTGTCACCGACGATATGTATTTACATACGTAAATAAACATGTGTCTTAAAAAATGTTACGTGCAGCTGTGACCGCAATGCGTATTTCAATATAACGTGCCATATTCTTTAAAGAGGTTTTTCATTGTTGATTTTTCACATTGACATTTTCACCTTCAATGCAATAGAATGCTTGGCCCACTCATAATGGCGAGATACTATTTACTATACTTCTTTTTTATACCAAGTTGTACTAATATGTGAGTAAGATGATTATGAGTACGATGTTTCTGGTCCTGAGCCCCCATTGAGGTGATCAGATTTTTGTGGCCCATTTCATAGAGGATATAACATATATGAATTAGTACACCTGCAACACGAATTACACGCCAAAAATAGCTGAAATTTGAAACAACCAAAAGACATTTTTTTACGGTAGAGATTTTTTTTAGATTTACTCCCAAATATTCACACACGGAGCCTTTGATAATAAATAAAATAAGTGTGAGGTGCAGTATAGTTATAAGAGTGCATTTACTTGAAGTGGTGGAAATGACAAACAGACCATGTCCACTTTTTGCATCTGGGTGTTTAATATTCGTTTCCACCCGAACTTAGACTTTCTTACTTAGTTTGTTTTAAAAAATACGAAGTTGAATTTACATTTATGTAAACAATTTTGTACGATGTGCGTGGCGTCACCTCATTCAACCTTAAATTTTCTTGTACTAGCGAGGCTGACGTGGAAAATTCAAACTGTCCAACCAAACTTAACGTGAGAAATTTCTCATTAAAACAAAGTTGGAAAAATCAGCTTTCAGCCTCCCTTCATTCAAAAAGTATACTTATTAGATACCCCTTAATACGCTCCGGTATAATAAAAGATCACAGTGGTGTAAAATTTAAATATACGTATCTTCGAATCATATTCAATAAAGCGTTAAAACGAAAGAGATATGCTGCGCAAAGCAAATTAGATTGATTTAATATTAACATATTATTTTTAGCTTAAAAAAAGTCAATTATTTATTTCTCTTACTTGTGGTTGGCTGCTCAAATCGAAAAAGAAAAAGTTTTTCTGTATTTCTAAAGAAAATTTTTGATTTTGTTTAATCACAGTAGAACTTGAAGCGTGATCTCATCAAGCGATGAATAAGAGCGTACTCTCTTTGTAATCCTTTTGAAATAATAGAAGATATTTTTTTTCTTTTTCTGCTCTTGTGCTAGGCTTTGTGGATGACAAGGAGAGATATTCCCAAGCGATGAATAAGAGAGTACTCCCCTTTACATCTTTCCAGATCAATAACAGGGATTTTTACACTTTGTTCTCCGATTTTACTAATTTTAGAGCAATAGGGGAGACCTCCACAAGTTATTAATAAAATATTACACCCTTCTACATATGTTTGGAGCGAAAGTAGAGATTTCTCCAACTTCTAAACCTAGCTAACACCTTTTTGTGTAAGCCAAATTTCTCTGCCAACAAAAGAAAACAAATTTCAACAAGTGGTAAAAAAGTTTTCAAGAACCAACTATTGTTTTCTATAATCAATTCCTAATTTGAGGATATGAAAGGAATTTATGTATGAGTTTTATTCCATTGATTCCACTCCTTTATTTGCTTTCATAGGCGGATTGAGGCATGATTCCCCAAAGCTCTTTTATTGGTCCTTTAGGAGGAATGTGAAATGTCTTCCTCATTACTCTCCTCGGAGGTTTTTAAAATTTTCCAAAACTCCCCCATTACTCGATTGCGATTCATAAAAAAGTAATAACAACAACTCTATTAGTGTGTTTTGGGGGGTGAAGGAAGTTTTACTATTACTCGCCCTCCTAGGACATGCAATGCTAAAAGGGAGTATACAAAATGATATGTTAATACACAGAAGTATAGGGAGTAATAGGGAATAATCCCATACTTGCAAGGGAGCACTCCGGGATTAATAAAACGATGATCCCTGGTTCTACTGGGATATGATTTCTTTTGGTTGAACATAGGTGAGCAACCAGGGTTGGGTCACTTTGAATGAAAAACTTTTCAAATAAAAGATAAAATTTTATTTGTTATTCAAACAAATTTGAGTCACGAGTGAAATATTATTGGTTATTCAAAAAATTTTGAATAAAAAATAATATATAAATTTTTTGGGTAAGTCGAAAATTTAAATGTCGAAAAAAAATTATTATTATTATTATTATTATTATTATTATTATTATTATTTATTCATTTTCTTTCAAAACAAGCATGTGTATATTACAATAGTAACTTAAAGGTTAATATTAAGTGAGAGAAAAGTAAGGGCATTCTGTAAAATATAGTATTTTGTGTCGAATGCCGCCATATACTAAAATAAATTACCATATACAAAATGTTTACAAATGTTAACAAAAATGTGTGGGGTGAGAGTAATTAATATAATTAATTTACATTACTTAAAATTATACAAAAGATGTGTACAGGCATTAAGAAATAACAGTTTTGGAATAAATTCAATTAAAGATGTAGCTCAAATTCACTAAGTGCTAGGGTTCAGCAAATTTTTGATTTCGCTGTGTGATTTTTCTAATAGAAAAGTTTTAACACTGGTTAGAAATTCACGCAAATTCCCAATGACACGTATAAATACAGGAAGCGCATTGAAAACTTTAAAGGAAACACGGGAAAGAAGTTATTGAAGTGGGTTGTACGAGATGTCGGAACAATTACCAGTCCGTGGGAATTTTGCCTCAGATTATAATTATCCGAGACCAGGCTATGTAAATACCCACCGCGTATAAAAAATATCTTTAAAGTTTTGTAGTAGTAGAAGTGTTTAACTGGTAGAATCTTCAGATCTCTGAACAACTCCATGGTGTGGTGAAAACGGTTGACATTGCATATTTTCCTTATGAAACATTTTTGAATTGTTAGAAGCTGCTGGATTTTAGTAGCAGATGCACCGCGCCAACAAGTTATACAATATTGGAGCTTAGAGTGGACTAAAGCGTAATAAAGAGTCTTCAGAGTTTCGTTTGAGCAGATTTTTCTGAGACTATAAAAGTAACGCGTGGAAGACCGCATGTAGGACTTCAAACGAGAAATATGCGTGGACCAACTTAAATTATGGTCAACAGAAACACCCAGATATTGGAAATCACTTACGTGTTCAATAGAGAAACACTTGTCGCAACAGTTTTCTTCCGAATAAAAGGATTTGTCAGAACACAATAAACTATTAAGGGCAAACCGCTTGCATTCAGTGGCATGAAATATAATAGCTAGGTCGGAGACGGTTGCTGGATGTAGACTGAAATACATCCAAAAAGAAACAAGAAAAGAAAGAATTCTAACTTTAATAAGTTTCTCGAAGATTTTAGATATGGATGATAATAATGAAATCGGCCTATAGTTGTTCATATTTTTTTGTCGCCATTTTTTTAAGGGTTTTTCAACATGCATGCAAAAGTATTTTCGATGAAAACGAATTTGTCTCATATTCCCTGCACCACTTAAAATTATGCGCTGAAAACGTTGGCGATAACAGTTTTTTGAAAAAAAATTTTATTTTTGGGTTTTGGAAAAGTCCATTTTTCGACCAAAACAAGTCCCAAAACCCAAAAACAAAATATTTTTCAAGAAACCGTTATCGCCAACGTTTTTAGCGGACATTTTTGGGTAAGACAGGGTATACATGAAAATTTTAAAATCAAATGAAAATTTTTTTAGTAGGTCATGAAAAAAGCCCTAAAAATCAAAGTCTTGAGTATGCGTGGTGAAACTTTTTTCCTGAGCCCAAATCCCATCGAAAAAAGCGCGACATCGGTTAATAAATCGACCCAGTCTAATGTATATACTTTTATTATTTATTTTTAAATATGCAAATATAGTTCGAAATTCATATATTTGCGCAGAAATCATTTTACTGCGCTTTCAATTCAAAAGGCTATTAAAATTAACACAGAGGTACTTAGGTTCGGGAGAAAATATTAAATAGAAGATATATATACTTAATAAAAGAAGTATTTAGGTTAAAGAAGTAAGGTATGGTAAATTTTTTAAGAGTTCATTTTTAGAATATTCTTCTTTTTTTACATAAGACCATTTCAAATTTAAAAATTGCGCATCAAAAATTCAAAAACTAAGGTAACTCAGATTAAAAAAAAAACACTTTACTAAGAAGTTTTAAAATTTAATTTTTTTTCGCTGCATGCTACATTCAAACATTTTACACGGCATTCAACCTTGTGCTTGAAGAAAACATTTAAAAATTTCGGCAAAAAGAATTTTCAACATTTTTTGTTTTGACAAAATATAATTTCGATATTATGAAAATTTTCAAATGTCGACAATCGTGTTTCGATATTTTTATTTTTATTATAAGTCACAAAATGGTTCCTAAAACTATTCCGAAAACATCTAAGGAATCCCGCCAAAAGCCTTATTTTGTCCAGCAATGGTCCCGAATTTGCATCCAATCAACTCAGTGTATCTCAGTTTATACAGAAATAACCGAAAATCTTTATAAATACACATTATGTATATACGCACATACGAGTATAATTTTACTGTATCCCGATGTGTTATTTTTCATTTAATAAGTTGACAGAAATAAGCAGCAATCTATTACTAAAAACAGAAGTGCTCTGATTTGAAAATATTCCCTCAACCAGCCAAGGACGATGACTTCTTCACATCTTTCGAAAAGACATAACATTGCACGTTTCGAATTCAGTTGAAACTGTATTTACAAGCGCTTAAACTTACAAGTCGTCTGTGAGTAAATGGATTGGGATTTACTTAGGGGCCTTAAGATTATTTTTGTCAGGCAATTACGCCAGTGGGATGATGTTGGGTGCATTTTTATTCAATACCATTGAGCAACAGTTTATTCGAAACAAATAAAAAGCTTTACTTACGCTGCCATTTTTTTTTTTACAATCAAAGTTATCCAATATACATTATGTGATTTTCGGATCATAGAGGAAAATTGTCTAATGATAGAGCTGATGGGCGGGCACCTAGGTCTCATCAGAAAAAAATTAGCAAATAAACAACTTCAAAGCAGGAGTATAGCTATCAGTAGTTAGGGGAACACACAAGTTTTACATTAACAAATTACAGCTGCTTGTGCAATTTTAAGAACCACCTCTTCAGATTAGAGCGAAAATAATAGCATGCCTTATTATGATCACTGCAAATGTTGCAAAGACATTAGTACAAGGGGGAAAAACGACAAGGATTTATCCAAGCACGTCAAAAAATTTCGTTAAGTTGATGTTTGAAAGATCTTTAAAGGTTATGTGAAATAGTGATTTCAGGTATCTTTTTGTGTCCATCAAAATATGATTGGTTATAAAATACATCCGTAGCAACTTAAGTTGCTCCGACTAATTTATGTGCCTTCTAAATGCATTCTAAACAGCTACTTGAATGACTTGGATTGGTGCTTTGTACCTACCCAGGTAGGTACATAAAGTCTTCCTTTAAATAATGCTTAATGCATAAGAAAACGCATGTATGGATTTTTTTAGTAAAGAGAGCGGCTAGAAAATGTGGGAAGTTTTGCATAGGGACTAGCTATATTTTCCCTTCTAAATTATGGACCTGCTAAAAAATACATACATACGCAGGCTGTAGCCAGTTTATCAATGCTCTTTAAGACAGAGCCTTGGTTGTAACGACTATCTAGGCGCTGCCTGGTTTTTCCACGGCAATATCTGTAAAACAAAAATGTCATTGCCGCTGAGACAGCTTTGACCCCGGGCACCTCCACATCTCAATCAACTTCTCTATCCATTGAGTTATTGCAATCAATTAAGTCTTTTCGGTAATTGAACAATTTGAATTAAATGCTATATAGATTTAACAATAGTGGATAAACCGTTATCCAAAGAACAAGATCTCGCATTAAAAATTTAAATATCCAGCTATTACGTCTCCCTTTTGAAAACATGTCTGCTTGGTTTTAAATGTACGAAATTTTATAAGTAAGAGAATAAAAAGGAAAACAAAAACACAAAACAAAAAGCACGCACTTTTCCCGTATGTTCGCATCTCTCGGGAGACCAAACAAATGGAAGAATTTGTCCTTTTGTAACTATTTTTATAGCCACTCACAAAACACTTAATTTTTTTTTTAATTTTTTCAAATAAAACTTGAAAATCGCGACGAAACGAAACAATGTTTACGAAATTCAAATTCAAATTCCAAAAAAAAAAACGTCAATGAAAGTGTGAAAACTTCAAAATCCTGATGTCATTTCTCAAAAACTTTCTACTCAAATAAAATTACAAATACACGGTTGCCGGAATGCGTGATTTTTAGTAATTGGATCATGGGAGAAATTATTCAAGCCCTCGCAGAATATACGATACGATGGAAACATACAGTTTTCATACACTGGCAGGCCATGGGCAGAGTTGGCTAGCCACGTCAAAATTTAAAAAGGCAAATCATCGATTTATTAAGAAGTGAAAGAGTAAATGTGAGAGCTGATACTTTTATCAATGCATGTCTCAATAAGTGTTAAATTCATCAACTTGGTATTTAATGTTCGCTTTTAAACAAACTTACATTTCATCATTTGTTGGCTTATATGTATGAGTATATGTTGCTATATATCAATTTTACACACTTTAAATGAAGGAACAATCTGTTGTTTACATTTTCTTTATAATATTGCCTCAATCATTGTTGCTGTGGTTTTTTTTTTGTAAGTATTCTTGTAACAATAGTTGTTTACGTTATTTTTTCTCTTATGTTTTTCTTGTTTTTTTGTTGCTTTTGTCATAGGTGTTTCGGTTAACGAGACAATAACTTGTTTATCCAACAAGCCACAGCTGCATTACCACTGGCACAGGTAATGCGCCCACACCCACCATTATTTCATAATTTTCAATTTATTTGTAAGCAACAGAAACTACAACAATAACATTCAGCACTGAACCTAGCACAGCTTCACTACTTTTGTAAAACATTTTCACGATTTAAGTAAGTAGTAAGCGAACTAAAAAATTATGTTTCCTTACTATGGTTCACAATAATGATACCGGTGCTGCACGGCGTATACGTAACTTAGTAGTGCACTGCATTATCAACACCTCACTATTATGTTTCTTATTAATTTTCATATTTATTGAATTCTACTTGCCATTACAACATTGGTTTCAGCACTTTTTTAATAAACAAGCGTTTCTCCACAGTCTACACACTCACTAAAATCACGCCCTATCGCCGACTGCCATTTCTTATTTGCAACATTTACAAATGCTTCACAGCACAATTCGATGCAACTTTTTTAATGCGTTCACATGCATTTGTTTTTGGTTTGCACAGTTAAATTATATAAAAAAATAAATAAGTTATGCCGCAGGCGAAAATGCGTTCACAAATTTGTAAAAAAAAAAGCAAACAAATTCGAACCGCTTACACTTCAACACTCGTTTCGCATCGCACGTAATTAGTTTGTTTATCGTGTTTACAACACTTTCTTTATGCTACGCGTTCTTCGCGAATACCGTTATTCCGTGCATTCACACGTACCGTACGCTTTGAGCAGCTGTTTAGGACTACCACACCAATAGCTGCAATGCCCTAATATCCTTGTTGACGTTATGGTTAGCTTGGCTGCTGCTTGATGTTGTTGCAACGGCGGATGCTGTTTGGTAATTTCCCCAATTATTTTTTCTCTTCTTTCGGTTATCTTCAGTAGTTTAACATCAACACAATTCACTCGTCATATCTTCTTCGTCGTCGGTGTTTGTTTTCTATTATTGCTGTTGTTGCATTCGTCGTTGTTCCACAAAAAGTAGGGGAAATTTCCCTTGCGCACACATATTTACCATCCACAAACATAACTTCCACAAGAATTACTTCACTAAGCAGTGTTGTTTGTTGGGAAAAGGGGACATAGATTGTGGGTGCTAAGTGTGGAATTTGGAACTTGTTATACTTTGTTGTTGGTGTAGGTTAGTATGTTGTAGGTGGTAAGTGTTTTACAGTTTGTAGTGAAAGGTTTATAACTTTTTTGGTTAATTTATTGGTCCTTTTTTTCTCCTGCTTTTCTCCTTTTTTTGTGATTGACTTGCTGATATGATGTTGCGCAACTGCGAATACGAATGTTGTGCAGCATGTTGCCGATTATTGTTTATGTCTATAAACAAGTGGTTGGATTTGCAGCTTCCTAACCCGGTCTAATTTGTCACATGGGCTAGCCAGCGAAGACGCCGGCATTTAATTCGCTGAATTATGTCGATGTCTGCTAAAATTTCTTACATCATATCATAAAATCTTCTTCGGTACTTGTAATGGCCAATGCCAAGAGGCTCATAAATCTTTAGAAGAGCTCTTTCTTGAATACTACCAGAACCGCCTCATCACTTGTTGTTAGTGTACAAACTTCTGCACTATAAAGCAGGACGGGAATACATCCCACAAAAGCCGGTTCTATCGCACCGGAATTACCCGGGTTTTTTCACCCGGCCAAGGGCTGTTATTTCAGTGTAACCCTGTCCAACCTGGGGCAGGGCGAAGCACTGTTAACAACAACAACAACAACGGGAATATATCGTGAAAAAAATGGAAATATATCGTGAAATATGTTTTGTTTTAATCAAGAAATTTTTGTAGCGTGAAGAGCTGGCGGATGGCGGTCTTACTCAGTCTGAAGCAACACTGTTAGATATTAATCATAATAGATATGACTTTATATGCGATATATCCCAAGGTTACCCAGTCACCATTATTGCCTCTGTACCAATTCGCCACGATCTTGAAACATTCCGTGATCCGCCGGATTTTTTGGTAAGACTTTTCGGCATTATTCGTGTCAGACAATGTCTCAAACTGCTCACATTTCTTTTCTTTTTTCACCTCAGAATAGTGCTCTCTAAAATACAGCCAGTTTTCTTCTTCGGTCTGATTGGAAACCTATTGTGACTCATTGCCGGTACGTAGTGAGTGAGAAATATGAACAAGCTCAAGATAAATGCTAGACGCGCTATTGGGAAAGCATAACAGATTTTTAGAACTTGAATTAAATTCTCCTAGAGAGGACTTCATTTCTATATTTCTTACTCACCCCAAATTCGAAATGAAAACTAATCTCCAGACTGAAATTATCTTTTTCCCTAACTCTAATTGTCTTGCTTACGTGCAAGCTGAAACAAAAAACAAACTCTCTAGATCTACAAATGAGCCCATAAACGTTCATTTTATTTTCAAACACGTATATCCAATTTGAAACATTCATTCATACACACATATTTGGTTGCCGAAAAGCAAAACAAAAAAGCGGATCAAACCATTTAAGGCGAATTATTGCTGAAAGCTATTGGACGCAACTGAGATCGCCATCTCTCCAATAGCATTGCGAGGATATGTTTTATTTAGTTGCTAAATCCAAAAGCTGTTAGCTAAATCGGAATCGTAACAACAAAAAAAAAAAGACCAAGCTAAAACCGTAAGCCTTAAATTGGCTTAGCAATTTATATAAGACACACACAAGCACACAAATACAATCGCATAGCTAGTTTAAATAAGAATTCCCAAATCAATGCATATTTTCTGACCAATGGGTAATTTTGTTTTGTGCCAATGAAACTTAATTGACACACCAGATATGAGAAAATTTTGCAGATTTTAAGAGGTTTTAGAAGCTAAACTACATTTAGATACATTAAAATAAATTTAACTTTACAAAAGTGCACAAAAGTTTAGAATACATACATACGTTATGTAAAAAAAAATTTGACGCAAAATTTTAATATAAATGATATTATATATATGATTAAAACAGGTCAATTCTCACAGTACTTTAGTTATAAAACGACACACATATTCTAAACTAGAAAATTAAAACAACAGTTTTTCCGCCCATCAAAACCTATAATAATATGTATATCAAAGTCTTTAGGATAAAAAAGAGATATTGATTAAGCCATGTCGTTTCGTCCGTCCGTCCGTCTGTAAACTTGAGTAAATTTTGAGATATCTTAATGAAATTTGGTATGCAGAGATCGTATGATAGCCACGCCCAATTTTCGTAAATATAATATTTTAAAAAATACAAAAAAAGTGATTATTCAATACATAATACACCTATAAGGAAAAATTGAGATTGAGTCATAAAATACATTTTTCAAGAAATTTTCGAAAATGGGCCTGACACCGCCCACTTTTGATTAAGTCAAATTTAGAAGTATTATTAATCATAAATCAAAAACCCTTCAAAATATCGAAACGAATTTTGGCATACGGATTTCCATGAATCCAGGGAATGTTCCGGGAAAAAATGGGCGAAATCGGTTATGGTCCACGCCCACTTTTATACGGAGGATTTTAAAAAGGATCATAGATATATTTGGTAGGTAATAACTTTGCGTACAAAAGCTTTATATCATTTCTATTTCACTTTCAAAGTTACCGTGAAAGAAGAAAGTGTAAAAATATAAATTTTTAAAAATGAGCGAGGCCCCGCCCCTTTTATAGTGGATTATTCCACAAAACTTCTTGTTCCATAACTCCGGAAAAATTTGATTTATCGAAACGATCGAATGCTGAATATATAAAGGTTAATGTTTGTTGTAAAAAGAGGCGAAATGGGTTCACGATCACGCCCAGTTTTTTAACATAGTTCTGAAAAATTTGATTGTAAAATTTAAAACGCAATATCTCTATAACTATGCAAGCTATATCATTAAACTTTTTAAGCAAAACTCGACCGCAGAGAAATGTTCTGCTTTTTTCAGAGACGATTGCTTGGTCAGCTGTTTTCAATAGTAGGTATGTATACTAGGTTGGATCGATTTGTATAGATGAAAGTTAACCGATATCGCGCCATCGATTTCTCGATAGGTTTTAAGCTCAGGGAAAAAAGTTCCGCTACGCATACCCAAAAAAATAATTTTCGAGTCTGCGAAATTCCTTTTTTTAGACTTTTTTTGACTTTGATTTTTGAGGTTTTTTTCATGACCTACTAAAAAAGTTTTCGTTTGATTTTAAAATTTTTATGTATACTCCTGCCAAAAATTTAACAAATCGGACGAGACATACGTAAACTATCTGGGCAAGTTGTTAATACCCCACTGCAATAGGGAAGTTGTATACCTTTTTTGATTATAATACCATTTATGAACATTAAATGTTTGTAAGTATGAGAAGAAGGAGAGATGGGCCCATCAATAAGTAAACTGAAATAATAAGGACGATGAGCTGAGTTTTAGCCATGTCCGTCTGTTTATTTGAATGCAACTTTTTCACACTTAAGATGTTCATGATTGGTATATTGAAAAAATGTGGTCAGCAGTGGTTGGTAGGGAAGCTATTTATATACAAATAAATTAATTTTTCTTCCAACTCTTTCGTCCAACGTACTATCAACTATTATTGGGCAAATTTCACTTTCTCGAGTTTAGCGTGAGATAATTTTCACCCAAAATTGCAAAAATCAGAGACTACTAAGAGGTCGTCAATAAACAAACAACAAAATTAAGAAAGAAGTTATCGATATGGCACTGGAACTTTTGCGTGGAGTTACAGAGTCCTGGAGGCATCCCCAATAACTCGAAAAGGCCAAAAGGTACTGTCTTATCAATATCGTCCGCATCCATCGGAATCTGGTGATACGCATCTTGAAATATATCACAGGTACAGGGTACCGGTCCAAGACAGTCTGCGCGTTGGGGTGGGCGAAAATCATAAGTGTTACGCAGAACTCCTAGTTTTTTTGGGGACAATACATATGCTATGGCCTACTTGCTACTGGAAGACCGTATGACACCAAGCTCAAAGAAAGGTTGACGTCCTTTTAGCTGCCTTCAGCTTTTCGCCATACTCGTTCAACCACGGGTGGTCCCGTTGTAACAATGTGATGCCCCAAACCAATGTTTTTATAAGTTCCTGCAGTAACACTGCGCTTGGTGATGTCGCTAAATTTTTGGAGAAGCTGGATGAGCCCATAGTCAATATGTATTTTGCAGAGGCCTTATTGATTCACTGTTGATATATTATACTCTATTGCTTCAACAAGTTCTCCAGTCGTCGAAAGTGATGTTTGTGGGTCGATGAGTCATTGTTTTTGATATCTTTTAGCAGATCAAAATGTGCAATAAAGTCAGCACCTATTATCGCTGTTTTGACGTGGGCTATAATGAAGGGCGCAGCTATAAAATATAATTTCGTTGGCAGAACAATACAGTTGGACGCAGGGCGACACACATCCATCCATGCTAAGCGAACTTTAATTAAGTACCAACCGACCTGACTGATTCAATAGTAGATCCAATACTAGAAGAGCCTAGAGAGAGGTCTGCAATATGTACATGTATCAAAACACTCACAGTTGGAATAATGTTTCCCTTTAAAATGCTGCTGCGGTAATAACTGTTGAGTCAGTCAGTAGTACTATAATAGCACCCCAAGGGAATATTTTAACCAAGCCTGTGGGCCGGGTGTTTGTGTGTTACATTTGTGTGTGTAAATATATTTGTATTTCTGTGAGTGTTACATTTCTGCGATCCCTTTTAGCTGACTTTCACAGTTTTTTCTGTAAGACTTGAATTTCATCACAAAATGCCACAACGCCATATCCCACACATTCTCCCCTATCCTCTAACTGCATACACCACAATGCTCTATTGTCCCTCTATTCATTCGTTTTCAATTACCAATTGCTATGGTTAAATATAAAACATTAAATAGCCTCAATTGATTGGAATGGTTTAACTCTGTGGCTGGCTTCGCTTCTTTCAATGCGATAAAAAAAGGGATTTCTTTTGCAATTTTCGTAAAATTCCCTCCCTTCTATAGATCCGCGTTTGTTGTGCCAGCATACTGTGATTTGCTTACATCCTGTAAAATGGTAAATATAAATGCATGACTGAGTATTGGTTGATTTTCTTTTAAAAATATACTTAATGTAAGATTCTAAAGTGAATGCGATTATACAGATGTGAATGAAAATTAAATGAAGCGCTGAGATTTCGCGGAATATGAAATGAACTATGCGAATGGGATGGATTTCTATGCTTGTGAAATTTACTTTAAAATTACATGTGAATGGTATTGCTTTTTCCACTTAGCCGTAGTGTGATGGTGGTACGTAAATTTCATTATCTTTGCTGGTGGTGTTAAGCTGATCGTATACTCCTTAGGTACTTCACAAATGATATGAACAGTTGTCCCGGCTTCGTTTCAGGGAGTTTCGGTTTTTGTTCCAGTTTAGCTGTCTTTTGCTGTCATTTTGGTTTCGTTCCACTTCGCTTTCAGTTTTATTTTGGGTTCAAATTCATTTTCGGTACTGCTCCTAAATTCAACTCAGTTTCAATTGAAATTCATTTCGGTTGGATTCCAGTTCAGTTTTGATTCCAGTTTTGGTCAAAACAAAGTTCAATATCAGTTTATGGTTCAGGACCAATTATAATTTTCATTTATTCTGGTTTTGGTTTATTGCCAGTTTCTTTCACATTAGCATTTCGGTTAAGTTTCAGTATTAGTCCGGTATTGATTTCGGGTTTCCTTTCAGTTTGGTCCCGATTTAACTTAGCTGTGGTTCCAGGTTCAATTAAGTTTCGGTTTAATTAAAGCTATATTTCTGTGGATGCATTTTTGTTTCAGTTTTTCGTTTGGTTCCGGCTTGGTCTGGTTTTTATTTCATTTCAGATTCGTTTTCTCTCCAATTTTTTTTGAGTCCCGTTCCGTTCTCATTTTGTACTTGGTTTAAATCCAGTTTCGGATACGTTACAGTTTCGTTTTTTTACGAATGAAGTCTTGGGTTCGTTCCGGTTTGTTACAGTTCCGGACTACATATTTTATTCATTTCCAGTTTCAATTTCATTTTAGTGTCGTTTTCTCTTCAATTTCGGTTGAGTCCCGTTTACCATCACTGCGTTCTCAGTTCCATTCCAGTTTCTGTGTCATCGCAATCTCATTTTAATTGCAGTGGCCTTTTATTCCAGCTACGGTTTCATTGTCATTTCACTAAAACTCAAGTTTTCTATCATTTCTTTAGCGGTTTCATTCCGGTTTCTCTTTCATTGCCAATTCGTTCAAACTCTGGTATTCTGTCGTTCCGATTTCAGTTTCATTCGGATATTGTTGCCATTTCGTCTAAACTCGAGCTTTCTATCTCGGTCTCCGTTTCATTATAATTTCATTTAAACTCCATTTTCCTGACATTCCGGTCTCTGTTGAGTTCGGATTTCGTTTTCGTTGCCAATGCGCTTGAATTCCATCATCTAACATTCCTGTAGCGGTTTCATTCCATCAATTTTCCATAAAAAGTTGAAATTTGAATAAAAGTAAATCGTACTAGGTGTATTAATTAGGGTATTGATGATTGTTCAACTCAAAGCTAAGTATATTGGTAGGAAGCAGATCGGCTCTTCGTACAACAGATATTCATGCTCATATCGATAGTGGGACAAAGCTGCTGATTACACTCCCAAATTTTGAATGCAAACTGACAAGCATATACACATCCTTCTAAGCTATTTAGTAAAGGCATATCATCGAGAGAGTAGTTGCTGGAGACGAAGCAGAATCGGAGGTGTATCTTAAAAACAATACTCTCATATTTTCGATTGAACAACAAGACCGTTTGTTTCCTGGGACATCTTTAAGACGATGTTGGTGACACTTCCCACAATATAAGTGTCAGTAGGCGGCCGCCGTGGTGTGAAGGTAGTGTTGCCGGCCTACCACACCGAAGGTCCATGGTTCGAGCCCTGGTACAGGTAACATCAAAAGTGATTTGAAAAAACTTTTTCAAAAACGGGGTCGCCCCTCGGCAGTGGTTTGGCAAACTCTCCGAGTGTATTTCTGCCATGACAGGCTTCTCAGCAAAAATTCGTCTCCTTTGTAGATGCCGTTCGGAGTCGGCAAAAAACTGTAGGTCCCACCAATTTGTAGGGAAACTTCAAATCGGCACACCACAAATTGGAAGAGAAGCTTGGCGCAAAAATCTCTTAGGAGGTTTATGATGATATACCTGTTGTATATCGCGCCATAGAGAGAGAGAGGACAATATGAAGTTCCCAATAACATTTCAAACCTCATAATTATGTAAGTAGTTAATCTTCTTTTATTTTCAGCCATCATATCTCTATCAAACTGGATATATTACGGCCCGTTAACATTTTTCTCGCTTTATCCCTTATAAACTGCACGAAAGTAATTTAATAAAAATTCATTTAATTTACTGTGAAGAGTATTTTCTTTTGAAGTTGGTGGTAAACATAAATTAAATTATTTATTGTCAATTTAATAAAGTAGCATATCAAGTGGATAACAGGATTACGTTGTGCTGAATATTTATTAGAAAAGTTTCATGCCAACAAGTTGCACGAGCAGCTATTGCGGAAAGGAAATGTGATAAAGGTAAGCTGCAATACTCCGCAAAATTCTGAGTAAGAGTAATAAAGATACGATTGATTGATACCAAGAGTGCTGACTGAATACAAACAAGAAGAAGCATTAGAGTTGATAAAACCACTACAGAAATTCATAAATTTTGAACAAACGAATAAAACAACGTGGTTTGTGTTTATGAAAATAATTCTATGACTTACTCATTAGTTTGGAATGTGTTATTTTATCAATCAATCATTTTGAATGAAACAAATTTGATGGAAAAGTTAGAGTGATTGAACATAAGTAGCGTTTGTAGGCTAAGAATATACATACGAGGTGTGTTCAAAAAGTATCGCGAATTTTGTGTTTTTTCAAAAATTATTTATTTATTCATGAATATCTATTTTGTCCCCTTCAAAGTAATCCCCATGAGATATTATACACTTGTGCCAACGGTTTTTCCAATCTTCGAAGCACTTCAAAAAATCATTTTTTTGTATCTTGTTCAGCTCCTCCTTCGATGCCGTCTTTATCTCGTCAAGAGAACGTCGTCCTTTCATGGGCCACGGGAACAAGAAAAAGTCACAGGGGGCCAGATCTGGGGAATACGGTGGCTGCGGCATCATTAGTGTGTTGTTTTTGGCCAAAAAGTCGCGCACAAGCAACGATGCGTGAGCAGGGGCGTTATCGTGGTGCAAAAGCCAATTTTTGTTCTTCCACAAATCCGGGCGTTTCTGGCGGATTGCTTCACGCAAATAGCGCATAACTTGCAGGTAATATTCCTTATTGACCGTTCTTCCCTGTGGCAAGAACTCATGATGCACCACGCCCCTGCAATCGAAGAAAACTGTCAGCAAAACTTTCACATTCGACCGAACTTGGCGCGCTTTTGTCGGTCTTGGTTCGTGCGGCAGCTTCCATTGAGATGATTGAGCTTTGGTTTCCACGTCATAACCATAAACCCACGATTCGTCACCAGTTATGACCCTCTGGAGCAAATTTGGGTCGTCGCGGACAGAGTTTAACATCTCATTAGCAATGTTCCAACGATGCTGTTTTTGGTCACAATTGAGCAATTTTGGTACGAATTTCGAGTAAAAATCGAAGACGATCCAAAACTCGTGCAAGCAAAGCAGCTGTCAACAATTAACTGAACATTCAAAATGGCCGAGCTTGTCGGCATAAGTGAGAGACATGAGTACCAACATAACGCCACAAAAAATTCGAAATTCGAATATACGTAACCAGCGAAAATTCAAAATTCGCGATACTTTTTGAACACACCTCGTATATGCTATTGAATAACGTACGTAGAATAACTTACGTGGGAATCAACTACTAAGCATGATAATTACTAAGAAGTATTGAGGAAGCCGGCTATGTTCTCCTTAAACTATTTGAGATTTTTGGTTAGGTACAATACTTTTCTTCTAGATAACGGCAATATGGAATCTTTGGTCAAAATTATCCTGAAGATAAGCGTCAACCCTTAGATATATGTATATCATTTTCCTTGCTTAGGATTATAGTTGTAGGCAATATGCTGTGAAACTCCCGACAATTTTCGTCAAGTGAAAGTTATCAAGCACGATAATTGTTAGTTTAACTCGAACCCGAAGAGATTGTTTGAATGATATGAAATAGCTGTTATTAAAAGAAAAATTGAAATTTTTTTCTGCTCGATACATGATTTCTGATTTAAAAAATAAATTTTTTGATTTCAGTTTTTTAAATCCAATGGTGAGTTTAGCGCTAAGTTAAGACGCTGCCCATTAGTCTCGAAATCTCGATTTGCTTTCTTTGCTAAACTTAGTATATAGCTTTTTTTAAATGAGCAGGAACGGACACTAAAAGGTACGACTCTTTCAATTAGATCGAAATTGAATGAAGCAATTAAATGCTGAAGAAGATGAAAGGAGAAACTGAACAGAAACAACCGGTCTCAATAATCATGTCCACAAGACAATCCAGAAAGCGATCTTATAAAACCTCAAAACGCAGATGCTATATGGTTCAAAGGCCACGACCAAAGGTCCTCCTATGTACACTGCTGACCTATACAGAGGTCTTAATTATTGATGCATCTGGATGACCTCCCGTATGGACTTTATTCAAGCAATCACTTAACTAAAAGGTATTCGCATAATTTGTATGAGAACGAGACAATGTTTTCAGAAAAAGCTCGAATGTCACATCTATTGAAATGCTATCGTCTCAAATTTGGCTCACTTATGATCGTACCCTAACAATATCCTTACCCCGAGAGGGATCTTAAATTAGAGTAAAGATCCTGGTGGAGTATATAGCTGGTACGACACACGAGGCCTAAAACCATCAGAGTATCTCTGGTTAATATGTCAATCCTGAAGTAAGCAAGAATTATGGCTACACTAAATCAGAAAAATTCTAAAGTATATTAATGTAGTTATAGAGTAAACCTCCTCATCCCGGACTTTCTTTAGCTACCGAAATAATAGGTTAGTGAGCCTTACTTCAGGGGGTGTCTCTCTCTCTCTCTATGGCGCGATATACAACAGGTATATCATAATAAACCTCCTAAGAGATTTTTGCGCCAAGCTTCTCTTCCAATTTGTGGTGTGCCGATTTGAATTTTCCCTACAAATTGGTGGGACCTACAGTTTTTTGCCGACTCCCAACGGCATATACAAAGGAGACGAATTTTTGCTGAGAAGCCTGTCATGGCAGAAATACACTCGGAGAGTTTGCCAAACCACTGCCGAGGGGCGACCCCGTTTTGAAAAACTTTTTTCAAATCACTTTTGATGTTACCTGTACCAGGGCTCGAACCATGGACCTTCGGTGTGGTAGGCCGGCAACACTACCTTCACACCAGGGCGTGTCTCTATATATATAAAAATAACAATAAGTAACCCCGCTTCGCCATGCCTATTCGTTTCTATCTTTACCTATCATTGTCATCAACATATTCAAACTTAAGCCTCAGGATCCTATCGGTTAGAAGAGTATGCTCCGTCAAGCAGGTTAGCAGACGGTTGTTGCCATTGGAGAACACACCACCTGCCGGACAAATACTCGGAATGTCACGTTTTAGTCCGGATAGAAAAGAGTTTGATATGTTTTAATATCCATATGCAAGTTGGCTCAGTGTGGTCCTTGCCCTGTCGGTTCTAAGCCATCTAAACAAGGAGTTTTGAATGGCTTAAAAGGCCCAATAGCTCTTTATATCTTCTGCAACGATAGAGATTGGACTGGATTCCGCCAGCGGGTATCACTAACTTCGGCCTGCAAAGCACCAGTTTACTTCTGGATTCGGATTTAGCATGGTGTTGCAGCATCACTAAATAAATCCGCTGCCACTCTATTTAATATACTGAGGTTGGAGCTGACATACATTTGTAGTCTTATGATAACACATTACAGAGAAGGAATGCTTACTCATCTTACCAACCTTATAAGACGCCTCTGTATTAGCATCTTTTATAGGATCTCAGACACTTTTTTAAATAAACAGGTTTTATCAGTAGGCAATTGCTAATGTCATGGGGGCACAGTCTCTGTCATTCATACTTTTCAACATTTCTAAACAATAAAAACTTCTATGGGATATTGTTGTTTTTGTTGTACTTACTAAATCATATGTTTAAAGTGCTTGATAACAAGAAACACATTTTAGCACTCAAAAAATACTTCGTTCGTAAATGTAACTTCACAATGAAGGCTCATATTATATATCAGGGATTAAGTATAAAGAAATTAACTTACCTCACCATTGGTCCTTACTTAGAAAGTTAATAAAGTAGGCCCAGACTATTGTTATAAAAGTTGAATAACTAACTCATATATCTTGCCGCAATCAACTTAGAGCAACACCTCCTTCTTCAGCTAATGATGCCACATAAACAAAACTTTAGTTATAAATTGAGACTCATCTTAAACACTACCATTCAGAATTCTCAATAGGGTAATAACGGGCGTCATGACATCCTAAGTAAAATATTTTTAGGTAGCGTAACCAAATATGGTTGCCACCTACTTGTTTTTTTTTCATATGCGTTATTATCTCTAAAACGGACTGATCCATTTGGGTGAACTTTTGAACAAAGGTGATATGGTAGATTTAAACGGGGTTGCCACCTATTTAAATTTTTTTAAAATTTAGTAAAATGTACCAATATAAGTATGAAATAAAAATTATTTTACATTGCATTTCAGCTTAAATATTTCTGGGTAGGGTGACATCCTAATCCCATTATGTTTGTGCCACCTAATCCCATTATGTTTGTTTTTTTTTTCGTATCCGCTTTTATCTCGAAAATAAGTTGACCCGTTTTGATGCAATTTTGAACATAGTTAATGTGCTAAATTTCTAGCTATTCTACCTAAGCGTTGTCACTGGGGAAACGAAAGGTTTTTTATATCGCATTTCAACTTAAATATTTCTAGACAGGTTAACCACCTACGTTTTCCACCTAATCCCGTTATATTTATTTTTTTGAACTTCTTAACACAATCCATTTAAATTCTGTACATCTGCTACTATCTAAACTCTTTTACAAAAGTGTTGCCTTTCAATAGGTTTTTACCGAGTTGCCACTTCTCCAAAAAAAGAAATAAACAAATGAGATATGCCAATGTGTGTACGAAACTAATGGTGTTTCACAAAATTAGTTTTGGGTAGGACTTATGTATGTTTATGTTTTCGATATCCGCTTTTATCTAGAAACCTTATTGAACGAATTAATTAATACGGACGGTTGGTATGTAAAACTATTCATAGAAACGAGCAGAATGTATTCAACAACAAATCAATTATATGACAACATCGAAAATGCCGAGCATACCTCGTTAGCCCAAGGATTTAGTTAATACCGCTGTATTATTTAAGCCTTGAAACTTTACAAGTTTTCTAGTAAGGGCCATATTTTTTCGATTTACCCTACATATTTACTAGACTGGGCAAAAACATAATTTTTTCACAATCAAAGATAATTTCATAACTTGAAGCTTGATAATTGTGGAGCGGCACTTCTAACGAAAGTTGGCATTCAGAGATATTTGTTGGAAATTATATTTTCTGCGAATCTACGTACCTACAAAAAAAATCCTTTCACATAAATATTTTGAAATTTTGAATGACATTAATTCTCAAATGTTTAAACTAGCAATGTTAGACCTATAACAACTGAGATGAAGGTTTGAAACTGTTTCGCATTCTAAAAATTAAGATCAATATAATTTTCAAAGGAAAAAAAATAATTTTTTGTCCAAGTCTAATACAAGCATATCTATTGAGATGTTTATTGAATGAGTTGATTGAAAACTATGTGCCAAACAAAAGTTCGAGTGACTGGACATAACGCTAGCGAAACCATTAAGGAAATCTATCAATAATACATTTTGTCGTTGTGGTACAGGCGCTGTGCAAGAAGTTAATCCGATCAAAACTTTTTCATCATATTTATATGGACGATGAGTTTAATGTATTACTTATTTTCAATTTTCTGTTGATTGCTAAAGTTTTTTGTTTTTGTCTTAATAAAGACTTGCACTTTTTTTGCTGACAACTGACAACATAAGTCTGCAAGTAAGTGTGCGTGTGAGTAACTTTACCCATAAAGCTAAACTTTTACTTCACAATGAAGGGTTAAACTTGAGATAAGAAAATATATTAGAAATCAAGTTTATTAAAGAATTCGTTTTGATCTTTTCCTAAGAGAGGTCTGCAAACGTTCTACACGGCGTCACACTATTAGAGTTCTTAAATCTTAGAGCGATCTTATATTCCAGTTTGCAGTGTATCCCTTAAATTTTTCTCAATTTTTGATCCATCAGCTTCCGTTGTCCATATCCGTTTAGCTTTGTGTTTTCCTTTCGTTTCCCTTCGTTTCCCTTCCTATCTTTTAACATAAGTCCCTGTATTAGTTGGCATGCGCTTTCCCACAACTATTCAATCAACAAAAGCCTATAAATCGATTTCACTTTCATCATATCTCATAACTTTTCTAGGTTAGTTATTTATTGATGACTTTTAGTTACTCTCCATTGGGTATTCTTCGGTTTACCATGTAAAGGAGCCAATATTTTTCCCAAAACAAGAAAAATTATAAAAATTGATTGGATTTTATTCTTGGTAGTGCTACGCACACAAGGTATATTAACTTCATTCGCCTAACAGTGGTATGGTAACAGGCATAAATGCATCGAGATAAATATTGACTTATATATGTATATTAAAATGTTCAGGAGGAAAAGATAAATTGATTAAGCCATGTCCGTCCGTCAGTCCGTCTGTTAACACGATAACTTGAGTAAATTTTGATATACCTTAATGAAATTTAGAATGCAGGTTCCTTGGCACTCATCTCCGATAGGCGAAATCGGATGATAGCCGCCCACTCTTTACATATAGAATATTTTCGAAAATACAAAATAAGTGGTTATTCAGTACATAATACAATTATAAGGATAACATTTAGTGTGTATATTTTTTTATTAAGTCAAATTTAGAAATAATATTAATCATAAATCAATAACCGTTCAAGATATTATAACGAAATTTGGCACACATATTTATATTAATACAAGGTATGTTCGGGAAAAAAATGCGCGAAATTGGTTAAGAACCACGCCCACTTTTATAGGATAGATTTTGAAAAGGATTATTGATATATTTAGTAGGAAATAACTTTGTGTACAAAAGCCATATATCAATTATATTTCACTTCCAAAGTGTCCGTGAACGAGGAAAGTCGAAAAATATAAATTTTCGAAAATGGGCGTTGCCACGCCCCTTTTATAGCGTATTATTCCACAAAACTTTTTATGCCATAACTCCGGCAAAATTGATTTATCGCTACATCAATAAGATCTTGCACACATAATGAGATTTTTAAGCAAAATTCTAGCGCGAAATAATTTTGTGGATTTTGGGGAAGTAGACGTGGTGCCGCTCTGTTTTTAGCATAAAAATTCTGCTATTTTCAAGGCAATTTTTTGTAGTTTCAACTAGATATTTTAATGAAAAATTCCTAAACTGCTTCTCAATAGTATATAGTATACTCCTGCCAGAAATTAAGCAAATCGGATAAAACCCAAGCAAAATATCCGTTCAAGTAGTTAATACCCCACTGCAATAGGGAAGTTATATATCTTTTTTTAATTTTTATACCTTTCATGAACATGAAATGTTTGTAAGCATGAGAAGAAAAACAGATGAGACCATCAATAAGTATACCGAAATGATGCCATGTCCGTCTTTTCGTTCGTCTGTCTGTCTGTCCGTGTGTATATTTGAACGCAAATTTTTGAAACTTAAGCATGTATTGAAATTTTGGTAAGCAGTGATTAATAGGCAAGCTATTTATATACAAACAAATTAATTTACCACTCAGAACTGATAACAGCTGGCTTTATAACATAAAAAGTATTAAAATAGACCTGCATAAATTGGGATGTCATAATAGATCACTACTAGGTATTTAATATTCGGTTCCACCCCAAGTTAGACTTCCTTATTTGTTATGTATGACTTGGCCATTTCATGATAAAGAAAGCTGTCTTGAAATTGCATTAGGTTCACGAAAACCCAGATAATGATTGTATTAGGAATATTAATATCGACTCAATGCGATTAGCTTACCTACTATAAATTGATTTTTTGTGCGAGGTATATATTTGAATAATAATTTTTAGCCACCCAAACTTGAACTTCTTAGCTTCATGCCAAGTAGTATCTACGGCACTATGTAAAGCTTTCAAAAGAGAAGAATTTTCACTTAAGACATCAAAAGTCAGTGGCGCTTTTACAGACGCTCGTTATCACTTGGAGTGTAAACAAGTGTCACAGTATGGCAAAGCGGTCACAATGTAAATATAAATTACTTCTAAACCACACAAAGGTGTTGACAGTTTGCCAACAAACCACAACCGTAAGGCAGCAAAAATCTTAGACACATTTTGAGCCAGACTAACCTCAACACAATGTGACCAGAGTTGAACACGCCCACGTACAACCATAAATAATGCATTGCTTTGTTCGAGTGTTAAGCTACCGTTAATTTTGCACGCCTACCTTTACTGGAATGCTTGCTGTCTTACTTTGTGTGCGTGACTATATATGTATGTATATATACATGTAAATATATGTCAATGGCGCCACTTGACTCTATATTAGTCTTCTTAGCTTTGAAATTGTCATGGTCCATTTAAATGGTTTGTCATTTAACTCGAGGGCAAGCATATGTTTAGTTAAGCCCATAATTAAAACTTGGGTCATTAAATTGTAAGGGTGCAGACATTTCAGTGTTTCTCACTCTCACTGAGTTACATAACGATGTTAAAGAAATGAGGTATACGTATTGTTTTATGTCATAGCTGATAACCAAGGTGCAACAAAAATTCAACTCGGTTTTGGAATCAAACGCAAACAAGTAGTGAACAAAAACAAATTATGTGATATTGGTGACCGAAATATTGATTTTTTTTTTTACGTCAGTAAGTTATAACGCTAGTAGCGCAGATATGGTACAGATTTCCTTCAACGTTAAAGGGGAAAATTTTGTTTTCATGTGCGTGTATAGGCTTCAGTCAATACAAACACCAGTATTTCTGGAACAATACTCTAATTTTTTACTGAAAGCGTAATTCGCCAATTATTTTATTTTAACTTAGACCTTTTGAATCGATGCACTACAACTGATGAATATTTGTTCTTATTATCTGATAATGGTTTCGTATCCTAACTTAACGAACCAACTCGAACTCGCTCAGGCTCGTGTAGTGATCACGCTTTTTACCAGTATAGTTACTTACCGCATCGAAATTGTACTAGCTTGAATATGGACTTAGAAATAATCGATCACACGATGACCGGTATACTCGTACATATAAGGGAAATTGCTGTAGATAAAACAAACTCTACGCGAGCTCCTAGGTCTTATACTACACCATTTCTAGTTGTAAATAAGAAAGTGTCAATTGAAAATGAGAATAGTCAATTATAAATGGGAACAGGTCACTTGTTATTGAGAATAGGTACTTGTAAATGAGGAAGCGTCATTTGAAATTAATATTTGTCAATTGTAAATAAGATTAAAAAATTGTTAAAAAGAAAGCGTTAGATGTAATTGTGAAAGTGTTATTTGTTAATGAGAATAGTCAATTGTAAATGCGAAAGCGTCAAATGTAAATGAGATTAGGTACATGTAAATAGGAAAGAGTCGCATAAGGATGCGAAGGCGTCATTTGTAATTGAGAATAGTCGGTTGTAAATGCGAAAAGTCAATTGCAAATGAGAAAGCGTCAAATTGGACTAGATGCTTCTAAATAGGAAAGCGTCACATGAAAATGAAAAAATGTTTTTTTAAAATGAGAAAGCGTCATTTGAAAATAAGAAATAAATTATAATTTTAATTTGTTTTGCCACCATACCAGCAGCGAGGGGGACGAATAATCACCTGGTAGTTGCGATATCCGCCTCAGGAATGGTGTCGCTCGACCAGCAGAGGGGGTATTTCCAAACGGGGACATGTGCAGGATAAGTCCGTACAGTTCTGCAAAGGTGGGAGGAGCAGGGAAACAGGCTCTGGTTTGTGATAACGTTCCATGTCACTCCAGAATCGAATGTGCTGTCGGTGATGCTTATAATTGGCGAGTACGAGTGCTGCGGTTAGCACCGTATTTGCGCATGTTCAACCTAATAGAGATACTTTGGGAAAAAATTAAAATGTATGTCGAGGGACATATTCCAAACCCCCATATAAAGGTGGGCAGAGGACACGAAGGGGAAAGTAACAGGAGGAGACTATGCGACAGCATTTCAGCATACAACATCATTCCACGGAAGAGCTATATCGTTGGAAGATATGCCTGTCTGCTTTTAATGCAATATGGTTGGTTTATTGATCATTTTCTCATATAAAAAATACTTTCTTATACTTATTTGTTATATATATGCTCAGTACATGTAAACAAATCCTGAATAAAACAAGTTGCGCACTTACAAATGAAGCTTTCTCATTTTAAATTTATCCTTTCTTATTTACAACTGACTACTCCCAATTTTAAACGACGCTTTCTCATTTTCAAGTGGGACATCTTAATTTAAAATGGCCTTTTCCCATTTACAACTGTCTATTCTCATCCCCATTTCCCATTTACAACTGTCTTTCTCATTTTCAATTGACTCTTTCGCTTTTACAATTAACTATTCTCATTTGCAACTTACTATTCTCAATTGCAAATGACGCTTTGTCATTATAAGTGACCCTTTCTCAATTACAACTAGAGTTAATTTTGCATTACTGAATCGTAAGCTTCGTTTCGAAAGCTGGTCGAATGTCTATGCTGAAAGTAATGCATCACTAGCATACACTTTGTTATTAAACATATTAAAAACGCACACAATACCTCTACCTGCACGCTACTTCACCGAAAGAAAGATAGGAGGCTGAAATCTTGGATAAATCGAGATCTTTTGAACAAAATTAAACAGGCTAAGCAAAAAGTGCGCTAAGTATCCCAATAATATGAATCTTCGTAATTGATACATTAAAATTTGATACCTTACCAATAAGGCTGTACGTTTGAGGCGCGATAACTATTTTCAAAATGAATTCAAAGCAGCACATAGCAATACTATAAAAGATTGGGGTGTTGTTAATAATATTCTAAATCAAAATTGCAAAGGGGATAATAAGCCAATTGTACTGCGAGCTGAAAGCCATTCAATTTCGGAACCATTAGAAGTGGCTAAAGGCTTTAACAGGCACTTTACCGCCATTGGCAATTCAAGATTAAACTCTTGCAACTGTAAATTTGCAACTAATGAGCCCTCTAGATACTTTTCTCAAAGGAGTTTCTTTTTTAATTGCATTTAAAGGTATGAAATTATGAATATTATTAAAACCTCGAACAATTTGCAATAGTATACTAAAAAAAATATTTCTTAATATTAATAAAATTCTTCAATTTTTATTCAATGCCAGCATATCTCAGGGTACTTTCCCTGATGAGCTAAAATGCGCTACTGTAAGTCCAATTTTCAAAAAAGTGGATGAGAGGGATGCAAACAATTACAGTCTCGTAACGTTATTTTTACCCATATCTAAGATATTTGAAAACGCGGTTAAAAATAGAATTGCGGATTTCTTGGACAGGTAAAGTTTTTTCAGCTCAAAGCGATTTAGCTTTCGTTCCAGACGCTCGATTAAGGAAGCTTTGCTGCATTTTTGTCAAATATTTATAAGGGGCTAGATAGAAAAGAAACTGCGCTGGCTCTTTGTTGATATTACTTAAGCCTTTGATATGGTTGATAGGGACATACTTTTAAATAAATTATATCAGGCAGGATTACGTGAATGCATGCACTACTGGTTTAAATACAATTTGCTAATAGAGTGCAAAAAGTTAAAGTGAAAAATTGCTGCATTAGTTTGCAGTTCATCAACCTAGGCGTACCCCAAGGCTCTGTTCTTGGCCCAGTCTTGTTCCTGATTTATATAAACTCAATCTTCTCGGTTCCATTAAAGGGCGAAGCGACTCCTTTTGCAGATGACCTTGGCATTGCATATAGTACTTCGATCCATTTTGAACTGATTTTTTATATTAATCATGATTTGCATCTGCTGAGAACTTCGGTTGCCTCACACAAACTTATTGTTAGTAATAAAACTAAGATTATGCACTTCAGCCATGTTGCGAAAGAAATCTTAACTCGCGATCTCATTTTTCATTCTTCAGAATGTTTAAGACTTATCTTACATGGTATGGCGTGTGCTTTTAATGCCTCGGCACAGTCGTTTGCTTGCAAGATTATATGCAGCCAAGATTTCTTCAGAGTTGATATTGTTGACAATTCTAAATATCTAGGTATTAAAATCGACAGTCGATTAAATTGGTCAGAGCACATTAATACGCTGAAACCACACTTTCTTTATACTACTCGCCACTTCTATCGTCTGAAAAAGCTGTGCTCCTTGCCTACACTGAAAACAATCTACTATGGTATATTCCAATCGAAACTCCAGTATGGAATCTCCTGCTGGGTTGGAATCTCTGCTAATAAATTATCACCAATTATAACTATCCAAAAGCGAATTATCAGACGCATCCGTAGCGCAAACCAAAGATTTACATTTATGCAACTTTTTAGTAGACCTGGTTTACTTCCGTGTCGACACCTTTACCTATATAGAGTCCTAAAAACTTTTTCCATTTCCATTAGATTTGGCTACTTGGAAATCTTTCCTGCAGAAGTTTATAATCTACGAAGAAAAATGCTTCCATCTGTACTAATCCCATGTGCGCGAACTTCCCATTTTCGAAGTTTCTATATATACTTCTTCTTTCTTCTTTAAATGGTCATCTAACCGCCCAGACGATTTTGACCGTCCAACATAACTCGCCAGTCGTTTCTTCGTTGCGCGAACTTGCGCCAATTGGAAACACCGCGGGATCGCAAATCGGTCTCCACTTGGTCCTTCCATCGGAGTGGTGGTCTCCCTCTTCCTCTGCTTCCACCGGCGGGTGCTTATAAGAATACCTTCTGGGCTGGAGCATCTTCGCTCATTCGCACTACTTGGCCTAGCCAGCGAAGCCGCTGTGTTTTAATTCGCTGAATTATGTCGGCGTCTGCGTAAAGTTCATACAGCTCATCATTAAATTTTCTTCGGTACTCGCCGAAGCCAACGCGTAGAGGTCCACAAATCTTTCGAAGAACCTTTCTCTCGAATACTCCCAGAGCCGCGTCATCAGATGTTGTTAGTGTCCACGCTTCTGCACCATATAGCAGGACGGGTGCGATGAATGACTTGTAGAGTGTTATTTTCGTTCGTCGAGAGAGGACTTTACTTTTCAATTGCCTACTGAGTCCGAAGTAGCATTTGTTTGCAAGAGTAATTCTTCGTCGGATTTCTAGGCTAACATTATTGTTGGTGTTAATGCTGGTTCCCAGGTAAACGAAGTACTTTACTATTTCGAAATTATTGCTGCCAACAGTGGCTTGGTTGCCAAGGCGCGAATGCGCTGACTCTTTGCATGATGACAGAAGGTACTTCGTTTTACCCTCGTTCACCACCAGTCCCATTTTCTCCGCTTCTTTTTCTAATTTGGAGTAAGCAGAAATTACGGCGCGGTTGTTAAGGCCAATGATATCAATATCGTCAGCATATGCCAACAGTTGGACGCTTTTATAAAATATTGTTCCAGCGCGGTTAAGTTCTGCAGCTTGTATTATTTTCTCCAGCATTAAATTAAAGAAATCGCACGATAGGGGGTCACCCTGTCTGAAACCTCGTTTAGTTTTCGCATATAAGTTTTGCGGGGAAACCAAATTCAGACATAGCGGCATATAGGCAGCTCCTTTTCGTGCTATCGAAAGCGGCTTTAAAATCAACAAATCTGTGTGTCGATTCCCTTTTCACGGGTTTTTTCCAAGATTTGGCGTATTGTAAAAATCTGGTCGATGGTAGATTTACCAGGTCTGAAGCCACACTGATAAGGTCCAATCAGTCGGCTCCCATCAGGCTTCAGTCTTTCGCACAATACGCTTAATGGGACCTTATATGCGATACTCAAAAGGCTGATTCCGCGATAGTTGACGCAGTTTGCAGGATCGCCCTTCTTGTGGATTGGGCAGAGAACACTTAGATTCCAATCTTCAGGCATGCATTCCTCCGACCATATTCTGCATAGAAGCTGATGCATGCGCCTTAGCAGCTCCTCGCCTCCGTGTTTGAATAGCTCAGCAGGCAAACCATCAGCGCCAGCTGCTTTATTGTTTTTCAATCGGGATATTGCTATTCGCACCTCATTGTAGTCGGGTTGTGGAACGTCAATTCCATCATCTTCGATTGTGGGCTCGGGTTCGGCATCTTCTCTGGTTTCTTGCTCAGTTTCTCCATTTAAAAGGGCAGAGAAGTGATCCCTCCATATTCTGAGTGTTCTCTGAACATCGGTCACCAGGTCGCCGTTCTCATTCTTACAGGAGTTTGCCCCGGGTTTGAAACCTTCTATCATTCGCCGAATTTTTTGATAGAATTTTCGGGCATTATTCCCGTTGGCCAGCATCTCAAGCTCCTTTATTTCACGCTTTTCTGCCTCTCTTTTTTTCGCCCGGAAAAGCCGCCTCGCTTCCCTCTTCAACTCGCGGTAGTGTTCACACACACTCCTCGTTGCATTCGATCTCAGCGTTGCCTTGTAGGCTTCGTCCTTTCTTTGTTTGTTGCACCTGTTTTGTCGTACAGAGGCGGGTACGAATCTTGGCTGCTACTAGGTAGTGATCAGAGTCGATGTTAGGTCCTCGTATTGTGCGAACATCTAAAACGCTGGAAGCATGCCGTCCGTCTATCACAACGTGGTCGATCTGGTTGCGTGTTTTTCGATCGGGGGCAGCCATGTAGCCTGATGGATCTTCTTGTGCATAAACCTAGTGCTGGATATGACCATGTTTCGGGCACCGGCGAAGCCGATCAGCCTGAATCCATTTGGCGAAGTCTGATCGTGGATACTGAACTTCCCGACAGTGGGGCCAAATACACCCTCCTTACCCACCCTGGCGTTAAAGTCGCCAAGCACGACTTTGATATCATGACGGGGGCAGCGCTCGTATGCTTCTTCCAGGCGCTCGTAGAATGCATCCTTTTCCACGTCGTCCTTCTCTTCCGTTGGTGCATGAACGCAGATAAACGATATGGTGGAAAATCGTTCTTTTATGCGGATTGCAGCGAGACGCTCGTTCACGGGTGTGAACGACAGTACTCGGTGACGGAGTCTCTCTCCCACCACAAATCCCACGCCGAATCTGCGCTTGTCTTCATGCCCACTCCAGTAGATGTTGCACGGTGTTTTGATCGTGTTTCCTCGCCCCGTCCATCGCATCTCTTGTATGGTGGTGATGTCAGCTTTTGCTTTCCTCAGGACCTCAACCAGCCGGGCAGCGGCACCTTCCCCATTAAGGGACCGGACATTCCAGGTACATGCCCTTATCTCATAATCCTTATTTCGTTTGCGGGTGTTGTCATCTAAAAAAGGGGTTCTCATATCCGAGGCTTTGTTGTTGAATTTCATTGGAACGTTGTTTTATGTGGTGGGTCCCAAACCCAACGCACAACCCGTTTCACGGGAGGTTGAATTCTATTACACGTTTGTATAGCGAGCCGCTTGGTCCAAGACAGACGCCCGCTTGCAGCCGCACCACCTGGTGATCAGACGCCGCTGTTTGAACCCCCCCAGCAAGCCCTTAAACCGATTATGTCGGAGTGGCCTTACCAGGTTGTCGCCTTCTCACGTTTAGCTCACCACCAAACGGGTGTTCGGTGGTTACCCAAAAGATACTTGGGCGCAAAGCCCGGAAGTAGTGAGCTGCTTGAACCGCATGCAAAAGAATCGCTCTGGCCATTCCCAGGTGAATGGCGATCAGAAACTTTCCCACTTGCGTGGACTTCTGCACACGGCCCCACCCTCCTCCTTGATAAGTACCGTGTAGAAAATCATACTACCTCGAAACTATCCCATTTAGAAGCACTACTAGTTTTATCATATTGACTGTCCAATTTTACATGAATAGGTCATTGAAAGTGGCAACTGTCTCCCAGGCCATTTCTTGGCAACGCGTTCTTAATAAGTTCCCATTCGGACAATTCTACGATAGCATCGCTTTAGCTAATTCTCAACTGGTTCCATTTCGGATAGTTTAGGGTAGTTTTGTATGTAAAGGGTGTTTTTTTAGGGGTATAGAACTTCGAATTGAAATAAAACACAAGAAAATCGTTTTAAGGTCCATCAATTTGGCTTTATTGGAAGGATAATTTTATGCCATTAATGTTTAAATATGATTTCGGGCATGTGGCCGCCGCGGCTGGCTCGAATAAAGCCAATTCTACAGGTCCAATTTTCAACCACTTTTTCGAGCATATGGGGCCGTATGTCGGCAATAACGCCACGAATGTTGGCTTCCAATTCCCCTAACGTTTCTGGTTTGTTGGTGTAGACGAGCGACTTCACATATCCCCAAAGAAAATAATCCAATGGTGTCAAATCACACGACCTTGGTGGCCAATTGACAGGTCCATTCCGCGAAATTATGCGCTCATCGAATGTTTCCTTCAATAAATCGATTGTGACGTGCGCTGTGTGGCATGTAGCGCCGTCTTGTTGGAACCACAACTCATCCACATTCATGCCATCCAATTCGGGAACAAAATAGTCGGTTATCATGGCTCTATACCGGTCTCCATTAACGGTAGCTGCCTCTCCAGCATTATTGCGGAAGAAGTATGGCCCAATGACTCCACCAGCCCATAGAGCACACCAAACAGTCAGTTTTTGTGGATGTAATGGCGTTTCAAGGGTCTCATGTGGATTCTCTTCACTCCAAATGCGGCAATTTTGCTTGTTGACGTAGCCATTCAACCAAAAATGAGCCTCATCACTGAACAAAATTTTGCGATGAAAATCAGCATCGAAATCAATCTCATTTTCGGCCCATACACCAAAATCACGACGCATTGCATGGTCTCGCGGCTTTAATTCTTGCACAAGCTGGATCTTGTAAGGTCGCAAGCCAAGATCTTTGCGCAAAATCTTCCATAAAGTTGATGGACAAAGCTCCAATTGCTGTGCACGGTGGCGAATCGATTCATTCGGGTCCTCTTCAACACTTTGCTCTACAGCGGCAATTGTTTCTTCGGTGCGCACTGTTCGACGTCTCTGCGGATGCGTATTATCACATAGAGTAAACGTAGTGCGAAAACGATCCATGGTTAACCGAATTAATTGCTCTGATGGACGATTATGTCGACCATAAAATGGACGGAGCTCACGGTAAACTTCGCGAACTGAACCATTATTTTCGAAATAAATTTGCACGATTTGCAAGCGTTGTTCTTTTGTCAACCTGTTCATGATGAAATGGCAAACCAAACTGAACATAAATGACATTAGAGTTGCCAGATTTGACCACAAAATGCCAGTTTTATCTCTGTTCGAAAAACAAACCTGTAAAAAAAACACCCTGTACATGAGTGGTAATCTTTATCCGATATTTCAAAGTACCTTTAAGGTAAGGGAGAAAGAGGCATGGCACCTTTTGATATAATCTAATTATCCCGCAACTATTTCTAGGAGCCAGACCAGTAAAAATAAGTATAAGTACAAGTACAAGTACAAGTACCAGTACTTCAGTACTTCGAAGAGATGAGTACAAGTACAAGTACTGAAGTACTTCAGTACTTCGAAGGGATGAGTACAAGTACAAGTACTGAAGTACTGAATTGGTGAAGTACAAGTACGGCACTAGTAAGTAGTTTTGAAGTATCTTGACAAGTATCACGCTCCACAAACCATTTTACATTGTCCCAGCTGGAAAAAGTTGTATGCATAAATAAAGCATGCATGCAGACCTGTTAAATTATGATTACCGATTTGATTAGATTTACCGAATTGGAGGATGGGGCCGTGTGCAGAAGTCCACGCAAGTGGGGAAAGTTTCTGATCGCCATTCGCCTGGGAATGGCCAGAGCGATTATTTTGCATGCGGTTCAAGCAGCTCACTACTTCCGGGCTTTGGGCCCAAGTATCCTCTGGGTAACCACCGAATACCCGTTTGGTGGTGAGCTAAACGTGAGAAGGCGACAACCTGGTAAGGCCACTCCGACATAATTGGTTGAAGGGCTTGCTGGTGGGTTCAAACAGCAGCGTCTGATCACCATGTGGTGCGGCAGCAAGCGGGTGTCTGTCTGGGATCAAGCGGCTCGCTATACAAACGTGTAGTAGAATTCAACCTCCCGTGAAACGGGTTGTGCGTTGGGTTCAACAACAAAGCCTCGGATATGAACCCCTTTTTTAGATGACAACACCCGCAAACGAAATAAGGATTATGAGATAAGGGCATGTACCTGGAATGTCCGGTCCCTTAATGGGGAAGGTGCCGCTGCCCGGCTGGTTGAGGTCCTGAGGAAAGCAAAAGCTGACATCACCGCCATACAAGAGATGCGATGGACGGGGCGAGGAAACACGATCAGAACACCTTGCCACATCTACTGGAGTGGGCATGAAGACAAGCGCAGATTCGGCGTGGGATTTGTGGTGGGAGAGAGACTCCGTCACCGAGTACTGTCGTTCACACCCGTGAACGAGCGTCTCACTGCAATCCGCATAAAAGTACGATTTTTCACCATATCGTTTATCTGCGCTCATGCACCGACGAAAGAGAAGGACGACGTGGAAAAGGATGCATTCTACGAGCGCCTGGAAGAAGCATACGAGCGCTGCCCCCGTCATGATATCAAAGTCGTGCTTGGCGACTTTAACGCCAGGGTGGGTAAGGAGGGTGTATTTGGCCTCACTGTCGGGAAGTTCAGTATCCACGATCAGACTTCGCCAAATGGATTCAGGCTGATCGGCTTCGCCGGTGCCCGAAACATGGTCATATCCAGCACTAGGTTTATACACAAGAAGATCCATCAGGCTATATGGCTGTCCCCCGCCCGAAAATTCCATCAAAAAATTCGGCGAATGACAGAAGGTTTTAAACCCGGGGCAAACTCCTGTAAGAATGAGAACGGCGACCTGGTGGCCGATGTTCAGAGAGCACTCAGAATATGGAGGGATCACTTCTCTGCCCTATTAAATAGAGAAACTGAGCAAGAAACCAGAGAAGATGCCGAACCCGAGCCCACAATCGAAGATGATGGAATTGATGTTCCACAACCCGACTATAATGAGGTGCGAATAGCAACATCCCGATTGAAAAACAATAAACAATAAAGCTATTCAAACACGGAGGCGAGGAGCTGGTAAGGCGCATGCATCAGCTTCTATGCAGAATATGGTCGGAGGAATGCATGCCTGAAGATTGGAATCTAAGTGTTCTCTGCCCACTCCACAAGAAGGGCGATCCTGCAAACTGCGCCAACTATCGCGGAATCAGCCTTTTGAATATCGCATATAAGGTCCCATTAAGCGTATTGTGCGAAAGACTGAAGCCTGATGGGAGCCGACTGATTGGACCTTATCAGTGTGGCTTCAGACCTGGTAAATCTACCATCGACCAGATTTTTACAATACGCCAAATCTTGGAAAAAACCCGTGAAAAGAGAATCGACACACATAATCTCTTTGTTGATTTTAAAGCCGCTTTCGATAGCACGAAAAGGAGCTGCCTATATGCCGCTATGTCTGAATTTGGTTTCCCCGCAAAACTTATATGCGAAAACTAAACGAGGTTTCAGAGAGGGTGACCCCCTGTCGTGCGATTTCTTTAATTTAACGCTGGAGAAAATAATACAAGCTGCCGAACTTAACCGCGCTGGAACAATATTTTATAAAAGCGTCCAACTGTTGGCGTACGCTGACGATATTGATATCATTCGCCTTAACAACCGCGCCGTAACTTCTGCTTACTCCAAATTAGAAAAAGAAGCGGAGAAAATGGGATTGGTGGTGAACGAGGGCAAAACGAAGTACCTTCTGTCATCATGCAAAGAGTCAGCGCATTCGCGCCTTGCCAACCAAGCCACTGTTGGCAGCAATAATTTCGAAATAGTAAAGGACTAAGTTTACCTGGGAACCAGCATTAATACCAACAATAATGTTAGCCTAGAAATCCGACGAAGAATCACTCTTGCAAACAAATGCTACTTCGGACTGAGTAGGCAATTGAAAAGTAAAGTCCTCTCTCGACGAACGAAAATAACACTCTACAAGTCACTCATCGCACCCGTGCTGCTATATGGTGCAGAAGCGTGGACACTAACAACATCTGATGAGGCGGCTCTGGGAGTATTCGAGAGAAAGGTTCTTCGAAAGATTTGTGGACCTCTACGCGTTGGCGACGGCGAGTACCGAAGAAGATTTCGTGATGAGTAGTATCAACTTTACGCAGACGCCGACATAGTTCAGCGAATTAAAACACAGCGACTTCGCTGGCTAGGCCACGTAGTGCGAATGAGCGAAGATGCTCCAGCCCAGAAGGTATTCTTAACGGCGAGCTATGTTGGACGGTCAAAATCGCCCAGGCGGTTAGATGACCATTTAAAGAAAAAGATTTGATTAATTATTTTCTTGAGAATCTATGTAATGATTAATTACAATTACTATCAAATACAGGGTGGCGCAAAAGTCATCATCCTATCAGAAAATGCTATAAATTTTGCGATTGGCCCTTAAGTCACTTCTGTTTTGACATTTGTGTAGTAAACACATGCGAAATACACGTTAATAAACAATGTTACGCTACACTGCTCCAGAACGCGGAATATTGCTGACTATTTATTTGACCAATAATCGGTCGGGGCCAAACGGTTACTGTGAATGGTGAGCGCTACAGAGCAATGATCAACGAGTTCCTTTTGCCGCAATTTGATGAATTGGGATTGGAAAACATGTGGTTCCAACAAGACGGTGCAACAGCACACACTGCACGTGCCACAACCGATATGCTGAACATCGGAAGCTTACTTTTGCGCCACCTTGTATTAATGAATATTTTCTAATTATTTAAAAAAAATTATAAAAAAAATTTATGATTCTTTTCGATTAAAAAAACAAAAAAAAAAAAAAAATTTAGTAATGAAAAAAGTGGTTTTGATTACTTTTGTTGTAGAAACACATAAATATATACATCAACAATACTGAAAAAAATCGCAAATAATCAAAAGTAATCAAAACAAATTTTTTTTAATCTTAATCAATTAATAATTGCAGGCATGCCATATTCACGACGAAGTATGTAAAATGCGTAACTTTAAATTGGAAAGATTTATTCATAAATAAAGTATGCTTGCTGAATCAGTCATTTGTACGCTTGCAGTACGGAAAGCTGTATCAGCAAAAAGTTATTCATTTTGAATTAATGCACTTACTAAATTATGCTTCGCGTATGAACTTAATTGAGGGCTCTTTCCTGTTTTGTTATTGTGCTGAAAAAATTTATAAAAATTTTTGAAATAAAGCATGTGCGGGAATATTACATAATCGAACAAATTTTCCGGACATTACTTACGGAATATTTCTGACAGCCTACCGTTGACAAATTATTGGAACACATTTCATTCATCGACCATACTGCCGTCCCCAAATAGCGCATCGCTAGCGCTGCCCAATTGAAATTTTCTATTTCGACATAGCGCTTCGCCATCAAGTTGGTTGCATAAGATGGGCACGAAGGAATACAAAATCTAACAGTAATTTAGTGATTTTTTTTGCGTATAGCGAACCGACAACAAACTTATGCCAAAAGCTGCTTGATTTCTTAGGATGTCTCAACCTACAAATGAACCAATTGGTTAAGGTGTGCTTTCTGTTTCATATTGTCTATTGAACTTTCATTTATACTGGTATGCATGCAAAGCTCCAATTTATGCCTGAAATATTGAAACCGTATGCATATGTTTCCAAATGAGTCTTTTTTTTTTTGTAAAACATACACAATAAAACTAAATTTGGAAAAAATTATTCTATCACATAAATTGTGTTTTCTTAACAAAAAAGTATTTGAAAATATTTTAAAATACTTGACAAATACATGTACTTGTACTTTCGAACTCCAAGTACAAGTATTGAGTAACTTGTACTTTGTACTTGGCTTTTTAAAGTACTTGCGTACTTGTACTTATTTGGTACTAGTACAGTAAATACTCAGTACTTTACAGGTCTGCTACGAGCTAAGTTAAATTTTGTATAAAGTTTCTTTATATAAAGGAGATGGGCGGGGCGATAGCGATAGGACATGAAACCGTCTGCGGGGACCTGTAGTAATATATAAAAATTGTATCCCTATATTTCTATAAATGAAAAGTGAGATTTCAATATTTGCGAACGCGCGGTGTGGGAAGGTCTACCACCTGGACTGCTAGAAATTGTGTTCCAAAGTGAATTGAGACTAAAATCATATTTTCTCCTATTCCTAGCTTAAGAAGGTTATGCTACTATAGAACCTTTAAAACTTATGCAAGTCAAAGTACCATATATGAAATGGTATTAAAATAGCTATACGAGTAAGTCAAATACACTTTATGTATATATCAAATATAATTGGGGTAATTTGGAAAGAGTTGTGCGCAAGGAGTAACGTATATATTGTGGTATTCAGCAATACCCAAATTAGCTAATAGATTCATATACAAGTTAATGCCACATACTCCGAAATTGGGCTCCCAAACTGCCCACATATAAATATGTAATTATTCATACGACAACAGTATGAAATGCTGCGTAAGCATACGACCAACAAGTAGGTCGCTATCCCACGGGCATATGACACCACACGCGCAACCAAGCACTTGCTGACCGTGCATTACCATTCATGGGAATGGACGGAAGTAAATAATTCAACAACAACAACAATAGGAATCACCTGCCGATCAACGTGACTTCGTAGCATAAATAGGAGTAAGAAGAATATTGTAAAGTTAGTAATTAAGCTGATTTAAATTAATAAAGTACTACGACTTAGTCGTCTAGTAACAAAAATATATTTTTTTTCGTTTCTCATTAGAGAAAATAGTAACTGGCGCCCAACGTTCCAGTCGCGTTAGTTTTCGAATAGTTAAAGGCCCTAAAGTAGTGCCTCGCGACCTTTGCGTATTCGTGATAACTAGGGGCCCTAAATTAGCGCCCCAACGCATTGGACAACCCTATTCGTGATAACTAGTGGCCCTAAAGTAGTGCCCCAACGCACTGGACAAGCAACCCAGTGGTAAAGTTCAGTCGAACAAAACCACAATCCCACAAAGGAGGCAAACAGGGACTGCCGTTAGTAGCAGAACTATGCAAAAAGGAATACCAGCCTTGCTCGCCGTGGGACTAGGGTAAACTTAGATTTTAATTTTATGTGAATTAAGTGAAACTTGTGCCTAAAAATTTATTAATAATCTCAAACAATAAGTTAAGTAAAAATTTAACCTTATTAAAAACATTTTAAGTGAAAATAATTAATTAAACCTTTTTAAGTGAAAATTTAGTAAAAATAACTACCGGAAATTTAAATTTTTGGTCAAAAATTTCTCAATTTAAGTGAAAATTTAATAGAAATAAGTCCTTAAAGTAAAAATTGATTTTTAAAAAGTTAGTTAATAGAATAAAAATAACTACCGGAAATTTAAATTTTTGGTCAAAAATTTCTCAATTTAAGTGAAAATTTAATAGAAATAAGTCCTTAAAGTAAAAATTGATTTTTGAAAAGTTAGTTAATAGAATAAAAATAACTACCGGAAATTTAAATTTTTGGTCAAAAATTTCTCAATTTAAGTGAAAGTTTAATAGAAATAATTCCTTAAAGTAAAAATTGATTTTTCAATCAATATTTTTCGAACAAAAATTTAACCCTTTTTTTCTAAGTGAAAATTCGATTAATTTACTACTTCTAAAACAACAGGCTCGTACAGCCTATAAAATAAAAATAATCTCTAGGATAACAATTAACAACTCTGCGATTCACCTCCACGGGACCCTCCAGAGATTGATCAAATTAAAACAAATTAAAATTTTTTTAGATTTAAAATATTTAAATACGGAAAATGATTAGGCCTTCTCTGCTGAACCCCGACAATAACCCACCTCAAAATAATTCAACGGTTAGCCCTGAATTGACAAGCGCCATAAGGAGCTTGGTGTCGCAAATACTTTCGGCAGAAGCGCCATCAGTGATACAAAACGTATTAAACCCTTCACGGGAAATAGCGACAGATCAAGTAATCGAGGCCATGCATGCCAATAACTTGGCAGGACTCGATAGGGTACCAGACGTCGTGAGATGTCTGCGGGACTTCTCAGGCGACCCAAGAGAATTCTCCTCTTGGAAAAAGAGCGTCGAAAGGATTCTGAGGATATACGACCACGAAAGAGGCACCCCACGTTATTTTGGTATACTTAATGTTATACGGAACAAGATAACAGGGAACGCTGACGTAGCTTTGGAATCTTATAATACCCCGCTCAACTGGAATGCAATATCCAAGTGCCTTAATACCCACTACGCGGATAGAAGGGACATAAGTACTCTGGAATACCAGATGACCACCCTCTTCCAGGGAAATAAATCAATTAACGAGTTCTATCAAGACGTTTTCTCCCACCTATCCCTGATATTAAACAAAATATCCAGCCTTGAAATGAGCTCAGAATCGATGCACGTCCTGACAAAAACGTATCGCGATAAAGCCTTGGATACGTTCGTCAGAGGCTTAAACGGAGAACTACCCAAGCTTCTGGGTATAAAAGAACCAACAGATCTCCCACAAGCTCTGCAGTTATGCATGCAACTGCAAAATCAAAACTTTAGAACTCAGCATGCATTCAGCAACCAACCCATTCTGCGAAAAAATAGCACACCCCCACTTCCACCTAGGAAGCAACAACCCTGTTTTCCTAATCTCGCATACATACCGCAAACAGTGCCTCGCACAGGAAGTTTTGGCCCTCCAGAAGCTTATAGAAATGCTCAACCCCAATACCAACATTTTCCCCAATACCAGCAACTTCCCAAATACCAACAGTTTCCACAATACCAACAATTTCCCCAATACCAACAATTTCCACAACACCAACAATTTCCCCAATACCAACAATACCCAAGGAATATGAACCTTCAAAATCCCAATTACGCTCTGAAACAACCACCTAGACCCAACCAGTTCAACAATCCTCCACCAAGACCTACCCAACCAAAGCCTCCAGTCCCAATGGATATAGATGAATCTCTCAGGACAAAGAACGTAAACTATATAAATAGGCCGACCAATAATTTCCTTGCCGGAAAACGGCCAATAGCTCCATCAAATCAGATACGCCAACCTTTCAAGCAAAATAGGGTAAACAATATAGAAACAACAACGACAGACTTGGGACAGCAGCCTGACGAATCAGATGAACAAACCTTCGAGGACTATTACAACCAGTACACTGCACACGATAACAGCACCCTTGACAACCCATCTGAAGAAACTTCATACGAATTCACCGATATTCATTTTTTAGGCTAACAAATTCCACGTTACCCTACTTTCAATGCAAGGACAGTAACGGGAAAATTCTTAATTTCTTAATTGACACAGGCTCAAATAAAAACTACATTTAGCCAAATCTCGCCGAAAATCGTATTCCCAATGAGGAAATCTTTTATGCAACCTCAGTAGGAGGAAACATTAAGATAACCCACCACACCTTCATTAATCTTTTTGGATTAAAACATGAAAATCTTAAATTTTTTATACTATCCACATTGAGATCCTTTCACGGTATTCTCGGTAACGATAGCCTTAAACAGTTAGAAGCCGTAATTTTTACTTCAAAAAATTATATGCTAATAAAAAACGGGATGAAAATTTCTATTAAACAACAAAGTTCAAAATCAGTAAACCACATTGAAATAAGGACAAATCACCTTACACATGAGCAAACAGGAAAACTTCGAAGCCTATGCTTTTCATACCCACAACTTTTTTCTGATCCAGACGAGAAATTAACGTACACTACCGCGGTCAAAGCCGAAATAAGAACTACAAACCAAAATCCAGTATATTCTAGATACTACCCATACCCAATGTCCCTTAAGGACGAGGTAGAAAAGCAAATATCAAAATTACTTGAGGACGGAATAATTAGACCTTCCCGATCCCCTTACAATTCTCCCATTTGGATAGTGCCAAAGAAAGCTGATGCTTCTGGCACAAAAAAGTACAGAATGGTCATAGACTACCGTAAATTAAATTCCATCACAATACCCGACCGCTACCCAATCCCAGACACCAACGAAGTACTTTCACAACTCGGAAAGAATAAATTCTTTACAGTTCTCGACCTGAAAAGTGGCTTTCATCAGATTCCTTTAATTGAATCTGATATCGCAAAGACAGCTTTTTCGGTCAATAACGGTAAATATGAATTTACAAGACTACCTTTCGGCCTTAAAAACGCCCCTTCCATATTCCAACGAGCATTAGATGATATTCTTAGAGACTACATCGGAAAAATATGCTTTGTTTACATAGACGACATTATAATTTTCGGGAAAGACGAGGACTCCCACCTGCAAAACGTGGAAATAATTTTCAAGACCCTACAAGACGCTAATATGAAAATTCAGCTCGACAAATGCGAATTCCTCAAAGAAGAGGTCGAGTTTTTGGGATTTGTTGTCTCCAAAAATGGGATAAAAACAAATCCAGCAAAAGTGAAAGCAATTTTAGAATTTCCACCGCCTCAAACTATTAAAGAACTTCGATCCTTTCTAGGACTTTCCGGTTACTACCGACGTTTCATCAAAGATTACGCAAAACTTGCTAAGCCCCTAACGGTACTTTTGAGAGGCGAGGAGGGACGTATGTCCAAAAATATGTCAGCCAAAATAAAAATTTCTCTCGACAATAACGCAATGGAAGCGTTTAATAAATTAAAAAATTCACTAGCATCCTCTGACGTCATGTTACAATACCCCGACTTCGAAAAACCATTCCACTTGACAACCGACGCATCAAACCACGCCATAGGAGCAGTCCTAGAGCAAGGTGGTAAACCCATAATGTTCATCTCCAGAACATTGACGCGGACGGAGGAAAACTACGCAACTAACGAAAAGGAACTTCTAGCCATAATATGGGCTTTAAAAACCTTCAGAAATTATTTGTATGGTTCAACCACAGTAAAAATTTTCACAGACCATCAACCTTTGACATACTCACTTAGTAGCAAGAATACTAACAGTAAACTGAAAAGATGGAAATCAATATTGGAAGAATACAATTATGAAATCGAATACAAACCTGGCAGTAACAATATTGTCGCGGACGCACTTTCTCGACCCCCACAACAAATAAATTCCTTGTCCGCAACCCAACATAGTGACGAAAGTTCAGCCCAAACTTTGATACCATATACAGACGCACCTATCAATGCATTCAAAAACCAAATTTTTATTTCTACAGGCGAAACCCCTTCATACCAATTTAAATTACCTTTTCCCACCTACCATAGACATATTATTATTGAAAGGGACTTCACAGAAGAAAATCTCACAACATTGCTGAAAAGATATCTGAACCCTACAGTAACAAATTGCATAAAAACCGAAGACGACATTTTAGGGAAAATACAAACAATTTACCAAATTCACTTCAGCAGGTACAAAGTACGTTATACCCGGAAATTCATTAGAGACGTTACAAACGAATCAGAACAGGAAACAGAAATCATCAACGAACATAATAGAGCACACCGCAATCCCACAGAAAATAAAGCCCAACTCCTAGGAAGATGTTACTTCCCTCAAATGAATGCCAAAATAAAACGAATTGCAAAACAGTGCAAAGTTTGCTTGGAAAATAAGTATGAGAGACATCCAGTAAATCCTATCCTGAAACCAACTCCCATTCCTAATTATCCAGGTCATATCGTTCACATAGACCATACAAACAACAAAATAGTTCTGACGGCAATGGATAAATTTTCTAAATACGCACAAGCGAAAGTTGTACGCTCCAGAGCAACGGAAGACATAAAGGACCCCTTAAGAGATCTCTTGACAACATTCGGAATCCCAGAAAATATCGTTATGGACAACGAAAAATCCCTAAACGCAGCCCCCATTCTTTTTTTGTTAGAAAACCAATACGGTATAGAGATATTTAAAACCCTCCATACAAAAGTTCAATAAATGGACAAATTGAACGTTTCCATTCTACACTTTCTGAAGTGCTGCGTTGCACTAAAGCGGAAAATACCCACACCGACTTTAGGGACCTCCTCAATAGAGCCATATTTAAGTATAACTATTCCATCCACTCCACTACCAAACGTAAACCAGTAGAAGTATTTTTCGGAAGAACAGTAGGACCCAACCCAATGACACTGGACAGAGAAGAAAATGTCCAAAATCTTAAAAATAAACAAGAAAAAGACTTACGACTTCCTAACAAAAATAGAACCGATTTTAGGACATACAACAATAACGACGTTATTTATGTAAAAATAAATAAAAGACTAGGAAACAAATTAACACCACGATATAAAAAGGAAATAGTACTAGAAGACAAAGGCAACACAATTTTGGCACAATCTGGCCGCACCATTCACAAAAGCCATATCAAAAAGTAAATCACACTCTTCTTTTGCAGGATCCTATTTGCCTCCTGCAATGCAGAAACCCAAATTTTAGACTATACGAACAGTCCCATAGTGACGATAGACATAGGAACTGCGAAAGTTCAAACCGGAACATTTCGACTAATACACGCTATTGACCTCGATCAGTACGACTCCCTACTCGACAACATACACGCCACAATAGAACAGGACATAACAAGGAAAATCCGAAGTTACCCATTCCTTTCCCAAGAAGAAAAATTCATCCGATCCCTCCTATACCAGCTGAAACCCAGGAAAACCAAAAGAGCAATTGAATTACTCGGCACCGCCTGGAAATGGCTTGCTGGATCCCCTGACCATGAAGATTTTAAAATACTAAACGATAAAGTAAATAATATAGTAAGTAATAATAACCAACAAGTAGTAATAAACAAATCTATTTTCGAAAGAATAAATAATTTGACTCATATCTCAAATACAATTTTAAGCGAAATGAAATCGAGCGATGCTCTTAAAGCAGAAATAGAAAAAACTATTGAAAGAAAATTAAAATTCATTAAAGAAGAATTAATAAACATTGACTACTCAATACAATGGGCAAAAGCAGGAATTATAAACTCATTTATACTATCTAACGATGAATTAGTTGTAATTAAAGAAACACTAGAAAAACAAAATATGCCTTATTTAAATTTTATTGAAGCAATTGAATTTAGTGATGTTAAAATCGGTTCAAATTTATCTTCCATTATTTATATCGTAAAATTCCCTTTAACAAGTAAGGAATCTTGTAACTTAATAAAAGCCAAAGCTGTAAAACAAGGCCATAAAGCAATCAAACTTGAATATGAAAATTTAATAATTTGTAACAAGGAAATATTTGGTGTAAGAGATAGTTGTAAGAATATAAACAATTTAATTTTATGTAAGCAAAATAGTATAAAAGAAGTCACGTTAACCACCTGCATACCAAACCTATTAAAAGGATATTCATACAACTGCACCCTAATAAACAGTCATCATATGCCCACGATAGAAGAAATAATGCCCGGATTATTATTTATCAACAGTTACAATGGACCCCTAAAAATAGATAACAAAGAAATCAATTTGAATGGTACATTTTTGATCAGATACGATAATTCAAGCCTATCAATTGAAGACAAACATTTTGTTACCAGCAATCGTCAAATCGACAAATGCTACAGCAAATCTCGAGGAAGTTCTTTCCTTGCAATATTTGAAAGAGCTCAATATAGCGAACATCCAAAAAATAGATGATGTCAACATGAAATACAAAATAAGCATTTACACATGCTCTTCGATAGTCACGCTATCACTAATTATCTTACTAGCCACCATGATTGCAAAAAAATTAAAGTCTAAGAAGGAAATGAGAATAGCCATTCAAGTCAAGACTAGCAGTTCAAAAGAAACCCCCACTGTACCTACAAATGAAATGCCATCCAACGAGGACGCTGCATACTTTAAAGGGGGAGGAGTTAATGCCACATACTCCGAAATTGGGCTCCCAAACTGCCCACATATAAATATGTAATTATTCATACGACAACAGTATGAAATGCTGCGTAAGCATACGACCAACAAGTAGGTCGCTATCCCACGGGCATATGACACCACACGCGCAACCAAGCACTTGCTGACCGTGCATTACCATTCATGGGAATGGACGGAAGTAAATAATTCAACAACAACAACAACAATAGGAATCACCTGCCGATCAACGTGACTTCGTAGCATAAATAGGAGTAAGAAGAATATTGTAAAGTTAGTAATTAAGCTGATTTTAATTAATAAAGTACTACGACTTAGTCGTCTAGTAACAAAAATATATTTTTTTTGGTTTCTCATTAGAGAAAATAGTAACTTACATATGTTGCATATGTATTATGGTGTATGATACTATTGAGTTTGAGAATAAGAGTAGGGAATTAGAATAGGACTAAGAAAGAACTCGAAACAGAATGAGAAGTGGAATGATAATAAGACTGAGACTGGGTGAGAAAGTAGCAGAGTGACCAATACGTAGAAATAAAAAATATAAAATCCTACATAAGTTCAGTTTAAAGATCTGAATAAATTTACTGCAGCTTTGGCCTAACACTAAAATTTAACTCAAGAAAGCAATCTCTGCTTAAGCATTGCATTTAGTAATTCCGCATAAACAAGATAAGAACATAATGGTATTAAATATAGACAACAAATGGGCAGTAGCACCAGTACATTTGTATGAGAAGATTTTAGTACTTATATGAATATTTGATTAATATCATTTGCAGGAATATAGCATTTATATTGATGATCAAAAACATAAGCACACATTGCCTAACATAAATATTTATGTGTAAGCAATATGTTAACTTAAGCGCATTTATTTGTTTCTGCTGCTAAATTGCTTATTCTAACTTTAAACGAATGCGTACTTACACGTATGTATGTATGTGGATATCTTTTGCGCACATTTGAGCTGTTGGATTTTACTGAAGTCATGTCAAACAACATGACGCTATGCATTTAAATTAAGCTAAGAATATCGAGCTCATTCACACACACCCACACACAAATACATAGAGTCATTTTGCAGTAATGTTATGGTTGAGTTCTAAAATAAATAGTCCGCATACGTAAATACATTATATGATAACTAGTATTTTCATGTAACTCTGCGTAAATACGAGAGAGAATGGCAATATGCAAATTACTATGCTCAATCCATGTGTTGAGTGGTGTTTGAAAAGACCCTGTAGGGAAAATGTTTAGTTCAGTACTTGTGTCAGTTGTAATACTTGCAGGAACCGCGTTCTTATTCTCATATCGATAACTGCAAACGACTGACGTGTTTAATTACAAAGTCCTAGGAGCTGGTAATTTTTCCGGCTGCATAACGTTTTTTATAGTTTAAAATTATGTAAATATTCTTCATTTTCGATTTAGTTAGTTTATAGACACCATAATTTTTGCTTTCTTACCAGACTAATATCTAAATATATTTCAAACCGCATTCCTATAGTTTTAAACCACTTGGTAAATATGTATACTGTAACTAGTGCCTTTCTAGGCAATATTTCAAAAGCTGCTAACCAACTGAAAATGCATAGAATTTTATTTAGAATTTGTTTGTCTCAGCATTCAGAACTCAACGCCGTAACCGCATTTAGAGACTTATTTATTTAATGAACAACCTTTTCCTATTCTATGTACCGTCAAATATAGAAAAATAACGAGTAAAAACAGCGAAAGCCCTTTTACCTTTCATAAATATACATCATGGTTTCCAATGGTCGATCCTTACTTACAGAAAGTACAAACTCTGCAATAGTTGACGGTCTTATCCTGTTAATTCAAAGATACATAGCATAAACCCCGTTTATAAGAAAAATGTGTTGTATGGAGGCTATAGGATATATTGGTCCAATCTTGATAATTTTCACTACATACATTACATATATAGTACGGTGTGGCACCGTTGTAAAAAAAAAAACAAAGTTGGAGCATATGTATTTTTATACCTTTCATGAACATGAAATAGCATTAAAACTTTGGTCCGATGTTTGTAAGTATGAGAAGCAGAAGAGATAGACCCACCAATAACTATACCGAAATGATCAGGGCGATGAGCTGAGTCGATTTAACCATGTCCGTCTGTCCGTCTGTCTGTTTGTGCGCAAACTAGTCGCTCAGTTGTTGAGCTATCTTGATGAAATTTGGTAAAGGGCTGCCATTTTGCATGAGATTAATCATTCGTCGGAATCAGCAAGATCGGAGCAATACAACGCATAGCTCCCATACAATCGATAGTTTTGATAAATGGGTTTTGGGCTATAAATTTTCGAACTCAAAAGCTAGGACCGTAACATTTTGCAGGTTTGGTACTTATTATGTATGTAATGTGTGTAGTGAAAATCTCCTAGATCGGACCTACATCACATATAGCTTCCATAAAATCGATTGTTCCGATAAATGGGGGTTGGGCTATGTATCTTTAAATTATCAGGTTTTCAGAGTTTGTACTAATTGTGAGTAAGAATCGAACACTTAAAACCATGATGCGTATTCATGAAAGGTATAAAGTCTTCGGCACGGTCGAAGACAGCCCTTTCCTTACTTCTTTTTTGTACATTCTGCTATCACGAAAACAATTTTTCAGTGATCAAAACCTAGTAATTTTGTGTTTAACCAATTAAACTGGACTAGAAAGTTAACAAAATTCAAAAACTAAATTTTTGGGGAAAAATTCATATGTTCATATTTTTCAAAATATTTTTCTTACAACTAAATTTTTTGTCTGCTAATAGTTTGTAATGGAACGTCCAGCAGTTAAAACTTTTCTATACCACGCATATAAAAAAATCGTATAAAGAATAAGAAAATTGAGGTACTGGTAAATTATATTATTAGACTTGTATCAGTTAATTAAGTTCCATAAAACTTTTAAGAAAAAGTAGGCGTGGTCGAAAAGCGATTTAGCTTGTTTTTTATGGGTGGATTTATTACAACAATAGTATATCTCCTACGAAATTTCGTTATACTAGCGTAAAGGGTCCTGAAGTTATTAACAGTTAAAGTTTGAAAATTTCTTCACTCATATGTGGGCGTCCCCACACCCTTTTTCCAAAATTTTGAAAAAAGCGTCAATGGGACAACCAAGTTAATAAATCTAGCAAAATGCATCATTGTAGCCGCTTTTATTATTGAATTAACCTATTTTATACATTTTTCGAAATTTTCGATATCGAAAAAAGGGGCGTAGTTGTTGTTCGATTTCGCCCATTTCAAATAGCCATCTACCTTGGCCGGAAAGCAACCTGTGTTCCAAATTTCATTCAAATATCTAAATTTTTACTCAAGTTATCGTGTCCACAGACGGACAGACGAACGGAACGCCCAACAGTTAGAACTCTTCTATACTCGTACAACGCATAAAGAAAAATGTATGTTGTATGGAAAAAATACCCAATATCCTTGACAAAAAAATTCTAAAAATTCAGAGAACATTTTGAGGTACTTCTATGCTAAATTTGAATGGGCTATTAAACTGCGTACTCAAAAGTTGTCTAGAAATTCTGGCAAAAAATTTTAAGATTTTGATGGACATTTTTTAAAGTTTAATTAGCTTTCCTCAACTTTGTGAAAATTTTGAAATTTCATTTTATGTGGTTTTTATTATGGAATTCGCTATATTTTGAATGAAAATTATTAAAATCAACGCTTCTTTTTGTTTCGTTGAACGATATCCAAATTAATTTCACTACTATTATATTGAACACAACTGTATGTTGCAAAAATGAAAAAAATTGGACTGGTCAAATGGAAGAAATTAAACCAAAACTTTGAAACTTCGCAAATATGTTTATAGCTGCAGCTTAGAAAATAATTCGTATTTTGAAAAAGTGTCAAATACGTATTTTGGTTTAATCGCTTTTAGCCATACCACTTAATATTATTCGACGCATGTAACGGAAGGTCATGACCTTCAAAAAATTTTAGGTGGCTTACTTAAAAAATTTGTATTTACATTTAAAGCTTTGGTTTCCTCAGAAAGCGGTGCCGTAATGTAACGTCCGCTATATAGCGCCCGCTATGCTTACCGTCATTAGCAGCACCGCTTTCCTGTAAAGTTCGATGAACGTTGCTGTCAATTTGGCTGATTTTATTTGAGATAATTTGCTGCCTATTTTTTCGTTTTTAAATTTTATTTACTCCCAATTTTTTTTTCAAAACAACAGAAATGTCGGAACTGTTGTTTTGTGTAAAAATATTTGAAATATTTGATTGAATTCTCACCGTTTTGAATATGACGGTGGAAAAAACCGTTGCCGAACGAATTGCCACCGTCATGACGGCCGTTATATTTTATGCTTGCCGCTATATTACGTTACGGTGAACTTCACCGTCTTCTTAGTTTACACGTAATTACTTTCACATTGCAATGTTTTTGACAACCTACTCTACCGCTATGTGACGGCCGCTATATAGCGGCACCGCTTTTGAGGAAGTATTGAAAATTTGAGTTAGTTTTTTTTGTTTTGAAATGCATGTGATATTACATAAATTATTTTGTGATAGTTCGCATTTTTTGTTTTTAAATAAATGTTTGATTTGTCATTTTTGGTTATTTTTATATACATTTTATTTAAAATAAAGATTGAAACCCGTCATGATTTTCACATTAATTATTTATAATACATTTTTATTATTATAACGACGATGCATTTTCCATATGAACATCGCTTTTTTAGAAATATATTTGTTTTTGAGCGATTATTGAGTAATCGATTTTCCGACTTGCAATTTACATCTAGTTCTCATTAGTTGCATAGTTACCTGCAGGGTATGCAGTAAAATATGGATGTGTTGAATGCTCTCTTGCTAAGATCACAAAATAATGCGCATCTTGCAAATCAGACACACACACACACGTGCACTTGTATTAGATGCAAACTATTCGCATACTTGATTTAGCAAATTTTCAACAAATTGCTTACAAGCACTTACCATAAAAGCTTACCCACATACAAGCTTAAAAGACGCATATGGACTTACGCTTGCAGGTATGTAGCTAATTCAACCACAGTTATTATTTAAGTGCAATCTTATGTAAGTAGTCTAATTTATTTTCGGCAGATCCTTCCAAGTATTTAGTCTTTTATGAAATCTTAACCAAAATCCTTACATAAACAAATGTTAAGTTCTGTCAAATGTATGCTGATCAAAACACTCAGTTGAGAATAGTATAATCCTACAAAATATAATCAAAATTCAATTAGTGCAGCATTTAATTAAGAGTTTGGGTATAGCTAAATTGTTGTTGGCTAATGTAAGAAATTGTTCGGACTCTCTTTTAAATAAGCTATATGTTTCGTGGAATTAACAGGGCCAATTTGGCGATATGGAGTGCTGGTTAATACAGCTCCTGTGATTCAATTAATATGTTCAATGGCATAACTTTAACTCAAAGCTCTATGCTCATATATTCGTAAAGCTCGTTAAGCGCATCGTTAAATGTCCTTCAATAAATCTTCAGTAAAAAATTTTTCTTACATACACCAAGTGGCTCTTCGTCTCCTTTTGACACTGTTTACAGTTCTAGCCGTAAATTGGGACAGGTGTGATGAGAGACTTAAAGAACTTTGCTGGTGGCGAGAGAATATTACTCCTCTTGTTTGCATGAGTCATTCTCCGTTGAATGTGTTGGAGGACATTATATTCGGTGTTGGCGGCGGCTACCTAATAGACGTTTTCCTTACACTTTAACTGACGTTTCTGGTTTCAGAATAGAAAGAGCTTAAGCTGAATTCTCAAAAGTAAATTATACCAATATAATAAGCATTTGGCAGCAATTGAGGATATTCTAGTAAATTGTACGAGTCAGGTCGAAATATCCGCTCAACCATGAAATAAGGGAAATCGCACGATAGGCAGTTGTCTTGTAAGAAGATGCATTTTAAATCGAATGGCAAGGAGAGGTCCTGTGCAATTCTAACGTATGTATTGAATTTGCTTTCGGTAATTTTTTGTAGCCGGGTAAACTTTGCAAGAAAATTGAATTCAGACATTCCAGTAAGAGGTGGTATGTGGCGATCATTTTATCACGGAATTTCTTCAGGTTTTGGCGGATTGCGAAAATATGGTCTGTGATAGACTAATAAGTATCATAAGCCATACCAATAAGGTCCATTTATTTCATATTTCATATTTCATATCTTTATTAAGTCCAATGGTTCAAAACCTTACTGACTAGATTACAATATTACTTAAAACTAATTATTAATATAATAACAGTAATAATAAATATAATGAAATCAATTAATTAATTAATTTGCTCGATAATAAGATTCAACACGTAACTTAAACTGGAGTCTTGGCATTGAAAAATCGAAGTCAAGCCTTCTAGAAATCCGATTGAATTCTTCGAACGCTCTTATAAGGGGAGCAAAGCTAAGATAATTAGCTCTAAGAAATTCGACATAAAAAATATTGTGAGAGCGAAGGGGTCGATTGGGAATGTTGAAACATAGCTGACTAAGGAGAGCTGAACAATCGATGGCCCCAGACACTATATCGTAAATAAACATTACATGGTGAACGGTTCGTCTGGATTCTAGCGGCAAAAGATTTATAAGCATGCACCTGGCATAATACGGTGGCAAGGGATTGAAATGGAGAGGTTGCAAAGCAAATCGTATGAACTTGCGTTGAACCCTTTCAAATCTTGCTTATCTTTGATGGGTTTTATACCCTTCCAACATACGCTATCTAATATACGGTACTAGGAATCTTGCTTCCTCAGCTACATTAGGAAGAGTGCACATAAGACTCATAACAAGAGCTGATTATTGCTTTTCATAGACTATTGGTCACCATGTTGGAAGTGTATGTGGGTTAGTCTGTAACGTCAATGCGCCTTATTCTTTCTGGCACTAAATATTGCCTTTCTGACTTTGTCATGATTGTGCTGTGGTAAATATTTTTGAATTTTCAGGAGTTTTCAGGGTTGTCGGGAAGGAGATGTAATATCGGGGATGCTGGATTTTCTGACTGCAGGACCAATAACATTTTTATTTTGTTTGCTTGTATGTTCAGCGACCTTATAATAAGAAGTAACACCACACTCGTTTCATAATGGTTTTTGACTTTAGGATTATATTCTTTTTATATCATTTCTTTTTATATTTATTAATTTTTTATTTTATTTTTTTTATTTATTTATTTATTTATTCAGTCTACAGGTTATCCTTACAGACTATTACTAACTTAGAATTGTGAATATATTTAATTTAAAGTTGGATATAGTGGCATTGGAATCCATTATTACATAAGCGTATACTTCTCGCAATTGGTTCATTATAGCCATAACTAGTTCTATGGGACGTTTCGATAAGCAACCCATGGTATCTTAACTCACGCGAGGTGTTAAAATTAATCAAACCACATAGTTCATCGCAGTCAACGCTAAGTTTAGACAAAAACGCAAAATAAGTTCTCCGATTTTATAAGGATTGTAAGCCAAGAAGTTTCTACCTACTATCGTAGGTTTTCACCTACTGGAACGCCGCAGGGCCAGTTTAGTTTGAAAAGAGCAAATTTAGTAAAGGTTCTTTGAAGTTTTTTCAATTTTGCTAATGTGGGATGAATAGTACGGATTCCAAACAAGACAACAATAGTCTAAGTGCTCCTTACTTCGAATTCCTTCTTATGAATCCTAGCATGGAAAGTGCTTCAGAAAGAATAACATCTACATGTCTGTTGAATGTAAGCTTCATGTCGAAAATCACTCCAAGATCTTTAATTTCCTTTAAATGACTTAATTTGACATTATCTATTGAATAGTCATATGCAAAAGGACTAAGAGTTTTTCAGTAGGAAACCACATTGCATTTTCCCGTGTTAAGGAACAAATTATTAGAGGTACACCACTGATGGAACACCACAAGATCGCATTGTAGATAAAGGCAATCAATTAGATTACATATCGGCATATAGACTTTGACATCATCTGCAAACATGAGGCGAACTTGAAATGCTTTGGTAAGTCGTTTATAAACAGGATAAATAGCAGCGCCCCACAGTAAGTGCCCTGGGGTATTCCAGACCAAGATTTCACAACACGGTCAGATTTCGTCAAACCAATCTTGACTAAAAGCTTGCCGTCCACCAAAAAACTCGCAGGGAACTTCAAAAGAGCGCCTGTGATTCCATATAGGGAGAGCTTGTGTAGTACAACAGAATGATTGGCTTTATCGAACGATTTAGAAATGTCAGTGTATATAATATCCAACTGATATTTCTGCTCTAGAGCCTTGACTATTTAATTCGTGATAGTTAAGAGATTGGTACATGTGGATCTATCTGGTAGAAACCCATGTTGGAATTAGCTAAAACAGCCTTTAAAGTGCTGAACAAGTTTAATATTCAAGATATTATCAAATATTTTAGCGAATGTACCTTGCTTGACACTAAGCCTATAGTTTGTGATTTTGTTCCGATCACCTGACTTAAATATTGGCGAGATTGCACAAATTTTCTAGCAGTCGAGAAAAACACCTTTTTTAAGGGAACTGTTAAATAGCAGGGACAACGGAAAAGAGATAGATTCAGAAAACATTTTCAAAAACACCGGAGCAAAACCTGCAAGGTCGCGACTGGAGCTAGATGTTACATTTGATATTGCTAATAAGACTTCGTCAGGGGTTATATCAATATTTGGAATTTTATGAGAACTGGAAGCAACACTTAGGCTAACTTAAAAACTATTCAAGAGGTTCCAAATTTTAATCCTGGCTCGTTTTATTTATTAGATTTCCAACTTGCCAGTTACCTCGAATCACCTTCTATTTTTTTTATCTGCGCTCTCTGATTTTCGTACCCATTTCCATTTGCTTCCACACATTTAAAATGCCTTTCCTTAAAGAAATCTGTGCATGTCCACACAAATGTTAAGCAACTGGAAACACTTTATGCTACTATAAAGAAGGTCAAAATTGTATTGTAATTTATTTAGGATTGCATGCAGCTTAAGACTAAGCTTACACTCGAATAACGGTAAGTGAGAAAAAGATTGTGCACAAATATGGCACCCTTAACATTACAAAGATAGACCCTTTGAGTAATCCCTGTAGGGAAAATTTCTAGCACTGTGCTGGTGTGTGGTTTAATCAGACCTGTTAAGTAATGATAACAAATTGTAATGATTACCTGTTCGATAAATTATTTTTTGGAAAATCCTACTAATGATTGATTACAAATTTTCGGGTTTTAATTATTATTTTGAAGAAGCAATCAAAAAAGAAACATGATTTTTTACGATTAACCAAAAAAAAGATTAGAAGAAAAAGGAAACAAAAACATTACAAAAAATGCTTTTTTTTATTACTTCTGATTATTTTTGATCGTTTTTGATTACTTACTTCTGAGTATTTTTGATTGTCTTTGTAAATTTTATTCTTGTTACAGACAAACATAGGCAAAAGAGTAAATAATAATAAAAAAAACACACTAATATTCATTAAAAAAAATTAAAAAAATCGAAAATAAAAAACCAAAGGTAATTGAATGAGTAATAGATTTTCGAAAACCATTAAAATAATCATTATTGTTTGAAAGCGTCATCCAATCTATTGATTACTAAATTCTAATGGTAATTCAACGGTCTGGTTTTAATGCATGCAGCAGCCACCGATAGTTCCTACTTTTATTTCAAAGGAAAAATTTATACAATTTAATTTTATTTCTTTAAAAGTAATATTTTTTGTAAACTACAATTCAAAATATCTTGTGATGGTTACGGAACTGCCAGTTCTTTTTTACTGTAATTTTTGTTACCATCTAGTAGATTTAGTTGAGAACAAAAAATGTAGCTCACAAGCCACTGAGTGCTCTACAGAACAGTTTCGGTCTAAAAATGCTTCTACGTAATTCATTATTTAATCAGATATGCCAAAAAGTTTGTATGCAATAATTCGTCTGTCTTGAGTAAGAACGAGTATAAGCGCAAAACTGTCTCAACAAGCCTGGTTGCTTGCATACAATTCACGTCACCTAAGTCGAATTGGTACAGACATACAACAACAATGTTCTGGAGTATTGAATATCTACAAAAAAGTTAGACACAGATTCTATGAAATGAACTCAAAAACATGATTAAAAAATTGCAGTATCTGCAATGGACAGATTAATTAATATCCTTGCAAACAAATTTCTTTCCTGATAATACAAGAGATACTCCCTCGAAATATTTGTGCCAATTACAATAATTAGGTAGCTAAAATGGCTGCAATCCCGGTCGCCCAAGTATATTTAGAATCCTTTCTGAAGCCACAAAAACTCGTCGAACCTATTGAGGGTGGTAGGGATGTTTGTTACAACAAACCAGAATTGCTAATAAACTCAAGGAGATTTGGAATGCCTACTTCAGATAAACTCACCAGATTCTTAGAAAAAGGAATCCCAAAAGGATTTTAGACCCATTCTGGTTACAACCGTGCATTTGCACAGAAAATACTCAACGCTCTCTTTAGTCACTAAACCTTCTTCAGTGATCATAATACTGGTACGGAATTCCTCTTGTTTTTTTCGCACGCGTGCGTATTACACAGTGACTTGTGCAGACTGATATGATTGAACATAACAGAAAAACAGTTGTAATATATTTGTAACAGGTACAGAGGCCTATCGTTGCTACTTTGGATGACCAAACCACAAACCGTGGTAATCATCAGGCGTCGGTCTACATTGACCATAAGCAAATAGTTTAAGTTTGGAACCTCCGCCAATTTAGATGACCTTTTCATTGGGAAAAAGCTGAATATACTAAATACTACAACTTCATATTTTTTTGTTAAGTTCAATGGTACCAAACCTTACTAACTAGATTACAATTTTTACTTAAAACAAATAAATCGGAAATCAATTATTTTGCTTTATAACAAGATTCAGTGCGTAACTTAAAACGATCGATACTTCGAGAAAGCCGATTAGAGTCTTCGAACCCTCTTATAAAGTTAGGATAGTTAGATCTAAAATTCAATATGAAAAATGTTTTGAGAGCGGAGAGTTCTACTATTGAAATTTAACTGACCAAGGAGAGCTGAACAGTCGATGGTACCAGAAAAAAAAGTATTGATTAGCAATAGATGCTTGCATTGTAGGGTAGCTAGGAATTATCGAAATGGAGAAGCTGAAGCGTAAATCGTATGAATTTGCTGTGAACCCTTTCAATTCTTGAAGAGCGTTATGATCAAATCGGGTTCTTTACTATCCAGGCTTACTCTAATTTGGATCGCACTAAAAAACTATACAATATTTTCCTCGTATAAGGGTCTTTCTATGAAGACATGTACTTGAAATATCGATAAACACGTGGATTCGTATTTCATGTGAATTTGGTAAAGCACACTTTAGTTGTAAGTTTTTAAATTTTCTGTATAAAAAAAAAAAAAATTATTCTAAATACAGAGAAAGTTACTAAGTAAATTTCATTTAGATATATCAGATTTTGCTGAACCTCAATATATTTTTCAATGCCAAATATCATACATATAATAGTCGATATCTATATCTACCCGTTCATGCTTTTTCAATGGAGTCTCAACTAAGTTATATTAAATTATAAGCCCAAAACACAACTTTGGCTTGATAAAAGTTTGCCTGCAGGGTATAATGTGCGCTTGAAACTATTTTTTACCATGTTGTTTTTATTAGGCATTGCTGAAACTATTTGAGAAAAGGACTTTTTAATTTGGGGTTACAATGTAGATTAAGCAATTGAAAATGGATTAAGTGTTTACAAGCACGCATGGGTTGTACAAAGCTCTCCCCAACACACTCCCACACAAACACATACTCTTACATATTGAATTCAATCCGCACCTTTGTGTATTTCTTCGCTAAGTTCACTTGACGCTTTGTTTGCCTTTACTCGTTTACTTACGAATGTATGTGTGTACATATTTATTTGACATGTGCGAGTACTTTTGACTTACATTATTCAGGCACAAGCAATCGACATTGAATTAGATTTAAATTCCCATGACATTTTCTTATGACCTAAGTTCCATGAAATAAAACGGAATGCGTAAAGAAATGGTAAAATGATGTAAATATTGTCACACATATACTACACAAAGTATATAAATACACGTACAAATATATATACATACAAACCCAACAGACATGTACTCGTAAGTAAATGTTTTTAAAAATAAATTAAAGCAAGCGTGATGTAATAAACAATATATAAGCGAAGCTCGTATTAATTTTAATTGAAGGTTGAAGGTAAAAACTTTGTAAACGTCTAGAACTAGTTATTTTATTTTATTTTATTTTATTTTATTTTATTTTATTTTATTTTATTTTATTTTATTTTATTACATCTAAATTTATTTTGTTTTATTTCATTCTATTTAATTTTACTTTAAGTATTCATGAAACGAGCTCAAGGGCAAGAATAAGAATTTTTCACTTTTTGAATTTTTATGAAAATTATTATTGTTTTTATTTATTAATAATCATTTAAATTAATAATTAAATGTTTTTTGATTAAATAGAGTAGGAAAAATGTTTAGAGACAACCGCCATAACTTTTCTTATAGATCCATTTCGGAAGCTGCTAAGCTTCTTCATCAGAGAAATTTTGGCACGCATTGCTAACCATTAAGCTAACAATACGCTGGTTTTGATGTCATCTAAACTCCTAGTTCTATTCTTCTTTTTACCATATGCATGAACCACTTCCGCCATTTGACAGTTAGTAGTGTGATCATGATGGATTTTTTATTTTACTTTATTTTATTTGATTTAATTTAATTTAATTTAATTTAATTTAATTTAATTTAATTTAATTCAATTTAATTTATTTTAGTGTCATTTTTTGGCGACCTTTGAAATTGTTTATCCTTTTATTTAGCAGGCTTGAGATCCGATATATTCAGCCACGGGATCACCATCACACAAGTTATGTAAGTACGTTGCAAATATTTTCAAAAATGTAACTGCCAGTTCAGTATATAATACGAAAAATACACAAGACTTCAAAGGAAGGATCAACAATTCCTATATTCGTTACGACGAAACGATGATATCTTTTGCCGTCGTCTCACTATTCCCTATCATATCAACACAGCTAGCACTTGTAATTGTAAGCAGAAAATGGACAACAACAGAAAAATTTACAAAGATACCGAAAAATATGGTCATAGAAATATTAAAGTTCTGCATTGAAGAAAATAGGTATTTCAAATACAGTGACACTATATACACACAGTTAAAAGGGTTACCCATGGGATCACCAACATCCCCAATTATTGCAGATATAGTAATGGAAGAAATGTTGGACAATAGAATGAACAAACTAGCACAAAAACCAAAATTATTACCGAAATACTTGGACGATCTCTTCGCAATAATCAATGTAAACGAGGCACAAAGCACACTTGACGCACTAAATTCATTTGACAAACATACTGAATTTACTACGGAACTCGAGGACGACGGAAAACTTCCTACCTGAATTCAATTATAATCCGTCAAGGAAATCAAATGAATTTAAAGTGGTATAAAAAATCTATATCATCCGGACGAATTATCAATTTTTATTCAAAACATCCCAAAACGATGACTATAAATACAGCAGTGGGCTGTATAAGAAGAATTCTCCAAATCTCAGATGACGCTTACCACAACGGGATAAAGAATGAAGTAATGACATTATTAAAAAACAATGATTTTCCGGATAACATTAAAAAAACCATTTTAAAAAGATGGATAACACAGATTAGTCAAGAAAAAGCTGAAAACCCGAAGATATTTACGTCAGTGACTTATGTACCCATGGCTTAGTAAAGCAGGTAATAGCACGGCGGCCATATTGGAAATCGCTTCTCCAAAATGCCAAAAGAGTCCTGCACATGTTGAAATGTAATCAAACCCATTAGAAGCAAGTTTGACAGTTTAGAGAACATTAAAATGAAAGAAATCTAATCAGCTGTTTAGATTATATTATCTTTATAGGTATGCCATGTATGTACCTAAGTTATCTGAGCGTTTATCGACATCGGATGTTTATAATAAAGATCCATGAGCACGATAAAAAATATAAATATAATAAAATCCCGTGCAATGGGAATGACAAAGAATCATGCAGAATCACAACATAAATCTTATTTTAAATATTTTAACGAAATTAATATAAATAATCAAAAACGTCACTCGTGACCCACTGTGCTACCACTTTGCTACAAACATAAATACCTCAATAAGAAGAACAATACGGAAAGAGATTTACACTGAAAATGCTGCATATATTAAACACACCGACTAACACAAGAATTAATTTTAAAACGGACGTCGTAAACTGCGTGCTCTCATACAGACATTTGATAACAAACAAAAATAGTTAACAACTCCACGTAGAACAGGGAGGACGTGTTAAACAATGTAAGTAATTAATGTTTTAAAAAATATTTGTTTATGTAAATTATATTGCTTGGTGCTCTATGTTGTTTGGTTATAGTTAACCTTGAGGCCGCTTATCGTGTATAACCGAAAGATATTGGTTCAAAATCAAAAACACCGTGTTTCTTAATTTTGTATGAAACACATCGGAAGTCAAGCCGGAAAAATAAAAGGATAATTAATTTATTTCAATTAAATTAAATTTAATTTAATTTTATTAAATATTTTTTATTTTGTTTTATTTTATTTTGTTTTGTTTTATTTTATTTTGTTTTATTTAATTTAATTTCATTTTACTAAATTTTTTTTTATTGATTTTTTATATCAACAATTTTGTTGATTTACGGCCTGTACATTTTCCAGTATTCATGAAACGAGCTCAAGGCCAAGAATAATAATTTTTCACTTTTTGAATTTTTATGAAAATGATTATTGTTTTCACTTATTAATAATCATTTTAATTAATTATTAAAAGTTTTTTTGATTCAATAGAGTAGGAAAAATGTTTAATGTTTCATGAATACTTGTAAATGTACAGGCCGTAAATCAACAAAATTGTTGGTATAAAAAATCAATAACAAAACCGAGAGCACACGGTAAGGCAGTTCTGATGATAAAACAGATCTGTCAAAAATCCATCATGATCACACTACTAACTGTCAAATGGCGGAAGTGGTTCATGCATATGGTAAAAAGAAGAATAGAACTAGGAGTTTAGATGACATCAAAACCAGCGTATTGTTAGCTTAATGGTTAGCAATGCGTGCCAAAATTTCTCTGATGAGTGAAGTCTAGCAGCTTCCGAAATGGATCTATAAGAAAAGCTATGGCAGTTGTCTCTAAACATTTTCCTAGTCTATTTAATCAAAAAACTTTTAATAATTAATTAAAATGATTATTAATAAAAAAAAAAAAATAATAATTTTCATAAAAATTCAAAAAGTGAAAAATTATTATTCTTGGCCTTGAGCTCGTTTCATGAATACTTAATTTGTTTTTATTTTATTTTATTTTGCTTTGTTTTGTTTTATTTTATTTTATTTTATTTTATTTTATTTTATTTTATTTTATTTTATTTTATTTCATTTTATTTTATTTTATTTTATTTGTTAATTGATATTAGAGGAAAAATTACAACGTTATGCACAGCGATGGTATGGGATGACATGTTTCGAAGTGCCCAACTTCTCATCAGACCCCTTCTCGGACACTGGGATAGGAACCCAAGTGTCTGCACCAAAGCCGCTGTTAGAGTACTCTAACAAATAAGCTTTGATGCCCTGTAGCGTCACGATGCATTTTTCCTCTAATATGCCATTTGCTTATTACTTTTATACATTCTTTGGTACATATATTTTCTTATATGTCAACTCAAGGAAAGTGGAATATTTTTAGGCGCGTTCATAGAACAGTTTTAGATACAGAAGGGCTTTTTTGCATATCAACACTTCCGTGTTATTTGTTATTTGGTATTTTATTTTATTTTATTTTATTTTTGTTTATTTTATTTTGGTTTGTTTTGTTTTATTTTATTTTATTTTATTTTATTTTATTTTATTTTATTTTATTTGATTTTATTTTATTTTATGTTATTTTAGTTTATTTTGATTTATTTTATTTTATTTTATATTATTTTATTTTATTTTCTTTTATTTTATTTTATTTTATTTTATTTTATTTTATTTAATTTAATTTAATTTAATTTTATTTTATTTTGGTTTATTTTATTTTGTTTTATGTTATTTTATTTTAATTTATTTTATTTTATTTTATTTTATTTTTGTTATGTTACTTTATTTTATTTCATTTTATTTTATTTTATTTTATTTTATTTTATTTTATTTAATTTAATTTTATTTTATTATATTTTATTTTATTTTATGTTATTTTATTTTTTTTTATTTTAGTGTATTTCATTTTATTTATTTTTTCATGTATTTTATTGTACGTTATTTTATTTTATTTGTTTTTTTTTTGTTTTTTTTTATTTTGTTTTATTTTATTTGATTTTATATTATATTGTTTTGTTTTATTTTATGTTGTTTTATTTAATTGTTCCAATATATATTTTATGTTTATTTTGCTTTTTGTGAACGTTTGTTCCTGCTCATTTATTGTTATTTATCTTTACAGCAGGTATTTCACGTTCACACTTTACAGAATAGCGGGTGTGTTTATGCTACTGAGATTAAAGCCTATGCAAAATATTATTTTAAATATAATTGTATATATAAAACGAACTACAATTAATTTACTTTTATCGACGTCTGAGTGTAAAATCCGGATTACAAGGTGAGCGGCAAGACACCGTGAAGAGCTTTAGATCGCTATCAAAAAATTTGGTGACTCACGGGAGAATTCAAGATCGTGGTGAACTCCTTATATGCCGTCATAAATAGAGAAAGTGGACAATCACTCAGAGAAGAGAACAAACCGGAATTAATGCTCTTCATCCGATCGTGACGAGATAAGAATATGTGCGGATGAGTTCATACCTGAAGATTTTAATTTAAATGTTCCCTGCCCGATCCGCAAGAAAGTTGCTTTCTAACACGCGTACTGTGTGAAATAATTTCGTCCGAAGTTTTCCAACTATAATACCTTCAAAACTTTTTACAATGATATTATCGACTGGGAGTTGTCAGAACCTTTGCTTTAGTTCTTGTCGCTCCTGGCTCGATTGTATAAATAGTTTGTGCAGTACCCGAATACGGAGAGCAACTGAGCAACGTTTCAGCTAACCACCCCAGTTTTCGCATACTGAATTTGTACCCAGTATGTAAGTTGGGACTCCAACCTTATGCCTCAATGTTTTACTCCTGCTTAAAGATCCACGCATTTTTTGTCAGAAGTAGAACTTGAGTTTTCCCTGCTTCCAATTGAAGGTTAAGCAATTCGAGTTATTTTTATTTTTGTGTGTAGTTTGCTGTGTGTGAGTTCTGCATATCGAAAAAAGTTGATCATAGCGGACGTTTCATAGGCCAGAGTCAATAATTAAACACTTTGCTGCTTCTCATAAGAGATTAAATCCACGCTCACCCTCGAAGGTGTTTATATATAAGACTGCGATCTCTTAGGTAGATTCTTATTATAGGCTGTATGTATTCCAGCATGTCCAGTTCGCGGTTTTGAAAGTCTTCATAAAGGAGAACAATTTGTCTGGCCTTGTTATAGCCCTGCCTCTCTTCTATCTCTATGGCGCGATATACAACAGGTATATCATCATAAACCTCCTAAGAGATTTTTGCGCCAAGCTTCTCTTCCAATTTGTGGTGTGCCGATTTGAATTTTCCCTACAAATTGGTGGGACCTACAGTTTTTTGCCGACTCCGAGCGGCATCTACAAAGGAGACGAATTTTTGCTGAGAAGCCTGTCATGGCAGAAATACACTCGGAGAGTTTGCCAAACCACTGCCGAGTGGCGACCCCGTTTTGAAAAACTTTTTTCAAATCACTTTTGATGTTACCTGTACCAGGGCTCGAACCATGGACCTTCGGTGTGGTAGGACGGCAACACTACCTTCACACCACGGCGCCCGCCTCTCTTCTAGTGATCATTTAATCGATTATAGAATTTTAGTAAATTAGAAAATATTATCGATCACCTCTTACTTGAGATTTCTTCTGGTAGAACTTAGTCTCTGAATGCTGTTGGCCGACTATTCTACAACCTTAAGATTTCATTTATTCTATACCGGGGAGGTAAATCGCAAACTATCTGAGTAGACACAAGACATCAGTATAAGTTGGCAGCAAAATCCTTATGTCAAGTACGTAAGAGAAAATGAGACAATTCAGCTGCATACTACAAATTTAGTGCCGCATAAAAATTGTTTAGTTAGCTGAAATTAGGGAAAAGTCTAATCAAAGCTTAATGCTCATTGGATAAGCTTTAAAAAATGTAATGTCCTCAATCTATCCTGTGCATAAGTTCCAAAAGTCACGTGCACCTTAACATATATTTGTATATACAAACCTCATATAAATTTCAGTGTTTGCTTTAGCGCTGATTTGGAAAAAAATACTACATAAAAGAGTCCGTAAAATAAAAGCCAGTAACTCAAAGCAGAGGCCATCGTGCCAGCCACGGGGTTATGGACATTTCTCAAAAGCTAGCCAGCTCGTAATACTGCGCTTGATTTAATGTAAACGGCTGTTACAAGAAAGTGTATGTAGTTGTTTTTGTTTTATACCTAGTAGTGCTACACACGCGTAACGGTGGTATGTAATCGCATTAACGGATCGAGATAGATTTTGACTTATATATATCAAAATGTTCAGGAAGAAAAAAGGAATTCATTAAGCCGTCCGTCGGTCCGTATGAGTAAATTTTGAGATCTTAATGCAATTTGGTATGCAGTATCCTTGGCACACTCTCCGAGCGCTTTTTAAAATGTGCGAAATCGTATGATATCGTATTTTTATATACATAATATTTTTAAAAATACAAAAAAAGTGATTATTCAATACATAATACACCTATAAGAAAAAAATTTGGTGTGTACATTAACATTAAGGCTGAAAATAAAATTTTCAAGAAATTTTAGAAAATTGGCCTGGCACCGCCCACTTTTGATTAAGTCAAAATAAGAAATAATTTTAATCATAAATCAAGAACCGGTGAAGATATCGAAATGACATTTAGCACACATCTTTACATTGTTTACATGTTCCGGTTAAGAACCACGACCACTTTTATACGAAAGATTTTGAAAAGGATCATAGATATATTTAATAAGCAATAACTCTGCGTACAAAAGCTTTATATAATTTATATTTCACTTTAGAAGTGTCCGTGAAAGAAGAAAGTCGAAAAATACAAATTTTTGAAAATCGGTGCAACCCCGCCCCTTTAATAGTGGATGATTCCACAAAACTTTTCATGCCATAACTGCTTGAAAAATTGATTTATCGAAACGATGTTTGGCGAAAATGTTGTACATATAAAAGTAAATGTTTGTTGTAAAAATGGGCGAAATCGGTTAGCGGCCACGCCTGGTTTTTTAACATAGTTATAAAAATTTTGTTTGTAAAATGTAAATCGCGATATTTCTATAACCATGCAAGCTATATCAATAAGATCTTTCATATATACTAAGCTTTTTAACGAAAACTGAGCCGCATAAAAATGTTGTGTGTTTTGGGGAAGTAGACGATGTGGGGAAGCTATTTACTTACAAATGAATTAATGGCGGCCGCCTTGGTATGGCGGTAGTTTTGCCGGCCTACCACACCGAAGGTCCAAGGTTTGAGTCCTGGAACAGGTAAAACTCTCCGATTGCCTTCTATGGAAAGCTTCTCAACAAAAATTCATCTCCTTTGTAGATGCAGTTCGAAGTCGGAAAAAATCTGTGGGTCCCTCCAAATTGTAGGAAAAAATTCAAATTGGAAAGGAAGCTCGGCGCAAAAATCTCTAAGGAGGTTTATGATGATATACCTGTTGTATATCGCGCCATACATTTAAATATTTACCCGTCAAAACTCATAACATAAGTGTTTTTATTGAAAACACTCAGCTGGCTTTATAATACCTAAATAGACCTGCGTAAGTTAGTATGCCATAATAGATCACTACTAGGTATTTAAAGTTTGATTCCACCCGAACTTAGACCTCGTTACTTATTTTATTATTATGCTGTTGGTGTTGTTGCTAGTTTTGTTTGACCAGTCAGCTTAAGAGAATTCTAGATGACTTACATACATAACATATATCTGTGGTATTATATACAGTGTGTGAGTATTAGCGTGTATTAACTTCGGCTGGTTGTGTGCCCTGCAGGAAAAATTGTCTGCGTCTGAATGTCTGGATTCCTAGTGTATAGCCACTTTATGCCATCCCAGGTTGCACTTACACCAGTTGTCACTCTGAAAAGAAAGTACATGCTGCAGGACTGTCTTCAAAACAAATGATCGAACTTTCTGCCATATTATAAAGAATAGGAAAGATGAGCAACTCGCCTAAAAATTCCACACTTCAGTTTTCAAGGACGGCTAAAAAGTCGCCGGTGGATTAGGAGCAGAAATCTTACAACACTTACGGTAACGTCTATATCGATGCTACCGGAATCAGTGGGTGTGTAGTTTTCCATGATCTAAGGTATACAGGAAGCTTGGAATATTTTAAGTTTGTGGACAGTAGGCCAGTACCAATAAAAAACTATAACAAATTTGCCGAGTCCACAAACCGTTTCTCTGATTTAGTTATCACAATCGTAGGAGGTCCTTGCATCCCTGCCCTATCTCTCGCTTAAAATAACCACGCCGGAAGAGTTAGGTCAAGATTACACGCCTTCGATATATTCACTCTAAAAAAATTCTCCAAAAAGAACTCCGAAAGCCACGAATGAGAGAATGTCCACCAGCAATCTATAGCCATTTACACGAATGGCTCCAAACTTAATGGCAACATGGTAAGTGGTATTTACTCGGTAGAAGTATAAGGCTACCGAGCCATTTCAGAGCATGCCCGAACGACAAGCGGCCTCCTCAGTGGATACTTTCTAAAAACCTGGCATTTGTATAAATTTTCTTCGTCAGTCAGGCAGCAGAAATATCTCATCGAGGGTATCAAAAGATCGCAGACATATGCTAAACGTATTAGCCTCGTTGTGTACCACAGCAGTGATATGGGTCGCAGTACACAGTGATGTATCTGGGAGCTGCGTTACTGACTACCTGGCGAGGCAAGCCACTGAAGTGACTGAAGGAAGTCAATCGAAAACCATTGCTTATCCTGGGAATGCCAACAAATTACTTCTTTCGCAGCTTTAGGGACAAAAAGGATGATATAGAGTTCTGAATACTTGGTTCCCGATACCGCGCGCTAGCCTAAATTTATGTAGAATACTTAAGCCAGTGCTCCATCACATTTTTAAGGGAGCAGGCTTTGCTTAAATTTAGCTCGTAATACGCTACTTCAAAAAGTTTAACTTCTTTGCAAATGTCAAGGAGGAAGGGCTTCTGATCAAAACAAGTGATACCAAAACGGGCCAGCGGGCCTTAGTTTACCTCTTTGCTATGCGGATGGGCAACGTCCATACCTTAATCTAACCTATCATTCAACACTTCTTTAACAAATTTAATACTCGTAATAGACGGAAATGAATTAAATATGATCTTAACCTACCGGGCACTATACCATTGTATATGTCTAGAGCCAAATGCCAGTTCCTAATATGAAGTTTTCTTACAATACCCATCGCTCACTCCAACCAATCTAACGACTGGCTGCTAAATTCAAAAGGTGATGTCCTCTAAAGTCTTCCAAAGAATTATTTTTTGTGTCGACTTTACCTCCTAGTTCTTATCCAGTTATATTGGTAACAATCTACAGATTTCCCAGCAGGGTTATCGGTCATCAAAAAATGTGTTGTAGTGTTTGATATGTTTGGTATGTTAGGATTTCATGCTATTCGCTGGCATTGTTTGACAACTATTTGTCACATGAATGTCGTCTTTGACATTCATATAGTACTCATACTGTACAGAAAAGCTAGGATATGTGTACAATCAGGGGCGTGTACAATCATAAACTGAAGTAGTAAACTAGTTTATTTAAAACAAAATTTTTTTAAATTATTTTAGTACTACAAAACTGTTCTTAGAATTTTTACTTTTTGATCGACTTGTGAAATAAAATAAAATAAAAAAAAATAAAATAATAATAATAATAATTAACTAAGAATTATTATCAACTAGTCTTGAGCTCTTTATACTTACAAAAATATGTAAAACGATCAGACCGTAAAACCAACAACAAAATAAAATAAGATAAAATATGCTTTAAGAAAAATAATGGAACATGTGACTATGAAAAGTTTTGTCCATATATGTGGACATTTTACCGAAAAATGTTAAAACAATTTTATTCCTGTACAATTTGAAAGCAATCCTAATGTGATATTATAGAGAAATATGTTAAGGTAGATTGTGCAAAAAAGTATGTGATAAATTGTTGTATACTACGCCTCATCGTGTTTTTTATTGCTGTGACGTTTACGTTACATTGGTCCAAATGCAGGGAAAGTGCATATTTTATATTGTTTATGTTATTAGGTATTGTGAAAGCGCAGATGATATGTTAGATTACTTGTAGTGCTTGCTAAGTAACGACGAAGACATAGAAAAAGTCTACTTTGAGCCGCAGCAAGACGGTCTGGTATCCGGCACAGATTCGGGTTAAGAGGATGGCGGTGGAACCCTTGACAATAGTGGAAAGAAGCAACTTCAAGCGGCTTGTGTACTTCCTTCAAACACGAACGACGAAGACATACCTACAGAAGATGAATTGCGTAATACTGATGAAGATATATGAGTTAAATTGACGATGTTCATCAAAACTCTTTTCGGAATATAGGAAAGGATTTCTTGTCTGTGTCTTCGCTTCGATCGAGACTGCAATTAACTGCTATCCTGAGAAGCCACAAAAGGAAAAAATAGGTAAACACCTAAAAAGATTAAAGTACGAAGCGTAAACAGGAAAAGACAAAATACTCTCCGGTCTAGGGCTAAAAATAAAGGAAGTAACGTATCAGAAATAATATGGGTGGATAGTATCACTGGTATCAAGTGCGACAAACAAAGTGTAGAGTTTGCCCCCCTTTTTTCAGTTTTTATTTATTATTTTTCAGGTACTTATAACTAGTACGCGGTATATGTTTCAACTTTATAGTTAAACTCTTAGGGCCGTTTACTCAATGTCTGATTAACTGCTTGATCAAGACTGTTAACTTAATGTCTGATTACCGACGGTGCGCTGATTATCTTCTGATAAAAGTTATCAAAGGATGAACCTCTGACTATGTGCTTAGCAAACCAAAAAGTGACAGCTGAAAGTAAAACTCTGAGTTTTTGATAAATTGTTTTGTTATCAAACTCTGCGAGTAATGGAGTTTAAAAATGTAATAATATCCATATGAAGATATATCACAATTGAAATTTGTCAAATTTCTGTTGCTGGAATACAACCCTACCCCTGGTTGCGCCCCTCGTAGGGTATTTATATGTTTGTTAGTAGTTGTAGTTGTACTTGTTGTATTATACATGCATTTGAGGACACATGTCGTTAACAAGCAGACTGGCCATCATTTGATGTTGATGCCATTAATTGTATCAAATTGACGACCAAATATAAATATTGTAAAGGCTAGTAGATGCTTGACCTCCGAATGTGAACTTAAATGAGACAATTCTGAAGTATTTAGCTTTTTTGGGGAAAAACATTCAAAAGCATGAAAAAATATATAACAACAATATTTGGGTTATTCCGTGTGAAATTGCCCAAGTATTCTACGGCAGCACTTTGGCTATGAATGAATATTTTTCAAACTGTTTATTACATGGGGCTGACGCTTTTAGAAATTAAGTTTTCCCTAATTAAAATGTATCTAAAGTTCATGTCAATCGAAATTGGAATTGTTGCACGCTATACTATTAGCACAGTCGTCTTTCGCTGCACGATACACTAGAATATGGAGCAGTCAATCTAACCAGATAACTCATGAAAACCTAACTGGCACGTCTTCAATATCTTCTAACGAAAATCTTGGGAAAAGAATTGGATAGAGATTATTGTCGCGAGGGGAAACATCGGACGCAATACCTGCCTTAGGTAAACTAAGGAATAATCTGGATATATAAATATTCAAAGCATTGCAACACAATAGGTTTTGAAATATAAACGGAGATAAGGTGTTCCTCTAGTGGGTATCGCTTATGCGATTTTACTTAGCGAAAATATGCTGACATATAAAAGTATGGATTGTACCGCGAATGCCCCATGCACGTTTGTTTTTCTCAGTAATTTCTAAGAAAGACATTACACTACCCAAACACATCCACAAATAGACACACGCACACCACAAAAGCAGCCACGCATGTATCGGCGTAAGATATGTCTGTGACTTTTCATCTTTCGTGCATTAGTTAAACCATTTATTTATATTACGCAAAGTATCAAGTCTCAGTAGGTCTTTTCATTTCACCATTTGTGGGTTTACATACAATTTTTGCCCTTTTTTCTCGAAGTATGCTTTTGTCCTTGGTTTTATTTTTGGGCTTTGATTTTGATGCCATTAAAAATCATTTTTGTTGCCTCGAATAAATGACCACAAGACTACCCAAATAAGCGATTGACGAGTGTAGATATTGTTTGGCTTAGACAGGCACATTTTGTTTTGCCTTTTTTTTGTGTTTATAAACAATAATATTTACGTAAAAACGGGATACATATCTCTTTCTTATTGCTTATGAACATTTTTAATGCAGCCGTCGAGGTGGTTTAAGGATGTAAATTTAATGCTTTTATACATGTGAATATGTATGCTAGACTTGAAGAAAAAAAAATTAATTCCAAAGTTGATCTTAAATAAAAACTCAAATAAAAGACTTTTAATAACACAGGTCAACAAAATAAGAGTTTTGGTTTAGGGGCAGCTCTACTTGTAACCAAATTTGGTGGTACTCGGTACCCTGATAAAAACTGTATACTTACTTTTTTAATGCTACGTACAGTTTTCTAGATAGGGTCAAGAACCCCTTTTTTAGAGGTTGAGGCATGTATGGTCCCATAACTTTGTTTCTGTTTATTCTATCAACACAGTTTTGACGTCGTTGAAAAGAGTACATTTGGCCGCTTCTATTAGTATACAAGTTGTTAATATGTCTTCATAAACGTCAGAGAAATTGCCAAAATAATGTGAAAAATTAAATTTTTTGTTAAATTTTTTCATTTTCAATCACGGTTTTCTCGAATAATTTGTCAACCAGTGCATATGTATATTATTTTAAAAAATCTGCTATTAATTCCTTTTTCAAAGCAATATAATGTTTTTATATCCGCGTAGATCTTCCTGGGATTTTCTACTTTAGTACATTTCTACTGTGAAAAAAAAATTACAGTTTATAAAAATTTTTTCCTCCCCCTTTATTTTTAAAATTTTCTGTAATTAGTACTTTCGGGAGCGCGGTTTCAAGTGTTAGTGCCTTTCTATCAATAAATAAAAAAAATTCAATATCATGTCTTAATCACGAGGTAGTTGTGTCAATGACCAAAATTCAGGAAAAGTATAACAGATTTTATAAAAAGTGCTTATTTTTTGTATTTTAAATTGCAAGTTGTAGACAAAAACAAGCCGTGGATACCTCGAATAGTTTGCAAAATGTGCTGTGAACACTCGAGACAGTGGGTCAATGGTAAAAGAAGCCATATGAGATTCGGGCTGCCTATGCAATGGAGAGAACAAACAAATCACTTCGATTACTGTTACTTCTGCTGTGTCGATTTGCGTGGTGTTAATGTTAAAAAAATTATATATCCAAACCTTCAATCCGCTAAGACACCTTTACCGCATTCAGAGGAAGCACCTGTTCCAACATTTTATTCTACCCGTGGATCATCGAATAGTGAAGTGTCTAGCGATAGTGATATCGAATAAATAGCGTCTACTGAGCCAATCACTTTTACCCAAGTAGAATTAAACGATCTAATAAGGGATCTTGAATTATCTAAGGAATCTGCAGAAGTGTTGGCTTCTAGATTAAAAGAAAAAAACTTGTTGGCTACAGGTACGAAAGTGACTCTACCGTACAAGAGAGCAAGACTTGCTGCCATTTTTTAATTCGGAAAATTATAAAGTTTTTGTTCAGATGTGCAAGGCCTCCTCCTCCTGGGTCTTTCAGAATACCACCCAAATGAATGGCGTCTCTTCACAGACAGCTCTAAACGAAGCCTTAAGTGTGTTCTTTTACACAATGGCAACCAATATGGTTCAATTCCCATTGCTCATTCAACTAAATTAAATTAAGAATTGCTTTTTTATACCAACAATATTTGTTGATTTACGGCCTGTATATTTTCAAGTATTCATGAAACGAGCTCAAGGCCAAGAATAATTTTTCACTTTTTGAGTTTTTATGAATATTATTATTGTTTTTATTTTTTTTAATAATAATTTTTAATTAATTATTAAAAGTTTTTTTTTATTGAATAGAGTAGGAAAAATGTTTAGAGACAACTGCCATAGCTTTTCTTATAGATCCATTTCGGAAGCTGCTAGACTTCACTCATCAGAGAAATTTTAATAATTAATTAAAAATGATTATTAAAAAAATAAAAACAATAATAATTTTCATAAAAACTCAAAAAGTGAAAAATTATTCTTGGCCTTGAGCTCGTTTCATGAATACTTAAATTAAGAATAACAAAATGTTGCACTTGTTTTAGACAAAATCAAGTATAACGAACATAATTGGAGTATTTGTGTAGATCTAAAGATAGTTAACTTTTTGTTAGGACAACAAAGTGGATACACCAAATACCCATGTTTTTATTGGCTGTGGGATAGTCGTGTCAAGCACCAACACCTTGCCACCTTGATCAGTTTGAGGAGAATCTTGGTTCCTATAGCGAAGAACAAGGCGAACGGTTTCACCAGGACCTAAAAACTATGGGAGAGAGGTACCAAGGACATTGGGATCAGCATATGATGGCTGAGTACTGCTGGGGAATGCAACGTGATTGTCTTGCCATACTTCATTCACGAAAATCACGTAAAAGAAAGTTTTTATGTAAATAACAAGTTAATAATAAAATAAATAACAAAAAACTTTTTCACAGTAAAAATTTACTAAAATAGAATATATTAGGAAGATCTACGCGGATATAAAAAAGTTATGTCTTTGAAAACAGAATTAATAGGAGATTGTTTTAAAGTAATTTACATATGCACTGGTTGACAAATTATTCGAGAAAACCGTGATTAAAAATGAAAAAATTTAACAAAAAATTGAATTTTTCACATTATTTTTGTAATATCTCTGACGTTTATAAAGATATATTAACAATTTGTATACTGATAGAAGCGGCGAAATATACTCTTTTCAACTGTGTTAATACAATAAACATAAACAAAGTTATGGGGCCATACATGCCTTAACCTCTTAAAAAAGGGGTTCTTGACCCGATCTAGAAAACTGTACGTAGCATTGGAAATGTAAGTATACAGTTTTTATCAGTGTACCGAATATACTTGAAATCAGTTTTACTTTTAGCTGCACCAAAATCACTGTTGACCAGTGTAATTTATATCTAAAGAATAATAACAATTTGATATATTTGACATATTTTAACTAATATTATATCTACAAAAGTTGAAGCCTCCTTTTCATTTTAACTGACGGACATTGCGTATGAGAAACATATAGATGCACTGTGGCCTCCATGGCGTATGAGTAATATTTAACTATATGAATTAGTTACCCCTCCGATCCGCAAACTAGGTAAAGTATAAAATTGTACAATAACAAAGTACCAATTAAAATCGCTCTCAACTTTCAGAATTTTTCACACCACACTCACTATACGAGTATATTGAAGGAACCGGAAAGAGAAAAAATTGTAAAAATTGAGTGCGATTTTTTAATTGTTTACATTCTTATACTAGAAGTTCATGGACAGAGTTGCATTTTCGCTTTCTCTTTTTTTTTTAAATATTGAAAATAAAACAATAGTATTGCAAACTCCCAGCGTGCTATTCCAACTAGCAATAAAAGTTGCTAAAACGGAGCTGTGAGCATTGTTGTGACTTAAAAGTATTGAGCCACTAGAGACAGGGATGTAATAGGAAGAGTAACCTTCTAACCGGCAGGACCGCCTTTAGGCGGGGTTAAGGTAAACAGATATAACCCGCACACCTCTACTTTTCTTCTATAATTATTGGTACATAATCGTCGCCAAATATTTTATCTATGTCGTAACCTTGATTTTAAAGTTTTAAGTGGTGGTGGTGATCATTCTCGTTGGAAAATTGTGTGGAATTTGTAAAAAGAAATAGTTTTGAGCGAAGTGTTTTTCGTAAATACATAAAATTGATAAAAAGGATTTCTGCAGTAAAAACAAATTTTTTATTACGTGAAATAATTGTTAAGAATTAGAACTTGTGAAGAAGATGTGGATTTTAAATTAAATTCATAGAATGATTGGCCAAAAATCATACCCCTCCCAAAGGCGGAGTTGGCAGTTGAGTCCTGCTAGAGGGAGGATTTCATTCCCGGAAGAAAAATTAGGAGACCTTTTGGATATATGACTTAAAGTCCGAGTTTATAGAGCTAGAATTACAAAATATGAGTTTTTTCATTTCCAACAAAAATTGGCCTGTTAGAGGCTTAAGCGAATGTACTTCACAACTTTGAGTTAGCGGAAAATATCCCGTTTTATTTATTCATTACGTATTGTACTTTTTTTTGGACAAATAATTAATGTGAAGTCTTCGGAAAAGGTTGAATTTTGTGCTTCCTAAGTTATTTGAACCTCAACCTAAGGAAAAGGGGGCGGTGTGCAATAAAGCCATATTGCCATATTAATAAATATAGCATTATTTCCACAATGAATGTGAAATAAAGCCATTATGTAATGTTTATGTATCACATGACATCTCAATGACATCGCATACACCAAACAGCATTTTCAATTTAAGATTTATTTAAAAAAAAAAAGCGCCGTAGTCGAAAATTTGCAATAAAAAATCGCGCGATTTAAAATATTTATCCAATTAGTTTGGCATTTATCATACTAAAAATTAAAATTTGGAATTAATAGGAATAAATATTTTGAATTCATATTGTGGCGATTATTCTCAAGCATGTACCATCCCTAACTCAATAACACTCCAACCACTAGTTAAACACAACAGAGATAACGATGGCTACGCTTATGCATGCAAGCATGTACCAAGCAAGAGGAAGAGAGAACGCACGAGTGTTTGCGAATACGATGCAAAGAGCAGATGCCAATAAATAACACCGATCCTTCGAGAACACGAAGAGCGAATAACCACAAAAGTATTCGGTGCCTAGGCAAGCACCCTGTCGGACTATATAAGGCATTAAGGATTGATATCCAGTGATTTCAAAAATAACAAGGACATGGCTAAGTTGAATGAATTGAAGATTCAGCAACTAAAAAATGAGTTGGAACAACGTGCAAACACTACAGGTAATCAGTCCGAGCTACGGAAGGAATCAACGTTGATGACCATGTTTTCCATCTTGTGGAGGAGGCATCGACGAAAATGGAAGAGAAAAAGGATCCTCCGAATACAGTGGCAAGTGTGGACACAAACGCGTTGTTGGCTGTATTGACTCAGATGTCGTCAAGCATTTCATCTCAGCTTGAAGAACAGAAGGCACAAATGCGATCTCAAAAGGAAGAGCAGAAGGCATATATCTCATCGCAGTTGGAAGAGCAGGAAGCAAAGATGTCATAGAAACTAAAAGTGCAAGATGCAAAGATAACACAAGTGCAAGAGGTATTCAGAGAACGGCAGGACAAGATTGAGGCAATAATTATGAAGCATTTATGGGTGCAGTTGAGAGACGCTATGGTAGTGAACATCGAAAACAGATATACCAAATAGAGCTACAGAATCGCTTTCAGAAGGCTAATGAGACATTTCAGGAATTTGCATCGGATATCGAGAGGTTGGCCTATCTAGCAAATGCAGACGCACCTGTAGAGTATACGGAGAGGGTAAAAATCCAGTGTTTCATAAATGGAATACGTGATATGGAGACGAAGCGGGCCACATATGTAAACCCCAAAAGGACATTCGCTGAAACGGGATCGCATGCTCTGACGCAGGAAACAGCCTACCTTTTGAGTAAACCTGCATACAAGGCTCATCGCGTAGAAGTGGACACTCCGGCTTGGGTAGACAAAATTTTGGGAGCGTTGAACTGAGTACAGAAAAAAAGTAATGGGGCCATTAAATGATTTAAGTGTGGAAAATCTGGTCATATAGCACGTTATTGCGGCACTGGCTCCAGTAACCCCAGCAATTCAGGTGGACGTAAACGCAAAGCTGGAGAAGATAATCAACATGATTGGCCCATAATCCCTGTGTCACAACTCGGACGGAAAGCGAGTAATGTTACTGTTGGAGGCTACGAGGACGGGAAAGAGCGCTTGCTGACTGTGGATACTGGTGCATCACATTCCATCATTCGGAGTGACTTGGTCAGCGGGAAGGTGACACGATTGCAGAAAGCTAAGTTGAGGACAGTAACTGGTGATAGCAAGCCAGTCCTTGCAAGGTCGTAATTGGAAATGTGGCTACACATCACAACTTCTTGGTAGCGAATATTGTCGACGAAGTCATCAGTGGCATCGACTTCTTGGCTGAGGGAGACATTCACATCAACGTAAGCAACAGGGTTATGACTTACAATGGGCAAGATGTTCCTCTGATCTTTGAACACCATAGTGACTTAAGCACCAAGGGAGTGATCTTCGAGATGGATCAACAGGAGACTCGTAAGGCAGATGTAGCTACTCGACCATTGGCTTTCATGGACAGGTGCCTCCTGAAGAAGATTCGGCAAGGATACGAACATCTGGTGGTCATGGTCCGAGGAAGCAACGCAACTTAGTGGATAAGGTGAAACAGTGCACTGGGCATGAGAGAACGGAACGGAATCCTGAAGAAACGAGTTGCAGGAATGTGTGCCGGGTACCACTGGGAACAAAAGTGAAGGCACAAATCCATTCGGGATTAAGAACGGACAAAATGGTTGGAATATGTGACACTGCAAAGCATTGTGGGGATCTCTGCAGGAGAGGATTGATGTCGGAGTTTCAATCCCTGGAAGAAATGAGGTTTGATAAAGCAGTGCCAACCATTGAGTGTCTAGCAGCGGTTGGTTCGGGCAATGCGTCTGATCGCGACGATCAGACTTAGGTGGAGGGCAGTGTGGCGATTATTCTCAAGCATGTACCATCCCTAACTCAAAAACACTCCCACCAATAGTTAAACACAACAGAGATAACGAGGGCTACGCTTATGAATGCAAGCATGTACCGTGCAAGAGGAAGAGAGATTGCGCGAGAGTTTGCGAATACGATGCAAAGAGGAGATGCCAATAAATAACACCGATCCTTCGAGAACACGAAGAGCGAGTAACCAAGAAAGTTCTCGGTGCGTAGGCAAGCACCCTGTCGGACTATATAAGGCAGTAACCAAGCAAGGCAGGTTGACCAGTTTATTTTCAAGTGTTGTTCAGTGAACTACTGCGAAGTTACCAAACTCTTAAATTTGTATTGCGTTTATACTAGTAAAGAAAACTAGCTATTAGTTGCAATATCTGTGCGTGTGTTTATTTGACTTTATAGTGATCGAACCCAGGATTGATAATCAAGGAATCATCGAATTCGTCACAATATCATAATAAAAATGAAAATTTGAAATTAAAAATAGCGCAATTAATCAAATTAATAGGAATAAATGTTTTAAATTCTTATCTTAATAAAAAATAAAAATTTGGAATTAAAAATCGCGCCAAATCAATAGGACCATACTCGTACATGCGACTTTTTTTGATTTAGTGTGCGATGTGACTATATGGCTTTATTTCTCAAACTTCCATGGCTTTATTTCACATTAAATATTTCACGTAGTGGAAATAATGCCATATTGATTAATATGGCCTCAGTTCTTAATATGTTGAGAAATAAGGCCATATGGTTGGCCCCCACCAGAAAAGGGGTATTTTGCCCCTAATTCCATTTTGTGAGAATTTTGAATTTTATTATTTGCTATTATTACATTATTCTTAAATAATTTAATAACATTACAAATTAATTTTATTTTTAAGTAAGTAATTATAATTTCTTCTTTATTGTACCTACAATATGTGTAACTCGAAAAAATTAAAAAAAAATGTTGTTAATATTTTTTAGGTTTGTTACACAGTGTAATTTTTTTAAACAAATAATTATAAAAAAAATTTCGTTTACAAAATCCTGTTTAAATAAAAAAACGTGTTAGTTTTGTGCCCTGCACTAGATTTGAACCAAATTGGCCCTAATGGCTCCACTGTTCGCCGTGTCCAAACCGAAAGTCCAACCTTCAATTCCTGGGACAGGTAACAGTAGTTTGAAAAAGTTTTTCAAAAACTGTTGTCCCCTCTCGGCAAACGCTCCAATCGTATTTCTGACATGGTAAGCTTCTCAGCTAAAATTCATCTGTAGGCGCCACCAATTTGTAGGAAAAAATGCAAAGCAACACATCACAAATTGGTAGACAAGCTTGGCCTGAATCTCTTCCTAGCTATGCTGCTTCAAATATTTATTTACTTATTTTACATATTTGTTTCATAATGTAGATATATAGATCCGTGTTCATTCTAGTTTATAACCTGAAAGTGGAATAGCAATATTATCGCATTAACAATAACATTTCCGTATCCGTGACTATTACTTCGGTTCTAGTTGGGATATTTACGAATCGCACTATCCACACCAGTTTCAGGGTCAAGGAAATGGAAATCTCAATATCGTTATAGCCCTGTTTGGTCCGACAGGTACTACTATTACAACAATACCTATAATACATAAGCTTTACTTAACTGCTAACATATTTCGGAAAAATGTCTACGAAATATCCACAATATAGAATATTTGTGTGTCATTTGTAAGGTGCAGCTCACTTAATTGAAGTTTTATGTTATGCTTGAGGATATTTATTGTTTTGTGCATCTGTTGTATCAGAAACATCTCACGCATTATACAGATTTTGACAAATTAAAATACAAGATTTCATTTGGCACGCATGATCTACCGCTAATAACCATTCGGATAATAGGAATTAAACGTATGATGACATAAGCTCTTAAGCACCTTAGAACATTTCAGCACATACTTAGTAAGCAATATTAACTGGTGAGTTTAACTTGTTTTAAGTACCTAGCGGCTAAACGTTAATTGTAATTAAGCACTTTCGTGTATTTACCTGATAAGCCTTAAGCGTATTACCACATTTGTATATATATATATAGAAAATAACTTTAGATACACATTGTATTAATTGGGATTCATATAAACTCACGTATGCTGAAGCATTGCCGTCGTCAGCCACAATTTACGCCACCATCACAAACACTTTAGCTATGACTCACATATCTCAGCCAGCCTGCAGTGAAAAATCGAACTATTCGAGAACAAACAAGAGAGGTATGGGCTTGAAAAGACATACTTGAAAAATGGTTGAACATTGGGGAATGTTGAGAACGAATTATAAAGTTGCATTTTCGAGCACGGTACGACGGCAATGCAATACTACCATGCTAGTAGAAATAATATCTGGAACGGACAATAAAGTATTAAGCTACATGTTGTTACGTAGTAATGATGTAACAGCGTGGTAACTGCGACTTTCGGGGAGTTTGTTTGCTTGCTTGATAGCAACTTATCGAGTTATTACTTACGTATCTGCTTCATTATATTACATCATTCACAAAAAAGTGGAATTATAATATTGTCTCATTGATAATAAAAAGAGAGAAGCGCATTTAAGAAACATCAAATAATCCACTTTTAGGTCATAATTAAGAAAGAAATATATAATAACAAATAACAAAAAATAAGCTATAGCGTTGCCTTATAAAAACCTCGGTTACACAAAAATTATTCCAGGTTTTGGTTGTAAGCACCAGTGGCGGATCAACGGGGGGTTTTCCTTTCCGAACCCCTCCCTTCGGAACCAAAAAGTTATATTTTTTGCAGATACTTTTTCATATGCATTCCTCTTTGGAACTTGACAAGTACAATTCAATTGAAGAATTTAAAAAAGTTGTATGTTTGGAACGTAAAATTATATCGGTTATTTTATTTAATGTTTGCAAAATGTATGAATGAATTTAAAACAATTTAAATTTTATTCCAAAATCCCTTCCTGCCATTATTAATCGTTTTTTCCAAAAGCCTCGAACATTTAGGCTTTTGTAAAAATTATTTCAGGATTTCGTCTTCAGTCAAATCAATCCGGTTATGGATATTCAACGAAAATAGTAAATTGAGACGCTCTTGTCCCATTGTATTTCTCAAATAATTCTTGATTCTTTTCAAGGTTGAAAATGTACGTTCTGGAGTCGCTGTAGTAACTGGCAATACTGTCCAAAACTCGCAATCAAGTATTTACATTTTTGAAGGCGTTCACATTTATTACTTAAATAAATCGAAAACTACATTTAATCTTAAATTAAATTTAATTTACTTAATAGTTCAAAATGTGTACAATTTGTGGTTAAATAAAAATTACATATGTGTACATAATTATTGGTAACAACTCAAGGGTTTTGTTACAGTTTTGTTACAGAGGTAGCGTTTCAGGTTTCTGCTCTGCTCTCAGACAGCTTAGGGTTTCCGTAGTTTTGTTACGTAGAGTTTCGTTACACTTCTGTTACTCATTGGGAATGGTTCCAGTCACTTGGTTTCTAATTATGTCCCTATATTTTTGTGTTTCTGGGAACAATAACAGCAGAAACGAAGTTTCGTATCTATACAAGGTTTTGTTACAAGTCTCTACCAGCAACTGATATTTTGAGTTCGTTTATGATTTTTGTTTATTAAAGTCGTTACAAGATGAGACGGTATAGGGTATACGTAATACACATTTGGTAATTTTTTTAACGACAAAATCCTACATGTCCGTTACTGGTGCATTTTCTAGTCACAACAATGCTCAAAGCTCCGTATCACTATTTGTGCTAGTTGAGATATGCAGCTAATATTAAATATTCTGCAGCAGTTTGCTTTTTCCTTCTTTACTTTGAAAAGCGCTTAATCTTTTAAACGATTTTTGTATTTTCTCTCTGCAACTGGCACTAATTGGAGACAGCACGGCATTGTACATTTCTGTACTCCGCCAATTTTTTGGAAATTTTTTTTTGCATTATTAGTTTATTGAGTAGACCACAACTCAAAAGAATAGTGAATAGCTGTTTGAGACTCCTTGGTGTTTACAATTTTAGGCATTTAAATTGCTAAGTTCTTATTAAGAAAGAAAGATCACTTTGTTGCACTGATATGAAAATTTATAATTTGAACTCAGGCTTAACGTTAAATGCAGGGTTAAACTCATAAGTTTTTGAAAAATTTTCCAATTAGCTCTGAGTCAAAAAGATAACTTCCAACTCTTGAGTTGAATACTCATACAAGTAACTAAGGCTCAGACTTTAAACTACATCAAGTAACATACATTCACATGTGAATATGTTAATACAAGGTGGCGCAAAAGTAAGCTTCCGATGTTCAGCATATCGGTTGTGGCACGTGCAGTGTGTGCTGTTGCACCGTCTTGTTGGAACCACATGTTTTCCAATCCCAATTCATCAAATTGCGGCAAAAGGAACTCGTTGATCATTGGTCTGTAGCGCTCACCATTCACAGTAACCGTTTGTCCACGACCGATTATTGGTCAAATAAATAGTCAGCAATATTCCGCGTTCTGGAGCAGTGTAGCGTAACATTGTTTATTAACGTGTATTTTGCATGTGTTTACTACACAAATGTCAAAACAGAACTGACTTTAGGGGACAATCGCAAAATTTATAGCATTTTCTGATAGGAGGATTACTTTTGCGGCACCTTGTATTTATGCAGGCTAATTAACTTGTTCTAAACTATCTTAAAACTAGCATGTACACGAGGCCCAACCAGTCAGCCAATAATCTCTTTTTTTCTTAAAACTATTATGTCCTACGAGTCACTCTCTACTTAACACAAAAGATACCAAACTAACTCAAATGCGTCTGGCCATAGTGGTTAAGCACGCGATACACTGGAGAGATCACAGGTTCGAGCTTTGGTTTTGAAACACATCTTTTGAGGTCAATTCGAGCTGAGTTTTAAGATTCTTGTTCTAAACTAGTATTTGCTCAGACTAGTTTGGTGTTTCACTGCACATGATATGCCAGTATTTCTGTATAATGTTAGCGGTATGTGTGTATTTGTCAGTTCAGTCCCATCGCACTACCAAATGCAGGATTGATGGGGTTATGTTTAATAAATGAGCAGCACTAAAGATGAACAGCTGAAGCGGTATCAGCCTCACAGCTATTTGTATATGCATACATATGGAACACATACAGTTGAAAGTAGCAGTCTGCTGTCACAGTTTTCCCTTGAATACCGTCACATATGTGTAACGGATTGACAGCACTCTGCTGGAATTTACCTGGTTTGACATCAGCAGCAAAAACCTTCCAATGGAAGAGCAAACAACTTTCACTGAATATACAAGTCGTATGGTTAGTAAGCTTTTCACAAGTGATGTGAATAACTCACATTTATTTATATGTGGGTTATTCCACTGTCAGGGGTGAAATTTTTGTAGTGGGTAATTTTTTTTTTCGAAATTTTACTTGTTTTCTGAAACTTGAAAAAAAAAATATGTTTTTTCAGTTTTTCGAAATGCGAATTATTTTCAAAGTAAACCAAGTTTCTTGGTCCGATTTTGCTCATGTTTTAAGTACATATACAATATGATATATTCTACCAAACTGTATTTCAGAAAAACATTGCAGAAAAAAAACATTGTGGCTCTACAGTGGGATAAGAGTTAAAAGTTTACAAATTTAGGAACACCTGAGAAGTCAATGGTGAGAAATTAAAGAAAAACTTTGGAACTTAGAATGTATGTTTATATGAGAAATAGCACCAAGTTTCGAAAAAATTGTAGTTGGCTCACTTCACTATTTTTTTGTCTGAAATGATTTTTATCGAAAAGATTGCTCGACATTTTTTCTAACGTTTCATATTTTTTTTGATCAGATATGATTAGTAGACTAGACCCAAAGTACCTTTTTTCATCTGAAAATTATTGTTATATTATTTCTCGGAATAGCGAAGAAAAATACTTCACAATTTCGGAACTTAATATTAAATTTAAGAGTACTACCATTTAGAGTTTAGCTCTTTTGAAAACTAATCGTATTTTGGTGGACTTTTTTTTCCCTTTTTTTCTTGTTTCGTTAAGTTCATTTTTTTTCAAATGTTTCAAAAACTACAATTTAACACTAGCATATTCAAAGCGGATACGAAGAGGTAAAAAAAAAATATTTCGTAAAAAAAAATTTTATTTCTAATTTTAAAAAATTAAAAATTTTTCTAAATCAAAAAATTAAATTTCGAGATTTTACATTGAACCCGAATTCGCTTGTATTATACCTATATTATATCTAAAGATGTCCTGACATTTTTAGAAGGATGTCTTTTGTTTTTTCAAAAATACTAATTTTTAAATTTTTGCCAAATATTTTTTTTTTTTCTAATTTTTTCAAGGTCTCAACTGTCTAGTTGTCGAGTCCACTTAGGTAAATATAAAATTACTCAATTTCGATCAAATGTTTTAATTTGTTTTTCTTTGCATTCATTTAAATATAATTGGCGCTATATATAGCTCCTGGGGAGATTAAGGCCGAGCTTCTCTAACAATTTGTTTTGTGCTGCTTCTAATTTTTCCTACAAATTGGTGGGACCTACATGTTATATGCCGACTCCGAACGGCATCTGCAATTGCTCAAATGGCATTTTTGCTAAAATGGCAGAAATACACTCGGAGAGTTTGTCAAACCACTGCCTAGGGGCGACCCCATTTTGAAAAAACTTTTTCAAACCACTTTTGGTGTTACCTGTACCAGGACCTTCGGTCCTGCAACACTACCGCCACACCACGACGGTAAAGAAATAAACTTTGGCTATAAATGAAGGATGTACAAAACGATGTGGGCGTGGCACCGCCCATTTTTCTTAAACTATATAAATATTGATTAAAGGATACATATCTCCAAATTTCATTAATTTAGACCAAATAAGTTCAGGTTTATGACAAATTGCAATTTATATAGCCTGGGGGTGTGGCAGCCTGCTAATTTTCCAAACCATATATAGCCTATGCTGTAACCTGTGAATAAAGAAATATATTGTGAACGTTTCATAAAGATCGTCTTGAGTACTTTGGAGGCCTATTATAGACAAACAGACGCACAATAATTTTATTTATTAGATAAGAAAAACATTGACCGATTTAATCAGAATTTGGCAGTGAATTTCAATAAAATCGATAGAGATCACAAAACTCTATTACAATTGTTCCCCGCCGGCAGTGCCGGCGAAAAAGCTGATAGACCAAATTATTTTTGTGGACAGTACCATATTATGTGGAATTAACTATATGTACAAATATGTGTGTTTTCTTCCTACAACTGCTATGCGATATTTGCCACTAATGTTACGGAGAAATATTTGCACAAGTGTGCATCCATAGGTGATGATATATGCATACATGTACATTAAAGACGTGCTTGAAGGTTAATATATCTTCATATTTGTTAAGCTTAATCTAAACATGTTTTATCTTAATTTTCTAGCAATCTATAGATTCGTGGTATATTTCGAATTTATGTGTCTTTAACAAAATAACAAATTTTATTTTGTTTTCCTAAGCGTAACATACGAAACTGTACCTAAATACCTAATTCATGCACTGTGGCAATCTAAGGACGCCGCAAATACAAAAGACCTATTTAGGACTTATCAAAGAGCAGCCATTATTAAATACAGGCGACTGCATCGACTAGAGGGCTGAGTAGAGTATTATTCTATTTTAAAATATTATTTAAAGAACGCCTTATCTCAGAAGATTTTTCACAAAATTCCTATCCTAGCATGTAAATGAAGAATGCTTTACCCTAAATGGGAAAGTTATTTAAATTCTCGTCCAGATAGGGCGTTTTGGAAATAGGATGATCTTTCACTCAGTCGTCAATATGCTCTTGCACATAGTGCCCTAGTGGCCATGCCTTTCCTCCCTATTTTAACAGAGAAATCTTCACTCGGTGCATTAATACTTCAAAGAATATCTAGTGTTAAAGTTAGAAACTGTAAGGACATCATCAATTTTCTAGTTCATTATACGATTTTCGCGAAATTGAAAATGGGAGTGGCACCGCCCACACGTGAATGAACAAATTAACTCTTAATAAACTAAAACCGTTTACAGTTGAACAAATTAACTCTGAATAACTTAAGAATCGTTTATTGCTGTTGAAAGTACGCCCAGTGGAAATAAAATCATAAGCCAGCTTTTATATAAAAGTTGACTGAAATTGCTGTTGTGCGAATGAACGAAGATTGTATTTTTATCGGCACCCGGAAGGATCAAGTTGAGATGGATTTGCGATCCCGCTGTGTCTCCAAATGTTTTGAATAAACAGGGCTTATACATTCTAAGAATAATATGTTAATTAAAGAGAAAAGTGACTTTAAACAATAAATTTACTCACGTACTCGAACATTTGTGCCAAGAATGGCACAAATCTTCTAACTTAATAAATTGTTTTTGACACTTGCTAGGGCGATAAGTCAAAATTGGCGCTTGAGCAAGTACTCATAAAATTTGATATTTTCACGTCAAATTACTCATTTTTGAGGTTTGTACAAAGAATATGGTATCCACGGCGTATACTTACCAATTTAATACGATTAAACACATGCGGGGTGTGAGGCTTTATGGAGCTTGCAGCAACACCCGCTAAAAGCTGGTGGGGTAAAATTTTGAATAAAATACGACTTAGAGTGAACATTTTTAGTTTTCCTTTCCTTTTATGAGGAAATAAATCTAGTAGACGTTATTGTACATTTTTTCAGATCACTCAGTTTACTAGAATTTCTTAGTTATAAAACAGCATATAATATGCCCTTGGTCAGGGTAACAGTCATGCATTCTTTTCACTTTGCCCTTTTGGTCTAAAAGGCAGTAGTTCCTTCTGAAACAAGTTCAGTTTTAATTTGATATAATTTACAAAACTCTAACTAGTTCCGACTTTAAAAAAATTTAGACTCGGCGGTAAATTTGGTGTGATTAAAGTGTACTGGCCTATTCAATTTCCAGGACAGAAAACGTAAAAATTGGGTTTAATCTCAGCAGTGATCTCAGAAATAAATTACTCTGCCGTGCGAAAAATTCCATATGTAAGGGAGGTGAGACGCCCTCCTTGCTTGTAACAACTAAAACCATTTGCTGCTGAGCTAAGGCGTAATTGAGAATTGATTGTTTGGCATTAAATGAAAATATCAATTTTCTTACAAAAAAAGGAAAGCAGTCCCTTAAGTAACAGACGTGCTTAGCAGACGGTAGTATTTGCGACCAAATTGTGTGCAAATACATACAATAATTGGCTTAACAGCAATACGCAGGTATAAGAAATGGCATGTGACTTGTAAAACTTTGTGATTTTCGGGATCTGATTTTATGATTCCCCGATCCCGAAATGAGCCCTGGTGTTTTGGTATTCACTTTAAGGCCCATCTTAAATAGGTATATCCAAAGAAAGGAATATCTATATACAATGATTTATTACTTATTTATAATCAGTCAGAACTGAATATTTTCTCGCAGAAAGTTTGAACATCCTTGCTAGCGTTGGTGATTATTTGAGTTGAATATGTTGGAGCTGGCTTTAGTTTTGTAGTTAGATTTGTGTGAAGTGGAATAAAATAAAATTAAATAAAGCAAAATAAAATAAAATGACACAACAACAACAAAAAATATTAAATAAAACAAAATAAAATAAAATAAATTAAATAAAATAAAATAAAATAAAATCAAATAAAATAAAAGAAAAGACAAATAAAATAAAACAAAAGAAAAATTAAATAAAATATAATAAAATCAAATGAAATAAAAAAAAGGAATAAAATATAATAAAATCAAATAAAATTAAATAAAATAAAATCAATAAAAATGTAAGGAAAGGAAATAAATTCGAAAGAAAGTAACAACATATAATTAAAGTAAAATAAAGTTAAAATAAATCCATCATAAGCGGCTATATTTTACTAAAATGCTCTGCTACATTTTTTTATCCCCGCTGCATCCCAAAGAAATGTCAATCTACTCAATCGAAACTTTGCATCGCAGCGTAAGACGTGTAATTCGAACATTATGGAAATGAATTCCAGCGGATTGCGAACTATGTGAGTCTCGCCCCTCTAAAAATTTTTCTAAAGCCCGTCACAAGCTATTTACAAAATTTTTAACGCTAAGAAAAGTTTAGCATGTGTTAAATTGAGATTTTTTAAAATCAATTTATGGATTTTGACGGATTAGTAAGTTTGGGCTTATTTTCACTACTCCGAGATTGGCATCCCTAGCAGTATATATATAAGTGTGTTTTGAAAAAGTACCTATGTGTAGTTATTCACGTTTCCACGTGTATACTGCACTATCAAATAAAACAAAACAAGCGCCAATGGACTCGAAAGCAAGAGGAAATCATGTGTTAGTATTAAGATTTTGTTGTACAACAGAAGGGCAACACAAAGCAAAAATCTTACCTTCTTACTTACTACCCAATAAGCAAAATACGTGTGCTACAAGCTTACGATAAACTTACTTTAGCAAGCTTTTCTTTTGAAAACGTTTACTATAATCATTGTTAAACGTTCGGAAACAATTGTGGAATTAACGAAAGTGATCCCTTTTTATTCAAAGTACAGTAAGGGTTTATTGAAAACTGATTGATAAAACTCCAGTTTAGGCAACCACAGTGAAAACCGGCCAGTAGCCTAATGAATATGTACTAGATCTTTGCTCCAAAGGTTGCTGTTTCGAATCCCGACAACTTCCTCAACTTTTTTTTTATTAAATAAACAATTATGATTATTTTAAAATAGGTTTTATAGTTATTTCAGTTCCATTTATTACTTTTTTTTACAGTTCAAGTAAAATGAATTAAAGTTTAAAAAAATATTTTGCCCGAGCTTTTTTACCACTTTGTGGCGTGCTGCTTCCAATTTTTTATACGATTTGGCTGGAGCTACTACTTTTTGCTGACTCGGAACGGCATCTGCAAAGCAAAGCAGATGAACTTTTGCTGAGAAGCCATCCCTGACAGAAATGCCCTCGGACCCCGTTTTGAAAAACCTTATTCAAAACACTTTTAATTTTACCTGTCCCAAGATTTGAACCTTGGGCCTTTCTTCGCTGTGGTAGGCCGGCAACACTACCCATACACCACGTCGGCTATATAATAAAGTTCATATAAATCAAGTAGGGGAATTATTTGGCATTTTTTTTTGAAAACTGCCAAACTGTTCACCTCGCAGAAAGTTCACCTCATGTTAATTCCCCAAAGCTACTATACAATTGTGAGAAAATGTTTAAACATTTATGAAATTTTTTGGTTACAAACTCGTTTGGAAAACATGGATTTCAACATTTGGAAAATATTGCTTAATAAACTAGCTTACATTATTGTTTATTGTGTAACATAACATGAGACTCGTCGTCAACAATAAGAGTGAACTGTCGGAAGTTTCTATGGTAACAGGTGAAAATGTTGATGTTAACCTAAATCCGTCGCCGCGTCGCTTACACTTAGCTACTTAAACCATTAGAGACTTAGCGATTATTTAAATTGGAAAAAGGTTGCTCGTATTCGACAAAAAGAGCTAAAGAGAATGTAAAATAAAATACATAAGTGCAAGCAAGTGGGATAATATCGACGCAAATCTTGCGGAAAGACTGAAAATTGAAACCTTTAGCCTATCAACTTCCACTACAAACGAAAAAACAAATTCGGATACAAAATATGCTTATATTTCTTTCAATATAGTTTTTGTAGCGCTCAATCACAAGTAACATTTATATCTTTTTTCAACCATTGCATTTTTAATGCAATTAGCTAAGCGAAACTAAAACATGTCAAATAAGCGTCGGTTTTTTGTTGGTTTATTCAAGATTATGAAGCTACTAAAAGTGATTTCTCATGGGTGTTGCAGATATATTTACTGCACGTACAATTGTGCATATTAGGACAGCTTTGCATTTTTTACCACATCTACATACTTATATACTAGTATACATGGTTAAAAAAGTGACTCAGGCATCAAAAACCATTTGATATAAAAATGGCGTATATTGGAATATATGTTCGTCATCGCTTTTAAATATGGTTTTCGAAACGGTTTCCGCGTTGGGATATTTCTAGTTTTATTTTGCGTTTGGATTATATATCCACACCCCCCGCGGGTTCGGGGTTTAGAAATTCCCGAGGTAGGCATACCGGTCGTAAGAGGTGACTAATATGCACAAAGGTAATGACGTGCAACTCGGTGGTTGATCTACAGATATGATGCCTCTCGCCTCTTGTTACCCATCTTAACCTAGAAGGTTTCACTGGTCATACCAAATCGCTAGCACGACAGTCGGCCAGTACCGCAAGGGAATACCGGAGTGTACCGGATTCATATCCTGTCAAGGACTGTCAGTTCGACAGCACTTCCCAAAACCTTCGGAGAGTGTTTTGTAGTTACAAAGTTACAACAACATTATATATCAACTGCTCTGTGACTGCTTCCATATTTTATCTAAAATTTTTAGCGGAGGAGGAGTAAATACCACGTAGTTTATAATGGTACAATCTCTATTGGGTTGCTGTCCACCATAATAAATTACTGGTTTCAAAACCGCCGTGAATACCAAATGAGAAAGGGCGCAGTATCTACCGACTTGCCTTTGGTGTAAGCATGTGGGGAAACCAGGTTTTCGTTCATGCTAGACTTTATGTACACGCCTATGAGCCTCTCAAAGGTTTTGAGCAGTAATGACGTTAAGTTGTTAGACCTGTAGTACTTGGGGTGTACATGACTTGTCTTACCCATTTTTGGTAGCAGGACGATTCGGGTCGTTCTCCATGAGTGCGGTATATGATTCAGTCTTATGAAGCCATCTAAGATTACCTTGAGCCAATTAATGATCTGCTTGTCCGCCATTTGTAGCTTAGAAGGGAATATTATATTCAAACCATTACACCTGAAGAAAGTTTTCACTGCCCATTCGATCTTGGTGTTAGTCACCAACTATACGCTCAGTACTGCCTCTTTCTTAGCGCAATCAGAAGGAAAATGTGCGTGGAAAAACTCCCCTAGAGTTTCGTTACTACTACATTATAACTCCCAGCTCTCTTCAATTATTTACCACAAGACTATTTCACCTCTAGATAGGATTTTCCTAAACCTCGTTGTCTCACTTTAGCTTCCGATGTTCGCACAGTCATTTTTCCATGAGACTCTCTTCGCTTTGCTAACTCCCTTTTCTAGACCTTCAGTAAGTCCATCTATTCGTCCCAGTACTCCTCGCATTCAGTAAAATTTTCTAGCTTGAAACTTTCTCTCACCTGTCTCCGAAAAATCCCCACCACTTTGGTCCACACCAAATCGGGTTTGCTTTGACTCTGCCTCTCCTTAGGAGCAGGCTTTGTTACATATATAAGTCAGCGTTTTTGCTACAGGGTTACAGGTTATCTCTATTTTGCGCATGTTTGCTCCAGTCCACTGGTCTAGGGTCCCTAGACGACTTGACACTCTCTTCACTCTTTGGTTGGATATCGAAGGTGATACACGCGTGTTCTGAAAAACCCCATATAGTGTGGTGTGCATTCGTTTCTGTATTTAAGACAAATTACCATTTTTTCTTCTTTCCTCCACCATCATTTTGAGCTCTTATAGCGAAGCCTCTGCGTTGTGGGCTAAGTAGCAGGATACCAAGAAAAAGGCCTGCTCTTCCTTTGCCTCGATGACTACTAGCGCCAAGTAGTAAGTACTGTAATAAGACAACATACATGAGTAAAGGTGATTTCTTACAATAACTACAGCTCTTACCCTATGTGCGCTGAGTCTAAAAATTCTTCCTCCAGATGAGGGCCATGGCTCCTGATCAGTGCCACAAGAGTTAGAAGTAGTACGCCCGAACTACTTTACTATGCTGCAGGTTTATTTGTAGGACTCGCAACATCAGTACGTGCTTGCCCCCCGCCTTTGCTTCAATTTCGTCCTCTTTATCAAATTTCCGGTTTTTTGAGGTCCATTTCTACCTGCCTGCTTCCAGGGTATTGTGATTGTTTTTCTTAGGATTTCGCTCTTTGAGACACACCTAGACGCCGCACATTTTCTCATATTTAGGGTATAATGTGGACTCCGCCTCTTTGCTGATTCAGAGGATTTAGTGTTGAACTTTTTTCCGTGGGCCGAGGTACGTGAAGTACCTTCCAATAACGTGCATGCACGGAGTCCATACCTTGGCCTTTCGAATCGTGCGAATCAGTCCCTTATCCACAATCACAAACCGGGCGCTTGTACATTGCCTTTATATACTTTAATTTGAGATAGTTTCCTTAAAAATGTCTTTTTTCAACATAAACTGTTGTGTAATATAGCAATACCTATACCTAAACCACAGGACTCTAAGTCCCTGCGGGTTAGGGGCTTAGAATATGCCCGGGGTAGGCATACCGGTCTAATATGCACAAAGGTAATGCCGTGCAACTCGATGGTTGATCTACGGATATGATGCCTCTCACCTCTCATTACCTATCTCTCCTTCCTTACTGAAGAAGGCGTGACATGACCTAGAAGGTTCCACTGGTCATACCAAATTGCTACAACGACAGTCGGGCAGTACCGCAAGGGAGTACCGGAGCATACCAGATTCATATCCGGCAAAGGACTCTCAGTTCGACAGCACTCTCCAAAACCTGCGGGGAGTGTTTTTGTCGTTACAACAACCACAACAACAAATCTTTCCATTTTTGTGAAATCGGATCCGGAAAGTCCCGGCATTGCTAAAACGGAAAAAAGTGGGCATCCCTAGCACTAATTTATGTTTGTATACATTTACTTCTATATTTACAATGCTAAATATTTCCTTTGCTCTCTCCAAATTTGATAATTTTGAGGAAGTGATAATCATCAGAAATACATTTCTAAGCTTAATAAATATTACACAAAACAGAGCATTCAAAGTTCAAAACCAGCGCGTTGGATTATAATCCAATCAATAATTATTGACGTGATAACAACTTTAGCAGAAAAATGGCTTTCTAAAACCCTTTGACAACTTTCATTAATAATGCTTGATAGTTTTTGTATTTCTTATAATAGTTTATTTTTAAAACTATGACAAGCCCATCATATCTAGGGTGTTGTGATGCTGGTTCTAGTATCATAAATCAATTTTGCTTGGTGAGCAGCCACCACATTACAACAAATAAATTTCAGAAAAGTGGATAACTTCAATTGATGTGTGAGGATGACTTTTGGTTTTAAGGGTTTGGTTAAGGAAAGTCAGCGAAATTGTTTGCATTACATAGAGATTGTGCGTATGTAATTTGAAAATGTGTGGGTGCATGAATATATGTATACAATGTATACACACATACGTAGAGGGTATAACATCTTCCGCATCATAGGTGAGTGCCCTATCCATTGCATAGCTCACAGTCCTATTTCAATGAAATCTGCTGAGACGCGTGAATTGACAAGTCATAGAGTTGAATTTATTTTTAAATGTAAAAGTAAAATAAATGTTAGTCATTCGGGTTGCAAATTCTAGTCAGCAGTATTAAATAGTACAGGGGCGAATGAAGAGATTTGTTATTAAATTTTTTAAGGGTGGGGATCAAAAAGTTCCTAATGCACCGTAGCTGATTCTCCAAAATTTTGGAACCGTCTCGCAACCTGTTACCACTTTCGTATTGCTTTAGGATGGGGTTCGATATTTCTTATTCCTTAAGAGCCTTCTATTGTACCGGCGTCCAGGTCCCACTTTTTGCTCTGAGTGTAGTTTCTACAATGTTGGTGATTTGCCTCCACCGTTATCTGCAGGAATCTCGCCAACATTTCATTCAAGCACTTGTCGCTCCTCGGCCCATCTTAAGCATTCGAAGAATGTGTGCTCAGCATTGTCTTCATCTGCGTATCTTTATACGCACTTTGGACCTTCGAGTTTTCCCCTTCTATATAAGTAGTTTTTGAAGTACCCATGCCCAGAGAGCATTTGGGTAACTTATTGGTTAACCTAGTCAAAGTTGCCAGTGATCAGCCTTGCTGTCCATCTGCCTCGGTGTTCTCTTTCCTAGCGCTCTTGCCAAAATCTCAACATTTCCTCGCTGAGTTCTTCCTGAGAGACTGCTATGTGCCCTTCATCCGTGTGCTCTTATCTTCCCATAGTCTTCTTCTTTGCAGCGCCAGTAGGTCGATGGGAATCACTTCGTTTGTCACCTGAACGGCAGGCCTTGATGCGGTTCGAAAAGTGGAGGCTTCCCTAAAAGCTCTTGTTCACAGATGTTAAGAACTTACAGCGGTTATTTATGCATAAGTGTGTCTGCCCATAGCTCGGACCCATACAGTATAGTGAACAGAATAGTCTCCATCAGTAGCTTCCGTTTGCTTTCTATAGGTCCGCCGATGTTTGCCATCAGCCTACTTAGATATCTGCTCACATGTCTTTGCTGTCGCATGCTGAATTTGTGTCCAGTGTGTTAGTCGGAAATCTAGTCTTATGCCTAGATAGTTAATTATTTTTATTTTGTTTGATGTTATATGTTCCGGAGAGGGTTTCGAAACCAAGCTCTAACGCTATGTACTTTTATCTAAAGAGTTTCAGTTCAGTTTTTTTTTTCTGCCGCCAGTGGGAAGCCATGCAGGTCAAGCAAGTCCTTTCTGCGTATCATAACCTCATTGAGCTTCCTGCGTGCTTCTTCTGTATTCAGGGCGGTAATGACATCGGCAATGTCGTTTGCGTATCCTTCTAAGAAGGTATCAACGGGCATTTCTAGGTTAAAGATTTTATCGTAGCTGACGTTGTATAGGTCAGGAACAATCATTGAACCTTGTGCTGCTTCGCATGTGACGTTGATGCACCGCGGGCCCTTTGAAGTTGTGTACATAAGGCTGCGGTGTTTTAAATAGCTTTTGCTGTAGGTAAAATTAGATTTGAAATTGCTGCTATAAAGCAGTCAGCATGGGTGTCCATCTCACGCCGTTGAAAGCGTTTTTTACGCCTAATGTTGCGAGAAGCACAACTCGCCTAGATTGGTTATTGCCTTACTGGGCTGCCTCCACACTAGTAAGGAAATAAGGCATGTATTACACATATCCAGTATGGCTTCAGGCCGCATTTTTGCTATTTCTTTGATGGCTCCTACTGGAATGCCGTCCGGCCCTGCGGCCTTATTGTTATTCAAGCTTCGTGCTTTGGCATGCAGTTTCTGGCGTAAATGTTGCTCAAGAAGAGTAGAATAAATATGACCCATATCAGATATTCTAAAGTAATCAGGACAGTAAGCTGAGTCGATTTTCAAGTTACTCTCTAATATTTCGAGGTATAAGGTATGGAACTGGTTCTTGGATTTTACTACTAACATGTTGTGCCCAAAAAATTTGAAGTAATTCTTTCGAGGTTCACATATGTTGCATGCCTTACAAAATGTGCCAAAAAAATCCCATAAAAATCAAATCTGCAGTTATAGGCTAAAACCACTTTTTAATTAGTAAGACTTATATTTACTTAAAACTTTCTTCTTCATCCTATGAACGCGATAAGTATGCTCTCGAACTATTGGTCTTTTAAGGGAGAAACATAATATTCGTCACGAGTTCGAGGCATATTTGTAAAAGCAGATTTTTTCGGGCACATTTCGAACTCAATCCCAGCTCGAGAAATATATATTTAAAGCAATAATTTTTTGTCAAATTGCCATCAAAATAACCAGAAATAAATGAATGGGCACATTTGAAAGGCTGGGAGTAAAAAGGAAAAGTATTTTTTATGTAAGAAAAAGAGTCATTTATAAAATGTTGAATAAAAAGGGGGTAACAAAAATGTTCAGTAAAAGTTAGAGAAGACGGTTTTTTTCAATTAAAAGCGATAAATATATTGCTTACAGAACAACGATATTTTCTACTTTTGCCTGAAAAACGATTTATCTATCTTTCACTGAAACATTTTTTTCTACCCTTTTTTATTAAAAATCTTATAAATTTTACTTTTACTTACATAAAAAAAAACGTTTCCTCTCACTCTCAGGTTTTTTGATCCCAATTAACGATGTTGCGGGTCTATTTTTTTTATTGAAGAGAAGTGTTTTGGGTCTACCAAGCCATCAGTAATTTACGTCTACACCGTCGAGTGTATAAGGCACGAGGAAATCAAAAACTTATTTACCTGAGCTTTTAGAACACACTCGCCTTCCACGACACCCAAGTCGAGCCTGTCGATGTTAAATCACCTCGACTGGGTCCATTTATTAACCGATATCGCACCATCGATTTTTCGATAGGTTTTGGGCTCAGGGAACAATTTTTTGAAAAAAAAAAATGTTGTTTCGGGGTTTGGGACTTGTTTGGGTGGAAAAATCGACTTTTCCAAAACCCGAAAATAACCTTTTCTTTCAAAAAACTGTTATCGCCAACGTTTTTAGCGCATAATTTTAAGTGGGACAGGAAATATGAGACAAATTCGTTTTCATCGAAAACATTTTTGCATGTATGCTGAAAAAACCCTTAAAAAATGGCGAAAGGGTCAATATTTTGACCAAAACAATCCCCAAAAGCCAAAAAATATTTTTTTTTTTTTCAAAAAACTGTTATCGCCAACGTTTTTAGCGGACATTTTTGAGTCGGACGGGGTATATATGAAAATTTGGGTATGCGTAGTAGAACTTTTTTTCCTAAACCTATCGCAAAATCGATGGCGCGATCTCGGTTAACTTTCGTCCATACAAATCGACCCACCCTAATGATCACAGTGGTCTGTCAATGTTCAGGCATAAAAACCACTTGGTTTTCTAGAGATCACGAAAACCAAATAAATCACATTATAATAGTTGCCAGGTGTATTCAGAGCGTACTGTCTTCGGCTCCATACCTTTCATGGATGCGATTCAGAATATTCACTTTTGGATCCTTCTTAAATTTAAGTACAGATTGTGCGGAATTTGACGTACTCAATTAAAACATATACATATATTTAAAAATTAAATTTTTTATTAAAAACAAATATTTTCAGTAAGAATAAAAAAGTTTTCTATTTTATTATCAAAAATTGTGAAAACAATATATTGTGAACAATTATTTAAATTTGTATTAAAATAGAAAGGGGTTAAAATAAAAAAGTACACTCATAAATAATCCAACACTTACGGTGGTAATTGAAAGAAATATAGCCCAAACCCCGTTTACTGGAAAAATCGGTTGTGTTATTTTGGCCCGATGGTTCCGATAAACGTTCATAAAAGGTACAATACTTACCATACTTTGTGAGCTTAGAAATTGGAAGACTATAAAACTGTATTTTTGGTTTTCTAATTTTAAACATGTAAAAAATTTTTTTTTTAAGTTTTCGCTTATAGTTCAAACTAACTGTTTTTCTTATAGCATACAATTTCTACCCAAATTGGTGCAGCCAATCACTCATTCATAACTACATATCTCAACATTCAATAAAATTGTAACTGGTCAATATCTGTACATTGCAGATATTTAGGAAAAATTTATAGAAAGGGGCATTATTGAGCTCGTAGAAGCCAAATCAACCATTTTTAGAATTTTTGTCTGTCTGTCTGACTGTTTGGTCTCGCATCACTCAAAAACTGCTGAGTGGAATTGAATGAAGCTTTTACCATTATATTACTAGACGTTTGATTTAAAATCTAAAATATCATATGTTCCGATATCTCGACCAGTTTCGGAGCTATCGACCAATATATGAACCAAGGTGACCCAAAATCTGTTTAGTGCAATATGGGTATCAAATGAAAGGTGATAATAAGTGCTTCAATAAGCGATGCAATTAAGCTCCATATCTTATCTGGTATGCGTGGCAGATATATTGATAAAAATCGGACTCAGTCAATTATAAGTTCTCAAACGCAGCGAAGCGGGGACGGGTTTACTAGTTCATTCAATAAAACATCTACTCTTTCAACATGAAATTTTTGATCTCAAATGTGAATAAAGGGATACACGATTAAGAAGACGTGCTCGGATATCACAGATATGTGGCTTTAAGCATTTTAGTAACGTGTGACATGACTAAAAAGTAGCATAAATAAGACTTTTCCGTCAGATTTTAGCTTACACATAAAAGCGAATTTGCATAAGTCAATGGCTTATCTGAATTTTTTAAACAAATCCACACATACGTACATAAGTACGTGCATTGCATTATGTGCGTATAACACGCTGATGCGATGCGAAGCTTATTCAAACTGCGTATGAGCAAGGCAATGCGTATGACGCGTACCACAACAACAACAACGCGTACATCACGTCATGCTGTGATCATAACGCATCAGACTGCTCGCTTTTTATATTTAAACATTATTATTATGAGTACTTAACTTTTTCTCTGTAGATTTCAACAAAGGATATTTTGAAACATATTTACGACAAAATCTTTTTAACGGCAGTCATCATAGTCGTATAAATAAATATGTGTTTATGTATGTAAATTTTATTTGATCCTAGAACAATACCGCCACTTGTGATTTATTTTTATACCTAGTTGTGCTAAGTAAACGAGATAAATTGAGCAAATTTAATCAATCTTTAATACATAGATTTATCGATAAATAGAATATGTTTAAATTGCTTAACCCGTCTTATAATGAAGCAAAAATTAAAAAATAGTAGTGGTAGTGGGTAAAAAACCACAAAAAAATCTGGATACACTGGATCGAGTAGGTATATCCTACTGCCTGAGCAGGATCAAACGCAGCTAATTGCCGTTAGACTGCTTGATAACAGAGCGACATTTGGCACGGAAAAGCTCCACGTTACAAGCGCGTTCGTCAAGGGTCCTTGATCGGTCCAATGCTATGGAACCGTATGTACGACGTTTTAATTCTGCTCAACTTACTACACGAAGTAGATATTATCCGATTCGCGGATAATGTTGCATCAGTTATTAACTACAAACACCTTAACGAGAGATCCGACAAATCTAATGCGAGCAACAGTATTCAATCATGGCTCACGCAACTAGATTTACAGCTTGCGGAGCAGAAAACGGAGGCAGTCCCTATATCAAGCAGGAATGTTACGAATCAGCTAGCTGTTAAGTACCTGGTGATCATAATAGACAGGAGGTTATCGTACGAATCTGAAATGGAGTATGCTAATAAGAAGACATCTAAAAATGTCATTATTATCGAGGATAATGCTAAATGCACGAGGCCAAAACAAATGCGCCGCAAAGCATTAGCCTTAATAAATAATTGAACACGTACGGTACTTTGCCGGTAGGAGTTTCAGTGCTGGTTAAGGTTTCACACCGATTTCCGGGCTTTGGATGCTTTTTTCTCTGAAAATTAGAAGAAAAAAAACCGTACATGCTAGTTTAGGTAACATGTATATAGGTTAGCTATGATACTACTATCATTCAGCGTTTTCATTCCGGCAAAGACAGCCAAGGGCTTTGGTCCGTGTATATGCATTTGCAGTAAGCATACACCTGCGGAGAATTAAGTAAATCAGTTGCTAACCACCCCAATTTTATATGATGAATGCTACATAAAAGCCTCAAAACTGAATATCAATGCACAAATTGTGATGGCCCAAAATCTCACCACGAGGTATATATTGACTATTCCACTCGAACTTTCCTACCTATTTTTCTACACATTTTCTCTAAAGTTCTCTGCTTTTTCCAAACAAGATTTGACAAAATATTTAATAAAGCCGTAAAATGCCACACATACTTATACACGTTACAGTGGTTCATTTTTGTTTTTTCAAAATAAGCATATAAAATCAGGGAATAAAACCCTTTTCCTATACAAAACAGTATTTCCAAAAGAGTCAGGGCATAGTTGCAGCACATAAAGATTAAAACAACGTTGCGTTACCGGTAACCTTATAAACCAGCAGATTTAACCAACATTATGAGAAACAATGCAATCGATTATTGGTGCTCTATCGTAATTCCCTATCCGTAAAGTAACCTTACCGACCAATTACATGTTGGTTTTTCTCTTACGTTAAGGATACGACGACCTACGGCACCAATGTTTTGAGCTTAAGTAAATGAGTCGGATACACTTTTGAACAAAAATAATGACTCTGAAGAAGGCACAATGCCGAACCCGGTTTGTTGCGAAATGAAATTGTACACTGTTTTCCACAGTTCATTGGCCATTAAGTGTAGCTGATGCACATATTGTTTAGGGTTTACTTAAGCGACATTTTCGTGACTTGATAACTAAATTTCTGTAAAAATACATACATATATGCAGTTTATGCATTATCGAGCAATTCAAAATTGTAAATCCCATGCATGTACATCTACATCCACGCATAAAAAGTTATGTGAACTGTATAATCACACTTAAGATTCCTCTCCTTGTTGCATTAACCAGAAAGCCAAATACATAAATGTGTATGTATGTATGTTTGATCTCATGCTGGGCTGCTTAGATGGATTTAGATAACTGCAAATATGAAATATGAAAATGCGAAATATCACATACCAAACATAAGACACATAAGGTAGGGGATACCAAGACCGAAATACTATGTACCTAGTAGATACTTTTAGCATGGAATATGAACCTAAAAATTAAAATATGTTTATTAAAAATTAAAAATTAAATATGTTTATTTCTCAAATCTCAACTATTTTGAATTGCGAACCGTTTCATTTGCATGTTAGACGTCTTCGCATGTCTGCAAACATCCCAGCAAGGAATCACACCAGTAAAAAATAAGATCAAACGAAATAAAATAAATTGAAATTAAAATGGAATGAAAACAATAAAATAAAATAAAATAAAAAATTATATAAAAAATAAAATAAAATAGAAATAAAATTAAAAAAATGAAATAAAATAAAATGAAATCAACTGAAATGAATTGACATAAAATAAAATAAAACAAAATAAAATAAGACAAGGTAAAACACAATAAAATGAAATGAAATAAAATAAAATAAATAAACTGAAAACAAAATAAAATGAAATAAAATAAATTGAAAACAAAAAGAAAAAATAAAATAAATGGGAAGCAAAGAAAAGCCACAGCAAGGAATTGAAACAGTGAAATAAAATAGAGTAAAACAAAATCAAATAAGTAAGGAAAGGGCTGTCTTCGACAGTGCCGACATGGCTGAATCGACTCAGCTCATCGCCCTGATCATTTCTATATACTTATTGGTGGGTCTATCTCTTCCTCTTTTCATACTTAAAAACTTTGGACCAAAGTTATAATACCATTTGATGTTCATGAAAGGTATAATAAAATAAAATAAAATAAAATTAAATTAAATAAAATAAAAAAAAAATCTATTAAAATCAAATAAAATAAAATAAACTAAACTGAAATAAAAGAAAATAAAATAATAAAACACAAAAAAAAAAAAAAATTAATTAAATAAAATAAAATGAAATAGAATAGAATAAAACAAAATAAGATACAACAAAATAGCATGAAATAAAATGAAATTAAATAAAAAGAAATAAAATAAAATAGTTAATTGATGTAGAAATGAAAAGAACAGCAAGAAAGGAGTGGAAAGATAGGCGAAGGAAAGAATTATAGTGATCCGCCATAACAAATATAGATAGAGATATACATATTTGGCGCTATGTACCTCCGAGGAGATTGCGACCGAGCTTCTCTACTAAAATGTGGTGTGCTGCAAATGCGGATGAACTTTTACTGAAAAGCTTTTTTATGGCAGAAATACATCCGGATTGAGGCCGGCCACTGCAGGGGGAACCATTTTTTTTAAAAAATGTTTCCAAACATTTTGAAGTTACCCGTCCCGTCACTTGGGATCACCTGGGATCTTCGGTGTGACCTTGTGTTAGAAAAGAGTTTTAGAGCATCAAAAAAAGGTTTGCCTTGGGCATGCAAATGTAGCATTCACGCCCAGGCATATATACATATATCTCATAAACAAATAGCAGCTATCACGGTACTGACTGATAGGTATTAAGTAATCCTTTGCTTACAAATTTGGCGTGAATAAATTGAGTGATATGGCATTGCGTGAAATTGATAGGTAGAATCCTCGATAGCTTACTGTACCTGTGTAAAGGTTAAACCGAATTGACATGAGTTTATCTCAGATAGAAAAACAGGAGTTTATAGGTGAAATAATATCCAGCTATCAAACGTACTTGGTTGTAAAGATCCAACAAAAAATGTGTACCTTATATAACACTTATCATATTTGATAAAAAGGTTTGCATACGGCATGCTGTTTTTTAACAATTTAGTTGCATGCAACAATCCTTATAATTTACGTTAGCTTGTTATACTGGCTTCGTTGAATATAATAGCGTTATTTATAAAACGGTTGGGCTGGAAAATTAATGAAACACTTGCCATATAAGTACCTAACTATAAGGTTTATCGGTACAACATTAACATATTCCCAATTTTTTTAAAATAGGGATTCATGTAGGCGAAAATGTGACACTTAATCATTTATTCACACATAGTAATATATACATGTGTGTCCTGCAGTAAAGTAAATAATTAAAGTAGCGGATTGTTTTGTCTTCATGCGTAAAAAATTGAATTTTATTTACAATAGAATATTTACACTTAACCCAAAGCATTGGTGATATCAACTGAAAATGTCGATTATCGTAATTCATATGCATAAATGCACCAAACTTTTACTTATATTTGAGGGTCTTAGATGGAAAGCAACGAACAAAGTAAAAAAAAAATGTACGTTTATTGTTCCACTTTCCACCTTATCGGAAAATCAAGAAAGCAAAATAAATATAAAAAAACTAAATAAAATAAACTGATGTTATTTTCTTTTTCGATGCAAAATGAATTGGCTTTATTCCCGTTGATCTTGTTACCTGTCATCAATAAAAGTTGTATATACACAAAACTGATTTTAAACTTGAAAGTGACTTTCAAAATCCCTATCACACTCACACTTTGCAAGTTCTAATCAAGCTACTTAAAACAACGGTGATAAAAACAGAAAAGTATTAACATAGCTCGTTGGCAACTGCTTATTTAACACTTCGAAACATAGAAAGTTTTATGCAAAGTTTAGCTTCAAATTAGTTAAACGTGAAAGTAAACTTAGCTGCCTTTATTTAGCCATCTAATTTGTGCGTGGGACTCTAACTAATTCCAAATACATACAACGCTTTCTTAAGCTTTCGAAAAAGTTTGCTCGAGTGCAAATTGGATTTAAATAACGTGAAAACTTAAAATACGAGTATTAAGGATTTGTGAACAGTAATGAAGCGTTTGATTGAAAAGTAAGGATAAATATCTTAAAAGCAATATTTTACGTGTCCAGCAGTAGTGGTGTGTTTATGTCATCAGCACAAAAAGGAGCTTTAAATAAAAAGCCAATTTCAAGTTTTCCTTTGAAATAGCAAAATGTTTATATAAACTCTTTACGAGTTAATTTTTGTGCTTTTTGCGGCTGCAATCAGAATTTATAAGTAATCAGTTGATAAAAGAGAGTAATGGCTTCGTAAAAATCTATGAATGCCATTGGGGGTAATCAAGTATTTCTGTCCAAATTGTGGACTGACAAATAAGCGACCAGTGACCTTTTCTTTTCATATTTTAGTAAGTTGTAATTTATCCTCAACATCGTTTTTAATTTACTCCCAAACTCGGCTTCGTATTTTGCTTTTAATTTCATTTATTTTCCACTCTTATCATTTCCTTGCCTTACTTATTCTTCCTAAGTAATTTTTTTTTTATTCACTTTTATTTAAGTTTATTTTTTTTATTTCATGTAATTTAATTTAATTAAATTACATTTTATTTTATTTTATATTATTTTATTTTATCATATTTTATTTTATTTTATTTTATTTTATTTTATTTTATTTTACTTTATTTTATTTTATCTTAATTTGTTTTATTGTATTTGATTTTACTTTATTTTATTTTATTTTATTTTTTATTTTATTTTATTCTATTTCATTTCATTTCATATCAATTAATTTCATTTCATTTCATTAGTTTATTTTATTTTAATTTATTTTATTTTATTTTGTTCTCATTTATTTTATTTTATTTTATTTTAGTTTTTTTTATTTTACTTTATTTGATTTTTTTAAATTTAATATAATTGAGTTTCATTTTATTTTATTTTATTTGATTTAACTTTACTTTATTTGATTTTTTTAAATTTAATATAATTTAGTTTTATTTTATTTTATTTTATTTTATTTTATTTATTTTATTTTATTTTACTTTATTTTATTTTATTTTATTTTATTTTATTTTATTTAATTTTATTTTATTTTTTTATTTTATTTTTATTTTATTTTATTCTGTTTAGTTTCCTTTTATTTTATTTCATTTTATTTTATCTTATTTTATTTGATTTTACTTTATTTTATTTTGTTTTATTTTTTATTTTATTTTATTCTATTTCATTTCATTTTACTTCATTTCATTTGATTTCATTTCATTTTAATCCATATCATTTCATTTCATTGCACTTCATTTTATTTTATTTTATTTTATTTTCGTTTACTTTATTTTATTTTACTTTATTTGATTTTTTTAAATTTAATATTATTTAGTATTATTTTATTTTATTTTATTTTATTGTATTTGATTTTACTTTATTTTATTTTATTCTATTTCATTTCATTTTATTTTATTTCATTTTATTTTATTTCATTTTATTTCATTTCATTTTATTATATTTTTTTGATTTTATTTTATCTTATTTTACTTATTTTTGTTTTATTGTATTTGATTTTACTTTATTTTATTTTTTATTTTATTCTATTTCATTTCATTTTATTTTATTTTATTAACAAAACATAAAAATTCGAGCTTTGCTCCAACAACAATCACCATAATTATTTTATTTTATTTTATTTTATTTTATTTTATTTTATTTTATTTTATTTTATTTTATTTTATTTTATTTTATTTTAGTTATACTCTAGAAACTAAGCACAGAGCAGTGGGTGCCATTACCAAAGATTGAGATTGAGTAAGTACCACTTTCATCGCTTCATAATTGCGATACTACTAAAACAAACATTCGCTTAACCCAAATGTATTCAAGATTAATTTTTAGCGTCAACCTCCATCAATCTGCTGTCAAAGGCATACAATTTTAAATTAACAGCATACCCGAACAGACTGTTAAAACATTTGACAACTTTCAACTTTACGCTTAAAGTTCTTGACATATTTAAGATTGTCAAGCCAACAAACTCATCAAACTTGATAGACTTAACTTGTCAAAAATGTTTAAGCTTCGAAGTAAAATGTAGTTTTATCTTAAGAGTAGCTGCTTCTTTAGCTATTTTGCTTGTTTTTTCTTATACCAAAAATCTCATTTGTGGTCCGACTGTAGTCATTTTCGATCCATACATTTTTAAGAGGAATAAAAACACTTTGGTTTTAATTTAACTCATTGCATTGTTCCTATATCTGCGTAAAGTTTGTACAGTTCATTGTAAAATTGTCTTTCGATGTTAGTCGCTCGTGTAATGAAATTGGTCACTGATTTTGCAAACATGCTTTATCTAAAATATTTGAAGAGTTTAGTGGGAGACTTATGGAACGTGGTCTTTACTAAATCGGATATCAGATCTTAATTTTCTTTCTTCCAAAAGAATAAAGGTCATTGGTTAAAGTTACGGGACATCTCGTATCCACAGAGTTATTCCTAGGAGCTTGCAGTAACCCTAAATTGTCGTCGCCAGAGACCATTCTGAAAAACATTCAGAACGGAAACGCAGGCCTGCCCACTAGTGGATGGAGGGTAGTGAGGGTTAGTGAGGTCAGGGAGAAACAACGCTATGTGACCTTGGTCATTAGCGAGGAATCTCTCCCTGCTCTGGAAGCCTGTGGTGGAGTCATCAGCTACTGCTTTTACTCCATCACCCTGCGGATTGCGAAGAAGGGTGAGATCGCCACTGATGAACCTGGAACGGAGGAACCAGGAAATACCTTGAGTGGACCTGGGCCCACCGAGAAAGCCAGCTTGGAGGACGTATCAACCGGCAACGCCGTCAGCGAAACGGATGCTGCCTCCACAGTCTCACAAACCGCTTCAGGCGGTGATGGTCCCACAGGCAGCACCTTAAGTGAACCTGCTGGGAGGGCGCACTCACTGGTCGGATACGACACCGCGAACGACTCCGAGAGCGATACGGTCTCGGTATCTGGCTACGTTGGGTCGACCTTTGGTCGGTGGGTGCACCAGTCTGAGAGCCAGCTACTGGACTCTGACGTGGAGGAAGCGGCAATTGACACTACAGTCATAGCCGCTCCCAAACACGAAGAGGCAGTAGCAATGGACGAGGGCTCAGACACCGACCTATGAAGTTTCCGATGATTAGAGTCCTGCAAATTAACCTGCATCACTCCAAGGCAGCCTCGGCTGCCCTTCTCTTGCGCCTCGGCGATAAAGCCGAGGAGCTCGTGCTAATCCAAGAACCCTGGCTCGTTCGAAACAAGGTTTGCGGACTAACCTCTGATGCCTACCAGGTTGTCAAGACCCCAGTTACAGGTAGGACCAGAGCGTGTATTCTTATTAAAAAGACTCTCTCTTACTTTCTATTATCAAATTTCAGTGACGCAGATACGGTGACCATCAGCCTTGAACTGGAAGGCAGACAGGTTTGGCTGATTGCAGCATACATGGCGCATGACGCCCACCAATTTCCAACCACCTGCTTTATCAACGCAGTGAATGAGGCAAACCGACGGAAGCTGCCGATCGTAATAGGAGCCGACGCCAATTCGCACAACGTAGTGTGGGGTTCTACAGACACTAACCCTAGAGGTGAGTGCCTTTTAGACTTTATTCTATCTCAAAACCTACATATAAGTAACTCTGGTAATGAACCAACGTTTGTTACCGCAAATAGGAAGGAAGTTCTTGATATCACGCTAGTCTCTGACCCGTTACTGGGCCAAATCGAGGATTGGCATGTATCAAGGGACAACTCCTTCTCTGACCACAGATACATATACTTCTGTCTCCACATGAGACCACCTACTCTCGCAGCCTACAGAAATAAAAAGAGAACGGACTGGAATGTGTTCAAAAACGTTCTATCACGGTCGTTCTATGAGCACGCTTCTCACAGTAGGTTAGGCCTACCGCTAAGATCTGATGAAGCGCACAATGATTCTGAAATCGAGTCAGCTTCGATCGGTGAGCTTGACTCATCGTCTAAAATTGATGAAGCAGTAGACCTGATCACAGAGTCCTGTAATGCTGCTTTTAAAGCCTCCTGTCCTGTCACCAGACCGAGGAATAAGAAGAGACCACCATGGTGGAACTCCGAAATTTCCCGGCTCAGGAAAAGCAGTAGGAGACTTTTTAATCAAGCTAAACGGACTGGCTCTTGGCACGAATATAAAGAGGCTCTAAAAATTTTCAAAAAAGCAGTCAACAAAGCCCAGAGGGATTCATGGAGAGACTTTTGCAACAACATTGAAACCAACTCAGAGGCTAATAGACTGCGTAAAGTTCTATCAAAAAGTCCAACTGTTCCGAGCTTCATTCAGAAACCTGACGGAGTTTGGACATCATCTAGCGGCGAAATGGTCGAGCTTCTAATGGACACGCACTTTCCGGGCTGTTCCACGGAGCCACCAACAGTCGACTACATTGAAAGAAATTACCACTCTATGGAGAAGGTAGTTACTCCTCAAAAAGTCGAATGGGCTATCAGAACCTTCGACCCATTTAAATCTCCGGGGCCTGATAACATCTTCCCCGCCGAACTTCAAATGGCGGGAGACATCCTCTGCCCTGTGCTGTCTAAAATCTACACAGCATGTCTAAGGCTATGCTACGTCCCACAGAGATGGACCGAAGCGAAGATAATCTTCATACCCAAAGGAGGAAGAGCTTCACACTCGAATCCAAAAGACTTCAGGCCTATAAGCCTCACATCTTTTCTTCTCAAGGTCTTGGAAAGAATATTGGATGCGCACATTAGGTATAATCTGCGCTCACAAAGCCTCTCTAAGACTCAACATGCATACTCCAAGGGCAAGTCAGTGGAAACTGCACTCCATGCTATCACTGCAAAGATAGAAAAAGGACTTGCCCTCAAGGACTACACTTTGGGTATCTTTCTCGACATTGAAGGGGCCTTCAATAACGTTAATCCTCGAGCGGTCATCGAGTCCCTTCTAAGATTGGGAGTGGTGCCCCCGCTGGTGGAATTCGTCAGTCAGCTCCTGTCAAGGAGAACTATCCAAGCTAATCTGGGAGAGGCCTCAATAGTGCGATACGCATCCAGGGGCACTCCTCAAGGAGGAGTTTTATCTCCTCTCTTGTGGAACCTAACAGTCAACACCCTACTTCTAAAGCTGGAAAGCACCGGCTGCCAAATCATTGCCTATGCAGATGACATCGCTCTTACGGCGACTGGAAAGCATCTTCAGACCCTAAGCGAACTGCTTCAAACCGCCTTGAACCTCGTGGAGGACTGGGCCTTTGAAAGTGGCCTTAGTGTACATCCGTCTAAAACGGAAATGATCCTTATCACCAGGAAATACAAAATACCAGTTTTTGTACCACCACGCCTGAATAGGGTCAGGCTCAAACTCTCTCCAGAGGTCAAGTACCTCGGCGTAATCCTGGATAGTAAACTTAACTGGACCAAACATGTTGAGGACAGATCCAGGAAGGCTATTACTGCCCTATATGCATCCAAAGCAGCCGTGGGGAAGAGATGGGGACTGAACCCCCGTATCATGCACTGGCTGTACATCGCGGTAGTTAGACCCATCCTCTTCTATGGCGTTGCCGTGTGGTGGCCAGCACTCGAGCGTAGCAGCAACATAAACAGGATGGGCAGAGTACAGCGATCGGCGGCGGTACTTATCACGGGTGCACTTCCATCAACGCCCACAAAAGCTTTGGAGATCATGCTCAACCTACTTCCGGTTGACTTGTACGGTAAACTCCAAGCTAGCTATAGCGCAGTGCGACTGAATGCCGCTCAACACTGGAGCGACACCAGATTCGGACACACTAGCATTCTGAAGACCATACCCAAAAATCTGAAGGTGGTAGACTACACTACGCCTACCGGCTATGAGCCAGACAACAGGTTCTCCACCAGAATCCCTACGAGGCACGAATGGGAGGACGTGCACATTCTACACCCACAATCAACCTCCATTTTTACAGACGGCTCTAAGCTCAACGGCAAGGTGTGTTGCGGCGTCTACTCGGAGGAACTTTCACTCTTCCTAGGCGTCAGACTACCTAGCCACTGCAGCGTATTCCAGGCTGAACTTACAGCCATAAAGGAGGCTGCGCGCTGGCTGCTCTCGAAAAACTGCACATCAGTGTCTATTTACAGCGACAGCCAGGCAGCGATCAAAGCCCTTCAGAGTAGCAACACTGCTTCGAAGGTAGCACTCGACTGCAGGCGATCGCTGAATGAACTGGCCTCAAAGTGCTTCACAGCAGTGATATGGGTCCCTGGGCACAGGGACATACCTGGAAACTGTACTGCTGACGAGCTGGCAAGGAAGGCCACAGAGCAATCAGAGGTGAACCAAACAAGGAGTATCTCCACCCCTCTTGCCACGACCAAGCTCTGGCTCCTACGCGAATTCGAAGAAAAAACTAATTCTAGATAGACTAGGGAGACGACATGTGAGGTGTCCAGGCAAACGTGGCCCTGCATATGTAGGAAACGGACCGAGTCCATACTCAATCTAAAACGATCCTTCCTAGCCCCCTTGATCGGGGTACTCACCGGACATTGTCTAATGGGAATACATGCTGAGCGCATGGGGGCCCCTGCAAATGACTTCTGTCGCAGCTGTAGGGACGAGGAGGAAATAGAAAGTGTTGAACACTTCCTCTGCAGTTGCCCTGCACTTGCCAGGACCCGTTTGGAGTGCCTAAACAAGTGCCTATTCGCTAGTTTAACGGAGCTGGGCTCTGCCGAAATCGGAGACATTCTGCGCTTTATTAAGCGGACAGGGTGGTTCGACTTTTAAAAATGTTTAACAAAGGAGGAAGGGTCGCAACCCATTCAGTGGTATCACAATGGGCCATTTGGCCTAAGTGCGCCTCTCGGTGATGCAGAGAGGCAGCCACCTTAACCTAACCTAACCTAACCCTAAATTGTCCTCAACGGTACGCAGACAATAAAAAAATAAGTTCTCACTACTCAGTGATAACGAAAGATCGTATCCTGCTCCAGAGTAGATGCTAGAACAAAGTGAAGAAATTCGGTGAGTAGCATCTCGACGCAAACTGTTCTTGCAATATTGCGGCACAGAGGCGGGTGCTTAGTTTATCTGTCCAAAATAATGATTCGAGTGGATATTAGGACTTCGTAGATTGTGCACATCCCGGACGGTGGAACAGGGACTGTCCACTGCTCTCATTTGTTGACAATTCTTGACATGGTTTAGCTCTTGGATACACGTTGTACAACACATTGTTTGCTCTAAATCTTATTTTCACACAAAGGCACAAACACACAAAATATAATCGCTTAAATACTTTCGATATAATTTTTGCCAGCATTTCACTTAAATAAAAGAAAAAAAATTTCGCCAACATGCTGCTGGTCGGTCCATCTACCAGCATTTTCAACAGCTTAAGTTTGCTTAACAATTTTGCATTTCATCGCACTCCAGCAAATGCAAATATGGTTGACCTCAATGAGAAAATTGTGGGAATCAGTACTTGTTTGCTATTTATACTACAGACAGACACACACACACACCAACATCTATACGAATGTGCTTTTTTATGATCTCCTCTCATATTTGTTACCTGCATCCATGCCATTCTCCACCTTCATTATGTTTGTACTCGTATGTTCATAAACGAGAGCGTAGAGTTAGTGAGTGAAGTGAGTTAGTTGCTTCGGTGCATTTTTGCCAAGCAATTTATGGCTTTTTGATTATGGCTATGCAGTTCTTTACAGGGCAAATTCATGGCAAAATGGATTTTACGTTTTTGTGTTATTCTTCCTATTTTTGTTGCTATTCTTATATGCGTACATATAATCTGAAGTTGAACGCTTATAGATTTCTTCAAGAATGACTAATAGCTATGAGAAGGTTAATATGTTCGAGTTTATGGCTTGTTTTCTTAATAATTTGGTGATGACAATATATTATAGCTCTCGAAAAATTTGTTCAAGAAAGTTTTCTGTTGAATTGTTAGTATATGTAGGCCACCAGAAATAATTTTGAGTTTCATTAAAAGTGTTCCAATTGCTAGCTGAATGACAAGAGGAAAAGTATATGCGATTATTGCGATGTAGGGGTTTCTATCTGTGCAAAGTATGTAATTTCTAGGCCCAAGGGTACTAGCAGAGCACGAGTTCTCATCTTTCTCTTGAAAATGTATTAACTGAGCTGAGATTTTATTGCTGATTAAATGTCTTAAATCCAATAAATAATCGATAACCGGAGCACGTCGAATTTTCGGAAATACCAAAAACTATGTGAATTAGTCTGATGAGGAATCGTGGCTGTTGTCGAGGTAGTACTTTAACTGTAACCTTTACATTCCACTAGCGAAAAAAAACCAATACAGTCATCAATAGTGAATTATTTCGTGTTTAACTAATTGAACTCTAGTAGAGAGAAAGTTAACAAAATAAAAAATAATTAAAAATTTTTGGTTAAAATTTAAGAAATTCATATTTTTGAAAAAAAACACCCTTTTTGAAAATTTCAGAATATTGTTAGATATACCAGAGTTATAATACAAAAAAATTTGATTCCAAAATTTAGAGGCGAACATTAACTTTGTGGATTTTGAAAAATTGGAAATTTTCTAAAATTAGAAATTACAATTTTTTTTTTTCGAAATATTTTTTTGTACCTCTAAATTGGGTACTTTCAAAGTTTATATTTTCAGCTACAGTAGTTTCTGAAATATTAAGAAAATAAACTTAACAAAACAAGAAAAAGTTAAACTTTGAATTTGCATAACTTTGAAAAAAAATTTGTTTTCTTTGGCATAATTTCGTTTTATGATAAAACGAGACTTTCCAACAAATTTCATTCAAAACGAAAGGGATCAATTCGAACTATTTGATGATTTGACATGTAAACCTGGTTGAAGCCTAGTTAGGAATAAACTATTATAAATCAGGCCACAAAATGTATAGTCAATGAACTAGTAGGTTTTTTGTGTAGTTTGACTTTTAAGTGCAGGGTACATATGCTGCTTTTTTAATTTTTTCATTTAATAAAAATAATAATTATTAACCACTGGTCTTGATAATAAAAATTTCTGTGTACGACAAAACTAAAACGCCAAAAGTCCCTCTGTTAAACATAATTAAATTATTAAACAAGGTTGGAGGATTTGTAGAAGTCTAAAAGATTGCGTACCTGGCTCATTTGCGGCAAAGGGCTGTCGTTATCAATATAACTCTGTTTCGGCTGGGTCTTAATCTCCTGTTTGGTCCGTTACGCCCTATTTCAAGAACAACAGCACCGTTTTGGGCAGTCTTTTATAATCAAATTTGCTGCTTTGTACCGAGTGTACTCTAGAAATTCGTTATTTAGCTTCTAGTAAGTTTTGTCATTATTTCATAGGCATTTCTGAAGATAGTCAATCAAAATTCCTGGTATAATTTCTATTCAGACTCCTTTTCATATTTCTATTCCTATTATTCTTATATTCTTCTTTGTCTGCTTCTTGATCTATCATTTTAAATTTTCCTTCCGCATCTTTCTTTATTTATAATTTGATCAACATGCTAAATATTTACGAAGAAAAACAATGCACCAAAGCTTGCCAAAAAAGATGAATAAGAGCAAAGAATATAACATCAAATAAAGGAAAAGTAAAGAAATACTTAAGCAAAGTAAAAAATAAAAAAATTAAATAAATAAAAAAAATAAAACATATGTGAGTATAACTGAGGAACGCGCCCGAAGAAGAGAAAGCAAGAAATAACTTTAAACTTAAACTAAAACCAAATAACAGATTGGCCATCCATAAACCTGCACGTGGAAACCAATGGTTTCTGGTAAATTTCACCCCATAGGCATTTGATCCCAATAGCCATGGTAACGCTTCATTTGGTGCATCGCCATTGCACAGTGACAAAATGACGTTGTGAATGGACATTGTATACTGCTGGTGATGTACGTTGGCTCATTTTTTGAAATAATTCCGCCACGAAGCCGCAAATATTTATGACAAAAAAAGTAGAAGAAAAATGCAGTAAAATATTTTAAATTTCGAAGAAAATTTTTGTTTGGCTTTTCCTCAGTTTGCCTTGTTCATTTAACTTTTCGCTTGCTGCGTTTGAGCTTTTGTTTCAGACAGCTTTATATGAATGATATGAAACGTGAATGACGCCAGTTTTTTGCATGCATCGAAAAAGAAATAGTTTTGGTTTTCTGTTAGAGTTATTCTAAGTCGCGGGGCAGGTAGGATCAACTTGAAAGTACTACGCAGTGGCCCCTTGAGCAGACATTGAGGGTCTTTGGAGCGAAACGGAAAATTCTGGCGGCTATTACCGGCATGTATCGCTTGCTGGGAAATGTGAATTAGGATCTCATAAGAGACCAAGTGGTGCCGCTCGTAGAGTTTCTGGACTTTTAAACCCGACATTCATTTTAGGAACTCTCCACCGGCGGATGTATATAGGAATACCTTCTGGGCCTGTTCATTTATTAGCGAAACGTGACCTTTTTTGGACGCCTGTGTCCAGCTCACCCTTAAAACTAGTTCAAGGGCAAACGGAGTCTTGTAACATTTGCAAATTATGGCTGGCATCAGTAGAGTGACTCACAACATGCAAACATAATGCCACTTCGCCATAGGAGTCTCCCACTCTCTGGAAAGATGAGATGCCTTTCGTAATATTCGGAGGATATATCTTCCTTCCCACGATGTTAACGGAGAATTTTGAAGAAACATTATAGATAAGCTATAAGAGCTTTACTCAGATTTGATCATAGAACAGCGAATAAAAGCTCAAAGACTCTGCTAGCTGGATCATGTTTTGCGACTGAACAACTAACCTCGTCCTAGGAAATTTTCATATCAACACAATTATTATCCAGCGAGTGAGCTCGCTACTGAGATCAAAAAACAGGTGGAGCATGACTTCGTATCACTTGGTCATAAGGTCCGGGAGTATTAATTCCATTACCTTCTGTTGTGGACTGTTGTATGGTTGAGCACTATGCCGGCACGAAACAGATAACATCCAGTACTAACATCTCATACTAGCCCGGATGCCACAGGAACGATCATATGGATCCTAGTCGCTATGGGTCATCGATTGTAGACTCGTTTTTGTAGGCTTCTTGGATGGTACCTCGATTTCTTCGTTCACGTGGACAAAGTAGCGCTCCCACAATTTTTTGTACTCTCTGAACATCGACAATAAGGCAATAACCTTCGGTTGCAGTTAAAACCCCAATATCTCAAGCTATGTATAAATATTTATCAACCATAACAAAAAAGAAAAACCGAAAACAATAAACTAAACTCAACCGCACATTAAGTATGGACACAATCGAAAGGATCGAATATGGCCATAATTTACCCGCTCTTCTTCTTGTTTTTTATTGTTGTTTCACTTCCCTGTAATTGATGCTATATTTTTTGCGTCTACCTTTTGCAATAGATTTTCTATCATTCTCTTCCCCTTTGAGCAATTTTATTGGTTGCTATCATTTTCACTTGTTTATTCATTGCACATTCATATGTACGTGTGTGTGTGTATTCGACGGTTTTGCTTTTTTTTTATATATAGTGCATTCCATAACCATAGAACCTACCACACCAAAAGTCCAAAGTTCGAGTCCTGTGACTGGTGAAATCCAAAGTAGTTTGCAAACATGTTTACAAAACGGGGTCGCCTCTCGGCAGTGGTTTGGCAAACACTCAAAGTGAGTTTCTGTCATGGAAGGCTTCTCAGCAAAAAATTCCTTTCGGAGTCGGCAGAAAACTGTAGGCGCCGCCACTTTGTAGCAGAAAATTATAAACAGCACACCACAAATTGGTAGAGACGCTCGGCCTTAATCTCCTATTTTTTATTTTTTTGCTCCAATAGAATTCTTACAGAAGAGTCATATTAATCTGTATTCTAAATTCAATGACATATTGCGCTTCTGCCGCTCAATTATTGTTCTATCTTAGAGTATTTATTACCTTATGCGTTGAAGCCAAAGTAAAAGCCCGCGAATAAGATTTAATTTTGATATCTCATGGTTCATTCCTGGCAGTCAACTGCCAAACTGGTTTGTAAACATTCTAGTTCATTAAAAAGAATTTCGTGGGCTTATTCATAGCAGTTGGGGTGACGTTTCCGCTATCATAAGCAGCAACAACCCTCCATAACTGTATATAGATAAATACGTAGACGACCGAGGAAGAAAACAATTCAGTATTCGGACTGCAATTGTTCAGTCAACAACGCCGTCCCACATTTTAATTACCACATCCAAAAGCATAAAAAGCTGGTACAAAATACAACAAGGCAGCCAAAGATCCGTCGGTGCAATTGAAGAGGCCCGATTACTTGCTAAGAACTAATTCGGCTTTCGGAGAGGCCGATCTACTGTTAACGCAGTGGAGCTGGCAAAGAACATAGCATCTAAAGGCGTGCCTAGTAGTGAACCTTGATGTGAAAAATGGATTTAACTCTATCCGCTGGCAAACAGTCCTTTGCTGCTTTGCAAGGTTTTGCAGTGCCATATTACTTGATCCAAATTTTTAGAAACTATTTCAGTGCGAGAACTATTAGTTGCGAGACCGAATCGAGCTTGCTTCGTCGCAAAGTCTCAGGCGGAGTGCCCCAGGGTTCGGTGCTGAGGCCGCTTCTGTGAAACGTGGCATATAACAGAGTCTTCGGGTTAATCGAACTTTAACGAACGAAAAATAAAAGCAGTAAGCCATTGGTATTTGTGCGGTTGTAGTTAGATTTATACATTGATGTTTTCTTGTTGGACAAAACCGACCTTTTCGGAACAAGACAGTAGAGGTTTCAGTGCGTGTTCAAGTCCCACACTGACTTTAAGGTTTTTGAAACTATTTTATCTGGAAAAAAAAAAAAAATGTTAAAAAAGCATATATTTGTTACCTGAGTGGGCCACAAAGCAATCTCTTTAGGAATAATAGGAATAATTAGTGTATTAGCAGGCATATACGTGCTTTGTCGTTTTCCATCTTTCCGACATTATTAGGTTCCTACAAAACAAAGCTTATATGTGGCCTCTGTACTAAATCCACTTAAAATTTGAAATTAAAAACACTAAAACATGTTCGCTAATAAAGCTATAAAAACGTCATTCCTTTCACTCGTTCTGGATAAGAGCAACAGAGCATCGTTCGATTGACAAACTACTCGTATATGTAGGATTTGGCCCTTATAATGAAAGTTAATGATATAGTTAGTTTTTTTGCCTCTACTGTAAAATATGTTTTCTTGGTCGCAGGTTCACACTCCAAAGCGACAATATGTAGCTTTGTAATTAAAGTACATTCAGAACAGATCTTTAAAATTAGCATTCCAATATTTGACTCCTTTAATTGTCATAAAAATCCGTATACTAAACTTAGTGAACACTGTTAAAAAGCAAAATTAATAGTGCTATATTTATGAAACGGACTTTTTTTTGTTTTTCGTCCCAGAATCGTTACTGCTTCAACATGTGGCAGTAATAATTGATACTTGGCGTGAGAATTAAGTGATTTCGGAAGTGATGGCGGTCACACATCCTGGCGCCAATATTGATATGAAAGCATACATACATAAAGATGTGCATTAGGGTTGGTCGATTTGTATGGACAAAAGTTAACCGATATCGCGCCATCGATTTTGCGATAGATTTTGGGCTCAGCAAAAAGTTTCACTTCGCATACCAAAAAAAATAATTTTCAAGCCTTCGTTTTTTTTGACTTTGATTTTTATGACCTAAAAAATTTTCGTTTGATTTCAAAATTTTCATGTATACCCTGTCCGACCCAAAAATGTCCCCTAAAAACGTTGCCGATAACAGTTTTTTGAAAACAAAATTGATTTTTGGGTTTTCGGACTTGTTTTGGTCGAAAAATCGACTTTTCCAAAACCCGAAAATAAAATTTTTTTCCAAAAAACTGTTATCGCCAACGTTTTTAGCGCATAATTTTAAGTGGGACAGGAAATATGAGACAAATTCGTTTTCATCATAAACATTTTTGCATGTATGCTGGAAAACCCCTTAAAAAAAATGGCAAAGGGTCAATTTTTTCAAAAAACTGTTATCGCCAGCGTTTTTAACTGACATTTTTGGGTCGGACATGAAAATTACATGAAAATTTTAAAATCGAACGAAAATTTGTTTAGTAAGTAGGTCATGAAAAAAACCTTAAAAATCAAAGTCGAAAAAAGTCAAAAAAATTAAATTTCGCAGGCTCGAAAATTATTTTTTTGGATATGCGTAGTGGAACTTTTTTTCCTGAGCCTATCGACCCAGTCTAATGTGCATACATTGTATATGCCGAAGGCGTAGAGCCAAGCGCCACAGTATGTATTGCATGCATAAAACACGAGTTGTGTGGCATAACTGCACTTTTTACGGTCAATGTAATGAAAATTAGTGCACATGTGTTTGTGGCAGACAACATGTGTTTCATTGGTGGCACACATTTTTTACGGATTTGCCACTTTTTACGCATTGTTTTAATAATTTTTCGTAATTCTTTTGATAATATGCAAGAGCAATATTATTATTTAAACGGCTTTTATGTAGCTATTGATACGAATCTATGGATGCGTGAAACTTTTTTATATTAATTTTTCTTCCTTTTAAGCAAATCAAGTAGGATGCCTGTAGTGAATTCTTCATGCAATACTCGTATATTATCTTAACACAACTTGGCACAGACAGTCCAAATAGCAGCAGTTCTATTTTATTTCCATATTAGTGGCTATCTTTTATATTATATCGGATTGCTTTTTTTGATATGTTAACATCTTTGGACTCGGTATAGGGTAGTACCATAAAGTTATGCGTGGCTGCTTGTGCCTGTGCCTTGTTGTTGACGTTAGTGAAAGCTAATCGGTACACTGGCCGGATTTGCAATCCGCATCTATGCTAACTACCGATGTTTTCAATCAAAAACTTGCTCGTACTACGGCTGTCATTTCAATATAAATGTCACGTTATCTGCAACTTCTGGTATAGGTTATGTTTTCAATCCGAAATTTGCTCTGATATAGGTCAAGCAGGCTCTCCCTATTATGTGACATGTGACGCTATGCTTATGTGTGTGTGTGTATAAACAAGTGCTTTGTTAACGCTGACTGTCTCTACATGGTTGGCTTGCTGTTTTTTGCATTTCGATATTCGGTAAGCAGGCGTAAACATAATGAATGCTCTCAATCGGCAATCACACGATCAAACTGCGTTTATGATAAGTGTACACAGTGTTTACAAAACCAAAAACTCAGGAATATGTATGTATGTTAACTTTGTAGATAGTGTAATAAAATAGAATTAATTTAAAGAAACTAATGTAATGGAAAGTAAGGGTAAGGGAAGGAAAGGAAAGGGAAGGAACGCAAAGGAAAGAAAGGAAAATTATATTAAATAAAGGAGCAGCAGAGAAAGGTAGTGAAACGGGGCGAATGAAGGCAACAGCAAATAGTTCAAATAATTAAAAGAAATAAAGTTTTGTGGCCGCATTTCAATCTCTGGGCCAAATACTTACAGTCTAACTGAATTAATGTGAAGAATAGACATGTCTACACATCAAGGCGTAACGGCATCGTAACAAAACTAGTAACTGTATGAAAACGTCGAGTATAGAAAAAAAACTGCGTACTCAAAAATTGTCCAGAAATTTTGTCAAAAAATTTGAAGATTTTGCTGCCCTTTTTTTAAAGTTTAATTCACTCTCATGTACTTTTTGCAAACTTTGAAATTTATTTTTATGTGCTTTCTGTTATAGAATTCGTTATATTTTAAATGATAATAATTATATCACAGCTTCTTATTTCGTAGAACGATATCCATTTTAATTTCACTACTAGTATCTTGAACACAGATATACATAAATAAATGGAAAATTAAATATGTTAACAGTATGGAAAAGACATGGTGGTGAACGGTAAATTAGGGCTCTATTCGATTAAAAAAAAAACTAAAGATACAGAAGGGAAATTTATTGACAGTGGAACTTATTGTACTATTGGGTTTTTATTTATTATTTTGTTTGTTCTTGTACATTCGCTTGGACTATTATTAGGCGAATAAATTAAAAATTTGAGAAAATGGCTAATGCTCTTTTTTTTAAATTTCCTGTCGAAGGCCCCTTTGAAAAACAAACAAATAGTTTGCTCAAAATCTAAGCGAGGAGAATTATAGAAGCTTATAATTTTTTGTGCGTGCTTATTTTTCTTGGCTTTCTCATTGAAATTTTGTTTAAAACAAACACAAACATTTTTATAAAGCAGCGAAAAAATTAGGTAATGGCACTTTTTTATTCGTCACTTCGATGCAAAATACTTTTTTTTTTTTGATCGCTTCAAAAATTTTCGTATTGAAGGCAGTAAAAAATTGAGCCAGCAGAAGCAATTATAAGCACCACTCACAATTTTGGTTGGTATCTTGTGAGCGATAGGTTCACATTTGATGTAAAAAGAAATTTCAAATATTTGAGAAAATAAATTCAATTGGTTATTTTATTTCATAAGTCGCTAAGTGCTTAGGAAAAATAATCGGCTAATATTGACTTTATATTCGACTTGTCCACTTACAAAATAAATCAGTTTTTACACAAATTAGACTCAAGCAATAGCAGAAACCATCTAACGGGTCAATTCTGTGCGTAACTGGTAATTTTGTACCTGGAAGATTATCTAACCGAAAATCGTAACCGTTGGCAATGCAGTTTATGTAATCGCGATTCTAGCTTGGATGGCAATGCTGTCAAAAACAAATAATGCGCAATAGAGAATAAAATGCAAACGCGAAATAAACTTCATGTAAAAAAGTGCTTGTATTTTTTATTAATTCTTGTGAACTAGTATGTATTGCGGTATTTTCTGTCCACAAAAATATTTACAAAAAAGTGAAATTTCTCGCGGCATAACCAATTATTTTGGTGGTTACTAAATTGAACTGCGACTCAAGCCCGCAGAATACCAAAAAGCTGTAAACGTTTCCAAATTATTTATTTGCCGGTAAAACGAATGTGGTTACCACACTAGAATTAGGGCGTAAATCATACTTTCAAAGAAAACTTAAAAAATCACTAAACGATTTCTTTCAGATGCCGGAATATACATACTTTCCATCTTTTAAAGGATTTACTTTTATAGAAGTGGTTTTACATTTTGTGTTGTAAATGAAGCCTCAATAAAAAAGGTTTTGCTACATAAAAATTACATCATAAAATTATATCAAATTGCTTTTGTTCTTACATCGTAAAATATTTACACGCTTTGCATACTTAAAATAGGCATTTGGTTATCAGAATTAGAAACAATTCAACACATTTCAATGGGCTATTAACACATTGAAATGGATTAATTTTATTGATTTTATTTATTGCTAATAAAAATTTTGTATGAAAAGAACCACAACATTGAATGCAAAACCGTTAAATCATATAGGGAATTCTGTTAGAAGTACAAGGGAAACAGTAGGTACCCAATGGGAAAGGTAGATGCATAAAATTTTTTTAATAAGATAAACCGCAACTGCAAGAAAAGTGCCAATAAATAAAGATTTTTTAACATTTCTTCACAAAGTTTTCTATATTCAGGTGTACTAACATACAGGTCAAGGAATCGGGAGAGGTATTGAGTTTCATTCATAAAAGTTCTTGGAATGAATGGAGAAGTAAATTGATGTTGAGACTTGAGACACAAGTTACTTAATGGCCGCAGCCCCTTTTTGGAAACTGAATGTTTTGAAAAGCATATACTCGTACAACTAAGTAAGTGACTGATCAAGCGGAATTTGGTAAATATATATTTAATTAATGTTTCTTTTAATGTTTTTGTCATAATATACGAAAATGTTTGTAGAAAAAACTAGTAAAATAAGGAATAATATAACATCAACAAACGGTGTTAGAGATATATATTTTTCAATGAAAAAGGTAAGAACTCCAAAGTCCGCACATTGTCTATTTATTAAAAATAATTATCGGCTAGTGAAAATGGTGATTCCTTTTCACGAAATATATAAGGCTTTCGTTACAGGCGCAGATATAGAAATCCTTACTTGTGTTATTTCACTACATTTGAGCCCAATAAGCATAATACGTTTACTACAAGCTTACGATAAACTTACTTTAGCGATAAACTTACTTTAGCAAGCTTTTCGTTTGGAAACCGTTTACTATAATCATTGTTCAATCACAAAAGTGATCCCTTTTTAAACAATTGTAAATGAGGTTTGGAAAACAATTTTTTAATTAACGTTTTATTCAACGAACAGTAAGGGTTTGTTGAAAACTGATTGATAAAACTCAAACTTAGGCAACCACAGGCCATCAACTTGGATGTCTAATTCCTTGTTCACCTGATTGTTCCACCTCAGGAATTCGGAGGCCGAGGATTTGGTCGGCGACAATGACAAGTTCTTCTCGATGAAAAAACTGGGTAATACCTGGAGATAATGCTTGGGTTAGGAATATTTTAATCTCCATATCAATATCGATGTTATGTTTGGCGCAATAGACGTCCTTTCTTGGGCCTCAACCTTCACGACCTACTATTTTAAGCTTGAACTTAATTGGACTTTGTTGACAATGTGATTGGATATACCTTTGTATAACTAGCTGATTTTACAATCAAAGAAATTAAAACAATTTTATTTAAGAATTAAAAATACAAAAATTCTCCATAATTATTATTTAAAAATTTTTTAGGTAAAATATTGAAATAGTATTTGCGGATGATTCCAAAAAATATTTTTCAGTTATAATTATTATCAAAATATTTTTTTTTATATTTGTTGATATTTTTGAGATTTTTAAGAAACTCAACTAAATACAAATAATTATTATTTTGGATGTCTGGTTTTGCTACATATTTGATATAAAGAAAGTTTGCCCATTCTAAATAGGGATGAGAAATTGGTGACAAGAACAGGGATCTGTGATCCACATTTCAATAAAATATCTCAAAAACTTTGATCGAGGTATTAAATTCACTGCTAAACCAACTGCCAGAGGGATATGAATTGATTATTTGTTTTTTTTTTCCTTTCTGAACACATCGATGTATTTAAGTATATGACTGCTTTTTATTCAACATTTGGATGATGGATAACATTTTTTTCTGCTCGTCTAAAAAATGCGAACAACAAAACATTTAGCCAGCAATTTTGGTTGCTATCTCGAAAACGATAAGCTCACATTTAATTTTCAAAGAAAATTTTAAGTATTTAAAAGGTTTCACATTGCTATTTTTTCACATGTTGCTAAGCGTTAACGAATAGAAATGGGGCTTATGTATATAAGATTCGTTAACGGCGTTACTCTGTGAGCTATGCTCAGTTGAGTATAGAAAGATGTTTTCTAATCGGTCTCATGTTCCTCCATAGCTGAATTTTTGTAGGTACAGTTGGGCAATGGTGCAAATAGATTTATATCTTTATTAGGATGATGGCGTTCTATTCACACCTATTCAACAGCAGTATTGTACTTCTTCTTTAAATGGTCATCTAACCGCCTGGGCGATTTTGACCGTCCAACATAGCTCGCCAGTCGTTTCTTCGTTGCGCCAACTGGCGCCAATTGGAAACACCGCGGGATCGCAAATCGGTCTCCACTTGGTCCTTCCATCGGAGTGGTGGTCTCCCTCTTCCTCTGCTTCCACCGGCGGGTGCCGATAAGAATACCTTCTGGGCTGGAGCATCTTCGCTCATTCGCACTACGTGGCCTAGCCAGCAAAGCCGCTGTGTTTTAATTCGCTGAACTATGTCGGCGTCTGCGTAAAGTTCATACAGCTCATCATTAAATCTTCTTCGGTACTCGCCGTCGCCAACGCGTAAAGGTCCACAAATCTTTCGAAGAACCTTTCTCTCGAATACTCCCAGAGCCGCCTCATCAGATGTTGTTAGTGTCCACGCTTCTGCACCATATAGCAGGACGGGTGCGATGAGTGACTTGTAGAGTGTTATTTTCGTTCGTCGAGGGAGGACTTTACTTTTCAATTGCCTACTCAGTCCGAAGTAGCATTTGTTTGCAAGAGTAATTCTTCGTCGGATTTCTAGGCTAACATTATTGTTGGTGTTAATGTTGGTTTCCAGGTAAACGAAGTCCTTTACTATTTCGAAATTATTGCTGCCAACAGTGGCTTGGTTGCCAAGGCGCGAATGCGCTGACTCTTTGCATGATGACAGAAGGTACTTCGTTTTGCCCTCGTTCACCACCAATCCCATTTTCTCCGCTTCTTTTTCTAATTTGGAGTAAGCAGAAGTTACGGCGCGGTTGTTAAGGCCAATGATATCAATATCGTCAGCATATGCCAACAGTTGGACGCTTTTATAAAATATTGTTCCAGCGCGGTTAAGTTCTGCAGCTTGTATTATTTTCTCCAGCATTAAATTAAAGAAATCGCACGATAGGGGGTCACCCTGTCTGAAACCTCGTTTAGTTTCGAACGGCTCGGAGAGGTACTTCCCAATTCTGACCGAGCTGGCGGTGTTGCTCAAGGTCATTTTGCATAGCCGTATAAGTTTTGCGGGGAAACCAAATTCAGACATAGCGGCATATAGGCAGCTCCTTTTCGTGCTATCGAAAGCGGCTTTAAAATCAACAAAGAGATGATGTGTGTCGATTCTCTTTTCACGGGTTTTTCCCAAGATTTGGCGTATTGTAAAAATTTGGTCGATGGTAGATTTACCAGGTCTGAAGCCACACTGATAAGGTCCAATCAGTCTGTTCACATCAGGCTTCAGTCTTTCGCACAATACGCTTGATAGGACCTTATATACGATATTCAAAAGGCTGATTCCGCGATAGTTGGCACAGTTTGCAGGATCTCCCTTCTTGTGGAATGGGCAGAGAACATTTAGATTCCAATCTTCAGGCATGCATTCATCCGACCATATTCTGCATAGAAGCTGATGCATGCGCCTTACCAGCTCCTCGCCTCCGTGTTTGAATAGCTCAGCAGGCAAACCATCAGCGCCAGCTGCTTTATTGTTTTTCAATCGGGATATTGCTATTCGCACCTCATTATAGTCGGGTTGTGGAACGTCAATTCCATCATCTTCGATTGTGGGCTCGGATTCGGCATCTTCTCTGGTTTCTTGCTCAGTTTCTCCATTTAAAAGGGCAGAGAAGTGATCCCTCCATATTCTGAGTGCTCTCTGAACATCGGCCACCAGGTCGCCGTTCTCATTCTTACAGGAGTTTGCCCCGGGTTTAAAACCTTCTGCCATTCGCCGAATTTTTTGATAGAATTTTCGGGCATTATTCCCTTTGGCCAGCATCTCAACCTCCTTTATTTCACGCTTTTCTGCCTCTCTTTTTTTCGCCCGGAAAAGCCGCCTCGCTTCCCTCTTCAACTCGCGGTAGTGTTCACACACACTCCTCGTTGCATTCGATCTCAGCGTTGCCTTGTAGGCTTCGGCCTTTCTTTTCGTTGCAGCGCGGCACTCTTCATCATCATACCAGTTGTTTCTTCGCGTTCGCCGGAATCCAATTACTTCTTCGGCTGCGGTACGGAGTGCTCCTGAGATATGATCCCACTGCTCATGCTTTCAACAGCAGTATTGTAACCTTAAAAAAAAACTGTTAAACATGCTCAGTTTTATATCCGCTGAATAATAAAAGTGAAATTTGTATATTAATTTTGTTTATCTGACAAAGTATTTTAAGACATAATTAATGTTGCTAATAATTTTTTTATATGAGTGCACCATTTTAAGGCTATACAATTTGGGGCTCTCTCTGTCATTAGCCATAAATGCCAAATGTAAATTTTTATTTAGAACCTGGACACACCCTATGCATTATATTTGAAAATTTATTTAATTACACCATATAAACCTTTGTTGGGCAAAGCATTTATCATGAGTAGGTACATTGTGCATAATAAAAGTTTCCATCTGTATCAGATATAAATATATGCAGCTGTGCCGATAAGCGCTTAAACCTGAAATTTTCTAAAGTCCACTTAATCGGTTAGTGCAGGAGACCACAGATAGATATACTTATTTCGGGTTTGAATTTTATAACTTACTGGCTGCCGTAACGCACTTGTGTAACTTCGGCACAGTTGCAGAACATACACATTCTTCTTTGCATCCAAGTGCCTGCAATGTCTTTGGGGTGATAAAAATACTGCTGAGCTATTGGGCTCTGACCGCCTTCCAAGCAAGACCACCGAGTTATTCTGCTTACTTGGTTTTATGTAACATATTATTTCTGTTGCCTAGTGTATAATTACAGGCAATCATAATATTTTAAACCAATTTCTAATTTGTATAATTGATACCTAGAGACTGAATATGATTAATAATTATTGAGACCAATAGTAAATGACAAGAAATATAATTATATTTGCCAAATTAATAATAATATTGACAAAACTATTGAGGGAACTTTTATATTGATAAGGTATGCTCCGAACCGATTGAAATGAAACTATAAGGCTACGCCCAAACATGGTTTTTATTAAACCTGATAGTGGGGCAAATTGTCCGAGTTGCGGAGCCGTTAAAGGAGCTTGCCATTGTTAGTGTATCGACCAAAATCGTTTATGCCGGTAAGCGCAATTTAAAGAAGAAGAAAAATTGCTAGTGTATGATGGTGATATTAATAGCCTTAATAGTCGAGTAAGTTCAGCCTTCTGAGCATTAGATAAAGACGAACGCAAAAAATACATGATCGGAACTTTTGTGAAGATAATACAAAGTACCCTCGGCCAAGGAAGCATATAGCTCTTGAATTTGGAATTACTAGTTGATAGAGAAATAAAGAAAGTTTTTAACGAATATTCCCCCGACATCCAGATCAAAGTACTGAAAAGGAACTAAAGCATCGCTCACTCTAAATTTGTACGCACTATATACGCCGTTATACAGCTACTCGTCCAATGTTCTAAATGATCTTAGTACCCACGGCTTTAAAATTTATTGGGAATTATGTGTTCGAGTTTTCAGTTTGATTGTTCATCTTTTAGAGTTTTAATTGGCAAACAAATTTGTATCAAATTCTACTTGGTCGGGTTCAAAAATCGCGAAAAAATTGAAATTGCCAAAAACCACAGTATGTAGTGTAATAAATAGATATAAAAGAACATTGACCATAGAAAGACCTAAAAAAACCGTAACAAGAAGAACTTGTAGCCCAGAACTAGTGAAGAAAATACTTGGTTGCTTGGTTGATTGGAGTGGTGAGTCCCATATGACTCCAATTAGCGCAAATGCGCCGTTTCGATACCATATCTCGTTAACTAATCAATAAAAACTGTGAAAGTTTCAGAAGCTTCCCGAAAAGGCTCCCGAACAAGGGTTTCATTAGAAATTTTATTCTGCTCCTGCAGTGCGCCGGACAAACGCACAGCAGGTGCTCCACCGTCTCTTTCGCCCCGAAAGGTTAAATCTGCGGCACGTGGTATTGTGCTTCAGATCCATCCGTGCCGCGTGCTCTCCGATAGCCCAGTGTCCAGTGAGGACCGCAACTAATCTGAAAAGGACCCTTCTATTCGCCCTCAGAAGGGTCGAAAATTGTGCTTCGTTTTAGGAGCGCCACAAACTCCTGGATACTCTGCAGGATTGCAAACGCTTCCACCTCTCCGTAGCCTCCCTAAGCCAGTTCTGAGAGATCCGACCTTTGACGAGTCCCAGGGGTGCAAGGACTTCCTTCGTCTCTGAGACGTCAAGAGCTGACCCTTGCCGCGCCAGCTCATCGGCAATCTCGTTTCCCTATATGTTGCAATGCCCCGGCACCCATATTAAAGAAACGGTTGTCGACTTGCCAGGTTCATGGTCCACTCTCAGCACTGACTAACAAGGTTCGATGTAATCGTTGCTAATCCGAGAGTCCGAAGAAGATACTTACCTCAATAAAGAGTAACCCAGGATTGTCAGACAACGAACGCGCGAAAAAATGTGGTACCAGATCGTACAATATCATAATTTTTTTTTAATAATTTTTCAATTGATTGGAAAATAATCATTAAAAATTGAAAGTAAGGCAATCAATCAAAAAATCGGTAATCATTACGATTAGTAATGATTATAATTATATTATTATAACAAGTCTGCTTTAGAAGTATTAATGGTAGAGTACTGAAAGTTGGAATGGCACGGATTGTGATGATTTAAGTTTGATTTCGAGCTTTTTAAAGAAGACTTTGTCACTCTCATACGATTTGAAATCAACACATAATATAGTCGGGTTTAGGTCTGTTTCTTTGATTGTATCAAAAGAATGATTTAAATCTAACTAATATAATAGATTGATAATTCCTGAGTCTACTCTTTTTCATTCTGTAAGACTCTCTGCTATAATGTAGAGCCGTCTCGAAGATAAACCTCTTCGAATGTATTATCTACCGCAAACTTCTACTCTTGAGTTTGTGCCTGAACGGTAGTAAGGTAACTTGGCAATTATTTCGATTTATTGAAGTTTGGTCGACATATAACGTTTTTTTATATATGTGTGTTTTTTAACCTCTGAACTATTATCAGTTTATGGATTCCATTTTTCCCAAAATGCTCGATCTGCAGTGAATACCTCAAAGTGCGAAGTCAACGCAGAGAGAGATTTTTAAATCTTCAAAGAACCTTCTTTGAACAAAGTAGTTTCGGAGTTATAAGAAATTGTATCTACGTATTGCATGTGAGTTTTGTTGAAGACTTCGATCTTCATTATTTGCTTTTAAGGGGGTATTAATGGAGGACACACAATTTTTAACAGTCCATACAGATTTAAGTTCACCGGCTCCTACATATATACATCGAAAGCGTACTGAAATACTCTCATACGATCTTGAAGCCCAACAATAACGCATTCTGACTAAATACATATTTACATACATAAATTACAATTAACTCGAAAGCCCATTGTGCATGAATTTGACTAGTTTTTAGATTTCGCAGAATTTATGAGTTTATATACAGACCTACGTAGTATATATATATGTATGTACAAAGGCTTGTAGTTCTTCCCATCAGCCATTGCAGTTTCATAATTACTTTAAAAGCCCAGTACATATTGGGTTAATGCGTATATGTTCGCTTTGCTCGGGGACACAATTTTCTCTTACATCGTAGGTACAATCATTATTGGATAAGCTCCGAGTGCGCGTTTAAATTAATTTTTTCCACCGCCACAGTTTGACAAGCTGATTTGTTTTATGTGCGGATTTCAAATGAAATTTAAACCAGATTAATTTCCTAGTTTGTGTTTGCGATAAATGTTTGCTCATTTACTTTATTAAATTGCATTTACCGAACATTTAACTAATTCAATTTATCTGCACATTTTGTATGACATTTGTTAATGGATCCACTATAGATATATTGTAGTTTTAATTACTTCACAAATGGGTGGTTGTTGTGGTCTGGTTGATTTTATACTAAATTTTTCAAAGCGTCAATTACTCTGATGAGAAGATAAAAGTAAAATTAAATTTCCAGTCTGACATTTATTTGTACACTTTACATGAATATACAAATGTCTGTACTAGTTTAAAATACCCAAATAATATGCGCAGGTATATTTTAATATTTTAGTGTTATTAAAAAAGCGTGGTCCGTATTGAAGATGATGCGGAAGTGAGTTTACCCAAACCGGAATCGGATTTAACTTATCAGTATCGGAGACAAAAGCGTATCGCGATGCACGGTACAAGAGAAAAGTACCTAGCTAAAATAAAGTATCTTTAATCAGTTGGTATGTGGTCTACTGAACTAAGTCAGGTCATAGCGGATATGCAAATGAAAAACCATAAACGGATTAGGTGGCAACCCTGGGTAGTGACAATTCCTACAAAACTCTTAAATAAAAATGCAACTGTGTCTGTGTGTCCTTTATAGTCGTCCAAAGTACTCATCCGATTTTTATGAAATTTTCACAGTATATTCTTGAGTTCACTGATTACACCATCAGCTTTTGGAAAAGTGGGCATTGCCACGCCACCAGATTATATAAAATTTCAATTTGTCATAACTCTGAACATATTTGGCCTTTATTCATGATATTTGGATATACGAGTATGTGTCCTTTAGATAAGATTTATATGTGCTTAATTAATGTCCAAAATTTGTTGTCGATCTCTGCGAAACTACACAGGCCATATATAGTTTTTGGAAAAACCACTAGCGGCCACCGTGGTGTGGCGGAAAAATTAAAAGCAGAACACCACAAATTGGCAGATAAGTTTGGCCTTAATCTCGTCGGAGGTATATATCGCGCCCGTTGTTTATTTATTTATTTACTATCCTTATTGAAGTAGGAATTCGGCAAAGTAGGAATTTATTTGGTTCAAGTTAATGATATTTTATATATAGATAGGTGTTCAATACATAAAAAAAATCTTGGAAACAGAAAACGGTACCTGGATCAAATAAAACTTAATTCGATATATCTTCGAAACTATGTTCATATCAATACACGGAGAGGAAATGTGAAAAGGGGAGTAGGAAAAGAAATTTGAGATATAGAGAAGGTGTTGGAGGAAAATAAAGAGGGTAACGGTATATGGGGGTGGGGAAAAGCAAAAGTAGAAAGAAAAAGGAAGATGTAGGGATAAATGAAGAAGGAGCGCCAAGTAGGGAGGGAAAAGAGTACAATTTGTTAAATGTAGGCAAGTAAACTTTTAGACAGGACAACGTCTGCCGCGTCTGCTAATATAAAATATAACTAAATAAAATAAAGCAACTTGTTACTATTTGTGCCGCCTCAAGGTTTAAAAACGCTATTGAAAACGCAGTTTTCGGGTTCCTTGCCAGTATATTTCAGTTGCGCTAAGCTTATATTCCTCAGGGAAAATTATTTTTTGTATTTTGATCAATAACTAGGAACAGAGACGTTGCAGACCCCCAAAGTTTGCATTCTTGAAAATTGAGATATACCAGATAAACTATACATTTTTGGAAAGGAGATTGCTTTAGCTATCCAATGATACATAAACCATGAAAATCCGAGCAAAACTGTGAAAGTTATGGCAATTTTAAGCTTACTTTTCTTTAACTTCGATTTACTCGTAAAAAGAGCGTTCTAGACCCCCCAAGGTTTGCATTTTGGAAAATTGTTATATACCCGGTAAATAATGAATACTTTCTCCATGCTAACTCCGCTTCTAACATATTTTTTGAAAATATTAAAAAAATAGTTGCAAAGTTAGTTTCTTTTCAGCTATCTTATCGCTTGCTTAGTAGGAGAACAATAGCAAAGTAAATCTTTTTTAATGTAGAAAAAAATAGATAAATGGCTAATATGAAACAAAAAAAGCAATCACCGTAAAATTTATTTTCCACAAACAGATATTTTAAGTAAACATACAAGAAACTTAAGAGAAACAGCTGCCAGACGATAACATTTTAACCCTGCGCAGCTGCAACATAAATACGCACTTGACTCGGTTTTCCCACGCGAATGCTAGCAAATGCATTAATCTTGTGTGCAAATCGACAGTTATGGCTAAGTAAATTGGGTTTTCGGGAATTTGAGCCACTCACGCGCCAACACTTTGTTGATAGCAACCACTAGTATACATCTGTGTATGTACATGTATGTATGCTAATCAGAGGTGGGTGCACTAGGATCGAATGCAATGGGTTGAAACTTATACGGATGTGATAAAAGGAAAATTGCGAAAGGATTTGAGATTCAAATATACGTATGCTTGTCTTTACCATGTACAAGGTGGCACAAAAGTAATCCTCCTATCAGAAAATGCTATAAATTTTGCGATTGGCCCCTAAAGTCAGTTCTGTTTTGACATTTGTGTAGTAAACACATGCGAAATACACGTTGATAAACAATGTTACGCTACACTGCTCTAGAACGCGGAATATTGCTGACTATTTATTTGACCAATAATCGGTCGGGGCCAAACGGTTACTGTGAATGGTGAGCGCTACAGAGCAATGATCAACGAGTTCTTTTTGCCGCAACTTGATGAATTGGGATTGGAAAACATGTGGTTCCAACAAGACGGTGCAACAGCACACACTGCACGTGCCACAACCGATATGCTGAACATCGGAAGCTTACTTTTGCGCCACCTTGTACAGGGTGTTTTTTTTACAGGTTTGTTTTTCGAAGAGAGATAAAACTGGCATTTTGTGGTCATATCTGGCAACTCTAATGTCATTTATGTTCAGTTTGGTTTGTCATTTCATCATGAACAGGTTGACAAAAGAACAACGCTTGCAAATCGTGCAAATTTATTTCGAAAATAATGGTTCAGTTCGCGAAGTTTACCGTGAGCTCCGTCCATTTTATGGTCGACATAATCGTCCATCAGAGCAATTAATTCGGTTAACCATGGATCGTTTTCGCACTACGTTTACTCTATGTGATAATACGCATCCGCAGAGACGTCGAACAGTGCGCACCGAAGAAACAATTGCCGCTGTAGAGCAAAGTGTTGAAGAGGACCCGAATGAATCGATTCGCCACCGTGCACAGCAATTGGAGCTTTGTCCATCAACTTTATGGAAGATTTTGCGCAAAGATCTTGGCTTGCGACCTTACAAGATCCAGCTTGTGCAAGAATTAAAGCCGCGAGACCATGCAATGCGTCGTGATTTTGGTGTATGGGCCGAAAATGAGATTGATTTCGATGCTGATTTTCATCGCAAAATTTTGTTCAGTGATGAGGCTCATTTTTGGTTGAATGGCTACGTCAACAAGCAAAATTGCCGCATTTGGAGTGAAGAGAATCCACATGAGACCCTTGAAACGCCATTACATCCACAAAAACTGACTGTCTGGTGTGCTCTATGGGCTGGTGGAGTCATTGGGCCATACTTCTTCCGCAATAATGCTGGAGAGGCAGCTACCGTTAATGGAGACCGGTATAGAGCCCTGATAACCGACTATTTTGTTCCCGAATTGGATGGCATGAATGTGGGTGTGTTGGGGTTCAACAAGACGGCGCTACATGCCACACAGCGCACGTCACAATCGATTTATTGAAGGAAACATTCGATGAGCGCATAATTTCGCGGAATGGACCTGTCAATTGGCCACCAAGGTCGTGTGATTTGACACCATTGGATTATTTTCTTTGGGGATATGTGAAGTCGCTCGTCTACACCAACAAACCAGAAACGTTAGGGGAATTGGAAGCCAACATTCGTGGCGTTATTGCCGACATACGGCCCCATATGCTCGAAAAAGTGGTTGAAAATTGGACCTGTAGAATTGGCTTTATTCGAGCCAGCCGCGGCGGCCACATGCCCGAAATCATATTCAAACATTAATGGCATAAAATTATCCTTCCAATAAAACCAAATTGATGGACCTTAAACGATTTTCTTGTGTTTTATTTCAATTCAAAGTTCTATACCCCTAAAAAAAACACCCTTTATAAAAAAAAATTAACTTCTTACACACTCTCAAATGTCTAGTAAGGGGCCAAAACCCCCTTTTTCATTTGTTAAGGCATATATAGCCCAAATAACTTTTATCTTTATTCTATCGACACGATTTTGATGTCAATGACTGAAAGACGAGATACACTTTGGAGAGCCTACGCATAATGCAGAAAAGGGAATACACGATAAACAAGAAGGAATACGCCGACGAAATAGCCGCAACTTATTTGTTATGTTTATAGTTTAGTTTAGTATGACAAGTGTATCACTAATTATGGTATCAACATTGTATGTTCTTTTTGTAAAATTTAATGTAACAATATTATTATTTGGTGTGTTTTAATGTAAAAATCTACCAATTTCAGAGTAAGTTAGATATAAACGTTTAATGTGTGTTTAAACTTTGTGTATCTATATGTAACACCTTCTAATGTTGTTTTTGTACTTTTGTTCTTTTTATGGTTTTTTAAAATAAATTAACAGTTACGCTCCTGAAGATGCTAAGAAAATCTTAGCGAAACGTTGAGCTGTAAGATGGAAAAAACTTTGTTTTATTCGCACCCCACATAAATAGATCAGACCAGCTTATTATATATACAAAAATTAGATAAATTAACTGATCGGATAAATACGAAAAGATGCTGAATTTCATTTAAACTAAGTACAGTTGGATAGGAAAAGGCACTCTCGGCAAGAACATTTTTATACCTAGTAGTGCTACGCCCACAAGGTATATTAACTTTAGTCGCCTAACGGCAGTACGTAACGGCATAAACGCATCGAGATAGATATTGACTTATATATATCAAAATGTTCAGGAGGAAAAGAGAAATTCATTAAGCCATGTCCGTCCGTCCGTCCGTCCGTCCGTCTGTTTACACGATAACTTCAGTAAATTTTGAGATACCTTAATGAAATTTGGAATGCAGGTTCCTTGGCACTCATCTCTCACTCAGCGCTATTTAAAATAGGCGAAATCGGATGATAACCGCGCCCAATTTTTACATATAGAACATTTTCGAAAATAAAAAAAAATAAAATGGTTATTCAGTACATAATACAATTATAAGGATTACATTTTTTGTGTATATTAATGTTAAGGCAGAAAGCACATTTTTCAAGAAATTTTTGAAAATGGGCGTGGCACCGCCCACTTTTGATTAAGTAAAATTTAGAAATAAAACTAATCATAAATCAAAAACAAATTCAGCACACATATTTATATTAATACAAGGTATATTCAGAAAAAAAAATGGGCGAAATTGGTTAAGGTCCACGCCCACTTTTGATTAAGTCAAATTTAGAAGTATTATTAATCATAAATCAAAAACCCGTCAAAATATCGAAACGAATTTCGGTACACGGATTTTCATGAATCCAGGGAATGTTCCAGGGCGAAAACGGTTATGGTCCACGCCCACTTTTATACGAAAGATTTTGAAAGGGGTCATATATATATTTAATAGGCAATAAGTTTGCGTACAAAAACTTTATATCATTTCTATTTCACTTTCGAAGTGTCAGTGAACGAAGAAAGTCGAAAGATATCTCTCTATCTCTATGGCGCGATATACAACAGGTATATCATCATAAACCTCCTAAGAGATTTTTGCGCCAAGCTTCTCTTCCAATTTGTGGTGTGCCGATTTGAATTTTCCCTACAATTACCCTACAATATCGAAAGATATACATTTTTAAAAAAAGGGGTAGCGCCCCCCCTTTTATAGTGGAATGTTCCACAAAACTTTGTCTGACATAACTTCGGAAAAAATCTATTTATCGAAACCACATTTAAGGAAAATGTTGAACAAGTAAAGGTTAATTTTTGTTGTAAAAATGGGCGAAATCGGTCAAAGGCTACGCCCAGTTTTTTAACATAGTTCTGAAAAATTTGTTTGTAAAATGTAAAACGCGATATTTCAATAAGTGTGCAAGCTATATCAATAAGATCTTACACGCATAATAAGGTATTTAGGAAAAACTCGTCCTCAAAAAAAGTTTGTGGGTTTTGGGGAAGTAGGCGTGGCGCCGCCCATTTTTCACCATAAGAATTCTGTTTTTTTCAAAGGCGATTGCTTGTACTTTCAACAAAATATTTCAATCAGCGTTGGTCACCTGCTTCTCAATAATATGTGGTATACTCCTGCCAAAAATTAGGCAAATCGGATTACACACAAGTTATTGGTACCTCACTGCAATAGGGAAATAACATACCTTTTTTGATTTTCTTACCTTTCATAAATATAAATGTTTGTAAGTATGAGAAGAAGAAGAGATGGGCCCATCAATAAGTATGCTGAAACGATCAGGACGATGAGCTATTCGATTTATCCATGTGCGTCTGTCCGTCCGTCTGTCTGTCCTTCTGTCTGTCTATTTGAACGCAAAAATTTTCAAACATAGAATGTGCATGTATAGGTATTTTGAAAAAATGTGGTAAGCAGTGGTTGGTAGGTAAGCTATTTATAACAAATATATTAATTTACAACTCAAAACTCATAACAGAAATGTTTTTATTGAAAACAATCAGCTGGTTTGCGAACTATAAAGTATTAAAATAGACCTGCGTAAACTGATATGCCATAATAGATCACTACTAGGTATATAGTGTGCGGTTACACCCGAACGTAGACTTTCTTACTTGTTATTTTTAGCGATAGCTAAGTCGCCATCATATCCCTTGGCTCTCACTCATTCAATACTGAACTAACACTGAACTGTCGCCGATTTCTGAAATCTGTAAGTAATAGCAGTAATAATCCCCAAATCGCGGATATATCAAGGACTTGCTGGCCTTGATCAGGTCTGAAATATGGTTCGAAGAGGAGGGGTAATGGTGTCTTTACGTGGCCTAAGTGTGAATTTGCTGCACCCCTTCAACCTAACCCTACGTAGACGGTAGGTGAGTAAGTAGATTGAAATCTGAAACTGAACTGTATAGAGTTTCCGTGATTTCTCCTTTAATAAACACTTAAAAGCAGATGAGTCCCGTAAATACCAAATTTGTATAGCATAAGACGCCACTGGCGTATGCATTCATATCACTCTGAATACTTTAGGACAATAATTTTCTGGTTGCATTTCGCTAGTTTTTCACTTTTCAGATATTTTTCAACAACTGCAAGCATTGATGTTCTGAGTTTTCTTACAAACATACATACATACCAGTTTATATATATATGAAATGCATAGCAATAAGCGTACATATTTGTAATAGAGTACATATATACATATCCATACTTATATATTAAACTTTCTCAATCACGTGCTCAATGGATTGTGTAAGTGTGCCACTGTTTTCACTATATCAGATCCCCTTGCCTCTAGACGCATTCACAAATGTCGAAGTTTATGTAGTAAACTAAGCGAAAACGAAGTAAAGAAAAGAGAATGCAATAAAACAATGCAAAAGCAAAGTTGTGCACGACGATAAAGGAGCAAAATCGAATTTTACATGGAACTTTAAACAGGAAGCTATGCAAAGTGGCTGCTGGCTGTATGTGTGTGTGAAGCAAGCAAAAATAAAACCGGAAGCTTCCAAGGCATACTCAATGGGTTGAGGAAGCTAAAATTTCAATGATAATAGGTAAGCACTAAATGGGCAAATTAGTCAGGAATAAAAATTGGAAAAGGATACTCAATGTTTGGCAAGGCAATGATTATAACGAATTTCGAGTGAATTTTACCGCTTCAAGAAATGTGCGAACGGAATAAACACGGAGCGCACATAGTGTATTAATATAATTCGGCTAATGGTAGGCCGTAACGACATAAACGAAACGAGATAGATATAGGTATGTATGTTAGGGTTGGTCGATTAGTTTGGACGGAAGTTAACCGATATCGCGCCACCGTTGGCGATAACGGTTTTTTGAAAAAAAAAATTTTTTTTCGGGTTTTGGGACTTGTTTTGGTTGAAAAATCAACTTTTCCAAAACCCGAAAATAAATTGTTTTTTCAAAAAGCTTTTATCGCCAACGTTTGTAGCCCATAATTTGAAGTGACACAGGAAACATGAGACAAATTCGTTTTCATCGTAAGCTTGAAAAACCCTTAAAAAAATGGTGAAAGGGTGAATTTTTGGACCAAAACACTCCCCAAAAAATATTTTTCAAAAAACTGTTATCGCCAACGTTTTTAACGGACGTTTTTGGGTCGGACATGAAAATTACATGAAAATTTTAAAATCGAACGAAAATTTTTTTGAAAAAAAACCTTAAAAATCAAAGTCGAAAAAAGTGAAAAAAATTAAATTTCGCAGGCTCGAAAATTATTCTTTTGGGTATGCGTAGTGGAACGTCTTTTTCCTGAGCCCAAAACCTATCGAAAAGTCGATGGCACAATATCGGGTAATAAATCGACCCAGTCTGATGCATATGTATGTATATATATCAAGTTATCAAGTATTTAGAAGGAAAGAAAGAAATTGATAAAGTTTGATCCGTCCGTCCGTCCACTTGTGGGCACTATAACTAGAGAAAATAGTTAAGATTATTGAAATTTGGAAAGCAAGTTTCTAGGCATCCATCTCAAATCGCATTGAAAATGGGTTAAATTGTATTATAACGTTTTATACATCGAATTATTTTGGCAAATAGAATATAAGTTATTACGTGATAAACCTGTAATGACCAAATTTGGTAAAATTGAAATTATTGCCTCTAATCACTTTTAATAAATTTTTGAAAAGTGATTTTGATTAATTTCTATTATTAAAATTAATTAAAAACCGTTTAGGATATCAAAACAAAACTCGCTACACCGATTGTTCGTATTACAAGGATTTTCTGGGAAGTAATGGCAAACATCGTTTAAGGACCATGCCCACATTTATGTAAAAGATTTTTAAAATAAGCGAAGATTAATATAAAGCAAAACAACTCTGCGCAAAATCATTTTATAAGAATGTTTTACTCCCACAGTGTCTTTGAAAGAAGACATCCGCAAATATATAATTTATGAGAAATGGGAATGGCCAATCCCCTTTTATAGTAGATCACACTTTTAACCTTAAATACACTATCTCTTTTGTAGCTTGTGTAGGTGATATGCTTTGTTGGCTACAAATGTATTTCAAACATTTTAATTTAGTACTCAAGTAGGCACTCAAATCACTTCTTTTAGAAACAATAAAGTCAAAATTTTCCCGTATATTATGTTGCCACCTCTTCCTACTATTTTCATTTTATAACATATCCGCTAATAACGCGAAAGCGACTTAAGTAATTTAAATTAACTTTTGCTCATATCTAACGTGTTACACTTAGAACTCTCCTACTTAAGTGTGGCCAGTTAGCATGTTTTTACATGCTTGCCATCTAACTGATTTGTTTTTAAATGAAACTATATATCGACGGCTGCGTGGAAGATCGCCCTATTTCAAAATATTTTTTAAAAACACCCTATCTCAGTTGAAATTTTATTAAATTTGCATTGAGAAACGGAGTTTTGGAGTTCATTCTTGATTAGGGTCTTCTAAGATCAAATTTTGAAATAGGGCATTATTGAAAAAAAATCAGAAGTCGGGAGTTTTTGAAATAGCATGACGCTTTGATATGCTAATATGAGTATTAAAGGAAAGGTATTTCACTTCTATTACGACAATAATATTTTTAAGTAGGATTATCAACTAGGGTTTCCATCTATTCCGATTATAATTATTTTAATACATATCGGATAATAGTTGACACATTTCTACAAAACTGTAAAAGTAGGTTATCTGCTGCAATTTAAGCTTTCTCAGTTAATTGATACCACTCAAAATTTCTTTACAGGGTTGCCAGCTATCAGAAATTAAGGTGATATATATTCAGATATGCCATACATAGGTATCAAAGTAAGGGTATTTTGAGTCTAACTTCAACAAATATTTCTAGGCAGAGGTATCACCTAGAGCTGTGACCTCATCTTATTTTATTTATTCTTATACATATCCGCTTTACCTGGATGAGGACTTGACCCCTTTCGGTGAATTTTTCTATGTAGGTAATATGCTACATATCAAGCTCACCAATTCTAGTGTTGCCAATTAGGATGTTCTTTACAGATGAGTAACTAGAATTAACTAAATTTTACGTCAACGTCGAATAATGACAAACGTTTCACAGGTAAAGCAGTATCCAATTTTGAGATTTTTACGACGCAGAGAGCCAATTTGCGTGGTAGGTACAGGCCAGTAGAGAGGTTCACAAAAGAGATAACCATTTTCCGTTTCCAGCTCTCACTATAACTATGCAGTACAATTGAATTATATTAAATTCACTTTCGACTAAAATCTATCAGCAAATCGGGCTTCGCTTAGAGCTGGTTGAGATGTTTTGATCAAAAACAAATTTTCAGGTACGGTTCTTTATGCACAAAAATATATCTGCTAAGCAAAACTTCTTCTTATTCACACAGTACCTCAAATAAGAAATATATTGCATGAAAAACTAAAGAGATAAATAAAATTTGAATTTTTAATTAAATAACATAACGACTTGTAGTAGACTACAACACACAAACGACTTAATTTGTGTATGCATCTACTTGGCACAAAGCTAATTAAGACATAGACCACTCACTTGTGGTAACTCACCGCTTAAATCAATATTCCAAATGCATGAGTAGCACTTAACTAGCCTTTGTTGTGCTCTACGTGATAAAGTAAATGTCGATGCTACTTCCTTTTAAATAACTGCATTTTCAAAGGATATCCTTTACGAAAATCCCTTGGTTACGTACGTGTGAACGGGGAAGTGCTCCAAAATTAAATTACACACATGACTTTGAGATAGGCAAAGCGTCCACATTAATGTGTCTGTAGTTGGTTACTCTGTACTAAAGTAACCATCTACGAGTAGTTTGCAACCAGAAATGTCTGACTAAGTTACATCTACTCTGAAAATGCTCAAATGTGTAGAATTTTGGATTGCTTAAATTTGGACAGACTCAGTAAAAATGTTTATTATAGTTTAGTTACCAAAATTGACCGAACTAATGAACGGTCCCTGACGTGACGTTGTTATCTAACGATAGCATGATTTAACTAAGAATTATTATATCGGTGGCGGATCCAGGATTTCGCCAATGGGAGCTTCTGAAATATTTTTGCGCTTTTTGTAAAAAGCCTTTTTTGCCATTATAATGCACCTTTTTTTAAATCGTTTAGTACATTCAAATTATTCCAAGTATATTTTGTAATGAAAAGTTCGATATAAATCAACCAACCAACTCATTTATATGAAATACACTAAAATAAATGCTATCTTTGCAATAAGATCAACATGTTCATTGAAATAATTGAAGTCACCGAAGCTACATTGATGTATTATGCAATTTCCGAGGGTTTTTGAAACAAGTTTTAAGAATTTCGTCCTCAATTAAATCAATTGTGAATGCTCAAAGAAGCGAGTTCAAGGTCGAAATTTATAGTTTTGGATTTTCTGTTGTTACTGCCAGAACTCGTAAGTTCGTGTTGACGTATTCGAATGACTTTTCATTAACCACCAATAAAATTCTGTGAGTTACTGTTCTAAATAATAGAATTCAAAACTACTCACTGATAATGCTTCGAGGGTGATCTGGTTGTTCTGATCCGAGAATTGAAGTCTCCACATTTTTATTCTAAGATCAAATTTCCCTCTGACGAATTCAATATTCAATATCTCTTCATAAAATTTGTAAAGGACACATGTACAGATGTGGTCCACGAAACGATACATAGCCTAAATAGTCAAGATACATTATTTGTATAAAATCACCTTATGGCAAAGCAACAATTGAAATTGAATCGTTATTATTATCGTCAACAGTTGCGAAGCGATTTGAGAAATACGAGGTGTGTTCAAAAAGTATTGCGAATTTTGAATTTTCGCTGGTTACGTATATTCGAATTTCGAATTTTTTGTGGCGTTATGTTGGTACTCATGTCTCTCACTTATGCCGACAAGCTCGGCCATTTTGAATGTTCAGTTAATTGTTGACAGCTGCTCTGCTTGCACGTGTTTTGGATCGTCTTCGATTTTTACGCGAAACTCGTACCAAAATTGCTCAATTGTGACCAAAAACAGCATCGCATGAACATTGCTAATGAGATGTTAAACTCTGTCCGCGACGACCCAAATTTGCTCCAGAGGGTCATAACTGGTGACGAATCGTGGGTTTATGGTTATGACGTGGAAACCGAAGCTCAATCATCTCAATGGAAGCTGCCGCACGAACCAAGACCGAAAAAAGCGCGCCAAGTTCGGTCGAATGTGAAAGTTTTGCTGACAGTTTTCTTCGATTGCAGGGGCGTGGTGCGTCATGAGTTCTTGCCACAGGGAAGAACGGTCAATAAGGAATATTACCTGCAAGTTATGCGCAGTTTGCGCGAAGCAATCCGCCAGAAACGACCGGATTTGTGGAAGAACAAAAATTGGCTTTTGCACCACGATAACGCCCCTGCTCACGCATCGTTGCTTGTGCGCGACTTTTTGGCCAAAAACAACACACTAATGATGCCGCAGCCACCGTATTCCCCAGATCTGGCCCCCTGTGACTTTTTCTTGTTCCCTAAACTGAAGAGGCCTATGAAAGGACGACGTTACGCTTCTCTTGACGAGATAAAGACGGCATCGAAGGAGGAGCTGGACAAGATACAAAAAAATGTATTTTGAAGTGCTTCGAAGATTGGAAAAACCGTTGGCACAAGTGTATAATATCTCATGGGGATTACTTTGAAGGGGACAAAATAGATATTCATGAATAAATAAATAATTTTTGAAAAAACACAAAATTCGCGATACTTTTTGAACACTCCTCGTATATCTATCTTTCCATGTTTTAATTATTTCCAAAGCATCATGTACAGCCGTTTGAAGCTCTACATAAGTTGATACTGCTTCGTGCGACTGAGTACATCTCGTTGGACAAATGGGGATTCATTTTTCACCTTTTAATACATTTGGTCTTTTGGGCCTGTTGAGAAATGCTTGGGTCGTTCCATTAATTCCTAAAACATTTTTTTACCAGGCACTTCACAAGCTTGGTAACGAAACTAAAGCTGTAGGCCGCACAGATAGTTATATAAAAAATAGTTAATATAACGTTGCTTTCCTATTTCAATCATCTCTATTCGGTGTCGAAACCAAAAACAAAACAATAACGAAAACAGGGTATTAAATAAAATTTTATCGAATAACCCAAAATGGAATTGATAATTCACAAAGAAGTTTTGCTAACTCCTGTGATGCTACGCTGTCCAATAATAGTTCAGCCTTCGAAAAATATAAACTACATTTCTCTAAAAGTTGCATTATTTTTGTATATGAGTGACTAATGAAGGCGGACGCAGTACTGTAAATTGCCGACAATTCATGGGTTGCTCCTTTGAAAGATACATTTCCAAAACCGGGTGAGAGAAACTTGTCATTACAAAGGCAATGGTTAGATGAGTTTAGCTGGTTAGCATATTCTGCCAAAGAAAATGGAGTATATTGTTAATATTGTTTGGTATTGTATTGCCAGAAAAGGGGTTATAAGGTTATAAGAGCTAGTAAAAAACCGTTCGAGACTTGGAAGCACGCTAAAGAAGCCTTCTGGAATCATGAGTAACGTTAGTATCACAAAAACTATATAAGAAATAATTGTTCTATCCCCATATTAATCTTGCGTAGAAATCATAGAAAAGGTGGAAACTATTTTTAATGTGAGTAATAAGATCTTAATTTTTTATTTTTGACTACCCGGAAGGGTTAGGTTTCAAGTCGAAAACCCCCCGCCAATGCGATATTTATATTTTTTTAATCTAATTTGGCATATTTTTTTATATGCTGTATTTAAAAACCCTTATACGAGTTCTGAATCAGCTTGGATCCAGTCGGTTTGACTACATGGTCATTGTTTTTTAGAAGCCATGTATATTAGGGTGCATCGATTTGTATGGACGAAAGTTAACCGATATCGCGCCATCGATCCGCTAAAAACGTTGGCGATAACAGTTTTTTGAAAAAAAAACAACAATTTTTTTGGGGTTTGAACCTTGTTTTGATCGAAAAATCGACTTTTCCAAAACCCGAAAATACAATTTTTTTTTTTCAAAAAACTGCTATCGCCAACGTTTTTAACGGACATTTTTGGGTCGGACAGGGTGCACATGAAAATTTTAAAATCAAACGAAATTTTTTTTAGTAGGTCATGAAAAAAACCTTAAAAATGAAAGTAGAAAAAAGTCAAAAAAATGAAATTTCGCAAGCTCGAAAATTATTTTGTTGGATATTTGTAGTGGAACTTCTTTTTCCTGAGCCCAAAACCTATCGGAAAATCGATGGCGCGATATCAGTTAATAAATCGACCCAGTCTAATGTATATACTACACGTACATATAGAGATGCGGTCTACGAAATGGTACGAAGCCTAGGTAGTCAAGATACATTATTTGTATAATATCACTTCATGTCAAAGCAACAAATAGCGGAAGTGAGCTGGACAAGCTAGGCCTAGTGATGCAAAATTTCTGGATTTTCGGGATCTGATGTTAATACCTCGGTATTCTGGGAATGGTTCAGCTATGGAGGCATTCGCCATGGTCCAACTGTTTTAGAATCATCTAACTTTAAAACATATTGCATATAAATATGTTTTTGATAGCCCTATTCCCAATTTGTTATACCAAACAATTGTTTTAGTTCAAAATACATACTTTTGTCATTTGACATTGTTATAGGTATACACAGCCAAGAATCACAAAAGTAACGTTTTTTTAATTCACCATATAGGGCGAAAAGCTTTCAAAAAAAATTGTCAAATAATATGACAAAATCTTATATACAGGGTGGCTGATGCAAGCCGCTACCAAAAAAAAATTAAATAACTTTTTTTCTATTTAATGAATCTGGTTAATTTTTTTTTTATTTTGCAGATTGACTTTTACATTTAACAAAAATGGATAACTGGGACACTGAAACAAGAATTTGGATTGTCCGCCGTTATCACGCACTGGAGTCCGTAGTTTCGGTTCAAAGAGAGTATAGGCGCACGTTTGGCGGCAATCCTCCGAGCAGATGGACCATAATAAGACTTGTAAACAATTTTGCCGAGCATGGGACAGTCAACAGAAGAGCTTACCATCGAAACCCTTCAGTTCGAACGGAGGAAACAATCGCTGCTGTAGCTGCTGCCATACAAAACAATCCACGTGTTTCGACAAGAAGCTTATCTGCTCAAATGGGTGTAAGCAGACAGTCATTACAGTCAATTATGCACAAAGATTTGGACTTATTCCCATATAAAATTCAAATGGCCAACAAACTGAACGCTGCAGACTTGCCAATTCGCTTGGAATTTTGCCAGAAGATGCTTCAAATGGTGGAAGAGGATGGAAACATGTTGAACTGTATTTTCATGTCTGACGAGGCCCATTTCGATTTAAACGGCAACATAAACAAACAAAATTGTCGAATATGGAGTGCTTCCAACCCACAGATACTCCATGAGACGGAATTGCATCCACTTCGTGTCACAGTGTGGTGTGCAGTTTCATCACGCTGCATTGTCGGGCCCTACTTCTTCGAAGAAAACGGTCACACCGTTACGGTTACTGGAGACCGTTACTTGAGCATGTTGAGAGAGTTTTTCTATCCAGAATTACGCCGAATGAGAATTTCTTTCAACTCTGTGTGGTTTCAGCAAGATGGTGCAGCTCCTCATATAGCCCAACCTGTTATGACAGAATTGCGACGAAAATTTCCCAATAAGCTGATATCCAGAAACTCCACATTCCGTTGGCCACCCAGGTCGCCTGACCTTCCTGCACCTGACTTTTTCTTGTGGGGTTATTGCAAACAGGAAGTCTTCAAAGCAAAACCAACAAATTTGAATGAACTAAGGCAATCCATTCGAGAAACAATTGCGGCTATTCCTGTCTCAACTCTCCAAGCAGTAATGAACAACTTTTTGGTAAGATGCCGCACATGCATCGACGAGCAGGGGGGGCATTTAAATTCCATTATTTTTAAAACTAATTAAGCTATATTTAATAAAATTTAATGAGCTTTAACATGAGTAAAAGAAAAATGAATTCCATACACTGAAAAAAAAATTATTTGAGTTTCTTAATGTAGCAAAATTCATCAGCCACCCTGTATTTATAGAAAAATGAATCAAAAGTAATACATAAAATGCTGTTAGGGAAGTTTTGTGTTGTTGCGGAATTTAGCTGGATCATCGGACATCTTGTGTTCTCTCGTCCCTTCAGTGAATCAATACCACTTCTTCAACGAACCAGCCCATCGGCCATCTCAATACGATGTACTTCGCGATTCTCAGACACACATATAAGATAAACGACAATTCTACTTGCCGACGATGACCAAACGCACTATGTTGCGTTGCTGACTTGCCACAGAAATAGAGATGCAATTCTGGGGCATTAAGAGAGGGTGAGCTAAAACTGGGGTTTTTCGACCCAGTGGTACAAAGCATTAGCTCTGTCTTTAAGAGATTCACGCTATTGTATTGCATTCTCCACCCATCCAAACAGCTCCCTGCGCGATTCTTCTTTTCATGTCTAGGCACAGACCCGACGCAAGCATTTTATTCATGCGCATAGGCAGGGACTTAAACTCCACTCCACACCTCAATGTGGTCTCACTAGTTTTCAACTTGACACTTCTTATTCTCGAGCTCCATGCCATCCCTATTCATTTTTCGTAAGGGTCTGCAACACCAAGGACATATTTCAAATCTTCTACAGGAAGCACCTCTTTTTTGAAAATATTCCTTTCAGGATTGTCACATACTCAATAGGTCCTTACGGGATATTTCTTCTTCGTTCATGTGCAACATTTTGAAAAGCGCTGGCAAAATATGCCTGGTTACACAAATTTCTTAAAACCTCGAGCAGTACACTTGAGACAAAAGGTAGTTATTCAAAAATTGATCTCCAGGTAACAACTATTTGAATTTTATATAATAGATATTACATAGATTTTGGTAAATCTACCATCGACCAGATTTTTACAATACGCCAAATCTTGGAAAAAACCCGTGAAAAAAGAATCGACACGCATCATCTCTTTGTTGATTTTAAAGCCGCTTTCGATAGCACGAAAAGGAGCTGCCTATATGCCGCTATGTCTGAATTTGGTTTCCCCGCAAAACTTATACGGCTATGCAAAATGACCTTGAGCAACACCGCCAGCTCGGTCAGAATTGGGAAGGACCTCTCCGAGCCGTTCGAAACTAAACGAGGTTTCAGACAGGGTGACCCCCTATCGTGCGATTTCTTTAATTTAATGCTGGAGAAAATAATACAAGCTGCAGAACTTAACCGCGCTGGAACAATATTTTATAAAAGCGTCCAACTGTTGGCATATGCTGACGATATTGATATCATTGGCCTTAACAACCGCGCCGTAACTTCTGCTTACTCCAAATTAGAAAAAGAAGCGGGGAAAATGGGATTGGTGGTGAACGAGGGCAAAACGAAGTACCTTCTGTCATCATGCAAAGAGTCAGCGCATTCGCGCCTTGGCAACCAAGCCACTGTTGGCAGCAATAATTTCGAAATAGTAAAGGACTTCGTTTACCTGGGAACCAGCATTAATACCAACAATAATGTTAGCCTAGAAATCCGACGAAGAATCACTCTTGCAAACAAATGCTACTTCGGACTGAGTAGGCAATTGAAAAGTAAAGTCCTCTCTCGACGAACGAAAATAACACTCTACAAGTCACTCATCGCACCCGTCCTGCTATATGGTGCAGAAGCGTGGACACTAACAACATCTGATGAGGCGGCTCTGGGAGTATTCGAGAGAAAGGTTCTTCGAAAGATTTGTGGACCTCTACGCGTTGGCGACGGCGAGTACCGAAGAAGATTTAATGATGAGCTGTATGAACTTTACGCAGCCGCTGACATAGTTCAGCGAATTAAAACACAGCGGCTTCGCTGGCTAGGCCACGTAGTGCGAATGAGCGAAGATGCTCCAGCCCAGAAGGTATTCTTATCGGCACCCGCCGGTGGAAGCAGAGGAAGAGGGAGACCACCACTCCGATGGAAGGACCAAGTGGAGACCGATTTGCGATCCCGCGGTGTTTCCAATTGGCGCCAGTTGGCGCAACGAAGAAACGACTGGCGAGCTATGTTGGACGGTCAAAATCGCCCAGGCGGTTAGATGACCATTTAAAGAAAGATATTACATAGCCATCAAGAAGTAGATTTTATCTGAAGTTTCAAGCAAAACGTTTTAAAATTCAAAACCTCGCCCCGAACATTCTAAAGAAAACGGCTTCTGCGCCACCTAACAGAATTTTTTGTGTAGTTGTATTGCATAAAGATTTAGCTCTAAATATATTCAAAATGATGTATATTAGAAGAAGTTGGCTCAGAAATCGAATCTTATTAAAGTGCTAAATGTAAATGGTAGGATGTAAGGATGACCACAGTTTTGTGATTGTCCACCAATCACACAAGAACGGCTGAAAGGATTAAGATAAAATTTAGTAAGCGATTAGCCAATAGTCTGAAAGAAGATGTAGGCCTTGTTTTTGAAAACATTGTAGGTCAGAGGGCTCCTAGGACCAGTTACTTTTTGAAATTTTCTATTCATTCTAATTCTGGGTACATTTTGTTTAGACTAATGATACTTCGAAAGATTTGTGTACCTCTACGCGTTGGCGACTGCAAGTACGGAGGAAGATTCAATGATGATGTATGATCTCTCCGTAGACTTCGGCATAGTTCAGCGGCTTCGCTGGCTAGGCCAAGTTATTAAATGAACGAAGATGCTCCCGTCCAGAAGGTATTCTTATCGGCACCCGCCGGTGGAAGCAAAGGAAGAAAGAGACCACCACCTTCCATGGCAGAAATATATTCGGAGAGTTTGACAAACCACTGCCGAGGCACGACCAAATTTTGATAAACTTTTTCAAACAACTTTTGCTGTTACCTGTGATGTGGTAGGACATCAACAGTACCGCCACACATTCCCGTCCGTAAAATGGTATTAGTTAGATAAATTAATCGATAACATTGGTAAAGATTTGACCTTTCTCCGGCTTTCCCAATGCACCTTATAATTGGAAAGGTTAATCGCAAAAAGATATTTGTTAAAACAGTTTTGCAGTTCACCCTTTTTAAATTTTCGTCGCATTTCTTTACACTGAGTAGTAGTTGGCCACGGATAGTCGTTTTATTAGTCTGATAACAAATATTTAACGATAAACTTCTCAACACCACAATTTTAATTTTTATTTAATAGGGTTAGTCACGCAGCATAGCGGATCCAAATCCGGCAAACGACATTCGCAGAGTGTACTGGCCGCTACTCTAATAAACAAAAAAAAAATTATTTTTATAAATAATACACACATTTTGGTTTTTTGCGACACATTTGTAATCCCGGAAATCCGTGGATTGTAAGAAGGAAATCTCCGGATTTTGGGCAACAAATCACAGAATTCTGGTATTGGCATCCTTATTGGGGACGTGTGCGCATATGTGTTGGTTCGAAGAAAAGTAGGTATACGTTTACCCACGTGTTTGGCAACCATCTTATATGTGCCCAACAGACTTTACATGCTTGTCAAATGTCTTCTAATGCAAAGTACTTTCATAGCTCACCCAGTCGTTATACATTTTGTGGAAAAACGCATTAGACCGCTCATCATAGTAGTTCGTTTGTGCATATCCGGCCAGTAAACGTTTTATACAAGGTGGCGCAAAAGTAAGCTTCCGATGTTCAGCATATCGGTTGTGGCACGTGCAGTGTGTGCTGTTGCACCGTCTTGTTGGAACCACATGTTTTCCAATCCCAATTCATCAAGTTGCGGCAAAAAGAACTCGTTGATCATTGCTCTGTAGCGCTCACCATTCACAGTAACCGTTTGGCCCCGACCGATTATTGGTCAAATAAATAGTCAGCAATATTCCGCGTTCTGGAGCAGTGTAGCGTAACATTGTTTATTAACGTGTATTTCGCATGTGTTTACTACACAAATGTCCAAACAGAACTGACTTTAGGGGCCAATCGCAAAATTTATAGCATTTTCTGATAGGAGGATTACTTTTGCCCCACCTTGTATATGAGAAATTAAGTTAGGTGAGGTCTGTTTGAGATGATACGTTGATGTACCAAAATTTTAAGCCCCTAGAAATTCTGACAGAAGCTAAGTATTTCTTATATGTTTTCTGCGATTTCAAAAAAATTTATCGAAAAATTATTGGTGAATATCCTACTTACGTAATTTTAGTTAATGATAAGTCAATGCTAGGATAATCCATTGCAATACAAACATATACGACCACATTTCATAAAGCTATCGGAACAAACGGGACAATCCTGCACAATCCGGATAAGGAATCCTTTATTCTTTCTTTCGAATTCTTGATTTATAACTTTAACTTTAAGGCTATCAAAAAAATAGAAATTCTTACCCTCAGTCAGAAAAATCGGTCTAAGCCATCTTCTAAAAGATCATTACTTTGGTGCCACCAGAAATATGATTGTCTGTAGGCCGGCGCATACTGGGGCAAAGTCACTTGAGGACAATATGGAAAATACTTCCATCATCACAACTTAACCGCACTGACCTATTACAACCTATTCGATCTATGCTAATAATAGAATTACTTAGAAAACAAAAACTCTAGGTAAGTTCTGATTTACTTAGCCTGGAAAAGGAGCGACGAAAGTGGGTCTTACGTGTTTACGCCTAATTACTCTCGCCAATAACTTGCACTTTGGACTGAATCAACAAATTAAGATATAAAGTCGCTCTCAATGAACAAGGATTGCGCTGTAGAAGTTCCTTGGAAAAAGGCGATCGAACGATTTCTGGTCTTTCCCGCAAGTATCTAATGAAGTTCAAAGTTTATTGAATTAAACCCCAAAAGCTCCGCTGAAGTCTTTCCTATCCACAAAGGATATCTGCAGCAGAGGAAGGGGAAGGCCTCGTTTGAGAAGGAAAAAGCTGGTCGTGGATGACTTGACCTCTTTTAAAACATGATGACTGACATGATATGATACGCAACGTCTAAAACCCCCTAAGCAGTTAAGCGACAAAAAATTATAAAATGCATCTTTTGTTGACCCAATTTCATCCTCATGCAGTTATTTTGTAGTTTTAGTTATACAAGTGTAGATAATGCATATATTTATGTATATAAAACTTCTGATAAAGAATCCATATAATAAACGTACCAAATTCAAATTCATCACCTGACTAGTGGGATTATCTTACAATGTTGTTACAGCGCCATTCTAAGAATATATGTATTATATAGAACCATACCATATATACCTTTTTCCAAGAAGCTTAGAATTAAGTTGACTTGCATAAATTTGCAAGTAGACACTCGTACATATACTGCAACGCACACTTCAGTGCTGTATATAGAGGGAAGTACGATGCGGGCAACAAGTAACCTCCGCTCCAACGCACCACTTGCAGCAGTGACCCGATTTTACAATTTCAGGCCTACGTACACTGGATTAAATCGGTTCAAAAACAATTCTTACTTATCGCCTTAAGACATCTTTCATGGGATAACTTGTGTAATTGCCCCTTTATACTAATCGCTGGAAACTTATTTATCTTTCTACCCTTGCTAGTTGAAGGGAAGTGCTCGGAACAACATTTATGAATAAACTAGCGGACCCGGCAGAAGCTCTTCTGCCTAAAATTTGACTTGCCTACATTTAATAAATTGTACTCTTTTCCCTCTCCACTTGGCTCTTCATCTACATTTATCCGTGTATCTTCCTATTTCTTTCTGCTTTTGCTTTTCCCCCAACCTTCTCTTCTTACTCTTCTTTATCGTCTTCATTTTTCTCTAGCACCACCTATATTTCAAATTTCTATTCCTATTTCCCTTCTTCTCCCATTTCTTCTGCGGGTACTGATATGTCCATAGCTTCGAAGATATGTCGAATTAACTATTATTTGCTCCTGGTACCGCTTTCCAGGGGTTTTTTGATGTATAGAAAAGATATCTATATATAAAATTACATTAACTTAAACCAAATAAATTCCTAGATATTGCTACTTAAAATGCCCTGGGGCTTTTCTGAACCTATCGTAAAAGTTTCACGATAATTAGTGAAGCACATAGAAAACACAAAAAATGTGGGCGTGACACCGCCCACTTTTCCAAGTTTATGTAAATCTTGACTAAAGGACACATATATCCAAATATTATTAATGTAGACCAAATACGGTCCGAGTTATGACGAATTGAAATTTTATATTGCCTGGGGCGTGGAACTGCCCACTTTTCCAAATCTATATATAGCCTATGCTTTAACCCATGATCCCAGGAGTATACTGTGCAAATTTTATAAAAATCGGTTCAGTACTTTGGATGCCTATAGAGGACACACAGATTCACATTAATTTTTATTTATAAAATTGTTGAACGGATTGGTCTCTAGCCCATTTTTGTTGGACGAAGTAAACTTTTAGATTCTTTTTCGGTATTCGAGTTAATTTAAACATATTTTACTTAAACAGGGTAGCACCGCTTTTGTATTAAATGAGCTTATCTAAGCTTTGAGGTTGTGGAGGGCGAGTAACTTATTGAGGTTAATTTTTGTATGTTATCTTATTATTTGTTCCGAGAAACCTTTAAGTGATATTTAATTAAAATTTTTATTTTTTTTTTTTCAAATATAAATTAGTTGTCCTTTATTGAACGGAGGGTACTGTTACACCTTATATGTATTCACTGGTGGCGAGCACTTGTAACTCTGAGGTACTAGCGGAGGATTGTTCTCCACATTTTCGCTTAGAAAATTCCCCATTTAGGTGTGTGTATTTTTGAAGACGAGGGAAATATATATTAAGCAACTCAAGGATAGCCCAATACAGAATACACATCTATCCCGAACAACGTTGCACAACGAGTAAAATTTTTAAATTAATTTTCAATATATTTGGAATGCCTTAATTTTCAACTGATTTGGAAAAGTAAATTTTTTGTAGTGAAAGATTTTAAGATTTGAGTTTTTTCTAATTTAAACAAAATTTGTTGTGCAAACTTCACACAATTATGCTTCAAAACTAACGTTATTTCTACTGCTTTTGATGCAAAGTTCAAAAACATAATACAAACATTTTTTTTTCCGACTATTTATTAATATTGACAATTTGTTAAGAACACAAAATAGGAGGGTAATGCTTTTTGCATTTTTATATTCTCCACCAAGCTTAAATATTCTGCGACAAAAACATTTAGAAACACGGAGTAAGAAAAGTTCAGTTTGTATAGGGAATGCCAAGACCCATTTTCCGATAACTCCAATTTGCTTTCCGTAAGTATGGCATTAATGTTGAATATCTCTATACCAATTTTCACATCCGTACCATGGCACTCAATATACGTACATCAAACTTTTTTAAGTCACCTGGCCTTATTAAACACCTTTACTTCAATCTCTCCTCCCCCAAAAATAAAATAATTTTATTTAGGCCAAAATTTGTGAAAATCGCAGAAAACGACTGTATGTAGACTTATGTTCGCCACTGTATGTAAGAACACATAAACATTTTAACTTAACATAAGTTTAACAAACTGTGAATATCCGTTTCCGCCACCGACTCAACATCCGCTACGGTCAGTGCGACCAACAATAACTTATCGCTTTGCCAACAACATATTATACAATTCATTAGCATGCAAATTCGTAAAATTCATCAGCTGCTGTGGAGTGTGAAAGTAACACTATATACATATGATCTGTTTGTGGCCATAAAGGCATACATACAAACATACACACACATGTCAATATACGTAATTACTCTGCAGAGAATTGGACTAGGTCAGAACTATCCCTGAGCTAAAACGTTTGACGACAACACCAGTTCTAGCCCACTACCCAAACAAAGCTGACAACTGTCCACTTTTACATGGATATGTCATTGGCGGTGGCAATTGTTACCAGTGCATTACTTTGCAATTCGTCCTTAACCGGTTTCCATTTCGACAGTTCTAAGATAGTTTGGCTTTGGCTAGTTCTCAACCTGTGCCATTTCGGAAAGTTTGGGGGTAGTTTTGATTGTGGATGAGTGATTTTCGATATTCGATATTTCAAACAGCCTTTAAACTATCACTTTTCTAACCGGCATAGGAAGATTCGCAAAGCGCGTAGCTCAGGACTGCCTCATATGAAGAGTGGTTGACAATTTTACTGCAGGGTATGCACTCAACCAACCAAACATTTGGCTGATTTGAGTGCTTTTAACAAACCTCAATTTTGGCACCCACAAGTTTACATAGTTTGAGTGCTGGCGTATTTACTAAAATTTCGTACGAAAAACAGTGATGCATGGGCTGCATGTGCTACAACATTGATATGCATAAAGTTTAAGGCGAACTTGGTTTTGTTTGTTTTTTGAAAAGAGTTCAGACATTATGTCTGTAGTTGCCGCCACGTTCCGATTACACAATACAATTTGTATACCTTTTATGAACACGAAATGGTATTATAACTTTGGTCCGATGTCTATAAGTATAAAAAGAAAAAGAGATAGACCCACCAAGAAGTATACCGAAATGATCAGGGCGATGAGTTCAGTCGATTTAGCCATATCAGTCTGTCTGTCCATCTGTACAATACAACAATAAATAGATTGTTCCGATAAACGGGTTTTGGGCTATAACTCTTGCAATTCAATAGCTAGGAACGTAAAATTTGAAGATTGGACCAATATATCGTATAGCTCCCATACAACCCATTTTTCGATAAACAGGGTTTGGGCAATGTATTCCTAGATTAACAGGGTAAGACCGTGAAATTTTGCAGAGTTTGTACTTACTGGAATTAAGGAGTGGATACGTAAAACCGTGATGCGTATTCATGAAAGGTATAAAGCCATCGGTACAGTCGAAGACAGCGCTTTTCTTACTTGTTTTTTTATTCGTTTCGCACTTTTCTTTTTTTTTTCTTCCTCTCACTCTTGCATCGATTTCTCTTTAGCTCGGGCTTTGCTTTATTTGCATACAAAAGTGAAGTATAATCGGCCAACGAATGTGTGATATATTTCATGTTGAACTCTCAAACCAAACGCTTAGTTTTGTTTATTACTTACTTTTTTAGTTAAGCAAAATTTCAATGTATAGCTATAGCTCTAAATTATTCCGCTTGTAAGGCACTCATAACCACTAAAAGTTTACCTTGAATTTCTTTTAAATAAAATTAAATGTCGAATTCATTATGACGATCTAAGCTCAGAAAAATTTTGATTGCTGCATTAGCTTTTTTATCGTTTTGAACTAGTTAAATATTCTACCAGGCGAACCCATTCGATTCTATCCTTTTCGACCTATTCGAATTTATCCGTCTCACCCAATTCCATTTTATTCACTAAAGATATACATTTTAGAATTTAAGATATAAACAGAACCGGCAGACGTTGTCCTGCCTAAAATTTGACTTGCTTACATTTGGCAAATTATACTCGCATCCTCCCCTTTGTTCGTTTCCTCTTCATTTATCGATATATCTTCCCCCCATATCCCCTTTTCCTTTTCATTTGTCCATATATCTTCCCCTCATATTTTTTAACCTTTATTCTCCTCTAGTACCTCTTTACATCTTAAATTGACTCTTCCTACTCTCCTTATTCTTCCTTTACCTCTACTATTAGTGATATGTTTATAGTTCCAAAGATATAGCGCATCAACATTTTTGTTTGCCTTGGTATTGCTAACAAAGGTTTGGTTTTATACATATATAGAATACGTATATACATAAAATATTGTTAACTATGCCGAATTGCCAATTTATATAACCCGGGGCTTTTCCAAAAGCTACACTGTGTTGCACATAGCGACCTCCTAAGCCCGCTGTGAAAGTTTCATAGACATCGACACTAAACTTTGGACATAAATGAACTACAAACAACACACAAAAAATGTGGGCGTAGCACGGCCCATTTTTCAAAAATTATGTGAATCTTGACTAAAGAATACATGTATATAAGTATCATTAATTTAGACTAAATACGTTCAGAGTTATGACGAATTGAAATTTTACATAGCCTGGGGGCGTAGCACCGCCCACTTCTCCAAAAATATATATATCTTGTGATGTATCTAGTGAACCCGAGAATATACAGTGGAAATTTCATAAAGATCGGTTGAGTACTTTTAACGCCTATAAAAGACGAACCAACACATTAATTTCTTACGTATAAGATGGCAAGAAAGGAAGTCTAAGTTCGAGTGAAACAGAAAATTATATAGCTAATAGTACTGTATTATGGCAACCCACTTTACGTAGGATTACCGTTTGACTTTAAAATAAATAAATAGCAGAAAATATATGAATATATAACTTAAATTTTGCAGTGGGAGCTAATTACTTGGTCGTATAATTGTTACTTGATTTGAAAAATGTGGGCCCGACCTTCTACCGAATTAGCCCATTTTCACAATAGCCAGTAACAATTACAAGATCAGCACTTTCACTAAATTTAGTTACAACAATTTAATTATTTTCGAGTTATGGTATACAAAGTTTTGGTGTGGCCACGCCCATTTATAATTTTATATATTTATGAGTTTTAAAAATTTCCAAATAAAACCTCTTAATTTAATGTACTCGTACACAAAAAATGTTTTTCTTGTTTCAATTCAAATTTTTTCTAAGCAAGCTGGAAAAATTCTATCTAGCATCGAAATGACGAATAAAAAACGGCCAATAAATACATGAGCAATTCACCCACACGGCTATACGGGCTAGATACGTTCGCGGCCTTTAGTGTACGCGATAGTATAAATAAAAGGTATTTTCGGGGGTTTTATATATTTTTATATAAAATTTATTTAACAATTTATTTTATCATAATCATTTTCACATAACTAATTACAGCATAACAACATTTTCTGAGGCGATGATATGACACGATCGAACACTAACTGACTTAAAACTTTGCATAAAGATCGCTTTATAGGCTTCTTATGAATCCGTTAAGCATTCAGTCAAATAGATAAAAGTTTAGGGAGTGAATCGATTGTACTAATAAGTACATGTTGAGTGCAATATAGAGTTGATATAGTTCGGGAGTGAGCTTATGGTGAGAAGAGAGTGGGTATACATAACTGGCTGTCGTATTGAAAACAAAATAACTACTAGCCATTCTTTAGTTGCAAAACGACTTCAATTTACTTATTAGTCTAAAATGCAAATACTAATGTAAGTATGTAAAGACATACTCGTACATTTCGTGTGCGATTCTATTACAACCAAAAGGTGATAATCATATCAAAGACCTATTTTTTATCAGTATTTGTGTGACACAATAAATTCGTTTATTAATGTGTAAATTAGTTCAAGAAAACTTGATAAAATTACAAAATTGTGGTAAATTATGAGTTTGATGCGGTCTATATATATCAATATGTGTGTGGATGAATTCTGTAAGAATTGGCTATTAATTTTGTGTTCACAAAATATTGCTTTCTTTTGCGTTTTAATAAAACATACAAATTTACGATAAGGGGTCAATTCTGTGCGTAACCGGTAATTTTGTACCTGGAAGATTATCCAACCGAAAATCCTAACCGTTGTCAATGCAGTTCATGTCATTGCGATTCTTGCGTGCATGGCAATGCTGTCAAAAACAAACAATGCGCAATCTACATATATAAAATTCAAATTATGTATGTATGTATCTATAGACCGACTTGCGTCCTAAACGTATAAACCCATGGATATCTTCCAAGGATGGGCTTTCAAGTATTTTTATATATAGGGGGGGTGGTACCTCCCATACAAATGGAATTTTTCATAGTCCGTATCTTTGGAAGCATTTACGTTAGACCACTGAAATTTGGTAAGGGGTTATATGAAATTAATCCCTACCACCTGCAAAAAAGTTGGGGATAACTAAAATGGGGCGTGGCACCCCCAATACAACTGGAATTTTACAGTTCGGTCTATAGAGACATGCATACATAATTTGAATTTTATATATATAGATAGAAATGTGGGAAAAAACCCACGGATATAAGCTAGTAAAGAATAAAATGCAAACGCGAATGAAACTTAATGCAAAAAAGTGCTTGTATTGTTTATTAATTCTTGTGAACTAGTATGTGTACAAAATTTGAGGTATTTTTTGTAAAAAATATTTACAAAACACGTGCAATTTTTCGGCATTAAGCGACATAACCACCTTTTTTGGTGGTTACGAAATTGAACTGCAACTTAAGCCGGCAGAGTACCAAAAGGGTGTAAAAGTTTCCAAACTATCTATTTGTCGGTAAAACGAATGTGGTTACCACACTAGAATTAGGGAGTAAAGGACAAATCCAGTAACTCAACAATTTGGAAATTACAAAGCTATTTACGGATTTTACTGGGCATACATACACTTATGTACGAGTATGTGCCAGTTATCTTTTTCAATCAAGTAGAAAAATGGCTACAATGCTAGTCTCGTACTAGTTATTTGTAAAATCTCTGCAATTTACCAGCGAAGCAGAATCGCTCACTTTGCTTAAACGTTTTGTCAGCTGCCAGATTTGAAATGGCTCATCGTTGTACCGCGTCCTAGGAATGCCTACCTCGGGCATATTGTTTTCCCCCTCTTAAACGGCATTGTCTTTAATTGTACTTCCGAGTACGTCATCTTTTACGAATAGTTGATTGCATTATCTCCAGCTATGAGGACATACGCATCCAAGTACTTTTTCTTCTTAAAATCCAAAACTCGCTCCGGTTTAACTCAAATGTTGAAACTAAGTGAGAAAAGGATTTTAACTATTTTTTGAGTATACCTTTTGTAAATATTATGCATACACTTATAAGCTGTTAATTACATAGTTATACTTCTTATATACGTAATACTAATTAATATTTTAATTTATGCCCAAGAACTCACTTTGTGTAAATATATATATATTAGAGTGGGTCAAATTGTAAGGATGGATTATTTTTCATCAGGAGTATAGCAAAAACGTAATCTACAGATGATTCTAAGAAAAATTGCTTAAGCCACCACAGCTCTTAGTCCGATTTCGAGTCCCCTACTTTTAAAAAATAGATATTTTGCCATATGAATGTAGGGTTTGGCCAAAATATCTTCGTAGCTTTTGATAGAATTATAGGAAAAATATCTTATTGGGCTTATTTTAAAGGTATTTTACGTACATTTCAGAATCTGTATTAATATTGTTTAATGTTTTTGAATTTTAGAAGAGATATCAGGCCTAAATTATGAGAAATTAGCCTAAAATGAAATTTTAACTACTATATTATCATTTTTAACAAATTTTTTATGGACATTTTTTTTTCTTTCTTTATCGGCTCTAATATGTATGTATATTAGACCGTACCAAAAAAATTAGGTTTAGCATGCCAAAAAAATACTGTAAATGTGTTAGACTCTAATTTAGCAGCATATAAATTGTTGAGTAATTTAATTGATCACGAGTAGTTGTGAACACAAACTTTTGTCAGCCGTTTAGAAGTAATTAACCTTATACATAGATAATCGTTTCTGATTTCATATTTTGTTTTGGAAATTTGGGAAAATTGTTAAAGTCAATATAAAAAAGATAAATACAGATTCTTGAAAGATGAATCCAAAACCGTCATAGGAATATAATAACAGGTCGATTAGGCCCTACCCCCTATCCAATCTGAAAAATAAACTCTATAACTCAACATATAATAAAATTGTAAAAGATCGATGTCTGTACATTCCACGTGTTCCAAAATTGATAAGGGGATCAAAGTTGAGAAATTAATATTCAAAGCAACAGGTTTTTTTAATTTTTTCTGTCTCTCCGTATGTTTGGGAGAGCATCACTCAAAACCTGCTGAATATGCTTGAATTCAACTATCACCGCTGCATTACTAGATATCTAACTTAAAATTTAAGATATCGCTTATTTCGATAACTCTACCGATTTCGGAGTTATCGACAAATATATTGACCAGGGGACTCAAAATATGTTGGTACAGTATGAGGTACGAAAGGTGCTAATGAGTGCTGCAATAAGCGATGTGATTAAGTTAAATATCTCAACTGGTTTCGGAGATATAATAATTAAAAACTAAAATTTTTTTGCCCAGTCTAATGCACACATATGTGTAATAAATGCGAATGCAAAATTGATAAATGGAAGACATGAATGAAGATATATTGGCTATATACATATTTATATATGGATGTGCGCATGAGTGTGTATGCTGATCAGAATGCACCTGGCCATGTTAACAAAGGCTTTAATTGTGCCAATGTAAGCAAATTTTATGGCTTATTAACATGTGGATGATGATGCGTTAATTGCTTTATGGCATAACACAAAGTTAAAACCCCATACTGTTGCATGCTGTTGTTTACATACCAACCAATAGCGATGTATGTGCGTGTAAAGCGTCAATGTTGATAGATAATAAAGAATTTTGAGAAATGAATAGGAAATTATCACGCGAATTGAAATAGACTAGTTATTAAATTGTTTTATAAAACGTACATCTGAATTTAATACAAATAAGAATTTAAGTCCTCTGAGTTTATCTCTATACGCGACATAATCAATGCGTCGGAGGCATGAACGCTTTTAAAAGCAAATGAGACACCAAGATATAAGGTTTTCCTACTTAATGTTGAAGATCGAAAAGGAGGTTGGTTTTGAGCGATAGAGAGTTTGGGGCGTGTGCAGAAGACCGCTTGGCTGTGCGATTAAAAATTATTCCTTTACACGTATTAGCACTGAATATCATTCTATCACTGCATTTCTGATTGCAGTGAACGCCTTTCTTTTCTTCTCTTTTCTTTTTTTTTCTTTTCTTTTCTCTTCTTTTCTTTTCTTTTCTTTTCTTTTCTTTTCTTTTCTTTTCTTTTCTTTTCTTTTCTTTTCTTTTCTTATCTTATCTTATCTTATCTTTTCTTTTCTTCTTCTCTCTTCTCTCGAAAACGTTCCGAAATTGTCCGGAAAATGCCTCGAAAGGATCACGAAAGGATCCTCAAAAGGTCTCTATATGTCGCCGAATAAAACCAGGAAGCTCCTGCAAAAAACCTTTTTTGGTTCCCATGTCGGTAGGTATACCTAACCCAAATTTCAAATTTACCACCCCAACCTTTTTCGAATATTCCGCGCAACATATGCATTCGTTTCTCAAAATGAACCATAGGAAGAACGTTCTTTATTTGAATGTTTCGCGAACGGGAATGATGTCGATTTTTTATGTGTTCTTATCGCGAATATGAACGAACGGGATTGAATGTTTCCGAACCCTCCCAGGAAATTTGTTTAAATTTTTTTTTTTGAGGAATCGAAATTAAATGAATTATTTTACTGCTCGGTAAATGTATATATTACTTTCTTTAGCTAAGAAAGTTTCTATCTTTATTTTCAATACAATACCTACTATTTTACCCGCTGGGTAAAGCAATTTCAAAATATAGATATAATTGCAATGTATGCTTGGCTTGTATGGTATCTACATATCTGCATATTGAATAATAATTATATTAGACTGTGCCTCATAAACAATTTTGTTTTTTAAATGGCATTGATATTAATTTTCAGAATGGGAAAGCGGTCTATCATTGCTGGCACAGATTCTGTAGGACTGATTATGCTTTCTTTCTAACTATTGTAGAAAAAAGTTGTTAATATTTAAACAAGAATTTACTATTTACAAAAAAAGAAATTTTTTTTTTTGCTGCCGACCCAAATTTCATTTACTCAACGGAATCAATTCATACAGCATATCATCTAGGAATATTTTTTTCTCAAAATTTTTACTCAATTATATGGGTATGTGACATACATTAAGGCTTATTCTCGCTCAAAAATGTTTAATGTGTGAAATCAGAATTTCTCTGGAACTACAAAACTATATGCATCTAACTTTTTTGCTTTAACAGTTGACAGTTTTAAATCAAAAATGAGAAAAGTCCTATACAGTGTAGACTAGCTATGATAGACCTCTAGACATTCATATTAAGATATGTAACTTGTACAGTAGTTTGTTTCGCCATTTTGAAAAATAATAGCAATAAAATTAAAAAATATATTTTTTATTAAAATTATTTGGCCAAGTCTAATGTACAGGGTGGCTAATGAAAGCCGCAACCAAAAAAAAATTAAATAACTTTTTTTCTATTTAATGAATCTGGTTAATTTTTTTTTTATTTTGCAGATTGACTTTTACATTTAGCCAAAATGGATAACTGGGACACTGAAACAAGAATTTGGATAGTCCGCCGCTATCACGCACTGGAGTCCGTAGTTTCGGTTCAAAGAGAGTATAGGCGCACGTTTGGCGGCAATCCTCCGAGCAGATGGACCATAATAAGACTTGTAAATAATTTTGCCGAGCATGGGACAGTCAACAGAAGACCTTACCATCGAAACCCTTCAGTTCGAACGGAGGAAACAATCGCTGCTGTAGCTGCTGCCATACAAAACAATCCACGTGTTTCGACAAGAAGCTTATCTGCTCAAATGGGTGTAAGCAGACAGTCATTACAGTCAATTATGCACAAAGATTTGGACTTATTCCCATATAAAATTCAAATGGCCAACAAACTGAACGCTGCAGACTTGCCGATTCGCTTGGAATTTTGCCAGAAGATGCTTCAAATGGTGGAAGAGGATGGAAACATGTTGAACTGTCTTTTCATGTCTGACGAGGGGCATTTCGATTTAAACGGCAACATGAACAAACAAAATTGTCGAATATGGAGTGCTTCCAACCCACAGATACTCCATGAGACGGAATTGCATCCACTTCGTGTCACAGTGTGGTGTGCAGTTTCATCACGCTGCATTGTCGGGCCCTACTTCTTCGAAGAAAACGGTCACACCGTTACGGTTACTGGAGACCGTTACTTGAGCATGTTGAGAGAGTTTTTCTATCCAGAATTACGCCGAATGAGAATTTCTTTCAACTCTGTGTGGTTTCAGCAAGATGGTGCAGCTCCTCATATAGCCCAACCTGTTATGACAGAATCGCGACGAAAATTTCCCAATAAGCTGATATCCAGAAACTCCACATTCCGTTGGCCACCCAGGTCGCCTGACCTTACTACACCTGACTTTTTCTTGTGGGGTTATTGCAAACAGGAAGTCTTCAAAGCAAAACCAACAAATTTGAATGAACTAAGGCAATCCATTCGAGAAACAATTGCGGCTATTCCTGTCTCAACTCTCCAAGCAGTAATGAACAACTTTTTGGTAAGATGCCGCACATGCATCGACGAGCAGGGGGGGCATTTAAATTCCATTATTTTTAAAACTAATTAAGCTATATTTAATAAAATTTAATGAGCTTTAACATGAATAAAAGAAAAATGAATTTCATACACTGAAAAAAAAATTATTTGAGTTTCTTAATGTACCAAATTCATCAGCCACCCTGTATATAGACAACTTAATGTATGCTTGCATGTTTAAGCAAAGCTGAGTGCACTCGTTAATCAAGTGTAACGTAATGCAAATTACCAAGATTGCAACAGGCGCTTTTGTTTACTGCCAACGTCGCGCCACCATAAACGTAATCCAACCATACCAAGAGTCAACCTCGGCAACCCTACCACACCCTAACCCCTTCCCATTAGGCGAGATTCAACAATTATGCATTTCCGTTTTGCGGCGGCCATCCCCGTGGCGGATTTCCTTTATTTTCAATTAAATATGCAAACTAAAAGCCAGTAAAGAAATAAATGTGGTAAAAAATTGTAACAGTACAATGGAATATAAAATCGAATCAGGAGAAATGGGGCGTGAAATGTGTAAAGGAGTATGTACGTATGCATGAATGTTGGTGGAAGCGCCAGCGAAAAGGAACTCAAATACGAGCATCAAAATCTTAAACGAAATTTTGTTGATTAGGCCCTCAGGGGAGAAGAAACAAAAAACTATTTGCAATTTAGCATCTAATTATGGACGCGCAAATTTTGGGAAATTCGCGGATTTCATTGTTTCACCATTTTTGACGTAGAATATATTGTCACTTGCCTTTTCGTGTACCGGAGTGTTAAGGGTAGCATTGTACCCCTAGGCAAACAGTCTCAATTATGTGACCACACTCCAGACAGCTATTGAAATCAAAAATGCCGCAGCTAATCCCTATTATAGCTAGGGTTTCGCCCCTGCGGGTTTAAAATATGCCCGAGGTAGGCATACCGGTCGTAAGAGGCGACTAATATGCACAAAGGTAATGTCATGCAACTCGATGGTTGATCTACGGATACTCATATTATCCCTTCTTACGGAAAGAGGGGTGACATGACCTAGAAGGTTTCACTGGTCATAAATCGCTACCACGACAGTCGGGAAGTACCGCCAAGGACTGTTAATTCGACAACACTCCCTAAAACCTTCGGGGAGTGTTTTTGTCGTAACCACAACAACAACAACATAGCTAGGGTTTTGGCAAAAGGGAGCGATGTTCACTTGAGCCCTTCCGACATAATTGGCGTAAAGGCTACCTGAAGTTTTGCACCGTCGGTTAAGCAAAATATCTTAATGCAATGCTAAAGGAAATCACCTCGTTTCCATCACTAGGTATAATAGTAGGAGCAGGAACAGAGGCAGAAGCGGTGGAAACAGGATTTGGTACTAATGTGACATTCGAAAACTTCCGCTTTTTTGAAAATCGATTGATCCGAGGCACCGGTGATTTGTCAAGCCTCTTTGTATTCTTGTATTCTTGCAATTTTACATTGGGAATCTTAAGTTAATTGTCGATTTCAACTAAGCCCTTTCTGGACCAACTAAACAGCTTCTAGAGCTCAGTATCATTAGCCAGACATGACCAGAAAAGTCCCTTCACATCATTAATAAGATCAGCCACTAGAGCGGTCTCTTCTTGCATAGACATGAAATGGCGATTTTTGCGAATGAATGTATAAAAAGTATAATTGTGGGTAAGAAACACAAAAACATAAAAGTGGCTTGCTCTAGAGCATTTGGACAGCACTGGATAAGCACTGCAAATATCGACAGTTTGAGAACAATTGTGAGGCCCCTGGATACTGATAAGTTAACAGTTTGGCAGCCAAGGTAACGAGTCACTTAAACAACAGGTTTTGAATAGCTTAAGAAAAATAATAAAGAAACAAGTAAACAATAAAAACGAGTTAGCAATGGAATTGGCAGAAGCAAAAATAATTAAATGATTGCTAACATCAACGCAATATAAGCGCTAAAATAATTGTATCCCAACATACACGAGTGAGACTACTTAAAATTTGTTTTTGTTGTCTGGCTGCAACCTTTGCAAAGTAATAGCAAACCTAGTAGATGCCTTGCCAGAAAATTGCACTAGTTCGGTCTGTCATCCCTCACCTCCTATCCATCTGCCTCTATATACTTATAATTTTTCTTTTTATTTCCATACTCATTCACATACTCCTTGATTTTAAGTTTTAACTTCCGCTTCCACTCCCGCTTTCCCTTATTCTTCATCATCATTTTATTCTTCTTTTTCTTTTTCCTATAACAATCGCTCTTCCGACTCTGCTACTCAGTTCACCTATCCCTTTTCTACTTGCATTTCCTATCCCTCTTCTTTACCATCCTCCTATTAATTTCATATGTCCCTTCGTACTCATATATCCAAGTAAGAGAAAAGTTAGAAGATATGAAATATTTGAAATTTTACTTTCATAAATAATTTTTCTTTTCTTCGTGCTACGTTAGCTTTGCATACAACGAGAAGATATTAGAGAGGAACGTGTGATTTGTTTTTGTCCAAGCACAAATGCTTGAATTTCAAACGGCATAGCGACGCGTTTACTAAACACATTTGAAATAAATATTCCACTTTAACCCTAGAAAGCTAACCTTCGCTCACTCCCTATAAAACGTAACCATTCACAAATATTATTTAAAATACTTTTTTCTAATACAGTTATTTAATTTTTGGTCTTTTAGAAAGGCAGTTTTAAAAAGAGACGGAAAATTTTGAATAGCGTATTCGTTGAATCGACGAACGTTACGTGTCTAGGGTTAAAAGTACATCCTCATCTTTGTATGCCATGCATCTGTTATACTAAAACTTTAACAAGAGAAATCGGCCCAGTTGGTAGGCTATTTTGCTATTAAGTATATCCGGGGTTTAATCTTAAATATGTGGTATACCTGAGATCGAACTAGTTGTCTTGTCAAATCATCTTCATAACATGATGCATTCTAAGTTTTCATTTAGCGGCTATAACTCTCACTTAAATCACAAGGCAAGCTATTTGCTCTGAACGTGCAAAAGATGTTTCATTATCTGTGCTAATTCAAACTAATTTCGCTCCTTAACACAAATGATTGCCTCTATCAATTGCATTAGGAAATAAAGAAAGACAAGTAAAGGAGTCTAAGTACATTTGTAACCGAAAACTATATACCCGGCTGTGCATGGGGCACAGAAAACACGCCAAGGTCTCAGCTAATGAGGTCACAGCACTCCTCAGGTTTTTGCCGGTTCTCCACTGTTCTAGACTTGGATAGTGTAAAATACTTAGGCGTCCTTTTGTAACCTTAATGATCATAGCCAACGGAGGCTCTGAACTTAATAAGCAACATGCCACCGCCCGATCTCTTTACCAAGGAACCAACATCGAAGAGAGTACTGTACTGTACTTAGTGAGTTGGGACTCTGGAAAGAGCGCACCTGGGGCTGCAGCCGTATTCTGCTGAATGTTAGCGACTCCTATATCAAAACTAAAACGGACTACTTATGTAATCATCCAGGACAGTTTTTGGTACAAATTTTCTCTAACATAGGTGCAGGGGCATCGTAATATACAGGCACGGCATTGGTCGGATGGAGATGTCGCAGAGGCGGAGGATGTCCTTGTACTCCTGGAACTTATCAAGGGTCGGATCTCTTTTAGAACTGCTTTAGCGAAGCTAAGAATAGGTGGAAGCGTTTGCAGTTATGCAGAGTGTCAAGAAAACGCGATCTTCGAGCCTCCTGCGGGTGGGTAGAAGATACCTTTTAAGATTAGTTTCGGTATTCACTGTGCATTCCAGTCCATACGGCACGGTGAGACGTTGGAGTTTAGTGCCGTTGAGCCCGGATAGCAACTAAAATTTTTGAATCCCATATAAATCAGTATTGTCTTTAATAAAGACATAGGAAAGGCAAAGGAAAACGACTAATAAGCATTATATCATTTTGAAAGCCCTACAACACAGTTTTCTAAACTCATGAGGTGCTATTACAATGAAGAGGAACAAGATTAGTCAGGGTCGGTTTTTTAAGCTTTTCTAAATTTTTAAATTTGTTTGTAACGACAAGAAACACTGCTTGGCTAAATAGAGGAAACGAACAAGCAAATGTTTTTTTTTTTGTACAAATGACATAAAAACCGACCAAGAGTAGTAGTTTTCCAAAAGTACCAACGTTTTAGAAATCTCGAAACCCGCGGGTATTTGACCTACCTTTCCTTCCTTTGTTTGATGGACCATCGCGTAGACCATCACCAGGTGAAAATAAGTCATGAATCTTCGGACGTCCTACCTCTGTCTATATCCAAGCAAATGAAATTAATCTATTACGTGAACCATGGACAGCTGAGTATAGCAAAAAAAAAACCAAAGTTAGCGCAGAATGCTTGAATGCCTCACTTCTACTCGCCCTCTTTCTGTGCATCCACCTACTAGATACCTCTTGTGATTTACACAATTTAATACTCATTTGCAATTTCACTTCAATCGAATTCCCTTAATTCGCTTTACAATGCGCTAGTTTTCGCGCGTTTTCCCTTTTTTGTAATTAATAAATCGAATTTTTATTCTTTTCGACGCGGCACAACGCAGCTTGCCTATTGTTTGCCAACTTGCTTTATTGCCAGAGGGAGGGTAAATGATTTGAAGAAGGCTTTTAAGTGTCGAAAGGCATAAGCGCTTGATGAGGGATGCTTAACAAGTCTGCAATTTTTTTTTTTTGTCATAAACTTTCAAACGTTTATAATTAGATCTCAATTAGTTGGTGAGTGCGCAAGCAAACGTTGTTAGGTGCAATTCGATTTCTTGCTTGAATAGTTGAAGCTGCCTTTACTGCTGCCGTTCAATTGCTGTCGCAACGTCAGCCGCATCCGCATTACTACCTGCGCTACAGGAATTCACTTGTTCTCTTGCACGTTCTTTGATTACCGTTTCTAGTTGCTCTATCTAATGACAATTTTAATGATGTAAGGCAGCTTTATCTATATTAAGCGCTATGGTTGTTGGATGTCTGTTGTTGCTTTTGCTGCTGTTTTGCGGTTTAACCACTTATACTTATTAACAATAATAGAAGGAAAATTACATCGAAATTCATTGTTGTGGAAAAACTAAATACAATTAGTGCCGAACTACAAGGGAGTAGATTTACATTGTTGACAAGCAGAGCAACAATAACAGCAATATATACTTCTGAACAATTGCTTATGTACCTAGAAATGAGAATTTTTTAGATTTTAGCAATAACGGGAGTTTTGAGATAGGATTTTGCGATTCCGGTATTTTAGTTGAGGCTCGGAAAATTTATCAAATTTTTTTAGAAACTAAACTTCAAAAAACGGAAATACTCCGTTCCATTATCCAAAGAATACTCCTTACGAAGTATCAGAGCACTCCTGCACTTAGGTGATCCAATCTGCGGACATCGCCATGTAAATTGGACCACCTTTTTATTATGAATGGGGATAAGTGTTGGAGTACTCTGATACTCCATCGTTTTTTACGCGCTATCTGAGCTTAGAGTATATAACAAGTAATAAGACTTTTATACTCAGCTGCACTAGTACACAGGTTTTGTCCATATAAAGCTGCTTTGTAACGGTATAAAATAAACGAGATGGATAAAGATCCCAATATGTCAAAATTCTTGAAATGTATAGAAAAATCGATCCTAAACACAATGAAGATTAAGATATTCAAATGAAATTTGGCACGCAGCTTTGTTAATGGCAGAGGTAGGTTGTTATTTCAGAACGGTGAAATGGACGAAAGGGGCAATTGTTCTTTTTGCAATATCAAATAGTTAGTAAAATGTATAAAATGAGTTAATTCATTAATAAAAACAGCTAAATGTATCGGTATTCACTTCATCATACTATTAGCAATTTTGGGAAAATTTCGGAAATTAGATGTGGCAAAGTTTTTAGAAAAGTCTATTTTATATTTTTAATATATCTATAAACTAAAATGGCGTTTTTCTTTTCCTTTTTTTTTTTTAAACACTTGGCCTTTGAAAAGTTTTCCCAGTATAAAATTTAATTTTCAACAAAAAAATTTTTCAGTATGATATAAAATTTTTAATGTGTATATTTTCGAAAGCTGATTTAAATACCATTCAAATTGTACAAAAATTGAAATTGGTTGAGCTATTAAAAATTAGGTGGTGTTTCTGTAGGTGAAACGTGGTTGTATGCAAAATTTCATCGAATTAGAGAGGGTAGGGTTCAAAATGTGTATTTTTTATAGGTTTTAATATGAAACCCATCATGTCATACGTTTGGAATCCTCGGTATCAGATTTATACTGATAAACTTGAGTCGGTTCAAAAAAAAATTTTAGATTTTTGCATTGAGGCACTAACCGTGAAATCCAACAGAGAATCCAACAAAAGTCGATTGAAACTTATAAATTCATTCTCTTGAGAGTTTTACTGGGGAGATGAGCACATCCAGCTCGAGTTTTGAAATGCGCGAAGCTTTTGCGCTGCTTGTGTCTGGACTTTATTTAATAAACATTAAAGTAACTTTGATGCCTCAGACTCGCTATTCTTAGTAAAAAAACATAGATATGCTATTAACTTAAATTGAAACTAGAGAAATTTTATCGAGTAATGAAGGATTGAAAATAAATACTTCCCAACTTGTGGAGTGCTAGTTTCAGAATTGATTGGACTCGAGTACATTCCAACAACGTAAGTATTTTGATTGGAAGCGCGTTCTGCCATTTCATTGGTGAATTATAATCTAATGCACTCCGACGGCGTGTCTCCGAAATGCAACTTACTGAGTTGATTGGGATCAAATGCATTCCAATCCCGTTAATGCTATGCATTCCGACGGCTTACTGACCAGAATCTCTGTAACAAACTCTATGACTAGAAAAGTCGTAAATATATGAGAGCAAAATCATTAGTATTTTTTTTGTATTCTAAAATAAAAAAAATTCATAAAATATCAGTTACATTAACCGCACATTTTTCTGGGAAAACGATTTTCTTAATAAAATGCGTAAAATTTTACCCGAAGACCTTTAAAAATATTGCATATCAACCAAAAGTTGTAGGCACCAAGAAAAAGCACTGTCCCTGAGGTAACTGACCTGAGGAAGGCTTTTGACACAGTCAGGCAGGCGTATATAGCATGCTTTCCTATGCAAACGATTGTAAAATAAAGACAACCTGTTAATCCATTGAGCCTTTTTTGCTCCAGAAAAATTTAACATCCAAACGGAATTGATTCTCGGCTACCTCATTGACGGCGATACCGACTGTCACCTGCTCAAATATAGTACTTGCGACGTTTAAAAACCTATTGACTTCCGGCGTTCAACTGAATGAAATTGCCACCAAAGTACAAGGTAGCAACTAAATTTTCACGTCGAAGGCTGGTAGTACTGAGGCTTCAGACTAGAAAAGTAGAATCATATGCAAAGGACCAGTTTCGAAAGGGATACTGTCAAGCTCTAAATCGAGCCCTATGCTCAAAAAAGACGGAAGCACCATGATTTTGGATTTTGTCTTTGTGATGAAAATCGATCACTTATTAACACACATACTCGTATAACCTCGCAAAGTTTCGTAGCTGTGAAACCTATCGTTATGAACTTAGAGCAAAAGCAATTTAGACGTAAGTACATGTATTTTTTTATTCATATTTTTAGTGAGCGAAAAGTGGCTGTTACGCCTTTTTATCTTTTCAAAATATTGATAAAATATGATATTTCATTGTCAAAATCAGGTAAAATGGTTAAAATAGTAAGATTCGGTATATATACTAACTTTATCATTCTATTAAGGATTTTTTTTTTTTAAATTTGGAATGTGAGCGGTGCCACGCAAAATGAATGAGCAAATTTCGAGTGTTAATAAATTGAAAACCATTTACGCTAGAATAATGATTGTAGGAAAAAGTACACCCACTGAATATAATCGTTTTTCGATCATGGTCACATTAAAGTTCATAAAAGTTTACTGGAAATTAGGAAGCAATACAGAGCCATGCTATATCTCATTGACTTATGCAGATAGAATGCTAAAATTTGGGAAATACATTGGCCTTTTTGTCATATTATTGCTTTCTGCAAAATTTTTGAAAATGGGCGTGAGACCCATATATTAGAGAACAAATAATAACTTCACAATCAATTGAATAATGGAGCTTGATACTAAACATATCATTGTTACGGAGAGTAGTAATTCAAGGAAAGACGAATATTTTTATAGGTGTGTTCGTAGAACCGTTTAGATATTCACTGCTCCAACAAAAATTACCTCAATTATAATTGATGCAGAGTGTTAATATGCAATAAAAAAGTCATGCTGTCTCTAAAATGTTTTCTGAACACGTCTGAAAATATTCCACTGAGAAAACAAATGTACCAAAGAATGTAAAGGTGTAATGCAAAAATGGCAGTTTAGAGGAAAATTTCATCGTGACGCTACAGGGCATCATCGCTGAGTTGTTACATTATTAGGTCCTTGGGTATGCACCCCAGTGTCAGAAAACGGGTATCATGAGAATTTGGGGACTTCGAAATACATCATCCCATACCATCGCTGAGCATATCGTTTTAATTTTTCTCTATTGATATATTATTTCCAAATTGATATTGTTAAAATAAGCAAGAAACTATATTGATTTGTTAAATTCGTGTACCAATATTATACCAAGTAGAGCTGTTAGTGAGTTCATCTCAGAGCGATCAATTCTTTTTTAGCAATTTGAAATTCGCGGCGTTGTGTAAATATGTGTCCTGAAATGGTTTTGAAAATATACTGTGATACCGGGATTAGCATCTTCTACATATTCCTATCTACACAGACATACACGTACATATGTATATGTGTAAGCAAAGTGCAATATCACATTACAACTACCCTACCAACCATGGCTAACCGCGGTGAAACTCTGATTCCACAAATTTAAAAACTTTTACTAACAAGAACGCATTTTTTTGGAATTTGTATGGACAAGTGCCTAAAAGTATGCATCCACACATATACGGAAAAACATTTTCAACATAGTGAAAAAGTGAACCTCGCCGAACAAAATTGCCCACTTTTTTAACCAGTTTTTTGGTAAGCGCGCCTCGCTGTTAATCCAGATTTTTATCCACTACTGATTGGCAGGGTACAAGCCACTACACGCTTTCACGCAAAATAGTGTTAGCGCAAGTGCCCTTGAATTATGATTATTATCATCTAACAGTTTTAGTGAACGTGTGCTTATTTGTTAAGTTGTGCCCATCAAAAAATTATGTGCGCTATTTTAAGAAGGCGGCTATATATATTTTATTTCTTATGTCTCTCTTTTTTCTGCATTTCTACATCCATTTCCGCAAACTTTTATGAAAAAGAGGGCGTGGGCTATTGGCGATGTTGTTTGTTTTCACTGGGCATATTTTCCTTAACCCTAGACGATCATCCTTCGTCAAAATGACTACGAACTATTTTATTTTCACTGTAAATAAGTTTTTTATTGTTCGTGTTGATCTCCGCTTTCGTACACCGATAATCGGTTGTTTACTCTCTTTGAATTTGTATTTATTAATAATGAAATAAATAATTAAAAAAAAATAAAACGCGTTCATTATTTCGACTCACACTCTACTGAAAATGGATTTGAAATAAGTCGCCGTCATATTGACGAAGGGTGCTGTTAATGTACAAAAAAAAAGGATGACCGTCCAGGGTTAACATAATATGCCTAATGGAAGCCGTGTAGAAAATGTGATAAATTTTGCGTAGAGCCTGGCTACATATTCCCTTTTAGAAGCCAGTTTGTTTATCCTTTCAAAGACAGGTCCTGTGTAGTAATGTCGATATTGGTCCAGCTTAATTTTTCTAAGGCAATGCCAATTTAAAACAAGTAAGGACTTTGACTGTGCCGAAGACTTTATACCTTTCATGAATACGAATACGTTTTAAGTGTGCGATCCTTACTCACAATTAGTACTGTTAATTTAAAGATACATAGCCCAAACTCCATCCAAACACTCCAATTGAAAGATACATAGCCCAAACTTCCATCGGAACAATCGATTGTATGGGAGCTGATTTTCACCACACACATTACATATATATTATGTACCAAACCTGCAAAATTTTACGTTGTTAGCTATTTAATTGCAACAGTTACAGGCCAAACCCCGTTTATCGGAACAAGGTTGCGTTCAAACAGAAAGACGGACGGACATGGCTAAATCGACACATCAATCGCCCTGATCATTGCGGTATACTTATTGGTAGGCCTATCTCTTCTTCTTCTCATACTTACAAACATCGGACCAAAGTTATAAAACCATTTCATGTTCATGAAAGGTATAATAAGGGGCGTGGTCATTACCATATTTCGCCATTTCAAATAGCAACCTACTTGGGCCATATACAAAAATTGGTGTCAAAGTGTAGGACGGACTCAATCGATTTCTATATTAATTTTAAGAACTTTAGTATAAAGAACTCTGTATCTATCTCTATTAATGTAACCCTATTATACGAAAAAAACTATAATACTATATGTACTAGCACAGCTGGGTAGAAACCGCTAAAATTTAAAAGGGCGCAAATGGTACAAGAAGATTTTATTCAAATTTCTGTAAGTTATATCCCCATAGACAGCTAGGCTCATAGATATATCTAAATCTTTTCTGAATTTTTCGCCTGAAACTGGTGCTTTTCGCAGACGTGAACTTGAATAGGAAAAACTAAGCCAACCATCAGATTTTGCCGATTTTCTGTTTTCGTGCATGAGGTATAAATTCTTCTGTGCGCTTGGCTTCGGTTGAAGTGTAAGCACTACTTGCTTGTTCACACTAAGCGCTACTACATTAACGCTAAGTGCTGCACATTATTAGCTTACATTGGTGCTTACCTACTAAGTAATGCCAAATTAATTGAGTAGCTCGTTTGGTTCTTGGTGCCTGTTTTAATTCGTTGTTTTTTTTTTGAAGATATTTATTTAGGTTGAATTTAGATTTCGTTTTAGAAGTAATATATATATTTAAATGGCTTTGTTTTTTTACTTCCAGCAAAATTAACAGACGCAATAATCGAAATTATGAAGGCGCCCCGTCGGAGTGTTTAAAATCGGTGTAGAGGTATATTATAAATTTTAGCATATAAAAGTAAATAGATCTTACTTTTACTACTGAAAACTGAAAATATGTGACTAACATTACAATCACTCAACTCGTGAAGTAAAGTGGACGTGGGGGCGCTCGCTTTGATTTAAATTCATATATTAACTATTTTATTTTCCAAAATGAATTGCCAAATATGCAAAGTGAGAATTGAACGCTTAAGCAGAAATAATATTGAGTGTTCTGATTGTAAAAACTATTATCATTACAATTGTGTGAATTTAAAGTCGGCTGACATAGAATTTTTTAAAGCAAGCAACAAAAAATATCGGTGTGACAAATGCAGCGTCGAACGCAGAAAAACTTTGCTTCCAATATCAACGCCCACTCAGTTAGTGGTCAACCAACTGCAACACCCCAGTACATCGGGAGAAACAAACTCTTCATACAAACAAAACTTCTCTCTTGTCTGCGCGCTACCTACCGCAAAAGAGGATGAGCGCACAAAACAACGAGCAGGTGAGCAACGCAAAGCAGCGAACGCAGCTGAACAGACTGGAACTGTTCATTTGCTTGAGCCGACCAACGAAAATGATAAAGAAATAACTCTACAACAATTGTATAAAGAGATTATCAGCCTCAAACAAATAAACATTGACTGTTTAAGTGCAATGCAGCAATTAAAAGATGAAAATGAAATGTTGAAAAATAGGGTGGATGATCTGGAGAGTAGGCTAAACTGGTTGGAGCAGAAGCATATGGAAAACTGCATTGAAATTGTTGGAGTGCCAAATGTCAACAACGAAAATGCAAAAGAATGCATAGGCAAAATATTCAGGGATGCATTGAATGTAGAGGTATTAGACAACGAGATTGGAGCAATAAAAAAAGTATAGTTTGCATCAAGCTGAAATCGTCTGATATGAAGAAAAAACTTATGCTAGCGAAGCGACCTGCAAACAAAAGATTTAATACGTCGCTATTTTCTGATGACAGCAAGAAAAGCATATACATTAATAATAGTTTTACTTACTATTGTAGAGGTTTGTTTTCAGCTGCTAGTAAGGTGAAAAAAGAAAAGGGTTATAAATATTTATGGTTGTCTAATTCCAGAATTTTTATGAAAAAGTCTGAAAATGATAGGCCTGTTATTATAAAAACGTTTGATGGCCTTAATGTTATCTCTTAAATTAATTTTTATTTTAGTCTCTGTGTACTTCAAAAAATGAATTCAAGATCCGTTTTTATAAATAACAGTCCTGCCATAAATGTCATCAGAGATTCTTCTTTACTGGCATCAGAAGACAGTACTTTTACTATTTTGCATCAAAATATAAGAAGTGTAAGCCGTAATTTCGATATTTTAGTTTGCAACCTTGGAGCCTTTAATAAGTTTCCGGATATTATATTCCTTTCAGAGATTTGGATTTTTTCATATGAAATTAATGACTACAGTATTCCCAATTACAATTTTTTTGCAAATGCAAATGATAATTACTCTGCAGAAGGTGTTGGAATGTTTATACGAGACTGTTACGAATGCGAAGTTTCGAGCTTAAGTCTAACAAGTGCTGATGTCTTAAAAATGTCGTTGAAGCTAAACAATATATCCTTCTCTTTTCTATGCGTATATAGATTTCACACATATGACTTTAAACTTTTTCATGAAGAGTTTTCTACTTTTCTAAGTACAGAAAAATCAAATAATTTTTTTATTTTAGGAGATTTCAACTTTGACTTACTGTCTACTAACCCAATGTTGGACAACTATCTCGCGCTTCTGGCAGACAATGGCTTAACATCCGTTATCCAAGAGACCACCCGCCCAGATTCAGGGACCTGTACTGATCATGTATACGTTAGGTTAAATAATATGATAGATCATATGCTTGCCGGTATAAATCTTAACTTTGGCATCGCTGACCATTGCCTGACTGGCCTTTAACTCGTAAACTTGAATAAAAGTAGGGCAATTAAAGATTATAGTACGCAAGTAACTTCTAAAAGCTTGGATTATAATTTGCTCCAAGAATCACTTCTCTGTGAAAACTGGGAAACTGTTTTCGATGAAACGGATGTAACAAAAGCTTATAACCTGTTTATAAATACGCTTTCAGTTCACATAAACAATTCTTGCCTCACTGTTCATCGGAAAAAGTCGCTTTTAGCTCTGAAGCCTTGGATAACTCACCAATTACTTCGAAAAATTAAGGTAAACAACAATTTACGTCTGAAATCCAGCAAACATAAAACAGATTCCAAGCTTAACGTGTTCGTGGCCTCACTTATGCGCTAAATAAAGAAATCCAATCTAATCGCGAAAAATATTTCCAAGATTTATTATTTTCAGCGCATGGTGACCTAAGGAGAGAATGGGATGCTGTAAACCAAATTACTAACTGTAAATCAAAAAGCAAATCGGATTCGCTTGTGTTAAGTTTGGACGGCACTGATGTCTCGGATCCTCTGATAGTTGCAAATGCGCTGAATGATTTCTTTGTAAACGTGGGTACTGGTCCCGCTATATTTAACAACTATAATTTTTGTATGTGTCAAACAGACCCATTGCATCCTGAACTGGCCCCGACCAGTAACAGTTTTTTCTTTGATCCCATATCCGGCTCAGAAATTCTGATCATAATCAAAAACCTAAAAAATTCTGGTTCTAGGGGAAGTGATAACATTTCAAATCGAATATTAAAGAGCATAGGATTGTATATTGTTGACGTTCTGAAGCATTTATTTAATTTAAGTATACTCTCTGGAGTTTTTCCAGAAGACCTAAAGTGTGCTACTGTTATACCTCTTTTTAAAAAAGGAAATACAAAAGATAAAAACAACTACAGACCTATATCCTTATTATCTTCAATAACCAAAATTTTCGAGAAAGCTGTGAAGGTTAGACTTTTAGCATATCTGGATAAAATAAATTTCTTCAGTCCAATGCAGTTTGGTTTTAGGTCCGGTCTCTCAACTGAAGATGCTCTTTTATATATAAGGCCATTGATGAAAGAAAGAGTTGTGCTAGTCTATTCGTCGATATTACGAAGGCGTTTGACATGGTTGACCATACTATTCTTTTAAGCAAATTGAATTCCGCTGGTTTTCGTGGTAACCTCCTAAGATGGTTTGAATCTTACCTAACGAATAGAGTTCAAAAAGTTAAAATTGAAAATTATTTGAGTGAGCCAAGATTTATAACCCTAGGTGTACCCCAGGGATCGGTACTTGGACCAATCTTGTTTTTGATTTATATCAATTCAGTATTTTCGTTGCCTTTTATTGGGAAGGTTACTGCTTTTGCTGACGACCTTGCCATTGCATACGGATCAGACAACTCATTTAATCTTTTTGTAGATATCTTTGTATCATAGTATTAACTGCAACAATAATTGCTTTAACATCGAAGTTGTTCCTGACTTTAAGTATTTAGGAGTTATAATAGACCAAAGCCTAAGTTGGTCTTTGCATATTTCGGCTATGAAGCTTTACCTTCTATCAGCCGTACGTTCCTTCTATAGTTTGAAAAAAATGTGTTCCAACAAATTATTGATAATGGCATACCATGGGTTAATCCACTCTAAATTACAATACGGAATCAGTTGCTGGGGTGGTGCATACGCTAATAAGGTTCGTCTGCTTTTAGTCATGCAGAAGTTTCTTATTCGAAGAATATGTAGCGTTGGGCGCATGACACATTCGATGGATCTCTTCAAAAAGTTAAATATTCTTCCTTTGCGTCATTTGTACTACTTTAAAGTTTTGAAATTTTTTTTCATAAGGAGCGGATATACTCAAAGTCCTATATACAATCCATACAATCTGAGAAGTAGATCGTTATTTCACATAGCAATTCCGAGCTTTCGCACCACACTCTTTCGTAACTTCTACGCCACAGTGTCTTGTAAATTATTCCTCAAATTACCCGACGATATACAGCTTATTAGATCGCTTTCAGTGTTCCTCAAACAGGTGAAAATATGGCTTTTTGGTTTCAATCATGAAGGTATCGAAGTTTTGCTGCGACCTATTATTTAGTGTATAATGCATTACTTCTGAAGGTTTAACATAATACATATTGATGTAGGTTCTGAAATTGATCGAATGCTTTGCCTAAATTTTTATGTATAAATTTGTATACATACGTACATTTAATTTAATAACTTTTAGCTTTTACTAATTATATTTGCAACTACATTTTGTTTTGTACTTATGCCCCCCACATTAATGTTCCAATTATAAAATGACATTTCCACTGCTCTTTATTGTAGCTACTATGTCATTTACTATTTTCTTACTGAATTTGTTATTTTAAGATTATGTATTTGTTTTATTGTGCATTTTTATGAATTAAGAAAATAATGAATAAACATACATACATACATACAATTAAAAATTAGTTTTGCTTAAAAAGACCAGTCCTTTACCTGAAATTTAGCATATAAAGAAATACTAAATAACTGCGAAACTATCAGACAGTACAGTAAAAATAGTTGTGTTTAAAATTTTGAAGAAATTAGCTTTGATAAAGTGCTATGAACGAAAACAGAAGGTTCCATTGCACCGAAATGACTCAGGTTTTAGCAGCCCAAAGGCTGTTATTTCGATGTAAACCTTTCTAACTCTTCACATTTCCACTTAGATGAGACCACAAATATCTCTCAATTGACTATCTTCATACATAAGTCCATGTGTAGATATCTATGTTTCTATTTAAAATTGAAACTATGCTAACAATTTAGCAAGCATAAAAAAAACTCAAAGTTGATTTGAAAAAATAGTAGGCATATCCATGAACATTTTCACAAAGGATATTCAAAGATAAACAGCCACGATATATGAATGTATAGATTAGTGAAAATCCCAATGTTTTCATTTTCAACTGAAGAATGTTAGCTCATAGGAATTAATAGCAAATCAATATAATTATACCGCGAAAATAAGAACAAGGCAGGAAACAGTTTGGATGACAACTAGAATTTTCTGGCTGAGTTTAAACTAGCCCGAAAAAAGCAATTGTTTGATTGATTAGAGTTGCAACAAATCTGGTTATTATTTAAATTTTAATTTTACTGACTTCTTCAATTTTATTCATTTAACATTATTTTGTTTTATTTTACGTTATTTTCTTTTATTTATTTTACTTAATGCTGATTGTTGTTGGATCAAGGCCCAAATTTTTATGTTTGTTTGTTAATTGATATTAGAGGAAAAATTACAACGATATGCACAGCGATGGTATGGGATGACATGTTTCGAAGTGCTTCTCATCAGACCCCTTCTGGGGCACTTACTTAATTTTATATTTTATTTTATCTTATTTTATTTTTTTTTATTTTATTTTATTTTATTTTATTATGTTTTATTTTATTTTATTTTATTTGATTTAATTTAATTTAATTTAATTTAATTTTTTTTATGTTGTTTTATTTTGTTTTATTGTACTTTTTACTTTATTTTACTGTCTCTCTTACAACTCAGATATGCATAGAACCAAAATCAACAACAAGATGTTGCCACATCAAAAAAAGACATTTGGCTAACTAGTTGTTCTAGTAATTCATAGTAGTTGCAAAACAGTTTACGCCTAGTTATTTTGATAGCATGTTATGTATATAGGTATGGGTAACAAATATATAAGTGTTGAAGTGCTATCTGCCACTCACCACCATACGAAGGTCTTTCAAGAGGCTTTTGTTATACTAAACACACACTTATCAAAGACTTGCCTCGGACGACCATATTAAATGGTTGCAAGTAACAACGACAATTTGATTTCGATTTGCAACCTTTCAGACGAAATGCAACAAGGAAGTCGAAATGGTTTTTGCAAATACGCCTTGTATCGATACAGATACCTATTATGTACATGGTAATATTTTATATCCTGCAGGAATTGAATGAATTTGAGATAAACTAGATAGTGAATTTAACTTACGTACAGGGTTTTGTTTTCGCTGTTTATATGTGTGTATATACATTAGTGCAGTTCTTGTTTTATATAGTGCCCCTAAATATATATCAGTTTTGTTTGTCTATTTAACCCTTTACCCAAAACCATTTCCAGTGGATAATAGTTGGCGCAGATGTGCGAAGATTTTATTGTCGAAATATTGATGTGCAAGTTCGTAAGAAGAGGCATACAAAAACAAAATTGGCAATACTTGTTGGTAATGAGCTCAATGAGAATTGGAGTCTACCAGCAATTTGATTTGCTCGGAATACTACTAAGTGCAAAACATTAGGCAAACCTTACCTACCAATTGGATGTGGTTTCTCTCTTACTTTAAGGATACGACTATAGCGATACGCCAACGGCACCAATGTTTTAAGCTTCAATGGTGCATTTTTCAGAAGCTGGAATGCATACTGAAAATGACTGCATTGTTGTTGGGACAGCGTTGGTTGGTTAAGTCGACAATTTCAGAAGATCGTTAAACGCTTTTCTAGTAAAAAAACAAAATAAGCCGCTTTATTATTTTCTTATCACGCTTATAAGGAACAAATATAGTGCGTACATTAAAATTAAGGTATCCAAGTATTATTAAAGACAATAAAAAAACCGTCAAAGCCATCATAAAAAATGCGGTTCTCTTTTTACAGGAAATGTTGTGAAGAAAATGCACGAAATCTACTGAGGACCACGCCTACTTTTATGTTAAAGATTTTTAAAAGGATCATAGATGAATATAACAGGCAATATCTCCGCTAAAAATAGCTTTATGTCAATTCTGTTTTACTTCCACAGTGTCTGTGTACAAAGTATGTATGTAAACAATGGTCATCAGCCTACAACAGTTGTCAACAACAACCGTTCAATGACTCTCTATTCGATGTTTTCCAGCCGCTGTTTTACCCTCTCAGTTGATCCCGGTGTACAAGTGCAGTTGATCCAGTTGTTCCTTTTGTCTTCACGTATCAGTTGATTCAGTAGTCAATCATAAGAAGCAGTTAAACGCCATCGGGTACCATAAGCGGGGAATAATATCGTTGATCGTTCAAACCGCACGAATGTATTTGTCAACTTTATTCAAAACATGCTAAAATCTATCATTAAATCAGCTAAGTGGCTTATTCCTAGAAAGAGTCATCTGTTATTGAGTCCTATTCGTCATCGTTTCTAAAGTTTTTGCAAATGTTATTTGTATTATAATTGTTTAAAGCGCTTTAATGAACTACCAAATTATATGTTAAATCCAGTAATGTGAAAGAATTTAAAAGAAAATTGTATAATTATTGTAAAACACTTCCACTGTGGTGAAGTATGTGCAGGCTTCCACAACACCAGCAGCAGCACATGCGTGTCGCCTACTCTGTAGTCCAGCGTCAAAGCGGAAGCCCTCCCACGTATAATATAAGTCGCTGAAGCTTGTACTGAAACGTAAAATACGTTAACGCACGCAATATCAGATACAGCTATACCCCCTGCTTTGGTATAAGTCGGAGGCCTGCCTAACACTATCACTACGTTTTGGCAGTGCTTTGATATAACTAAAGTTATAGTCTAGGTTAGACTATAAATTAATATCTGTAAATAGGTATAATCAAGGCATAATAAGCTGCAAAAAAACATAAATAAATAAATAAATTCCTGCCAGGTGGGTAGATAGACCATACGGTATACTGATAGCAAGAAATCTTGATGTTTCGAGAGCTAATCCGGTCATACTCCATTAATGCATGCTTAGATTTCCGATAATCTGGTTATAGGCATAAACAAGTCCTTAGAATAGCAGTTTCTATTACAAGAAAAGTTTTGGTCATTTCTAGCCTTACATATTTATGACGTTTCCTTTTCCATTAAATTCATTCATCTTCGACGTCAGCACATTTGAAACAATCGCAATATTAAGGACCACACTAATGTGGATACATACATACTAAATATTTACGGTTGTTGCTATTGCTTGCTTCTCCTTACTTATAGGCATGACGACAAGTAGTCAAGTTGCACCCACTCTTGTTGAGCCACAATTCAAAGTCGTCTAGTAGAGTTCGGTCTTTGGGTGATTGTTGTTGCTACAAATTGTTAATGTTTCGATTTTTGCTTCACATTTATCTAAGGTTGAAGTGCAATCATTAGTGTGGATGTAGAATACATTTACCATGTGAGATATGTTGGTATGTTTTCGTTGGTATGGCTTTATAGGTGACGAGTATTTATGGGGATTTGGTCTGCTATTTCCCGGCGGCGTATGCTTCACAAGGAAGTGTGTACACAAACACTCGCATATGCACTACACAATAGATACACCAGACAATTTTCGAAGCAAAACCTAATAATAGAAGTACTCGTAAAACTTGTACTCTGCGTTAGGTAATAGATTTACTGAAAATTTTTGATATGGTTGTATGTAGTTCTGGTCTAAAGTATTTCACTATGCAAAGCAACGTTGAGCCAATGTGTGTCTTCCTTATTTATATATAATGGTGCCTAGGTTTGGATTACTGTTCTAACGGGGAGTTGACAAGAGTTGAAAAACTTGTTTTTGTTGTCATAAAGAAATATCCTGCAGAGGTTCTTAGTACAGTACTTTTATAGACTTGTAATCCTGAGGTCTTAATTTGTATTACTTAAGTTCGTTTTTATCCATACTAGATGCAATTTTCGTTGCTTCTTTCTGCCAACTTGCGAAAATTGAGATCCATGGGAGTTTTTGTCTGCCACTTCTTCTGCTTCTACCGGCGGATGCCGATAAGACTACTTCCTGGGCACAACATTGCCTAGCCAACGAAGCCGCTGAACGTGAAATGGTATTATAAGTTTGTTCCAATATTTGTAAGTATGAGAAGAAGAAGAGATAGACCCACCAATGAGCATACCGAAATGATCACGGCGATGAGCAGAGTCGATATAGCCATATTCGTCCCGCTGTATGTTTGAACACCCACTAGTCCGTAAGTGTTACAGTTATTTGGCTGAAATATTATTCATTTGTCGGAACCAACACATACATACATACATATATATAAGCCAACAGCCCTTAATAGCTGTTTGTCTAAACGATTTAGACCTTTCAACAAAGCGCGCCACCTGAATATATCCTTTGCCAGTTGACGCCACTTAGAAACGCCAAGGGTTCGCAGATCGTTCTCCACTTGGTCTTTCCAACGGAGTGGGTCCTTCCTCTTCCTCTGCTTCCAAGAATACCTTCCAGGCCGCGACATCTTCCATTCGCATTATGTGGCCAAGCGAACGTAGCCGCTGGGTTTTAGTTCGTTGGATAATGTCGATGTCTGCGTAGAGGTCATACAACTTATCATTAAATCTTCTTCGGCAAACACCGCCGGCATCTCGTAGGGGCCCATAATTCGTCCATGTTTCTACTCCATATTGCGGGATGGGTATTGTAAGCGACTTGTAGAGCGTGGTTTTTGTTCGTCGAGAGAGTACTTAGCTTCTCAGTTGCCTACTCAGTCCAAAGTAGCATATATTAGCTAGGGTAGTTTATCGCTGGATTTCTAAGCTGACATTATTGTTGGTGTTAATGTTGGTTTCCAGGTAAACGAAGTCCTTTACTATTTCAAACTTATGGCTGCCAAAAGTGGAGTGGGTGCAGAGGAGCGAATGGGCTAACTTTTTGCATGATGACAGAAGGTACATCGTTTTGCCCTCGTTGGACCCACAAACCTTTTTCGCTTCTTTCTCCAATTTAGAGTACGCAGAACTTACGGGGCTGTTATTTGAGCCAGTCCTGTCAATGTCATCGGTAAACGCCAGCAATTGCACACTTTTTTCATAGAGTAGTTTTGCGGCTGTATTATTTTCTCCAGCATCAAATTAATTATAGAAAACGCACGATAGGGGTCACCCTGTATAAAACCTCGTTTAGTTTCGAACGACTCGGAAAGGTCCTTTCCGATTCTGAGTGAGCTGTTGGTGTTGCTCAACGTCATTTTGCACAGCGATATAATTTTGCTGGGAAACCAAAATCCAGGCAGCGGTATATAGAGGACATTTATATTCTAATCGCTGCATAGCAGCTGGTGCATGTACTTTACCAGCTCCTCGTCGCCGTACTTGAATAGCTCAGCCGGAAATCGGTCAGCGCCCCGCACATTTTCTGTTTTTTAATCGCGATATTGCTTCTTATCTTTTCTTTTCTTTTCTTTTCTTTTCTTTTCTTTTCTTTTCTTTTCTTTTCTTTTCTTTTATTTTCTTTTCTTTTCTTTTCTTTTCTTTTCTTTTCTTTTCTTTTCTTTTCTTTTCTTTTCTTTTCTTTTCTTTTCTTTTCTTTTCTTTTCTTTTCTTTTCTTTTCTTTTCTTTTCTTTTCTTTTCTTTTCTTTTCTTTTCTTTTCTTTTCTTTTCTTTTCTTTTCTTTTCTTTTCTTTTCTTTTCTTTTCTTTTCTTTTCTTTTCTTTTCTTTTCTTTTCTTTTCTTTTCTTTTCTTTTCTTTTCTTTTCTTTTCTTTTATTTTCTTCTCTTGTCTTTTCTTTTCTTTTCTTTTCTCTTCTTCTCTTTTCTTTCCTTTACTTTTATTTCCTTTTCTTCCCGTTATCACAGTTCCTTCTGATTAATTTTATTTTATTTAATTTATTTTGTTTTATTTTATTTTATTTTATTTTTATTTATATGTTTTATTTCATGTTATATTAGTTAGTTTTATTGCATTTCATTCCATAGGTATAACCAAAAAGATTAGACATACAAAACAAGTTAACTACCGTCTTAAGTATTCTGAGATCAAATAAATTTAACATGAATAACCATTTATTTTGTTTTTGTAAACACTGTGTATATGTATTTATGATAAACTGAGTTGCCTTCATTTGTCGCCTACACATATAAACATGAGAAAAGCGTCACATACATATCAGCAAAGCAGTCAAACTAGATTTCAATACATAAAGCACAGACAGAAGCACGATTACAAGCAGCGGTAGAGTCACGTTTACAAGGAGGTACGTTTAACTTTTCTGGATAGCCCCTACCGAGCCCAAAGATGTTCACACATAAACAAAAAAATGTTGCCGACTCTAATAAAGGATGCGTAACCAAAATATGTATGCTCCAGCTGACTTTTGCGCACACGAACTTCAGCTGCGTCCTTACCGCATTCTGAAACCGCAAGTTCAGCACAGGTAGCAAGTAAAAAAAGCGTCCAACTTTCCAGCTTTAACAATAATTAAAGATTTATAGCGGGCAGAGTTGGGCCATCTATTTGTGAATTTGGAACAAACAAGCACGCTACAACTCCAAATATTGGGATATATTTCGCTGTTTATAGCAGATAATCTTTACCTATTGAAAAAGAATCCACACATTCGGTTCCATTCTTCTGCAAAATTCTGAAGAATTTGCCGCGCTAAGAATTTCATCAAATTAACGACAGAATTTACTACAGAACTAATGATTTCGTAAGCTTTGTAGCTTTTGTAAAACAACATTTTCTGTTAGCATAGATTTAAAAGCTTGTAAGTTTATTGCAGAGATTACAAAGAGCATAGGATTAAAAGAGGATTTCTTGTGTAATTGTTTTTGTTTTGTAATTTTGTATATATTTTTGTTTAATATATGCAATTTAAAAAACTAATTTGACAAAAAAAATTTTTTTTCGGCATATGAATATTCCCCTTAGTTTTACCCGCATTAGTCGGACCAACAGACATAACAAGAAGAAAACGACACAAAGAGACAAACACAAATTTGTGTACAGTGAGAGGAAAGTGAGAGGACTGGTGCCTCTTATTAATATATTCTCTGCGGTAATACGTTTGGACTTGAAAAATTCAATGTTACATTAATTCACGTAAAAGCTCTCTTGGTTACTTCAATCATAAAGTAAAAAAGTTTGACTATAACTGTTTTTTAAGAACTTTTTAATATAATTAACAGTTAAAGCTTAACTCTTTTACTCTTTTACAGTTATTGTAACAGCCATAGGAAAGCTTTCAAGCTTGTGAAGTAAAATATATCAAAAAGAACTAGGCTCTAAATTTGCCTTGCATAGGCTTTTAACGTTGATTAGTCTAGTCACAGCTAGAGCCCGCTGCTTAAATTGGAGGCCTGAGAAAAAAATGCATACATTATTATTATTATTATTATTATTATTATCCGGTAACTAAATTATTTCCACTCATAACTAGGTATGTAAAAAATTTAAAGCAACCAAAACTAATATCACATTCTCACAAACAGCACTTTGAACTGTAATTGCATATAGAAAGTTACTTCTCTTTAGTTTGTAATGGCTCAAAAATGAGCTACACAATAATTAATATTTGGTCGTTGGCCAAATTAAGTCAGGCCAAGTATAAAATTTTAGATTCAAAACAAATAGTGTCAGTTATTTGTCTGTTGATGGATGAATGCGGAAAACATTAAGTTGAAGTTCAAATTAAAAACGTCTCGGACAGTAAGAATTGAATGCCAAATTGGTTGGTTTCAGTGACATAATATTGGTACAAAAAAAATAACGACAATTAGTGCACATTATATTTTTGTTGTTGTAGGAGTACTGTCTACTAATAATCAGCAGGTACGGGCCCAAAATCGTCATCAAGCTCTTCTAACAGATACTCTAGGAAACCTGCTGCCTCAACAGAATTTGGCCATAACGAGTTGCTGAATAGTTACAAATTTGGTTCGCTGACTTAATTAATACTGTAAAAAACTAAATCGGTGAAATTTTATTTTAAATTGATTTATAGCCACATTTGTATAGTTAAATATAGTGTTTATTTGTTGATAAAGAAATCCAAGTCATTTTAGACATTTAAGTGACGTCTATGGGCCGGCCAATATACGCAGAATTTACAATAATTAATCAACTTCAAACTTGAATATCTCGAATTAATGTCGGACTCACATAGATTATTTTGCTTATATCCCCTTTACATATAAAATTGTGTTTTAGATATATATTTTCATATATTCTGAGTAAAAGTATTTAGATATCATATCCCACCATTTCCACAAATATTATGATCTCATATACAAGGTGGCGCAAAAGTAAGCTTCCGATGTTCAGCATATCGGTTGTGTCACGTGCAGTGTGTGCTGTTGCACCGTCTTGTTGGAACCACATGTTTTCCAATCCCAATTCATCAAGTTGCGACAAGAAGAACTCGTTGATCATTGCTCTGTAGCGCTCACCATTCACAGTAACCGTTTGGCCCCGACCGATTATTGGTCAAATAAATAGTCAGCAATATTCCGCGTTCTGGAGCGGTGTAGCATAACATTGTTTATTAACGTGTATTTCGCATGTGTTTGCTACACAAATGTCAAAACAGAACTGACTTTAGGGGCCAATCGGAAAATTTATAGCATTTTCTGATAGGAGGAATACTTTTGCGCCACCCTGGATGAATGTATAGTCAATACAGCTGATGTTTAAACAGGATCTAATGCTTTACCTTATAAAGCAGATATTATAAAACCTAATATTTCACTACTATACTTCAATCATATCACATCATATCATATCACAACACATCACATCACATCAATTTCAGTAAAATTGAACCACCTTACACCCCAACCTAATATAAACGCACTACGGCAATTTTCTGTCAAAAATTTCTCATGCACATACAAATTGAATGAGAGAACTTAAACTAACCGCACAGAAATTTTTGTTTTGCGTGACGTATCGATTTGACATTTACGGTCAGCTTGCACGTCGGTTGTGTATATGAGAGCTACTCACGCACGCAAAATTTATTTTGGTTCGAGCCGAAAAAGTGGTTTATTTTCGTGCGGTTATATTAGGTTGGGCTGTTAAATCGTACGAAATCGCACATAAAATAATTAAAAGAAATTTAACACAATGAAATAGTTCTCTCTCTCTATGGCGCGATATACAACATGTACATATATCATCATAAACCTCCTAAGAGATTTTTGCGCCAAGCTTCTCTTCCAATTTGTGGTGTGCCGATTTGAATTTTCCCTACAAATTGGTGGGACCTACAGTTTTTTGCCGACTCCGAACGGCATCTACAAAGGAGACGAATTTTTGCTGAGAAGCCTGTCATGGGAGAAATACACTCGGAGAGTTTGCCAAACCACTGCCGAGGGGCGACCCCGTTTTGAAAAACTTTTTTCAAATCACTTTTGATGTTACCTGTACCAGGGCTCGAACCATGGACCTTCGGTGTGGTAGGCCGGCAACACTACCTTCACACCACGGCGGTCGCCCAATGAAATAGTTACTAACGTACAAAATAGTATCACATCACATCAGTACCTCTAGAATGACATCATATTACATCTTGATAAAATAATATTGTTTCATTGCATGTAGGGGCACTGATGAGTTGTTTGCTCTTCTTAATAAAGTGTTTGAATTTCTAAAAATAACTACACTGCTCTTTTATATCAAACCAAATAAGTATGCAATACCAAATCATTTTGCTCCAATGCACCTGCGCTTTGTGTTTATCACGGTTTGGATTTAGGTGTGTTATTTCCAATACTACAGGGTGTTTTTTTAGGGGTATAGAACTTCGAATTGAAATAAAACACAAGAAAATCGTTTTAAGGTCCATCAATTTGGCTTTATTGGAAGGATAATTTTATGCCATTAATGTTTAAATATGATTTCGGGCATGTGGCCGCCGCGGCTGGCTCGAATAAAGCCAATTCTACAGGTCCAATTTTCAACCACTTTTTCGAGCATATGGGGCCGTATGTCGGCAATAACGCCACGAATGTTGGCTTCCAATTCCCCTAACGTTTCTGGTTTGTTGGTGTAGACGAGCGACTTCACATATCCCCAAAGAAAATAATCCAACGGTGTCAAATCACACGACCTTGGTGGCCAATTGACAGGTCCATTCCGCGAAATTATGCGCTCATCGAATGTTTCCTTCAATAAATCGATTGTGACGTGCGCTGTGTGGCATGTAGCGCCGTCTTGTTGGAACCACAACTCATCCACATTCATGCCATCCAATTCGGGAACAAAATAGTCGGTTATCATGGCTCTATACCGGTCTCCATTAACGGTAGCTGCCTCTCCAGCATTATTGCGGAAGAAGTATGGCCCAATGACTCCACCAGCCCATAGAGCACACCAAACAGTCAGTTTTTGTGGATTTAATGGCGTTTCAAGGGTCTCATGTGGATTCTCTTCACTCCAAATGCGGCAATTTTGCTTGTTGACGTAGCCATTCAACCAAAAATGAGCCTCATCTCTGAACAAAATTTTGCGATGAAAATCAGCATCGAAATCAATCTCATTTTCGGCCCATACACCAAAATCACGACGCATTGCATGGTCTCGCGGCTTTAATTCTTGCACAAGCTGGATCTTGTAAGGTCGCAAGCCAAGATCTTTGCGCAAAATCTTCCATAAAGTTGATGGACAAAGCTCCAATTGCTGTGCACGGTGGCGAATCGATTCATTCGGGTCCTCTTCAACACTTTGCTCTACAGCGGCAATTGTTTCTTCGGTGCGCACTGTTCGACGTCTCTGCGGATGCGTATTATCACATAGAGTAAACGTAGTGCGAAAACGATCCATGGTTAACCGAATTAATTGCTCTGATGGACGATTATGTCGACCATAAAATGGACGGAGCTCACGGTAAACTTCGCGAACTGAACCATTATTTTCGAAATAAATTTGCACGATTTGCAAGCGTTGTTCTTTTGTCAACCTGTTCATCATGAAATGGCAAACCAAACTGAACATAAATGACATTAGAGTTGCCAGATTTGACCACAAAATGCCAGTTTTATCTCTATTCGAAAAACAAACCTGTAAAAAAAACACCCTGTATATTCTTTATTAAACATATATCTTTTCTAGAAATAACTTTTATTGTTCATCATATCAAAACATATAAGGTGAAATCACATCTTATATAAATATTCCTCTTTTCACATCACATGCATGACATTGCATTGCATCTTTGTCAACAAAGAATGAAAGAAAAAAGTCGAGTTAATTCGAGTTATTGACAGTATTGTTTTCTCCGTAACAATAAAAATTATCACACAATTTTTAATGACTTCTGCTAACAAGTGAAGCTTTTATGGACCTACTCCAAACAACATATATCTGTTTTTCTCATCTTTGAATAAACAAATCAGGTTTATTTTGTATTGTTTTTTTATACTTAGTAGTGCTAGGCACACAACGTATATTAACTTCTTGTCTTTACCATGTATACAAAAAAAATTAACTTCTTACACACTCTCAAAATGTATAGTAAGGGGCCAAAACCCCCTTTTTCATTTGTTAAGGCATATATAGCCCAAATAACTTTTATCTTTATTCTATCGACACGATTTTGATGTCAATGACTGAAAGATGCTGAATTTCATTTAAACTATGTACGGTTGGATAGGAAAAGGCACTCTCGGCAAGAACATTTTTATACCTAGTAGTGCTACGCCCACAAGGTATATTAACTTTAGTCGACTAACGGTAGTATGTAGCGGCATAAACGAATCGAGATAGATATTGACTTATATATATAAAAATGTTCAGGACGAAAAGAGAAATTGATTAAGTCATGTCCGTCTGTCCGCCCGTCTGCGAACACGATAGTTTGAGTAAGTTTTGAGATACCTTAATGAAATTTGGTATGCAGGTTCCTTGGCACCTATCTCCGAGCGTTATTTAAAATGGGCCAAATCGGATGATAGCCACGCCCACTTTTAAAATAAAAAAGTGATTATTCAGTACATAATGCACCTATAAGGATGAAATTTGTTGTGTAGTTTAACATTAAGGTAGAAAATAAATTTTTCAAGAAATTTTTGAAAATAGGCCTGACACCGTCGACTTTTGATATTCCGGGAAGAATGGGCGGAATCAGTTAAGGTCCACACCCACTTTATACAAAATATTTTGAAAAGGTTCCTAGATATATTTAATAGGCAAAAACTTTGTGTAAAAAGCTGTATATCATTTCTATTCCACTTTGAAAGTGACTATGACCGTAGAAATTAAAAAAATAAAAATTTTCGGAAATGGGCGTGGCTCCGCCCCGTTTATAGTGGACTATTTCACAAAACTTTTTATGCCATAACTGCGGAAAAAATAGATTTGCCCAAACGAAATTTGTCGAAAATGTTGAATATATAAAGATAAGTGGGCGAAATCGGTTATGGGCTACGCCGATAGTTCTGAAAGTGTTTATGTTTAAATTTAGAACGCGATATTTTTATAACCATGCAAACTATATCAATAAGACATTGGACGCTAAACTATATGCTTAAGCATAAGATGGGTAATGAGAGGTGAGAGGCATCATATTCGTAGATCAACCATCGAGTTGCACGTCATTACCTTTGTGCATATTAGTCGCCTCTTATGACCGGTATGTCTACCTCGGGCATATTCTAAGCCCCTAACCCGCAGGGGGTGTTGATCTCATATCCTTCATTTCAGGTAACGATTAGTAGCAGGTCTGAGTTGAGGGGAATGTTGAAAGTGTTCTGATAAAAGATTTTGATGCAAAAACCTAGACGCCTAAGCTTTATTTCAATGTAACTTTGTATAAATTTCTAAAACTCTGATCTATGTAGGTATTTGCATTACAGCTTATAGTTTTTTTTTTTTGTGTGAAATCATTCGTTTGATCAAAATTTTTTGACTAAAACATGCTTAAAAAAATATATCAAATAACACCCTGACCTTTCTTTAAAACAAACCTGGCTACGGCCTTGAGTACATAAGTCACATTACGTGGAGATATTTCACATTCTATTGGCCAATACCTAATAAAAAATACTGTATAATCGGTATAAATTTCCACAATGTAATATCACATAACATCACATCTTATCATATCGGTTCAGAAGTATGACATTATCATATACTAGTAAATCCCGCTCGCTTTGCTGCGTTTTAGAACTAATAATAAACTGAGTCCGATTTTGATCATTATATCCGATACCAGATAATATATGGAACTTAATTACATCGCTTATTGCAGCACTCATTATTACCTTTCGTTTGATGCCCATATTGTACTAAACACATTTTGGGTCAACTTGGTCTACATATCGGTCGGTATTTCCGAAATTTGGTAGATCCATCGGAACAAATGATATCTTACATTTTAAGTTTAAGGTCTTGTAATGTAACGCTAAAAGTTGCATTGAATTCCATACAGACAGGCCGAAAAACAAGTATTTAAAATTGTTGATTTGGTTTCCATTGGCTTAATAATGATCCCTCCTATAGATTTTTCTTAAATATCTTCAATGTACAGACATCGACCTGTTAAAATTTTATTATATGATATAAGATTGTCGCACTTATGTATCTATTCATCGAATATGTCGTCGAAGTTTCGCAGCCACAAAACATTAAAAAGTTATCGAAGTTGGAGGCTTTTGCAGCTTCGTTGACATGATTTGACACGAAAATGATGAAATTGATGTTATGAGAAAAATTTCGTGTCATCGCTCCACGTTCAGCGACAATATTTATTACGCAAAAAAAGAAATATTATTATCGGAATATTAAAACGCTTTTAACCCACTTTTAAAAATTGATGTGTGTGAGTTTGTTTTCGACACCAATCGCTCATTTATGCACTCCGAACGAAAGTTAAAAGTCACTCAAAAGCAATGAAAGCGAATGACTTTGAGTGATTTTCATTTCATTTTTGCACTTTTCAACTTTATTTTATTTTTTTGTATTAACTTTACGTTAACATAACCCATTTGTGCTTGTATGGAATGGTTAAGGTGCGGCTCCAAGTTGCTTTAGTAGCATGAGAAATCCTTTTTCCAACGGATAAGCTGCCTTTTGAGATTTCACAGCGCATAGTTGCTCCGTTGGAAGTATTCATCGTCTGGTTTTGTTAAATGGGCGTAGACGACGATGCAACCGTGTAACTTTGTTAATGCTTTTGAAATTGATTGATAATGTTGTGCCTTTGACATTTTGTCTGCTTGGTGCTGTTTTACTGTGCGTATATACATATGTACATATAATCAGATCTTTGTTGTTTTTTTTTTTCAAACAACTGCAGTGATTTACTTTTTAAAGACTTCGGAATTGCGGGTGTCGAAGAAAGCTAGCGTGAGTTAAAACAAAGCGGCATACTTGGCCAGAAACAGGAAATCGTTTTAGTAAAGGAACTCATTTTTAAATTACAAAAAAAAAAATTGTTAGCGTCGCTTCTCTGCGTAAAAGGGGTCAATGCGCTTCGTAGCAAAGAGGCATGTTCTAAATTGCTTGTGGAAGCGTTAACATATATACGAAAAGCAGCACATACCCAGCGAAGCAAAAGTATTACAAACGCCTCTATACTGAGCAGGTGAGCAAGGAAAGCTCTTTATAGAGGGTTATGCTTATATATGAGTCATATTCCTCACAGCCTTAAGGTTTATGGTTTCGGTTCCAGCTACAGTTTCGATACGATACGGTTATACCTTAAAGTTAAAGTAATGGTTACTCTTAAGGTTAAAGTCAAAGTTACGACACGTCGGCTACGGTCACGTTTTAAATTCGGTTTAAGATTCGGTGACGGTTACGGCCCCGGCTACGGTTATTGTTATGTTTACGCCTACGGTTATTATTATGGTAACGGTGACTGTTACGGTTACACTTATCATTACCATTATAGTTACGGTAACGGTTTCGAAGACCCCGATGTAAACAAATATATGTTATGTTACTGTAATGACTATGGCTTAATGTACGGCGACCAATAATACTCGCTCATAGTTATGGTTTAAGATGGAGAATACTGTGGTTAAGTCTCATTACAGTCCTACCAAACAAGCAGTTTTAGCTTACTCCAGCCAGAGGGAAAGATATTTTCAATGAGTTTGATTTATTTACTTACCATGTTAAAAATGGTTCCTTTTGCTATAGGACTATCTATCGGAAAGCCCATTAGTAAACTTGGTAGTTTTCTCCAACGATTTAAAGTAAGCTGAAAGTGAGTGATAAGCATATTGATATTTTCCATAAAGTAATCCCAAGTCAAGCTAAGGGCCAATAAATATATTCCTCTACCCATGGAAACGGCGGTTTTAGCCTCTTACTTCAGGGTTTAAGTGTAGATTTACAACTTGAGATATGTCTCACGTTATTTTATTTATTATTTTGTGGGTACACAGCATCAACTAATAAGGTCAACGCATGATGACTTGCATACATTCATACATACATTTTCCATGTATTTTGTTGTTGTAATTCGTGAACTTAGTGTCAAGGATGTGCTGAGAAATGAGCGTACTGTCAAAATTCGTGAAAAAAGTTTCAATCAGCTGGCCTGATGCCACGACCTGTTTATTGAATCATGTTATAAACATATAATTTTTTGGAAGACACCGCATGATTGCGAAACTTGTATTTAAGTTTTCTTGACTTTCAAAAAAAATTTTTTTTTTTTTTTTAAATACCACTTTCAATTTCAGACCTTTCTTACTTTGGTTAACTGGGTAGTATATGTCTATGCTGTGTATTCCAGTTAGCAGCTCTTGATTAGATGGTAACAGCGGGTGTAACGGAAATTAAAGATTTTACTTTAAATCTGTGAAATTGATTAATTTGCAGATTTGTGTTTTGCTTGCGGTTTAAGTGTCAAAGCGGCGAACCGTACCGAACCGAAAGAGGCTGCAAGAGTTCGCACACGAAAACAAGAGAACAAATGCTAAAAGTTATTTTTGCTGCTGTTACGATGCTTTTAAATTGAATGTTGCTTTGACGTTTTCTCACATTAAAGCGTTCTTTAAATTCTGAGGAAATCTTAAAGCTGAAGATGCCTATGAGTTCTTCGTTTTTCTTAGCAATAGAGAGCTACATGCATTTATTAGAGATTATGTTTCTAAAATCGCCTAGGGACAACAAACTCTACCATTTAGGAAAATGCGAAGGAATTTCGTTAACTAAATTAGATGCAAGGGCTTGTCGAAGAGTTTTTTTTTCTAAACAAATTACACTGTGTTACAAAGTAAAAAAAAAATACTTGATCCAATTTTTTCAAGACTTTCATATTCAGAATTGCGAATAATATCGCAAAAACTAGAGTTAGGGACGCAAAATTTTTTGTTTCTCTACTAGGTAATTTTTGCAAATCTTTACTGCAACACTGAACGCAATTTTGTAGGTAATTAAACTAGCTTGATTAGAGTAAATTTTGTGACGTTTGAACCCTTTTGTAGGCATTTAATATAGTTAATGATTCTTACTTCTAACGGTTCCTTTGTATGAAGTGGAATCACTGAAACTGCAATAAATTTTGATTCGTGCGTTAAGTGGCTGCCTTTGAATATTTGTTTTTTGTTTTGAGCAGAAATATCTGTTGCCACAGGCCAAAGTAACTTTTTAAAAATTTTCAGTAGAGGGCTATGAAAGTTAAATTGAAATAGGAATTCAAGGATTTGAGATATGGGTTTTTCTCAATAAAATCTTAATCACTCGGAGAAAAGGCCGTGGAAATTGATATGATAACAGATTTTTGTACGGAGAAAACAATGTCGATAAAAACCCGTTTCGTCCTATCTGGAGTTTGACTATTATTGCTAATGGATATGATTAAAAAATTAAAGAAATTTATTAGCAAAGCTTTTCTTTTTTTGATTTGTTTCGCCCTTTAAGCCCGATTTAAAAATTTTGCTGTCAATTTTTGATTTATTACAAAACACGCGTAAGCCTTTCAATTGCCCGCATCCTTACTCACCAATGTTCGACAAACCAGAAAAAAATTAAATAAAATCACAAATGCTCATCACGTGCCATGCACTTGTCACGCGTAAATTGGAATTCGATTTAAAAAAAAGGATACATCAGAACTTAACCCAAATCGAGTGCAAGCTAAACAATCGACAAAAAATCTTTATATTCAAAGCGTAACAAGCATGTCAAATTTCAAGCTTGCGAAACTTCCATACTTTCGATTTTTGCCTACCAACTCTTTTCAGGGCAACATATCAGTGACATGCTGGTGCCGCTGCGAAGATTTTCAACAAGATTCTAACTTTAAATTCAATGCACGCAGTTTGTCCATCGTTTTACCGCCACTTAAGAAGGCAAAATTATTGGCATATAAATTTAACTAGCATAACTGTTGGTAGCCGCAGTTTTCCTGTAGCTTGTGTGAGTGTATGTGAGCGCTTGCTTGTGATGTGACCAATTTTGCGCTTCAGTACGTTCGTTTACATACAAGGGATCAGACACGTAGTACACCTGAGCGTATATGTAACATTTACGTTCGCCAGCAACTAATTGGCAGATAAATCAATTCCATTTAAGTATGCAGAATAAAAACAAAAACCAAAAGGGAAATACTTATGTGATAGGGAGCACAGAAAAAAATCAGATACATTATTGATGCGGCATGCAGTTTCCACTTATGAATTTCCTGCTGACGCATTAACTTACCCACAAATTCATATTCATTTTCTTAACTGGCAAAATTAATTCATTTATACAGTTTTTTTATGCATCACTCCTTCTTAATATCAATTCATACTTATGCATAATTTATAAGCTATTGCTGTTGCTGCAGCGTAGGCAAGCGATGCTGAATAAACACCCATGCGCACACTTCCATACATAAATACACTTTATATCTATGCACAGTGGGTCCTAGGTAAAGTCATACAGATAAATCAAACTCTTTTCCAAACTCATCTCAAAAATTTGAATTAAATCAAAATAAAATAAAATAAAATAAATATTTGTTTTTTGCGACCTTTTTATTTCCTAAATGTGTTTTACACCACGTCAGCTGATGCGGATGCTCAAATAAATTTGAAAAAATCCTGATGACGATTACCGTGTGCAATCGAAATATATTGATTTAAAACAAAAAACTTGCGTTTTATTTACAAGTCAGCTTCTAAACACATTTATAAAATAAAATAAAATTAAATAAAATAAAATATAATAAAACAAAACGACATAATAGAAATAATGTTTTCGTTCGAACGAAAACATACACTGAAGGTTGTGGATCGCCGAAACCGGTTTGTTACAAAACAAAAATTGACAAGGGATGACGAAAAATCGTCCCAATATACATCTAATATCCACCCTGTCGGAAAAACCGAAAATCAAATCAACTCAATAAAAATAAAATAAAATAAATTTAAGTAAAATAAAATAAAATACAATAAAATAAAATAAAACAAAATATTTTGTATAGCAATTGAATTGTTGTTTTTGCGGCCTGTAGATTTGTAAAGTACCATGACTATAAACGAGCTCAAGGCCAAGATGAATAATTTTTCTTTTTATTTATGAAAACTATTATTGTTTTTATTTTTTTTTTATAATTATTTTTGATATATTTTTCTGATGAAGAAGTCTAGCAGCTTCCTAAATGGATCTATAAGAAAAGCTATGGCGGTTGTCCCTAAAGTTTACTTATTCAATTCTAATAAAAACTTTTAACAATTAATCAAAAATAATTATTAAAAAAAAAATAAAAACAATAGTAACTTTCTTAAATAAAAAGAAAAATTATTAGTCTTGGCCTTGAGCTCGTGTATAGTCGTTGTACTTTAAAATAAAATAAAATATAAAATAAAAGAGATGGAATAAAAAAAAAAAAATGAAACAAAATAAAATAAAATAAAAAAAATAAAATTATATTAAAAAAAATAGTATAAAATAAAATAAAATAAAATAAAATAAAATAAAATAAAATAAAATGAATTACAATAAAATAAAATAAATTACAATAAAATAAAAGTTGTATTTTGCGCTGAATAAATACTAACTTTGTTTCTGTATATATAAAAAGTACGGTGGCTGTTATCCGAGCTCGTTCATTTAAAATAATGCTCAAGTTATCGTGTTCAAAGCCTAATCAATTTCTTTCTTCCTCTTTAACACTTTATAATACTTTAATTCACATAATTCAATATCTGTCTCGATTCTTTATTGTTATTACGACCTATCCTTAGGCGAAATCGAAACACTCTGTAAATTATGAAAATTTAGTTATGACCCACTGTGCCTGGCCGCTCAGGAAGCGATAGCCAGTCATGCAAAATTCCTTTTTCTCAATTAAGTTTATGCTCAACAACAACAACTTAGCTATGAATATACTCTGCTATACTTTAAAATGTGTTTGTCCGGTATCTCTAGCCAAACGACAATAAAACTAAAAAGGCTGTTCAAGAGTTTACTACTGTCATTCATTGCAGTCTTTTGGTGCTGCTTCTTCTTCGATTTTTTATTTTTACAAAATTATATTAAGTAAATTGCTGCAGAGTTCAACCAAAGTGGCCGGAGATATTTAATAAAATATCCTTCGTTCGTTCATTTACTCTAAAGGACAACATGCCAATCGTTCTTCAAGCCAAACATGCGTACGAGTATACTTGTGTATGTATGTATGTGTGTGTGTCCATGCATGCTTATAGCTATTTAAATCCAGCTGTGGGATGAAATGAAGCAATTAGCTTTTCGCACACAACTATGTATGTATGTGTATCAACATGAAAGTTATCCATTATATATTCATATTGTCTTATTTGGTTAGCTTTATGTAAATATGTTGGCATTGGTTATTGTTTTAGTATTATTTCTCCGGATGGAGATATTATAATTAAATATAATTACTTAATAACTAAATCAATAAATTCTTTCGCTTGAAATTTATTATCTTAAAATATTTCATTAAAATTATTTTTGTCCTGTTCCTTAATTCCAGTGGTTCATTACAAAACGATATTAATACACACTAATACATAAGCATATATGTATAAGCAACAGCGCAGAAACGGAACTAGGTTAATAGTGACTAGATGCTTACCAGTCGGAGCAATTGAATAACAAATACAGCACACAAACAAAGCACTCAGCACTGAAAATATTTGAACTAAAATACCAAAAGAACTCAGCGAGGAGTTACGCGTTATTTAGGTTTAGGTGAGAGCTGCAGAGATGTCAGATGAGAGAATGTTTAACGAACACCCAAATTTCCTTCAAGAACAGTACCAGGGGCCCAGTAACCGAATCGTAAGGAATGTTTTGATTAGCCGCAGCGGCTTAGAATATAAAAGAGAAGAATAAAATCCACTAGTCAAAGACTCGATGGGTTATGGTGGGTAGTTTGTAAGCTAAATTCCTCATTTCATGTAAGATTTAAACTAAAAATAACGCATTTACAGACTACAAGCCTTAGGATGCTTCGTCTTCTTTAAATGGTCATCTAACCGCCTGGGCGATTTTGACCGTCCAACATAGCTCGCCAGTCGTTTCTTCGTTACGCCAACTGGCACCAATTGGAAACACCGCGGGATCGCAAATCGGTCTCCACTTGGTCCTTCCATCGGAGTGGTGGTCTCCCTCTTCCTCTGCTTCCACCGGCGGGTGCCGATAAGAATACCTTCTGGGCTGGAGCATCTTCGCTCATTCGCACTATGCGGCCTAGCCAGCGAAGCCGCTGTATTTTAATTCGCTGAACTATGTCGGCGTCTGCGTAAAGTTCATACAGCTCATCATTAAATCTTCTTCGGTACTCGCCGTCGCCAACGCGTAGAGGTCCACAAATCTTTCAAAGAACCTTTCTCTCGAATACTCCCAGAGCCGCCTCATCAGATGTTGTTAGTGTCCACGCTTCTGCACCATATAGCAGGACGGGTGCGATGAGTGACTTGTAGAGTGTAATTTTCGTTCGTCGAGAGAGGACTTTACTTTTCAATTGCCTATTCAGTCCGAAGTAGCATTTGTTTGCAAGAGTAATTCTTCGTCGGATTTCTAGGCTAACATTATTGTTGGTATTAATGCTGGTTCCCAGGTAAACGAAGTCCTTTACTATTTCGAAATTATTGCTGCCAACAGTGGCTTGGTTGCCAAGGCGAGAATGCGCTGACTCTTTGCATGATGACAGAAGGTACTTCGTTTTGCCCTCGTTCACCACCAATCCCATTTTCTCCGCTTCTTTTTCTAATTTGGAGTAAGCAGAAGTTACGGCGCGGTTGTTAAGGCCAATGATATCAATATCGTCAGCATATGCCAACAGTTGCACGCTTTTATAAAATATTGTTCCAGCGCGGTTAAGTTCTGCAACTTGTATTATTTTCTCCAGCATTAAATTAAAGAAATCACACGATAGGGGGTCACCCTGTCTGAAACCTCGTTTAGTTTCGAACGGCTCGGAGAGGTACTTCCCAATTCTGACCGAGCTGGCGGTGTTGCTCAAGGTCATTTTGCATAGCCATATAAGTTTTGCCGGGAAACCAAATTCAGACATAGCGGGATATAGGCAGCTCCTTTGCTCCAGAGATGATGTGTGTCGATTCTCTTTTCACGGGCATATAGGCAGCTCCTTTTCGTGCTATCGAAAGCGGCTTTAAAAGCAACAAAGAGATGATGAGTGTCGATTATTTTTTCACGGGTTTTTTCCAAGATTTGGCGTATTGTAAAAATCTGGTCGATGGTAGATTTACCAGGTCTGAAGCCACACTGGTAAGGTCCAATCAGTCTGTTTACATCAGGCTTCAGTCTTTCGCACAATACGCTTGATAGGACCTTATATGCGATATTCAAAAGGCTGATTCCGCGATAGTTGGCGCAGTTTGCAGGATCGCCCTTCTTGTGGATTGGGCAGAGAACACTTAGATTCCAATCTTCAGGCATGCATTCATCCGACCATATTCTGCATAGAAGCTGATGCATTCGCCTCCGTGTTTGAATAGCTCAGCAGGCAAACCATCAGCGCCAGCTTCTTTATTGTTTTTCAATCGGGATATTGCTATTCGCACCTCATTATAGTCGGGTTGTGGAACGTCAATTCCATCATCTTCGATTGTGGGCTCGGGTTCGGCATCTTCTCTGGTTTTTTGCTCAGTTTCTCCATTTAAAAGGGCAGAAAAGTGATTCCTCCATATTCTGAGTGCTCTCTGAACATCGGCCACCAGGTCGCCGTTCTCATTCTTACAGGAGTTTGCCCCGGGTTTAAAACCTTCTGTCATTCGCCGAATTTTTTGGTAGAATTTTCGGGCATTATTCCCGTTGGCCAGCATCTCAAACTCCTTTATTTCTCGCTTTTCTGCCTCTCTTTTTTTCGCCTGGCAAAAGCCGCCTCGCTTCCCTCTTCAACTCGCGGTAGTGTTCACACACACTCCTCGTTGCATTCGATCTCAGCGTTGCCTTGTAGGCTTCGTCCTTACTTTTCGTTGCAGCGCGGCACTCTTCATCATCATACCAGTTGTTTCTTCGCGTTCGCCGGAATCCAATTACTTCTTCGGCTGCGGTACGGAGTGCTCCTGAGATATGATCCCACTGCTCATGCATTCCACTAGGTTGAATTGTGCTCTCGGAGAGCAGGTGTGAGAGGCGATCTGCGAAATAATTGGCGGTCTGTTGCGATTGCAGCTTTTCGACGTCCAGCTTTCCCTGCGTTTTTTGTTGCACCTGTTTTGTCGTACAGAGGCGGGTACGAATCTTGGCTGCTTCTAGGTAGTGATCAGAGTCGATGTTAGATCCTCGTATTGTGCGAACATCTAAAACGCTGAAGGCATGCCGTCCGTCTATCACAACGTGGTCGATCTGGTTGCGTGTTTTTCGATCGGGGGACAGCCATGTAGCTAGATGGATCTTCTTGTGCATGAACCTAGTGCTGGATATGACCATGTTTCGGGCACCGGCGAAGTCGATCAGCCTGAATCCATTTGACGAAGTCTGATCGTGGAGATTGAACTTCCCGACAGTGGGGCCAAATACACCCTCCTTACCCACCCTGGCGTTAAAGTCGCCAAGCACGACTTTGATATCATGACGGGGGCAGCACTCGTATGCTTCTTCCAGGCGCTCGTAGAATGCATCCTTTTCCACGTCGTCCTTCTCTTTCGTCGGTGCATGGGCGCAGATAAACGATATGGTGAAAAATCGTACTTTTATGCGGATTGCAGCGAGACGCTCGTTCACGGGTGTGAACGACAGTACTCGGTGACGGAGTCTCTCTCGCACCACAAATCCCACGCCGAATCTGCGCTTGTCTTCATGCCCACTCCAGTAGATGTGGCAACGTGTTCTGATCGTGTTTCCTCGCCCCGTCCATCGCATCTCTTGTATGGCGGTGATGTCAGCTTTTGCTTTCCTCAGGACCTCAACCAGCCGGGCAGCGGCACCTTCCCCATTAAGGGACCGGACATTCCAGGTACATGCCCTTATCTCATAATCCTTATTTCGTTTGCGGGTGTTGTCATCTAAAAAAGGGGTTCTCATATCCGAGGCTTTGTTGTTGAATTTCATTGGAACGTTGTTTTATGTGGTGGGTCCAAACCCAACGCACAACCCGTTTCACGGGAGGTTGAATTCTATTACACGTTTGTATAGCGAGCCGCTTGATCCAAGACAGACGCCCGCTTGCAGCCGCACCACATGGTGATCAGACGCTGCCGTTTAAACCCCCCAGCAAGCCCTTAAACCGATTATGTCGGAGTGGCCTTACCAGGTTGTCGCCTTCTCACGTGTAGCTCACCACCAAACGGGTGTTCGGTGGTTACCCAGAGGATACTTGGGCGCAAAGCCCGGAAGTAGTGAGCTGCTTGAACCGCATGCAAAAGAATCGCTCTGGCCATTCAAAGGTGAATGGAGATCAGAAACTTTCCCCACTTGCGTGGACTTCTGCTTGACTTTCCCATCTATAAGAAAAGCTATGGCGGTTGACTCTAAAAAAAAGTTTCCTTTTCTATTCAATTAAAAACTTTTAAAAATTAAATAAATTGTAAAAAAAAATAAAAAACAATAATAATTTTCGCTATAGAAAAATTATTAGTGGCCTTGAGCTCATTCATAGTCATGATACTTGCAAATGCATAGGCCGTAAAAATCAACAAATTATTGGAATAAAAATCAATAATTAAAAAAAACCGTGAGCACCGGGTAGCTGGCTGTGACATCAAAGCAGCTCTGGAAAAAAATCCATGAATCCATATATTTATAAATATATCCTACCAAATCCTATATCACTAGAAACTCAATTTCAGTTGTAAAGATTTGGATTTCCTCGTTAGGCATTTATGTTATGTTAATATTGTATAAGTATGTATTTGCATGCAATTGCTATGTAATTGCTTGGCATAAGTGTATTTGGTTTTAATAAAATTCTCATGCACAAAAAGTCATACTAGACTTGGTCGGCTCCCATATATATATATTGTCATTCGTGCATGGAGGAGTACATACACATATTGAAACAGGAAAAGGATGAAAAGTTAATAATTAAGAAGTTTATATTCGGGTGGAGGCTAACGTTAAATATCACGTTGTAGATTCTAGCGGAAGAACTGCTCACAAAACTCCCTAATTTGTATGTAAAATTCGGTATTTTTCGCCATCCACTTTGACCCTTTTTCAATATGAACCTTACGTGACCGGAAAATAACACGTTTACCAAATTTTATTCGCATGGTTTTAAGGGCAGCCGTGCCTCTCGATTACATTGATGTTAGCTATATCGAAAAAGATATAATAAGCTGTATGCTGAGCATAAATGTTGTAGCGAAGCAGTCTGAAATTGAGCAGCAACTTTAGTACCGCACTTTCAACACTTTTTGTTTCGACAAACTCTAATGGAGACAAGTTTGTTATTCACTTAATGCAATGTTGAGTTTGTACAGATAAATTAACAAATATCATTGTCTCATGTAAAACTTTTGCATATTTAAACTATTCCAGTTGTGTAGTAAACTATCAAAATATTTCATAAAATTGGCATACATTTTATCTTAATTTGTTTGCTAATTAAACAGATTATTTAACTTGGAATACTAATTATTTAAATTAGTTTATATGCAACAGATAACAACCTGGCATAAAAATCAATTTAAAATAATTCTTTATATATTTTAATATGGGGAAAATAAATCAAAATTTGGTATGGTCGCGTGTCTCCCTGGGCAGAGTGGTTTCTTACTCCTGTGGTATTTGGTGACTGAATTTCATAGAACAGACCGACTCATTTTGCACCTTCTCGATGGATCGGTACAATGTCGAATGTTTTCTGTACTGAAGCCCTTCAATAATTTTATCATTGAGGTATCTGTTTATCCGTCGGAGAGGATGTCGTATTTTCTTACAGACTCTCTGAGGATGCCAACGATAAGGGACTTATCGAAAGAGAACTTTTTTTTTCAATTGAAATGTTATTTTTTGGATTTCTAGGTTAATATTAGTGCTTCCCGAAGAACTTATCAAAGTTAATTTCAATGTCTATTATTGGAGGGTCACCTGAACTTGAGATAAGGGAACATTGAGCGACATAGTGGTACTAGGCTTTTGACAAAGCCGTTGATGACGCTCTTGTACGCTGATTCAAATAGGAAGACCACTGTTTCCTATTACCATACTTCAGGAATTAAAGGAGATAGATTGCGGACTTTTACTAGAAATCTAAAAGCAGTTTACTGCTTAGCTGGCTAGTTATGAAAGATAAAACTTGTTGAAAATATTTAGTCAATTTTGAATTTCTCGGGTGAAATTATTTTCGTGTTAGCGCTGATTACACTGTGGAACAAATTCAGGTTAGCAAAAGTTAGGTCGATTCTGAGGGTGAACGTGAAAATAGGGGCTAAAATTGAAGACCCGTATCGCGGCGTTTGTTTATGTTAGTTCGAATTTTTTTTTAATCGACCTTCGAACTTTGCAATCAAATGCCGATTTTCAGCATATTGTTTGTATGGTTTTTTGGCTATAACTCGTCGACTAATTGATATTTTTTCAATCTGTTAAAGCCAAATTATTGCTAGAGACCAGTGCAACAATTAAAATTAAAAAAAAGAGTTATTTATAAAGTTTTTGTAGCGCTTATGAAGCAAAATGTTGAAAATTTGTTTTTTCATGCTTTTTGAACATATTTTCCACAAAACTAAGTCTTTTTTATTTCTGTTTGATCTATAATATGCTTCTCAATTTTTTCAGTGTTGGTTTTGAAGAAACACTGAAAAAGAAATTATAAAAATACGGAAAACAATATAAATTAGAAATGTTAGTTATGAAAAGTTTTAAGTAAACAAATTAAATAAATTAAATTAATGATGTGGCCATTTGCCGTTTAGCAGGCGGCTGTGGATCAACATCACTGCTCTCTAATATCTTGGTCATCGTCATCATCATCAGTAACGTCGATAAATTCGCCCAACTGATATTCTGGAATTTCATCTTTGTCTTCCCCTTCTTCCTCTTTTTCCTCGTCTTACTCTTCTTCAAAGGTGTTTTATACCACCAACAAATTTCAGCGAGTATTGCATCTGGAGATTCCTTTCCTCTGTACCTGAAACGAAAATAGTTTTCAATCGTTAACATGTTTAAATTGGCGTATCGAAGTCTCTATGAAGTAATGGAGCGTGATTTTTCTGCTATGACAAAAGTGGGCTGTGTGAATCAGCGTCGTGGTTCATTTGCCAGATTTTATAATAGAATTTGTGGGCATGTTTCCGTCAGGCAGGATACCAAGGTCATCACACTCAATGCGTTCAGCCTAGTGCTTCTATTAGAGATATCTCTACATTGTTTTTCTCAACTTCTTATTTTTGTATTTGTTGTTGTTAAAACCCTAGACAAACTCAACTAAGGCTAATGAGCGTTTCACGGATTAAAGGTGGGTATATTCTAAGCCCCTACCTGTCCATAGATCCGTTTGCGCCCGCATCGCCTTGTAGGCAGCCTCTTACCTTTCATAGTTCAAGTAGCCCTCAATCGACGGAGGCTTTTAGCCTCTTCTGCGGCGGTATATATTGATTGAGGAATGTTTTCCTACTGCTTGACTAAATAATTAAGTCTAGCTGTGTGTTGGTAGGTTGACAGTTTTTCTTAGTTAATTCGAAAACTGCCCTTAGTTCCATATTGGGGGCTATATAAATATTCCTCATACGACGTGGTGTCCATTAAAATTCGCCGCGCTTTAATTGTAATTTAAACTGAGAATCTACGATTTATTTACGACCTTTCACTTTCCTATTATTAAAGGTTTTCATATTCATTGTAAGCTTAATACTTATTTGCACTTACATACATACATATGCATACACACACATTCATTTAGATTTAATGACCCTCAACCTTGACAACAAACCAATCAAGTATAATCTGTAATCGTTTTTTATTATGTTGTTGTTGTTGTTGCTGCTGTTGTGCACACAATATTTGCATTGCTTTAATGGCGTTAGCAAATATAAATAAATTGAGGTTGACAAAGTGGAACATATAGCAAATAACAAAAAAATAGCAACAACAAAAAACGGGTGGGTGAGTATAAAACATGCTCATAAACACTGAAATACTCGGGTAAACCAACGAGCCAACCACAGCCATAATACCATAAAAATCGTTTATAAAATTGAATCGCCATATATACATGTGCAAATATATGCACAAACATGTAGATGTGTACCTTGTAACACCAAAATCAAAATGCTTTAATGTATAGTATTTGTGTGGGCAAACGGCTCAATAGAAAAAAAAAACCAATGAAATGAGCGACCACGGTAAGCACGTATAATATATATATACGTCGTATATATATGTAAATAAGTGAAAAATATAAGTATGCTATAAAAAACAATTTTAATATGTCCCATGGCAGCAATAAATTATGCACATATATCCTTTTACTCAATGACAACAACAAAAAGTGGCAACAACAACAACAGTGTCAACCCATTTTGAGGTACGAAGTTAAGCAGTTTGTGAAATGGTGATGACAACCTGCAGCAAAATGCATAAATATTTACTTATAAATATACATATATACCCTGCAGGGAACTCAGTAGCAAGTTATAAAAATATGGCGCTAAGTACCATAACTAAAGTGATAACTAGTAGTTCTAAGGTAACTAAATTTCTACTAGTTTAAAACGGCTCAAATTGAATTTAATTTAAAACAATCAAGGAAAGGGCTATCTTCGACTGTGCCGAAGACTTTATACCCTTCATAAATACGCAACACGGTTTTAAGTGTCCGATCCTTACTCACAATTAGTAAAAGCTCTGCAAACCTGTTAATTTAAAGACACACAACCCAAACCCCATTTATCGGAACAATCGATTGTATGGGAGCTATATGTTATGTAGGTAAGATATAATAAATACCAAACCTGCAAAACTTTACGTTCCTAGCTTTTTAATTGCAAAATTTATAGACCAAAACCCAATTATCGAAACTATCGATTGTTTGGGAGCTATGCGTTATATTGCTCCGATCTTGCTGATTCCGACAAATAATTAATTTCATGCAAAATGGCGGCCCCATACCAAATTTCATCAAGATATCTCAAAAACGGAGGGACTAGTTTGCGTTCTAAATCGGCTCAACTCATCGCCCTGATAATTTCGGTATACTTATTGGTGGGTCTATCTCTTCTTCTTCTCATTCTTACAAACATCGGACCAATGTTATAACACCATCTCATGTTTATGAAAGGTATAAAAAAATATATTTTTCATACTATGTCCTTGACCGAAAGCAATCTAAAGTTTCAATTTGAGTTTTAGTGTTTCAGGTTTGATGTTTGCACAAATAAATGAGAAATATTAAATAAAATTTAATGTTCTATAAAATACAAAAAGTTTATTCATCAAGCTCTAGTGTTCGATTTTACACTGTTTTCAAATGCTATGAAGACCTTGGAAGTGTATTTGGTCAAATTTGATTGACTACAGACCTAAGTTTCTCTACACCGCATGGGAGTTGGCTTGGCTCGAGGTGTTGTTTCCGTTTGGTAAGTTTGTGATGGTCGACTATCCTACGAATTTCTGCGTTGATATATTTTATACGAGGGTAAATAATCTTGCGAAACTATCGCGGACGAGCTAGAAGTTCTTTCCAATGCCCTAGAAGCACCTCAGTTCACAACTAAAGATTTCCCTACAGGGTATCTTTATACAACCTAATATATGTACATACATACTAATATAACGAAATGCTCGGTTTTCGCCACCGTTGATATTGGTTCAATTGATGCTTTCGAAGCATTCCGTGGTATTTAATCAATGAGAGAACTGGTATATAAAAAAAAGCGTTAAATATACATAAAACGGGGCACATTACACTAAATATAAAAAATGCAAACATATAAAAAATTATAAGCAAACAGGTGAAAATTATGCCCATCCAACATCAAATTCACATTGCTATAAAAATAAAGAAAACAGTGTTCGCATCCTTGCATGCTTTGAGTGAATGAAAAAAAATTTTTTGAGATTTTGTGTTTGGGTTCACCATAATATCTGGAAATTTTCGAGACTTTTTTCACGGCCGCCGTGGTGTGAAGGTAGTGTTGCCGGCCTACCACACCGAAGGTCCATGGTTCGAGCCCTGGTACAGGTAACATCAAAAGTGATTTGAAAAAAGTTTTTCAAAAACGGGGTCGCCCCTCGGCAGTGGTTTGGCAAACTCTCCGAGTGTATTTCTGCCATGACAGGCTTCTCAGCAAAAATTCGTCTCCTTTGTAGATGCCGTTCGGAGTCGGCAAAAAACTGTAGGTCCCACCAATTTGTAGGGAAAATTCAAATCGGCACACCACAAATTGGAAGAGAAGCTTGGCGCAAAAATCTCTTAGGAGGTTTATGATGATATACCTGTTGTATATCGCGCCATAGAGATAGAGAGATTTTCATGGCCATATATTTTCAAAATAACTTTTCTCACCATTTCTGAATTTAGTTCCACATTTGAATGATTTTTGTGATTTTTAAAGAACACTTATTATGACTTCATAGTATGTATAGTCAGAGTCATAAATGGGTTCTTTAACTATTGCATGTTGTTGTTATAAACACTGATCTTCAGTGTTGCCAGAATTTTTTCAGCAATCCAGCTAGATTCGAGGGAAAAACAAGCTAAAAAATGCTAAAAAAACAAAAATTAGTTAGGGCTAAAATACAGCTTAAAAAGGAAGCCATCTTTTGACATGTTTTATTCGTTTTTTTATTCACAAGTATATAAAAGTATATAAAAAAGTAATATTTGATACAAAAAAATAAGGTTGTTTGCACTCCAATTGCATAAAAATAAAATAAATAAATTATCCAGTTTTTATATAAAAGGTAAAACGAGTTAAATTTAAACCACAGATCACTCACTGTATTCTTGGGTAAAAAGTCCCATTAAGTTATCAAGTGCGGCACATATTTAAAAGGAAATGTGCTTTCATGGCATGCAAAATAACTATCTCTACATATAATAAAATTATAAATTATTTATCTAGTTTCTAGAATTTTTGTCTGTCTGCCTGTACAATATGGATATCAAACGAAAGGTGACAATGAGTGGGGCAATAAGCGATGTATTAAGTTCGGACTCGTTTCTTATTAGTTCTGAGAAACGAAAGTTGTGTTAGTTGCACTTTTTAGAACTCAAGAAGGGCTAGACCGATTTGGCTGAAAATTGGTGGGACGTAGATTGGAACCAGGAAAAGGATATAGGATACTATTTTTCGGGGAATTGGACCGAGAACCGACCTATTCCAATTTTTTTAATTTACTTTGCGATTTACTTGAAATTTGTTACATTGCTAGCCTTTTACTTTTATTAAAATTTACGATTCTTTCCAGCATTAACACCGCCTCTTAGCCTAGAAATCCGACGAAGGATTACTTTTGCAAACAAATGCTACTCCTCTCTCGACGAACGAAAATAACACTATATAAGTCACTAATCGCATCCGTCCTGCTATATGGAGCAGAAGTATGGCCACTAACAACATCTGATGAGGCGACTCTGGCAGTATTCGAGAGATGGGTTCTTCGTGAGACGACCGAAGTAGATTTAGTGATGAGCTGTATGAGCTTTATGCAGACGCCGACATAGTTCAGCGAATCAAAACACAGCGGATTCGCTGGCTAGGCCACGTTGTGCGAATGGGTGAAAATGCTCCAGCCCAGAAGGTATTCTTATCGGCACCCGCCGGTGGAAGCAGAGGAAAAGGGGGACCACCACTCCCATGGAAGGACCAAGTGGAGACCGAATTGCGATCCCGCGGTGTTTCCAATTGGCGCCAGTATGTTGGACGGTCAAAATCGCCCAGGCGGTTAGATGACCATTTAAAGAAGAAAGGAGTTTTGCTTGCAAGTATTTCCTTATTTCTGTTAAGCGGACACACTTTACTTTTTGCGTTTGGAGATAGTTTTTCGTCATTCCCATTTTACTGACAGTTCTTTGAAAGTTTTAAAAATTTAATATTTTGAAGTTGACCGGCTGATGTGTCTGTTTCGAGTTTCTATTAGTGTGTTGTGCCGATATTATCATTAACAATATCATTCCGGCACCAAGACAATCAAATCTTTGACGAAAAAACCAGATACAAGTGGGATTCGAAACGGTGCGAATGAAAGGACTGAAGAAGAGCCAGAAATTGCACGTGAAAAGCGCCGCGTTAGTATAGTTCGACTTCGTGCTTCTCAATTACAAGAGCAAAGAGAGGCAGCCCGAGAAATGGCTCGGTTGGCAATGCGAAATCGTCGAGCAAATCTCAGAAATCAACAACTAGATAATTTTCGACGCAGTGGAAGAAATTTATTTAAGTACAGTTTTGAATCGAGCAGCGTTCCGATACGATTGCAGCCCTGAATACAGCTTACATTGTAGCGTTCAAATTCCGAAAATGGATGTTGTTTTGCCATGACCATTACCAAATGACAAGGCCAATTCTCTAAAGATTGTGGTCTGAATCTAGAAAATCCATGTTCTCATGGTCAATTATATGAGGCATGCTCACGCGTCGGAAGACCATCTGCTTTATTTGTTCTAAGACGAAAAATGTCGTCTATCACAAGGTGCTTGATTGAAGAGTACAACCCATGCACCAAAATACATGACCAAAAAGGATTGTTAAAAAACATTAATTTTCTATTAACATTTATCAGTTTATTGCTTTTAAGGCGGAACAAAGTTCGGCGGGTCAGCTAGCATATAATAAATACGTTTTAAAATATGTCAATATCACAATTTTCTTCATCACCCGCTGAATTAGCATAAATATTAGAATTGCTCATGAGTTGAATGAGATCTTTTCCCACATCGGGGAAAAAGCTAAAATAGCTAAAATTCTGGAAAAAGCTAAAAAAAAAACTGCCGTCCTACTGAAGAATGTGGGTATCTACATATATTTTCGAAAATTAGTTAATTATATAGGTGTACTCGTATTGAAAATCCAAATTTATTCATGCAAAAAAAATTTGCAAGTTGCAAGGGAATATAAAGTTATTGCTAATTTAAGTTCCTTCTTTTGCAGTATCTACATACATTTTTCAGAAATCCTAATAAAAAATGTAGGTACCTACAAAACTTCTGCCGTATCTATACTTTTAAAAGAAAACAGATGGAAATTCAAGCCGGTTTCCTAATCAAAGGCGACGTATCTGCTCTATCATTTGTAGATACTGCGTTATTAAAAAGGATTCTCAGCTTTTTGATGATGGGGCTCCTACTATAAATTGCAGTATGTACATACCCACGTTCTTTGGAAGGCTCGTATCAATTTTTGGTATTCAAAAGTAACGTATCTGCATGCTCTGCTTAATAATTAATTATTATTATAGTTTATGTTAATAATTCCCTAACGGCGTGTTAAGGGAACTTGTTTTAAGGCTTTTAGCTTCTGTATACCTGTAATTCTCGATACCTGCTATTCTTGCAAGCCCTATTGCTGCCAAAAACACCAGTACACCTTTTAAAGGAGTCAAAAATATACATACATATGTATTAAATATTTTATTCAATATCGAAAATAGGAAGGAATCGTAAACAGATAGTTTTTTATTGAAGAATTTTAAATATCAACATGGATATTACCTTAAACGAAGACACGGACGGTAAGCTGATAATATTTTAAAAACTGCTTTTTAAAGCTAGCAGCTAAATTCCATATTTTTCCAGCTAAACGGCTAAAAAAAAAAGGCTAGATCTAGCTGGAAAACAGCTAAAATGGCAACACTGGTGTTCTTACACTGAAATAACAGCCCTTGGCCGGGTAAAAAAACTCCGCTCATTCAGATAAGATAGAACCGGCTGTTGTGGGAATATGGTGACGTAACAATTCCGAAATGATCTGCAAGTTAGCTCATAAATGACCCTAAAACTAATTATTTTGCAATTGTCTCTAAAATGCCGTTGTAAAAATTGTGTAATGTCTTAGAAAAGTATTCCGATTTGAAATCTTTATATATCTAAAATAATTTTTTTACTTGTTAGTTTCTTTTCGTACACAATTGCTTCATAAAAAGGAAATGGTTTGCTATTCAAAAAAACTTAAGTAGCGAAAATCATTTTAACCATCACGCAATCAACAATTTTCCAGAAGCATGATTGATATAAGCTACAATATTAAAATAAAGAGGATGTTCTAAACAATCAACCTCAGCAATTTTCTAACTACTTGTGTGAAATGTATAATGAAAGCACAAAGTTCTAATTACAAATGATGATAGAATGAAAACTCATTTAGTAAGATCAATTACAGCTAACAGTTTGAAATAATTTGTCAATTACTTTATATTTACAGCTGGTTTTGCTACTCCTTTCATCGATTTAATTGCTGCCAATTTTACTGCTAATTAATTAAGAGTGGAAAAGCGGGGTCAATAAATCAAAGGAATACGAGAAATGCGACATATGTATACGCCTGCTAGGAATTATAATATTTTGCGTTTTTACAATAACGGGATTTCGGGATCTAATTTTACAATACCGAAATGTGGAATTTTTCTGTTCTCCTGTAGTGAGTTTGGGAAAGTGAAGACATTTTTGCAGAAATTATCTAACCTTTAGATTTATAATTGAATTTTTAAACTATTTTTCAAACGATAGGTATTTCATTAGCAAAGCAAAATTTTTTGAATTTTTGTATAAATTTGTTTGAATTTCAACTGACGATATTTTTTTAACAATTTTCCAAATGTATCATCTTGATAGACACAGCTTAACTGATGAAAATGTGGCTTTTGTTTTTGTGATTGCTATTAAATGGCATTTTGTATAGTTAATTAATTTTTGATTAAAATGAATTTTGAATTATTGAAAAACTTCAATTGTGGGTGCGGCAGACCTACAGTTTATTGTTTGATGCTGGTTACTTCAGTAACGAAATTAACAAAGAAATTAAAATATCACATCGACAAAGGAATAAAGATAATTGTTACAAAAAAATCACATATACTTAGTTCTCAGTAACATTTTGGCAATATCAAAAATTTTAGGATTTCAAAAAACAATCCCGTGATCAGCATCCAGTATCTAGTACCAAAGCACATTGTAAAATTATTTAGTACACTCATTTATATGTATATGTGTAGTGTTTTAGACCTAGTGGTGTATTTATATTGCTAAGCTGGTGTGCTTCCAGTGCACTCTAAACTACTACTAGTCCGCCCTCAAACTCTTTTACATGCAATCAACTGGTAAATTTAATATGAGGATGTTCTAGTCGGTCTTAATTGCGCACTATTTTACTGTTTTAATTTAATCTGATTTTGCATATCATATTTTTATTATTTTAGAATATACAAAACCGGATGTATAAAACCCATTCTTATAAGCTCGACGATAACTATTCCACAAGTTCAATGTTTTTCAAACGGAATACAAAAAAGGAAAGGCAAGATTTGAAGAAAATCTTATCACTGCTACTGAGTGTCAAAAGATCTCTCTGAACATTTTTTAAACGTATATTCATAGGCTTGTCATCAACGTTCCGTTTGGATTAAAAATATTATTGATTATTTGGAAAAGCTTTTAAAAAAATTGTATTTACTATAAAGTAGTAGTTACTATCGACCTATTTTCTTTTGACTCTTTAGATCTAGTGTTGAGGCAGAAATTTGTTTTACTATTTACCGCGTTCATTGTAGGGTGTATAAATGTATATGCCTGTATTTATGCTTATAAAATAAAGTCAATTAATTGCTAATATTCACACTTCACTTTGATTTGGTTTCAAAAAAGGCAGCGACCGACACTCTTTCAATTTTCATTCACATTCTAACCGACATATCAAAATGCTCACATATTTCTTTGTACATTGGAACGTATCAGAAAAATAAAGAGAACAGTTGAGTGCTTTAAAATTGTTGCGGTCACCTTAATCGCAAACATTTCCTATTTTGACTGACATTTGTCACTTACTCTGACTTCGGATGACATTTCCGGTTCTTTTTCGGACAGACGGCGCCAAGAGTAGACACAAAATTTAGAGCAGCGTTCATCGCCGTGACCGAAGTTGTATTATTTCCAGCAGCTTACGTGTAAGTATTTACAGGTGCACAGGTACCAATTTCAAGCGGTTAACCTTTAAATACTAGGTAAGTTGGAACTCGATGGGTAGTTAGCGTGCTAAGAGAGTGATTTGACAGAAATTTTATTTGTAGTGTCTGACCGCTTGCACATTGCTATTTCCAGCAGCCACTTGGTTGGAAATACCTACAAGCAGATGAAGAGTGTTTATGCCCACCATCTATCAGTGAACTGTTTGAGTTCAGTAAAGCATAAAAGCATCGAAACCAAGAGAGCGATACGGAGAAGCGCGTTGCGAGTGGTATAATTGAGCAAAGTCCAGCGCCATAGCACAACTAGGCAATTGGCTTGAAAGGCAATCAGCAGGGAAGCGGTGAGGAGATCGCACTAATATTTCTTCTCTCGGCCAGCTATAGAACAATTGTGTGTGACAGGAGACCAGTCATTTGAAGCACCTGTGCACTTGCCGGTAGCGCTATCCAAGTGCAGTCCTTGGAAGGAGCAGCGCTTATACATTCCAGAAATTACCTGGTCTTAGCTTTAAGTTATATTTGTAGTGCACACTTAGTTGTGGGTCTGAAGCGGTAGCTATCAGTACATTTGCACGAGTAATGTGCACGTAATCCGCGCTATAATAATATTGAGGATACCATTTGACAAGTAGGTTAGGGCGCAAGATTCCCCACGGAGGGGCATGTAACTGAGCGATCTCACATCGCGGCACATTACAAGGCATTCTTTATATATACAGGGTGGCTGATGAATTTTGCTACATTAAGAAACTCAAATAATTTTTTTTTCAGTGTATGGAATTCATTTTTCTTTTATTCATGTTAAAGCTCATTAAATTTTATTAAATATAGCTTAATTAGTTTTAAAAATAATGGAATTTAAATGCCCCCCCCTGCTCGTCGATGCATGTGCGGCATCTTACCAAAAAGTTGTTCATTACTGCTTGGAGAGTTGAGACAGGAATAGCCGCAATTGTTTCTCGAATGGATTGCCTTAGTTCATTCAAATTTGTTGGTTTTGCTTTGAAGGCTTCCTGTTTGCAATAACGCCACAAGAAAAAGTCAGGTGCAGTAAGGTGGCGACCTGGGTGGCCAACGGAATGTGGAGTTTCTGGATATCAGCTTATTGGGAAATTTTCGTCGCAATTCTGTCATAACAGGTTGGGCTATATGAGAAGCTGCACCATCTTGCTGAAACCACACAGAGTTGAAAGAAATTCTCATTCGGCGTAATTCTGGATAGAAAAACTCTCTCAACATGCTCAAGTAACGGTCTCCAGTAACCGTAACGGTGTGACCGTTTTCTTCGAAGAAGTAGGGCCCGACAATGCAGCGTGATGAAACTGCACCCCACACTGTGACACGAAGTGGATGCAATTCCGTCTCATGGAGTATCTGTGGGTTGGAAGCACTCCATATTCGACAATTTTGTTTGTTTATGTTGCCGTTTAAATCGAAATGGGCCTCGTCAGACATGAAAAGACAGTTCAACATGTTTCCATCCTCTTCCACCATTTGAAGCATCTTCTGGCAAAATTCCTAGCGAATCGGCAAGTCTGCAGCGTTCAGTTTGTTGGCCGTTTGAATTTTATATGGGAATAAGTCCAAATCTTTGTGCATAATTGACTGTAATGACTGTCTGCTTACACCCATTTGAGCAGATAAGCTTCTTGTCGAAACACGTGGATTGTTTTGTATGGCAGCAGCTACAGCAGCGATTGTTTCCTCCGTTCGAACTGAAGGGTTTCGATGGTAAGGTCTTCTGTTGACTGTCCCATGCTCGGCAAAATTGTTTACAAGTCTTATTATGGTCCATCTGCTCGGAGGATTGCCGCCAAACGTGCGCCTATACTCTCTTTGAACCGAAACTACGGAATCCAGTGCGTGATAGCGGCGGACAATCCAAATTCTTGTTTCAGTGTCCCAGTTATCCATTTTTGTTAAACGTAAAAGTCAATCTGCAAAATAAAAAAAAAATTAACCAGATTCATTAAATAGAAAAAAAGTTATTTAATTTTTTTTTGGTAGCGGCTTTCATTAGCCACCCTGTATATATTTTTTGAACAATATTTGATCAGAATTGCATTGTAGGGCAGAGGGCGGTACAAATAGTGTGACCCATTCCGTGTAAGATGTCTTGTTAGGGTGGTAGGTGTGCGCGTGTAGCAATTGGATTGATTTCAGCCGGGAGCCTTACAAAACCCCTCCGAATGTAACCATATAAGTGATTTCCAACTTGTATGCATTCGCCGATTTGGCAATAAATTTGTGAGACAAACAGATCTTCGCGCTCCACATTATCGGTGATTATTGTTCCCAATAATTTGTTAATTTAGTTGTAGAAAGGCAGGCCGCCTGAATGAACCACCTTAGTTCATAGCAGTGATCCTGTAACTGCATACACATGTACTCGTACATGGGGGCAACTACATTTGTCACCCACATATGTATATAATCTTAGATATGTATATATATCAGCACACTATCTCTTGAATTACTTATGTAAATAAAAATAATATGAATTGTTGATTTCGAAATAATGGACCATTCATTTAGGGTGTGGTGCGTACGGGCGGACATAATGACGGCTACGGGGGTTAGAGAAGAGCAGTAAGCGAGTTTGCGGCTGCGTTTTGGGGTTCGCTAAAGATACTGCCACTGCCGACTATGGTAGGGGGGATAAGGCAAGGCCAGTTAACATCATTGGTCAGTCAGGGAAAGGGTGGATAGGGCCGAAGTAGGGTGATGAAGTGCGTGCGCGATACCCAGAAGCGGGAGTGTTGGGGTAGGAGATTTTTTTTGTATGGTGCGGTCGGCTTGCGTCAAGGCCACAACAACCACCCCACAGTCAGGCGATCTAGTTCGAGCTTAGACGCAAGCGTACCAATGTGGCACCTTGAGGCACGCTAATGAAGATGCGAGCGCAACGAGAGTCTTTCGCGCGTCATCCGGCAACCGGTACGTAACAAAATATTAATCACTTTTTGATCCAATGGCGTACAAATAGGTCATAAAAGGAAGCCACAAGGTGCAGACCTGGTTCGATCAGGAGAAATCAGGACCAGACTGGTCATTGCAAGTCAGGATGGTTATTTGCTAAATGAGCACTGTAAGAGTAAATAATAACTTTTATTTGACACGGGGCACATAATTTTCAAGTACCTCTGTTTACGAAGCTCTGTAAAGTTAAGCTGAAATCGTATTGACTACCCATTTAAGTAGTTATTTTCTTGAGAATCTATTTAATTATTGCCTAAAATTTTTAATGATTATTTTCCGAATTTTCCAAAAATTATTTTTTTTATGATTATTAAAAAAATCTAAAATAATCAAAAAAAGTTGTTTAGATTACTTTGGATTTTTTTTTAATCTACTCCATTTTTGATTTTTTTCATTATAGAAGCATTTTATTATAGAAGCATATAATATACACATCAACAATACTAAAAAAAATCAAAGACAATCAAGACAAGCGGCCACCGTGGTGGGAAGGTAGTGTTGCCGGCCTACCACACCGAAGGTCCATGCTTCGAGCCCTGGTACAGGTAACATCAAAAGTGATTTGAAAAAAGTTTTTCAAAAAACGGGGTCGCCCCTCGGCAGTGGTTTGGCAAACTCTCCGAGTGTATTTCTGCCATGACAGGCTTCTCAGGAAAAATTCGTCTCCTTTGTAGATGCCGTTCGGAGTCGGCAAGAAACTGTAGGTCCCACCAATTTGTAGGGAAAATTCAAATCGGCACACCACAAATTGGAAGAGAAGCTTGGCGAAAAAATCTCTTAGGAGGTTTATGATGATATACCTGTTGTACATATATCGCGCCATAGAGAGAGAGAGAGAATCAAAAAAAAATATCAAAAGTAATGAAACCCACTTTTTTTGATTATTATTTTTTTTCTAAGCGTTATCAATTAATAATTGCATTTTCTTGAAAAACAATGAAAATGATCATTGCCAATTAAAAAAACAGTATAATTAATTGATTACTAATTACTAAAAAAATTTAACAGGCCTGTCTGAAATAGAGTAGAATAGTTATTTGGTTTTATTTCCGAACTTTTGCTGAATCAAATTGAAATTTTCGCGCTTTTTTATTAATTTTGAAATATATTAACAACTATCTGCTATTTAAAAATTCAAGTAAAGTATGCCATACCTCAGAATTATTTTTAACAATACATTCAGGGTATTATATTATATGCTGTGCGTGGCTTTTCTGAGTCCAAGAATCAATGGTTTTTATATAAATGGAAGTTGAAATTTATTAATAATACACTTCGTATAAATTTTAAATCAGCTTATTTTTATAAAACAATTAATTTAAATAACAAAAATAACCAAAAAACAATTTATCACAATATTCATAAGGTCAATAATAAATATCATATTTTGAGTTATCTTTTAACGCACAGAATTCAATTTCGGTTGCTCTCATACAAGTTGTATAAACATGAGAAAATTCTGACAGAAAATTCCAGCAGTACGTTTATATATGGTTGAGTTGTAAAGCTCGTAAATATGTAATTTTTCATAGAAGTTCACGAATTTGCCTTGTGTTCAAGCATGAGAAGTTAAACGAATACTCTGATTATCTCAACATTTAATTTAAAAGCACCCTATCTCAGCTGAATATATGTACGTATATACTTTGTTTTCTTTGGAAACGGTATTGAAAACATTTTCATATTGAAAAAGGCTTTCTTCAAACTTTCGTTTTTGCGATATGCCCTAGTGTGCATTTCTATATCCGGCTGAGGGAAGAACTTCTCGTAATGGATGTGAAAATTTCATTATTGTAATTGAATCGAGCATACTTCAAAGCAAGTGCTTTTAAATGCGTTTTTGACTTTATATTTACTTATAAATGTTATGCGGAAGTTCTATTTGCTCTACTAAAAATATCTATATGATACAACATGCACGAAAAACCGAATGCTTTTAAGAGCATGAGATACACTCTTCACCAACTTGTGGTGTGCTGCTTCTAACTTTACAATTTCTCGGGACCTGCATGCTTTACGCCGACTCCGAACCGCACCTGCAAAGGCAGATGAGTTTTTCCTGAGAAGATTTTCATAGCAGAAATACACTCGAATTTTTGTCGGCCACTGCAGAGGGCGACCCCGTTTTGAAACAAATTTTTTTCCAACAGTTTTAAAGTGACGTGTCGCGTCACTTCAAACTAGGGGCTTCAGTGTTCTAGGCCAGAAACACTACCCCCCTAATCCGCGGGGGAATACAAGTTACCGCTCGTCTATCCACCTTATACTTATTAGCGCTTTACCAACGCAATGCATAATCATACACCCTTCGCTCTGAACTACGGCAGTGTTCGATGATGGCCCGGTAACAAGACTGGTTTCCTCCTCATCATCAAATGGTATGTATACCAAAGTAGCTCTAATAGCCACGTCACCCAATATATGTATGACACTATGGCTCTATAAAACAAATTTTGCTGTTACATTATGGAAAACAGAATCTCCGATAACCTTGATAAATACATACCTACATCCAGGAAATAAACGTTTTACCTCTCATCACAATCTCCATATATATGTATATTTAAGTACGTGTTTGTTGTGCTTTTTAAATTGTTTTTCAAAAGAAGACAGCTTAAGGCATGGCAGAATAGTTATTGTGAAATATTTACCTGCCTCTATTTACCCCTCGATGATAAGATGCCATGAAGTGGAAATTGTTTAACTGCCTAACAACCAAAACAACAACTTCTATAATAATATAACAAAGTAGATCCAAAACACGATTTCTTGTTTCTTTGTAAAATTGTAGTATAAAGACATCGATAGATACAATTATGTACGAGTATAAGCATAACATACAAATCATTATTGAAAATAATAAAATCGAATAAACAGAGTAGCCGATAAGAGCAATAAAGCATAACCGAGATTGCAAGCTGATGGCAATAAATATTTTATTACCGGTTATTGTTGGCAACAGCGTTCGAACTATACAAGAAAAAGTTGTAGTAAATCGGAATTTGGTAGTAGAATTTTCCAGAAACATTACTTTTATTGAACAAAATTGCATGTGTAATTTTTTCTTGAGAAAAACTAGTAAAAATGCATAATTTGAGAGAAGAGTTCTAATGCTAGTATTAGAAATGTTTTTCTAAAGCAAAACATTCACTGATTTTAAAAATTTCCTTGGTCCCAACATAGTCACTAGTTTCAAAAACCCTCTTCTGTCAATACCGGTGGTTATAAAACAAGGCGATGGGGTCACAACTATTACTTGTTCAAAATATTATAAAAAAGTTATTTGCTATAGAAAAGTCATTCGATCCCAACAGGTAACATGGTGCAACGAAATTCCTTGTTCGAAAAAAAATCACTCGTTCCAAAATTATCCCTTGTTATTGAAGAATCACTGGCTAAAAAAACGTCACTGAGTTCCAAACAGTCGATGGTTTAAAAAAATCACGGGTTCCAAAAGGTCACTGGGTACAAAAAAAAAATTATTAGTTCTAAAATAAACACTTCTTAGGAAAAAGTGACTGGTTCTAAAAGTCAAAGGGTTGCAAAAAGTTACTCGTTTAAAAAAGCACTGCTTCCAATAGGGTACTATTTATAAAAAAGTTATTGGTCATAAAAAAGTCATTGGTTAAAAAAAAGTTACTACTTTCGAAGAACACACTACATCGAAAAGAGGCCCAATTTACAGAACATAACTGGTTCCACAAAAACTCACGGGTTCCAAAAATATCCCTTGATATTAAAGAATCACTAGGTTTAAAAAAGTAAGTAAGTTCCAAAAAGTCATTTGTTTCAACAAGGTCGATTGTTAAGGACAAAACACATTGGTTCTAAAATAAACACTTGTGATGAAGTAGTCACTGGTTTTAGCAGATTTGGTGTCACTGGGTGTAAAAAGTCACAATCTTAAAGACTATCACTCTTTCAAAAATATCACTAATTATTAAGAAGTCACTGGTTATTAAAAAGTCACTGTATTAAAAACTCACGGGTTCGAAAAGGTCACTGTTTACAAAAAAAATTATTGGTTCTAAAATAAACGCTTCTTAGGAGAAAGTAACTGGGTTCCAAAAAGTCTCTGGTTAAAAAAAACACTTGTTCCAAAAGGTCACTAGTTACAAAACAAATCACGGATTCTCAAATAAATGCTTGTTATTAAAACGTCATTCAAAAAAGCACTGTTTTCAAAAAAGCGCTGGTAGGTAATAAAAAAAGTTAGTATTCATAAAAAAGTAATTGGTTCGAAAAAAAGTGACTGGGTCCTGAGAAGCCTCCGGTAAAGAAAACATTAATTAAAAAAAATGTTACTGAAGAAGACACTACATCGAAAGGAGGCCGAATTTTCAGAACATAGCTGGTTCCACAACAAGTCACTGCTTCTAAAATAAACTCAGGGCAAGTCAGTGGGTCAAAAGAGAAACACAGTCTCCAAAACTAAATAAAGAGTGTGTGTAAGAGAACTACTAATTTTTAAATCAGTTGTCTTTTTCAAACAAGTAATTGCTTTAAAAAAAGGCACTGAACTATAAACAGCACTAATTGCAAAAAGGAATCTCTAAAAAAAAGTCACAGGTGCTCGCAAATAAAGGGAGTGATTGGCTTTAAGCGGCTGAATTTGTAAGTCACTGTGACTATTTGCCTGCAGTCTCTCACATTCACCTTTAATTGTATGTCATTCCTTACAAGTTTACATAGTATTTCACATTTACTGACAGTCAATGAACGGAGTGGAGATATCAATGCGATTAGGGAATAGTCAAATTAAGCAATTTTTTTATCTAAGTCAAAAATGTATTAAATATACTACAATTGTTTCAAAGTTCCATGACGTTCTCTAACCCTGTTAAGTACTAAGTTACTTCGCTGCATTGCATTGGAATATGCACACACACACGCAGCCCCTGCAATGAGCTAACAAGCACACAAAAGAATTTGTAAAATTACAGACCACAAAAGTAAGTATTTTGATATGTCCGAATGCACGATGATTACATACTTGATTGGCAAACATGCAAATAAATATTTATATAGATATCTGTGTGGTTGCAACAGTAAAATAGTAATAATCATGACAATAATAATAATGATAGCAGCAAAAAAGCAATAATAATAATCATCGTAGCGTTTGCTGCTTGAATGAAAATAATCATAGTAATTTTTGCTCTCGTCTATGATGATGATGCCATTATTGTAAAGTTACAAATATTAGCATGTATCGCTGAGTATATATGTGTGTGAGTGTATGAATGTGCAATTGCAGCAAACTTCGAAAAGGCCAGCTGTTCACAATGTCTGATCGACTTCGAAAGGAGTTCATTGGCCAGTTCACTCTTTGACAGTTGTACAATAACAATGTTAGCCTTTTGCTTGCAATTTCACTTTTCATTGAATTGCCTCAATACGTATTCACTAAATGTAAGGAACATACTGACATAGATAATTACATAGAGAGAAATGCAAAAGATTGGACATTTATTTATGTGTGTGTATGTAGGTATGTATTACATGAAAGTACTAGGAACATACATAAAGGGTGGCACATTTAGTAGCGTAATTTTAAATATATTTTCGCTTGACTTTAATTTTCATAAAAACCCAAAGTACAAATTCATCTTTTTAAGCCTAACTTGGTAAGCCTAGCTATGAATTTTTCAATAAAATAAAATCTTTAGAAATGGTATTGGTATTGTATGGCCAAAGCTTTTCTACCATAAAAATGTAGTTCCCAAACTGTGAAACATATCTAAACTTGGAAGATCATTTGCAATAGTTTTTTAGATGCCGATTTGATAATAAAGCACTTGTGCCACATTGGCTCAATCTACACAAATATTTCTCAACACACTATTGCAACCATCACATGGGAACCCTGACATTATTATTATCACTTTTTTCTCATCTTAGCCGTCTAGCAGCCATCGTGCATTATTCAGCAAACAATTTAATATTTTATTATCTTTTAAGTAATCTTTGTATTTGAAATATATTATATCTAAATAAATAGTTAACTAATAACTATACAATTAAACGAATGAAGTAAGATAAAATATTTGCATTCAAAAACAAAAAAAATTGCAAAGGGCATTTTATAAGTAAAGTTTTTCAATTACTGATGAAGATAAAAAACTCCATATAAACCTAGTCCACCAGTTTTTTCAACACAGTGAGGGTCTCCTCCCTGCGGTGTCACCAGTGGGAGTCGAAACATATTCCGCAGTCACTATTATCATAATGCAATGATCGTTAAGGTCGTAGATAACGAAGTACTTGGTGTCAAAAGTAACTATGTTTCGTTTCTGGTTTGGACCTTTTTTGGTTGGTAATGCTTTTTCCCAAATAGTCAAAAGATCTTTCCATATATCAATCATTTTGCAGCTTCAGAAAATCCGATCTAATCATTTTTTAATACAAAAAATTTTATTTATTGTGTTCGGGCCACAAAGGGTTAATACGTTGGTTTATATTTCAGTTGTCAATTCTACCTTGTTAAATTTGCCTTTTAATGTTATTTAAAAAATATATTTGGTTTAAAAAACAGGCAAAGTAAAGTTTGGGTTAAACGTTTTTTACGCTCGAATGGAATTTCATACCAAAAATTTAAAAAAGTCAAGTTCCTTGCTTTATTATTATTCTCTATTTATTTTTCATTGACTCCCGGGTTGTGTGAGCCCTCGACACGCACTCAGACAAATCCAGTATACTCGTAGACAGCAGCAACGAAAAAATATGCGCTATATCTCGAAGATCCACTTGATAAAGTTTTTTTCCTCTTGAGTTTTTTTGAAGTATACCTGTGCTTTTCTGAACTAAAATTTGTGAACCTTCATCTCTAACTATCCTGAAAAGACCTAATCTGTACCAAACAAAATTTTAATTTTGAAGAGTACTCGAGGGCCCAAGGGTTGGAAAATTTTCAACATCAGAGCTTCAACTTTTGACCCATCCCATATGTACAATCGAGCTTTGATTATTTTCCTTCCATTTTGGACCAACTTGAGACTGGTATATTTCTATACGAAATGTGAAAATGGACATCTCGTAGATCATTGCCTTGGTAAAAATACCAAATGACTATATGGAAAGGAGACAGTGGGCAGACACGGCTTGATGCTCATACTACCTTCGAAGTAGTTTCTAACTAGTTGCTTCAACTACAGTAATGCTCTGGAACGTGAATATGTTGATAGATTTGAGGAGAAACAGACAGAGTATTGATTTACTAAATGATGACAAGCTGGCGACTTCGAAACATGTCATGCCATACCATCGCTAAGCATATCGTTGCAATTTTCCTCTAATATCAATTAACAGAACAAACATAAAAATTCCAACAACAATTACTAAAAACAAAGTCCCAAATGCAACACCCTCTATACACCGGCGAGTACATATACATAAACTCACTAACAAAATTCCCTTGAATATTCACTTTATTGCCATTTCATTGAATATTCACAAAAGGCAAAAATCTTAAAAAAAGAACAAAGGTAAACCTGCTATCGGAGGAAAAAGTGAATAAAAAGCAGTAAAGAAAGTACAGGGTGGCTGATGAATTTTGCTACATTAAGAAACTCAAATAATTTTTTTTTCAGTGTATGGAATTCATTTTTCTTTTATGCATGTTAAAGCTCATTAAATTTTATTAAATATAGCTTAATTAGTTTTAAAAATAATGGAATTTAAATGCCCCCCCTGCTCGTCGATGCATGTGCGGCATCTTACCAAAAAGTTGTTCATTACTGCTTGGAGAGTTGAGACAGGAATAGCCGCAATTGTTTCTCGAATGGATTGCCTTAGTTCATTCAAATTTGTTGGTTTTGCTTTGAAGACTTCCTGTTTGCAATAACCCCACAAGAAAAAGTCAGGTGCAGTAAGGTCAGGCGACCTGGGTGGCCAACGGAATGTGGAGTTTCTGGATATCAGCTTATTGGGAAATTTTCGTCGCAATTCTGTCATAACAGGTTGGGCTATATGAGGAGCTGCACCATCTTGCTGAAACCACACAGAGTTGAAAGAAATTCTCATTCGGCGTAATTCTGGATAGAAAAACTCTCTCAACATGCTCAAGTAACGGTCTCCAGTAACCGTAACGGTGTGACCGTTTTCTTCGAAGAAGTAGGGCCCGACAATGCAGCGTGATGAAACTGCACACCACACTGTGACACGAAGTGGATGCAATTCCGTCTCATGGAGTATCTGTGGGTTGGAATCACTCCATATTCGACAATTTTGTTTGTTTATGTTGCCGTTTAAATCGAAATGGGCCTCGTCAGACATGAAAAGACAGTTCAACATGTTTCCATCCTCTTCCACCATTTGAAGCATCTTCTGGCAAAATTCCAAGCGAATCGTCAAGTCTGCAGCGTTCAGTTTGTTGGCCATTTGAATTTTATATGGGAATAAGTCCAAATCTTTGTGCATAATTGACTGTAATGACTGTCTGCTTACACCCATTTGAGCAGATAAGCTTCTTGTCGAAACACGTGGATTGTTTTGTATGGCAGCAGCTACAGCAGCGATTGTTTCCTCCGTTCGAACTGAAGGGTTTCGATGGTAAGGTCTTCTGTTGACTGTCCCATGCTCGGCAAAATTGTTTACAAGTCTTATTATGGTCCATCTGCTCGGAGGATTGCCGCCAAACGTGCGCCTATACTCTCTTTGAACCGAAACTACGGACTGCAGTGCGTGATAGCGGCGGACAATCCAAATTCTTGTTTCAGTGTCCCAGTTATCCATTTTTGTTAAATGTAAAAGTCAATCTGCAAAATAAAAAAAAAATTAACCAGATTCATTAAATAGAAAAAAAGTTATTTAATTTTTTTTTGGTAGCGGCTTTCATCAGCCACCCTGTATGTTGGTGTGCACATTCATATTCGAATTTTGTAGTACTCTCTGATAAAATTCTTCTTGTATAAGTTCCCTTGTTTTCATAAATGAGTTGCTTACATTAAGGCAGCTTCAGCAGCCTAAGTGCAACTTGGGATGCCGGTAACTCGCTAAAGACTCCTAGAACTAGTTAACTTTTGACTATTAAAATATGGAAAATAAGAGCTTTAACTCAGTATTTAAATGATCCTTCGATCCCATGATCCCGCTGATATCAGCCAATTGTGCAATACTTCAAGACTAGTATGTACATTAGGGTGGGTCGATTTGTATGGACGAAAGTTAAACGATATCGCGCCATCGATTTTTCGAAAGATTTTGGGCTCAGGAAAAAAGTTCCACTGCGCATACCCAAAAAAATAGTTTTCGAGCCTGCGAAATTTCATTTTTTTGACTTTTTTCGACTTTGCTTTTTAAGGTTTTTTTCATGACTTACTAAAAAAATTTTCATTTGATTTTAAAATTTTCATGTATACCCCGTCCGATCCAAAAATGTCCGCTAAAAACGTTGGCGATAACAGTTTTTTGAAAAAAAAAAAAATATTTTTTGGGTTTTGGGGAGTGTTTTGGTCAAAAAATTTACGCTTTCGCCATTTTTTTTAAGGGTTTTTTCAGCATACATGCAAAGATGTTTTCGATGAAAACGAATTTGTCTCATATTTCCTGTCCCACTTAAAATTATGCGATTAAAACTTTGGCGATAACAGTTTTTTGAAAAAAAAATTTGATTTTCGGGTTTTGGGACTTGTTTTGGTTTTCCAAAACCCGAAAAATTATTATTCTTTTGGGTATGCGTAGTGGAACTTTTTTTTCCTGAGCCCAAAACCTATCGAAAAATCGATGGCATGATATCGGTTAATAAATCGACCCAGTCTAATGTACATCAAGCCAAACTTATCAGCCAACTACCTCTTCCGTATAAGTAACTGGTATTTTTACCAGGGTCAAAGCCTACGCGAGGGCTATTTGTAAATTTATTTTAGCGGTATATCAGTCTCAAACCAGTACAAAATAGAGTTAACCCATTTTGGTGCAATTTTAGAGCCAATTAATAAATTTTGATACCCCCGGGCATGTCGATTAAGTACTCGGCTCACATGGGAGATGTCACTGGTTAGATATCTGGTGCTGGGATTTTTCCACCTTTGGATAATCCTGTATTTTCTAAAAATGTCATTATTTCAGATGTTTCTATGGACTAGTTTCCGATATCTACAGAACTTTAGTTATAAATATATTAGTATTTTTTCTATGTAGTTTGGTGTTGCTCTGCAGGTTACCTACATAAGTACGTTCATGCTTACATATCAAAGATAACTGGAATTCTGGTTATTTCATTGTTTCTGTTCCTTTTCCTTTCTATGCTTCCCAGAATTGGTTCATAGATATCATATTTTGAGCTTTAAGCTGATATTAGGATTCTCTTTGAGGTGACATTTATTGTGTGTACTTCGGAAAGGTAAAGAAAAAGTTTGATATGAAAAAAATTATTAAAGCCAAAATTATAAATATTTGGTTTTCTTAGTACTTTTTGCAATCCGGAACTTGCTGGTCCCTCAAACGATAAAAGGACAATTATTTATTTATAAGAAAAAGGCTTGTTGACATTTTTAGGTGAAATAATTGTACTTGAAATCTCATGAAATAAAAATGTATTTTTGATTATCTAAATAAAGGAACTAAGTACACTAGACATAGCTCAATAAATATTTAAAATGGAAAAAATTATTAAAGCTAAAATCATAAATATTAGGTTTTCTTAGTACTTTTTGCAATACGGAACTTGCTGGTCCCTCAAACGATGAAAGGACAATTACTTATTTATAAGAAAAAGGCTTGTTGACATTTTTAGGTGAAATAATTGTACTTGAAAACTCATGAAATAAAAATGTATTTTTGAGTATCTAAATAAAGGAACTAAGTACACTAGACATAGCTCAATAAATATTTAAAATGGACACCAGAAGTTTTTCATAAAGCAATCAGAAAGCAAGATATAGGCCAATATATGCCTTCAATTGGCGCAAAGGTGTTCTTGACCTAAAACTCCATACTTTGAGGGTGCAGTGGAAATTTCGCTTATGCGCCTTTTGTATACTTGACTTGACCTACAACTTGAGGTATTTCATTTGAAAATTTTTTATTAATATCACGCGGTGTTATCTACTTATTTAGCCGGCACGGTAACTTTGTAAATAGAGATCGGCCATTTAGAAAAGCGTTAATTGCGCTTCTTCCTTTTGCACATTTTATCTAAATTACTTATATTCCTTTCAGCTTTATTGACAATAAATATACAAACTTCAGTCATAATTATAAGTTGTTTAACAATTAGGCGCAGCAGCTCACAGATTTTCTTATATAAATAAGTCGAATTGTGATAGCATTTAAGAAGCCTTTGAGAATCCCAACTTTCTAGTGCTCCATATCTTAGATTCGCGACCAGCTTTCTTGAAAGGCTAAACGTTTCCTTGCTACTAAAGTATTTTTTTTGGCCAGCAACTTTAATCCATCTGCCTTATCATGAGAACTGTCGATACTATCTATAGTCTTACAATATCCTGACCATGGATAATTTATGACAATCTATAGCTAACCTTTCAGCAAACTCTCTAATCATGAAAATGGTCTGCTTCTGTAGATGTTATCTGAAGTCAATGTAAAATTTAAGCTGCTATCAATTTGTATGAAAAGATCAAAAAATAGGACGATGTTATTCTTTCAGTCCCTGTTGATCAGCTCGCGCTTTCTCTACCCAATTTTTGAAGTTCACTCATTTGACGGAGGAGCGAATTTTAGAGTGAGATAGAAGGAATTACATCAGTGTTAAAAAATGAAACTCCACTATATGGCCACATTTTTGGTCTCTAGGACTTAGTGTTTGTCCAGAGTTTTACCAATTGGTGTTTGGCAGTGAAGATATTCCTATATATCCCAAAGAGCATGGAGTAAGAATAAGAGCCAACGAAAAACATCGCGTGCTACGAATTCGCTGATAAGTAATTCAACATGCCTCAACCCTATAAGAATTATTAGCGATCAACCTTACAGCGAGGTGAATTTCTTACTCTTAATTTGGTTCTTCTTTTTGTTTTTTTTGTTTATCCACTACTATCAAGGAAACTGAAACAGCAACTGAATAAAACCTATTCATTTTTCGAAACCAAACCCGTAAGACGTGTTTTCAGATGAGTATCAAAAAACTGGAAGAGAAAATTTAATATTTTGATTCTACCAACAGGTATTTGCATAGGTATATATTTTCAAATTGCGCCGAAGATCGCTAATTTATAAGGATACCCTGCGAGAACTACTGTGAATCACGTTCCTAGTTTTCGACAGATTAAAGGTAATTTTTTTTTTTTTGCTAATACCCAACAAGCGAAGTAAACTTAAAATAAATGTTAAAAAAGCTCTCCGAAATAAATATTAACACTGGAGTACACGGGCCCCTTTTTTCACGAATGCATGCGTGGCCTACTATGGTAGACCATTTTAAAATAGCAATAACAGTTTTTTTTATTACTTTTAACTGATTTTATATTCATAAAAAACAAAGATTTTAAATTAAAAATAATGCAGTTCTATAGTAGCAAATAACAAAAATTGTACTTCTGAGATCAATGACTCACATTTGTTTCTTAGACTATTATAAGTACACTCGCGGACTACTATGGTAGGACCGAGATTTTTCCGCTAGTCCACCGAAATATGTGAACGAGTAGAAAGCAAGGACGGTACTGACTTAGCGACAAATTTAATGCAGAGGGCTTTCCTGGAACTGCGCCGCTCTAACATACAACGCTGTTAAGTTATTAACAAAAACGTAACCGTGGTCTCCTATGATAGGCAACGGGTGCACTCCAGTGTTAAGCTCACAAAATTCTGATTTTTCGTTTATAAAACATTTGAAAATAAGCGTAATTGAAACGACAACCTGATAAAAACATTATTAATGTAAGCCTATGAAAAAATGTCAAAGAAAGCGCTTTATAATTATTTTTTCTGAAACTTAATTCTAACCATATTTATACCTTTCATGAACATGAAATGGTATTATAACTTTGGTCCGATGTTTGTAAGTATAAGAAGAAGGTATAGTATAAGTGGAGGTGGGTCTATCTCCCACCAATAAGTATACCGAAATGATCAGGGCGATGAGCTGAGTCGATTTAGCCATGTCCGTCTGTCCGTCTGTCTGTTTGTACGCAAACTAGTCCTTCAGTTTTTGAGATACCTTGATGAAATTTGGTACGGTGCCGCCATTTTGCATAAGATTAATTATTTGTCGGAATTAACAAGATCGGAGCAATACAACGCATAGCTCCCATACAGATTTGGGACTTATTATATGTATATGGAATGTGTGTAGTGAAAATCACCCAGACCGCACCAACATACCGCATAGCTCCCATACAATCGATAGTTTTGATAAATGGGTTTTGGACTATAAATTTTGCAATTAAAATGCTAGGAACGTAAAATTTTGCAGGGTTGGTACTACAGGGCTATGTATCTTTAAATTATCAGTTTTGCAGAGTTTTTACTAATTGTGAGTAAGGATCGGACACTTAAAGCCGTGATGCGTATTCATGAAAGTTATAAAGTCTTCGGCACAGTCGAAGAAGCCCTTTCCTTACTTGTTTTTATATCATTTAGCTATTGCAATGAAATAAATAAATAAGTTGAAATCATACATTGAATGCTGCAACTTAGACCAAATATTAGCAAATTGCAGAAGTGGTTAAGATGCAACCATAATTTTTGCTTTTCCGTCCTCATTCTTAGTAAAATCTTTTATGAAATGAATTTCGAAATTTTTTAAGTTAGAAAGAACAAACCTGGCAAATAGTTTTCTCTGGAATTTTTAATATAACAGTTTGTTCTTGAAGTTTATAAAAAGTGTATATTAAACTTTGAAATAAATTAAAACTGAAAAAGCTTACATATCCCTTATTGTAGCAACTTTACTTAAAATTATTTTTAAAAACATTTACAGAAAGGGTTGGGTAACTATTTAGAGAAATAAAAAATTTATTTCCCTTTCGGATTATTGATATCAAGGTCAAAACGGGATAAAGCAATGCTTCGCAAAATGTTACCAATATTAGACCCTAAGCGAGTGATCTTACTTTTAATCTAGAGATAGAGCAATTATATTATTAGAAGCCCCGTTTCTGCTTCTGAAACACGTTCACACTTCTTTCTTTGCTTTGAATACTTGAAATTGAAACCGGAACGAAATCGAAATAAATATTACAGGACGATACCGAAACCGAAACATGTTAAAAAACGGAAAATTTAACGTTATTTTAATTCATGGCTTGGTTGCTCCAGCAGATGTTGTGACAAGGTTGCCATCTATTTGAAATTTTTTAAAATTTTAGTCAGTTATTTTATATAAAAGGTATTTTACACCTTATTTCAGTAAAAATATTTATAAGTAGGGTTATCATTTGAATTGCTCAATTGAGACCTTAGAGTAATACCGACTATTAAATAATTACTAATAATATCGAACATAGGCAAACATTTTATAAAATTTCGTATAGAATGATTTTTTTTATCTGCAACTCTTATATTACTGGCATCTTCTTAACTAATATTTAAGTAATGATTATTCATAATTTAAGAAGTTAAAAGCCAAAGTGGCAGCTCAAATTGGGTAGTACTCCAAACACGAATTCCTGAAAGTGAAAGTATGCAAAATATCTTTTACTATCGATGGTGTTGTCTATCTTACTCTGTATCCATATTGTTGCTTCGACTGTTTGGTGCACATTTTCTACAGACCAATCGGGTATTTACCAGTTAAGCCTTAGCTTATCGCATATTCGCGTATATACATGTGCATATGTTGCTTTGGTGACGGTAGCGTTTGTGCTCGTTGGAAACATTTATTAAGTGGTGCTGAAGAAACAGTCGTTGATTGGGTGCTTTTGCTACAAGCCATTACCTTATATACACACACAGCCAAATATATTGACTCACAAAAATCACTTATGTCTATACAGTAGTGGATACAGGGGGGAAGATGGGGGCGATCGCCCCCCCTCAGACCTGAAGAAATATTGGACGTGCTTAATTTGCCGAAATTCAAATGCATTTTTTTAGATTTCCGTAAAATTGAGATCGAATGAAATATTTCTTATCTTCTTTTGTCTGCGTGTCTAGCGGAAAATGTAAATGTATAATAAGTATATTCTCTTATAGTAAGGAAGTATAGTATATATGACATAATAAATGCACATTATTTAAGTGTATTTATTATATTTTCAAAACATTTAAATCTCAATTCAAGTGTACTTCTAGCAATGAAAAGAAAGATTGCCAGCAGAAACGTTGGACGTTTTTAATTTGAATTTACTTCTGTTGTCAAAATTGTACAAAATAATACTATTAAAAAAAAAAAAAAATGCTTCGAAACTGGTTAAATCTATAGGCGACGATACTCATATTTCTTGAAAAAAGGAAAAAATACAGTCCATTTGACAGGAGAGTATGAAGTTTGGTCCGAACTCTGGACAAAAAAGCCCGACAATAAATAGATACCAAAATCGTCCGTATATGTTCTAGATCACTGCGACGGAAATGCTCTTCCACTGATATGGATGCTATTGCATATTCTGGCCACACTGCCAGTCAGTAATGCTTCTCCAGAAAGAAGTTTTTCTACCCTTCGGCGAGTAAAAACATGGTTAGAAACCACTATGACTGAAGAGAGGCTCAGGTTTAGCATATTAAAATCGACGTTGAAAACATTATCGAAAGATACGCAAAAAAGGGAAGCGAAAAATGGATTTTATAATATAGAATTGTGTCATAACAGATTGATGCTAATTTATGAAAAATAATAATGTATACCGTTTCAAAAACATCTTTGTAACAAAACAACATATTTAATTTATCGACGAATAAGTTGAAATGTACTTAATTTCAGTAAACATTATTGTTCATCTCTTTTTTCCTTTTATTTATTGCTCCAATTAATAAAGATTCGAGATAACTCCACTTAGTTAAAAGACACAAGTGAAATTCGCTTATCAAAAAGAACTAGTTTCTACCTTTTAGCTGTATAAAATCATTTCTTGATTGCTTTTTGTTCGAATCCTTTCAATTAGTTGAGCTAATTTGATTGCTTAAAGATAAATTCTTTACGTTTATTCGTAGTTCCGAATAAAGTTTGACTTTCCTATTCCCTCATATTTTTTTCATTGCAAGCTGATTGATATGCAAACTCTCGAACATAGGAGGACCATGGCTAGCCTGTTGTTTTTACATGTTAAATGGGACGATTGACTGTCCACCTTTGCTACAACTCGTAAAACTTAATGTTCCAAGCCGATCTCTACGTGATGTTGACTTTTTCGTCATTGAATGTTGTAGGAGCAATTACGCTCTGAATGAGCCTATCACTAGAATACCATGTGACTTTAACTCGCTTTATTATACGGGTATTGATGTTAACTTAATTTCTAGTGTATCTGTTTTTAAGAGCTCTCTGTCTCTGACATCTAATTTGTAGTTGTTTGTTTTAATTTTATTCTATACCTAATTGTTGTCTAAGTTGGACAAAGTGATTTAAACTAGTTTGTCCTTTAATTATTAGTGTAAGATTAAATGTAAACTAATGCTAGCATATTTAAAAACTGTTTGCTTATACACACAGGGATCGATACAGTTTTTTATGATTTCTTTTGCTTTGTTGATTTTCTGACAAGGAAGAAAGTTGATGACGGTTTCGGCGTTCCGCCATCCTTAGTGTTACAAAACCAAATTTGACAAGAGATGACGGAAAATCGTTCCACTGTATATCACAATTTTTTATCTTCTTGAATCAATATTTCAAATATTGACTCTATTCAAATTCTATACATGACCAGCTAAAGAACTAGGTAAATCGACTGAGGATTCACATCACGAAACAAGATTAGATTTATAAGATCATCGCATTTGTATTTGTGTATTTTCCCTTGGATTATTTTTAAGAAATTTCTTTATAAAAAGTGTTAAACGCATAATCCACTTGGCTAGCTAAAGGCTACAAATTCGTTGACATTGTTGAGTTTTACACTTCCCCAATTAGTAGCGCAGATGCAAAGCAAGGCACACGCTAATTCAAACATTTTAGTTTTTTTATAGCCCACATTACTGATTACTCGTCAATTGAGGTAATCGAATTACGTGCCGCTCAAATCGCTAACCTTGCTACGTTATGCAAGCCAAGTGTTGAGTTACCACGAAACGTCAAAGCCGTCATCAACACTAGGCGAATGTATTTCCTATTATTATTGCCTGTCTACTTGATTGTGAGGTTTTGCTTGCGGTGTTTTTATACCTTTTATGAACATGAAATGGTATTATAACTTTGGTCCGATGTTTGTAAGTATGAAAAGAAGAGATAGACCCACCAATAAGTATACCGAAATGATCAGGGCTATGAGCTGAGTCGATTTAGCCATTTCCGTCTGTTCGTCCGTCTGTTTGTAAGCAAACTACAGTTTTTGAGATATCTTTATGAAATTTCGTATGGAGCCGCCATTTTGCATGAGATTAATCATTCGTCGGAATAAGCAAGATCGGAGCAATACAACGCATAGCCCCCATACAATCGATAGTTTCGATAAATGGGTTTTGGGCTATATATTTTGCAATTAAAAAGCTAGGAACGTAAAGCTTTGCACGTTTGGTACTTGTTGTTTATGTAATGTGTGTAGGGAAAATCACCCAGATTGGACCAACATAGCATATAGCTCCCATAAAACCGATTGTTCCGATAAATAAGGTTTTGGATATGTATCTTTAAATGATCACTTTTGCAGAGTTTTTACTAATTGTGAGTAAGGATCGGACACTTAAACCCGTGATACGTATTCATGAAAGGTATAAAGTCTTCGGCACAGTCGAATACAGCCCTTTTGTTACTTGTTTTTTTGTTGTTTCTCCGCTTCATAACTCTCAAAATTGAGTTGGAAAAGTTGTCAAAGGCATTTCCGCAGTGGAGCCAAACAAAATACGTACACACATGAACATCGATGCATTTATATCCATAAATCAGTGGTGGGCAAGTCAGCACATAATTAGTTTATGTTGGTAAGCACCATTTTTTCTGTGTAATTTATGGCATAATGAATTGTTCGAAAAATTCTCGCGATACCAGCGATTTTGACTGCGATATCTTAAACTCTTTAATCGTTAATTTTTCAAACCTTAAATGCACACTACTGCTCCACATATTATATAAAGGGTATTTCATAAATTCGTTGAAAGTATGTTTCGTAAGCTTTAGATCTTGTTCAGGAGATATGCATGTTAATATGAAAACAGATATTGGTTGTTGTTATTTTGGCTAATAAAATGTTTAATTTTTTTAACAAAAGCCATACAAGTTTGTGTGATAATTAGAGACCGTCTTTATGTTCAAAATTCCAAGTATAAAAATATGTAATTTTGCAAAATTTTATAGTGGGATATTTGGTAAATGTAGGTGGAAAATATTTTAAGAAAAATGCTTGTAATTTTTGTTATCATTATCTTTTGTTATATATATATTGTTTTTAAAGTACGAGTAGGATTTTTCCGGGCCTTAGGCCCCTGTCTTTCTTATTTCAATGAAGATATAACATATTGACGGCTGAGTGCAAATATATTTGAAAAACGCCTCACAGAAGACTTTAATTATCAATATTATAAAGGTTGTGTTCAAGTTGTCTAGTTTGCCTTCCTTAAGATTTTGGTTACCCCGACGTGATTAGGAAACGCAACCTTCTGATCTGATACTGCAACAAGAAACCTCTTGTGCAACACCGTCAGCAGCGTCTGCCGAAAGCACCACGATCTTCTGGCAAACCCTGTCACAATACTCAGGATCACCTCACTTTCTGCACCATTGTCTTCAAAAGTTTTTGCGCTGTCTTGAATAAAGCAACGATCAGTTGAAACCTGGCCAATAATTCTTACGCATAGCTTGAATTTAAATTCGGAATGGTTCACAACCAAGAACTGGCGAAGGTAACCCCAATGAATAAATTGACAGCCTACCTACGTACAACGGGAGAGTTGATCTATAATACGTAGTTTTAAAAAGGATTCACCATCGGCGAAAACGATTGAGTAGTCTAAAGACCGCCTCCTATGTTTGGATGTAGCCTGGGCAGAGTTTTAGTTCACGGACAATAAAATTCGTTGCCCCCAAGACGTGGATATCGCACACCACTATTTCACCGAAGGATATTACAACCAAATATCCGAGGTAGCATCGAAGTATAAGGAAATAACTGAGTCCGCAATGACTCGATGAGAAACGAGTGATATTCTTGACAAAGCCACAGCACACCCTCGAGTACATTCTTTATCCAATACCGCAATAAGAGGGCAAAATTTCGTGATGGCCTCATTGAAACGACTCCTCGCTGTAGGGTCCAGCTGCAAACATAAAGCTAAAGGAAAAATTTTGGGTACAGATTCGAGAGCTGTACTTCTCGAGAGGGGAAGCTAGCCAATATCCAATAAATGGCGAGTACGACATGTAGGCAATCACAACTCTAGCAAAGGCAGCTTACGAAAACTTTAAACTGGCATCAAAAGCGCTAGATCAAATTGTGGAAACGATATGAAACAAAATGCTTTAACTCACGAAAATCACAATTTATAAATTTAATGGAGAGTATTTGAAGTGAGCATAACTCTTTGATCTTTCCCCCAGCTGTTGGACAACCAAACGATTCCAACTATTCATAAAATGTGGTACTTATAATTCAACCTAAGTAGAGAGGCTGAATAATTAATAAACCACCTGCCAGCCACAGCAGAAAACTATGAAACTGCTTGGAAGTTACTACGAGACCGGAACAACAATGAAAGGCAGCCACCTCCACAACAACAAACAAGCTGCACGATATCACAAAGGAAAAACATGGGGATCACTACATCATCTTGGGATCCCATCTTCTTACACATGCCAGTCAAAAGACTAGACGGGGGAACGCACATTCTATACGAACGATCAATTTCAAACCAAAAAGAAGTTCAGAGACTAAACAACTTCCTGGACTTTCTCGAAGCCCGTTTTCAATCAATTGAGGAAATGGGTCAGAAAAATTGCTTCAGGGATATAATATGACTGCTTCAGCTGCCTCACCCCAGGAAAGAAAGACGCACAACCAACACAAAACGTGACATGTCATTCTTCATCTCCGCTACAACTAAGTTCAAGTGCTTCTGTTGTAACCACTGAGTCGAAGTGCTACTGCCACGATCCTACACCCAAATTAATCCCTTTCGTCTTGGTGCTACTGTATTGAGCTCAGTTCCAAGTATTTGGCACGCACCTTAGCTTCTCCATAGCAAAAAGCTAAGATAGACAAACTAGCAATCCTGGACAGGTTAATTTTAGTTTTTTTTTGTACTTCAGTGATTATAGATCTAAGTATGAGCTAAACTTGTTTTTGGCTTTTATTGGTTTTTTCATAGATATAATTCTGTGGCATTAATGGAAAAAACACCAAAGTAATTTTTTGAAATTTTTTAGTAGAACGGTTTGAAAGTTAAAATTTAAGTGTAAATATATAAAATTGAGGTATGGTTTTTTGTCCACAAAATCCACAATTTTTGAGCAAAAGCCGTGTACGGAAAACCCAATGCTGGTATTATCTCATTTTGTCCTATATTGAGCTTGGGTCCTGTCCCTTATTGCCACAGAATTATTTAACATTTGTAAATATAAAGTAGTTCATATGAATCTGTTATTTTTTTTTTTTCACTTGTTAGAGGAATTTTTTTTATTCAATCAAATAACAGGTATTTTCTAAGCTAAATTTGAGTGTGGTTGGTATAGCGAAATAGTGAATTTTTTGGATAACTAAAGACGTTTTTCGCCACCAGTATTGAGTTAGGTTATTATTATAAACAAACAAAAACGCATTTTAGCTTCTTGTTTTTTTACCCACAAAACCTACGTTTTCCGTTAAAATCCATAAATCTGGGTTCTGGGCAGGAGTACTCCACTAACGATTCTATTTCGTATTGCTAGTTCACAAAAAAAAAATAACGAAATAGTTTCGTTCCGTTGATTCACAAATAGAATTATCAAAATAATTTCGTTTCGGTAATTCACAAAACTAAATTATCAAAATGTAACCGATAACGTTGCAACGAAATAAATCAACGAAAATATCTCAGTTAAACTGTGCTGGCAATACCTTCACGAGCACATACATAGCTTTCGGTTACACCAAATCAGGGGCCGAATTACGACATCCGTTCCGTGATCGTAAACAGTTTTATAAGTCAAAATAACTTTGAAACTTTGCAATTTTTAACAAAAGTAATAATGTATAATTGAACCTACTGGTACTTCAAACCAATTGCTCAAGTACGACGTCATTCCGAGTTATAGGTTTAAAGCTTATGCGATTTAAAAATTCGCTTTCGATCACGGATCGTATCACGTAATTCGTGCAAATATAAATTTGATTTTATCGTCGTTTAAAACGGCTAAGAAACAAAAATGAGGCACACAACATTTTATATTAGGTTGCCCAAATAATACATGCAACCCCCTTAACGCAAGTGAGTGTTGAATGAGCATTTTCTACTTTGAAATATATCCTTAATGACTACAGGTCAAATTTAGGCGATGAGCTCACAGAAATGATTTTAATATTAAGACTAAATAATAAAAAAAATATATTATAAAGTTTATTTTAATGGAATTTAAAAATTTTGTGTCTTATGCTTTGATTTTACTAAGATTTAAGTGAAAAAGATATTTACAAAACATCTGTATACGAAAATGAAATACTAATGAAGGCTGAATACTGAAACAATTTTGTTTTTTATTAAACCTGTGTGCAAAATGTTTCTTACCTAGGAATTCCGCATAATTGAATAAATCACAAGGTTAGCTCTCTAACTTTCTTTTGCGAACAACACAAAAGTAGGAGCACAGTATACAGTAGACCTGTAGACGTTTTGGACAGAAATAAAATAAATTTGTCAAACAAGCATATTTACATTTTACTGTTTTGCTTACCTGTTTTAATGTAAATTGTGAGTAGAAGTACATTTTCATTGTCAAACAGATGATAGCAGAAAAATCAAATTAGACACAACCATACACATTGAACGGTTTTTTCAAAAAACTGTTATCGCCAACGTTTTTAGCGCATAATTTTAAGTGGGACAGGAAATATGATACAAATTCGTTTTGCATGTATGCTGAAAAAACCCTTAAAAAAAAAAAGACGAAAGGGTAAATTTTTTGACCAAAACCCAAAAAATATTTTTCTTTTTTTAAAAACTGTTATCTCCTACGGTTTTAGCGGACATTATTGTGTCGGACAGGGTATACATGAAAGTTTTAAAATAAAATGATAATTTTTTTAGTAGGTCATGAAAAAAACCTTAAAACGCAAAGTCGAAAAAAGTCAAAAAATGAAGTTTCGCAGGCTCGACAATTATTTTTTTGGGTATGCGTAGTGAAACTTTTTTTCCTGAGCCCAAAACCTATCGAAAAATCTATGGCGCAGCATCGGTTAACTTTCGTCTATACAAATCGACCCACCCTAATACACGTATCTACTTAGAAACAGACTCCACAGACAAATACGCAAAGTTGTATTGTATTTCTTGAGCTGTATTCCACAAAAACCAATCAAAAATACATACATATGTGCAAACATGTACAAAATTTCACGCTTTACATATTTATGTATGGATATACGAGGTGTGTTCATATTCGAATTTCGAATTTTTTGTGGCGTTATGTTGGTACTCATGTCTCTCACTCAGACCTGGGTAATATCAAGTACCAGTACGACTTGTGACAAGTACATTTTAAAGGAATTGTACTGGTACTGGTACTGGCATTCCCAAAATTTTCAAGTACAAGTACAAGTACAAGTAATTGCGAAATAATTGAAGTTTCAGCAAATACTTCAAAGTATTTGAGAAGAATTGAAAGTACTTGAAAAGAATTGAAAAATGTACTTGAATCGATTTTTCAATTCTTTTCAAGTACTTTCAATTACTTACAATCTTGAAAACAATATTTAAAAAAAATTACAAAAATAACCGATGTTTTTATATTTTTTACATGTCGCTTGTAGTCCATATTATGTTTATTTAACAAAATGCAATTCATTCTTCACATTTAAAAATAAATATTGTATAAGCATTGGAAATTTAACACAAATAAATAATTAAATTTAATTTACAACAAAAAAAAATAATTCAACATAAAAAAATATATAAAATAGCAGGAATTCAACAAAAAACAAAATTATGAATTAAATTTAACAAAAAATACTCAAAACCATTTGGAATTGGCTTTCATTAGAACAAACTTTTCAAAAGAAAAGTCTGTCAATGAACCTCTCCTTGGGCTATTTATTATACCCGCAAAAGAAAAGAGACGTTCAACCGGTGCCGATGATGGCAGTGGCGTATTGAATTTAACAAACGCCTCCTTTAGCAATGGATATCAGTCCCAGCTACTATCAGTCATCGATTGGTCATTTAAATAACTGTAGTATTGGTTTGCTATCGCATTTCTCACATCGACACTTTGTGGAGCTGACACAGTGGCATTTTTGTCTTGACCATCACCTAAAATAATAAGGATATACATACGTAAAAAACAAGAAAAACAAGTGTCAAAATTTAGCAAAGAAAGTTACCACTCTAACATTTACTTACTTGTAGATATAAACATAATATGTACTACAATCGACATGTAAAAAATATAAAAATATCGTTTATTTTTGTAATTTTTTTTTAAATATTGGTTTCAAGATTGTAAGTAATTGAAAGTACCTGAAAAGAATTAAAAAATCGATTCAAATACATTTTTCAATTCTTTTCAAGTACTTTCAATTCTTTTCAAATACTTTGAAGTATTTGCTAAAACTTCAATTATTTTGCAATTCCTTGTACTTGTACTTGTACTTGTATAGGGTGTTTTTTTAGGGGTATAGAGCTTCGAATTGAAATAAAACACAAGAAAATAGTTTTAAGGTCCATCAATTTGGCTTTATTGGAAGGATAATTTTATGCCATTAATGTTTAAATATGATTTCGGGCATGTGGCCGCCGCGGCTGGCTCGAATAAAGCCAATTCTACAAATCCAATTTTCAACCACTTTTTCGAGCATATGGGGCCGTATGTCGGCAATAACGCCACGAATGTTGGCTTCCAATTCCCCTAACGTTTCTGGTTGGTGTAGACGAGCGACTTCACATATCCCCAAAGAAAATAATCCAATGGTGTCAAATCACACGACCTTGGTGGCCAATTGACAGGTCCATTCCGCGAAATTATGCGCTCATCGAATGTTTCCTTCAATAAATCGATTGTGACGTGCGCTGTGCGGCATGTAGCGCCGTCTTGTTGGAACCACAACTCATCCACATTCATGCCATCCAATTCGGGAACAAAATAGTGGGTTATCATGGCTCTATACCGGTCTCCATTAACGGTAGCTGCCTCTCCAGCATTATTGCGGAAGAAGTATGGCCCAATGACTCCACCAGCCCATAGAGCACACCAAACAGTCAGTTTTTGTGGATGTTATGGCGTTTCAAGGGTCTCATGTGGATTCTCTTCACTCCAAATGCGGCAATTTTGCTTGTTGACGTAGCCATTCAACCAAAAATGAGCCTCATCACTGAACAAAATTTTGCGATGAAAATCAGCATCGAAATCAATCTCATTTTCGGCCCATACACCAAAATCACGACGCATTGCATGGTCTCGCGGCTTTAATTCTTGCACAAGCTGGATCTTGTAAGGTCGCAAGCCAAGATCTTTGCGCAAAATCTTCCATAAAGTTGATGGACAAAGCTCCAATTGCTGTGCACGGTGGCGAATCGATTCATTCGGGTCCTCTTCAACACTTTGCTCTACAGCGGCAATTGTTTCTTCGGTGCGCACTGTTCGACGTCTCTGCGGATGCGTATTATCACATAGAGTAAACGTAGTGCGAAAACGATCCATGGTTAACCGAATTAATTGCTCTGATGGACGATTATGTCGACCATAAAATGGACGGAGCTCACGGTAAACTTCGCGAACTGAACCATTATTTTCGAAATAAATTTGCACGATTTGCAAGCGTTGTTCTTTTGTCAACCTGTTCATGATGAAATGGCAAACCAAACTGAACATAAATGACATTAGAATTGCCAGATTTGACCACAAAATGCCAGTTTTATCTCTATTCGAAAAACAAACCTGTAAAAAAAACACCCTGTACTTGAATATTCTGAAAGTACTTAGTACGGACTAATTACTTCAAGATCAAAATATAAAGTATTTAAGTACGTAATAGTCCAATTACTACTCAGTATTATCCAGGTCTGCTCTCACTTATGCCGAGAAGGTCGGCCATTTTGAATGTTCAGTTAATTGTTGACAGCTGCTTTGCTTGCACGTGTTTTGGATCGTCTTCGATTTTTACGCGAAATTCGTACCAAAATTGCTCAATTGTGACCAAAAACAGCATCGCATGAACATTGCTAATGAGATGTTAAACTCTGTCCGCGACGACCCAAATTTGCTCCAGAGGGTCATAACTGGTGACGAATCGTGGGTTTATGGTTATGACGTGGAAACCAAAGCTCAATCATCTCAATGGAAGCTGCCGCACGAACCAAGACCGAAAAAAGCGCGCCAAGTTCGGTCGAATGTGAAAGTTTTGCTGACAGTTTTCTTCGATTGCAGGGGCGTGGTGCATCATGAGTTCTTGCCACAGGGAAGAACGGTCAATAAGGAATATTACCTGCAAGTTATGCGCAATTTGCGCGAAGAAATCCGCCAGAAACGCCCGGATTTGTGGAAGAACAAAAATTGGCTTTTGCACCACGATAACGCCCCTGCTCACGCATCGTTGCTTGTGCGCGACTTTTTGGCCAAAAACAACACACTAATGATGCCGCAGCCACCGTATTCCCCAGATCTGGCCCCCTGTGACTTTTTCTTGTTCCCTAAACTGAAGAGGCCCATGAAAGGACGACGTTACGCTTCTCTTGACGAGATAAAGACGGCATCGAAGGAGGAGCTGAACAAGATACAAAAAAATGATTTTTTGAAGGGCTTCGAAGATTGGAAAACCGTTGGCACAAGTGTATAATATCTCATGGGGATTACTTTGAAGGGGACAAAATAGATATTCATGAATAAATAAATAATTTTTGAAAAAACACAAAATTCGCGATACTTTTTGAACACACATCTATATGGGTTTTACAAAAAATTAATATGGTACATGACGATGTTGTTTTAGTTAGAAAAATTCTGAGTAATTCTATACGACCGCACGAAGAGGTATTAAAAGATGCGTTTCAACTTCGGTATCAATAATCCGAAAGCGGAAAATAAATATTTTGTTTCAATTAAAACTTATTAAAAAAAAGAACCCTTAGCCGATCCAACTCGATCCCCAGTATTTTTGCAAAAAACACACTTCTACACATTTTGGAACACCATATATTTGTGATTACAACAACCACATTAACATCTTCTAGCAGTTACGCGCGGTCTTATAGAATTAACAAATCCCGTAGCACTATGGTGGTGTATCAATTGCAATTCTGGTTGATTCCGTCTGCGCTGGTATTTCTTCACATTACTTGCGTAAACATGCATCTAAAGGAAAAATTGATTATAAAAGTTATCAGATGTGTGGATATGCATTAAAGCAGTATTCATATTGAAGAACATTTGCCTTATTTTTTCTCCCTTCCAAGTTTTTAGTGCTACTTACATTTGCGAAATGCGATGGCTGTTCTGCTCCACTTCTCTTAACACTAAGATTAACCAAAGACAATTTGACAATTTACCATGGGGGTTATATTCTGCAAATAAGTAGATTGTATAGTTATTTATATTATTAAAAAGTTAAAATTTGATAAAAAACTTACCCAAACTCACGCATTCCAACAATGTAATGTTTACTTTTCTTTCGTATGTCAAGTTTGTGTGAATGTCAGTCTGCCGACTGTTCGTGACGGCATTGCCAACAGAATAACAACAAAAACTTAGAGTTTCAACGTTATCAATCACGTTTCGTTTACGCCAATTAACGAAATAAAATTATTTTGATAATTTCCTTTCGGTAAACAACGAAATGTTATTATTTTGATAATTTCATTATCGTTTCTATAGCAAAAAAATTATTTTGATAGTTGCCTAAACGATAAAAAACTGAATCGTTTCAACAGAAACGATTGCTTTTTTTCGGTAAGCGATAATATTATCTTTACCATGCATCCTTGGTTCGGTGGGTCAATTCTGGGTTTGCGTTAATGTGAAGTGAAAAGTAAATGCGTCAATATAACATGATTTTTGATTATCGTTTTACTTTAAAGTTTCGATTTCAATATGAATTTGGTGTTAAGATCAAAATTTCTAAAAATTAAAAAATCGGATTTTTTTTTACAAATTTAAACATTTTAAGTGATAAAAATTACTTGTATTCTTACAATTCTATATTTCTATTTTTTGCAAATAGGTTTCATCGCTCATATCAGAATCGCATTTTAGAGCTCAGTGAAGTGGAGAAAGGAAAACGTCAAGTGATAACTAAAGTGAAAAGATTTTTTTCAATTCACGATAACGCGCAACCAGAATTGATCCCCTGGTAAAAATTAAACTTACTCCTTTTTGTTTTCCTAAGTGACGCTTTCATAAAGATTGATTTAATTATTTCAAATCAGCCATTGCTTAATCGCTTATTTCCTTAGTTCGATCGTTGTGAATAAATTAAGAAAAATTTGTAAATAAACAAAACTAAGCGTGTTCGTAAGTGCAGTGTTGCAAATGCAATTTAGTGCCTTATTTGTATATTAATGGAAGTGTTTGGTGTGATATCCGGACCTTTTTTTATCTTTCTCAAGTAATAACTCCTTCATGTTCAAACTTTTGCTCGGTTAACAGCTAATCAGTCGTCCATTGCCGGTTACCTTAATCGAATGTAAACCGACTGATTAGTACTAACTGGATCTACAATTAAATCCCGATTAAGCGCAAACCAGCCTTTATGAAAATAAACATTTTAAATTACTTAAACATTGTTTTGCTAACCTTCTCCACCTTTTTCTAATTTCATCCTCATAAGCCCCGAAGATAACTAAAGCTTTGGAAATAAAATAATTAATTTTAGTCTACCTTTAGGAAATCTTGTGTGTATTCGGAGGTCACTTTACCGAATAAAATAATTTAATGTATCTATAGGAAGATTGAGTTAACTTCAATTTGTGTTGAGCAATTGAAATTTTGTCTACAGAATCTGCTAAGGCAGTTGAAGCTTTGAGGAAGTTTCTAATTCTTGTTACAACAATACACTAGAAGGGCTTGTCGACCCCCGACGATCCCTAACTTGTCCTGGGGCTTGATTAGATAGTTTATTATAGCGACTATGCCAGAAAGTATTAATCAAATTTATTAAGAGCAGAAAAAAAGTTTCTGAATTGTTTGCCTGCCTCGTGCGTGTTGAGTGCTTTTACGAATGCATTTAAATGTGTCAGTGTGTGCGCGTGTATGTACGTATGACCACATGTAGCCACTCCACTAGACCGCACAACGCTTGCAGTATTGTTGCAAATTGTCGGCTTTATTGTTGCACAACCGCCGCTTAATTGTGGTTTTTAAGAGCAAAAATTACGATGAGCGATTGCATAAACAAACATGCGTTTGTGCTTTCAAAACTGTTCTAATTTTACAGCCCTGCAGCGCATCATAAGGAAACTGTATCTTTTGTACTACATGTTGTACTAGTTCTAATAGGACAATAAATTGAAGTAGTCCTAAAAGTTTATAAAATTTATCGGCATTCGTACTATATTTAACTCGTACTTACGGACTTTAATTGATACTAGGAAAAAGGTGCGCAGGTCACGGAAATTGCCAAAGCTTGGGTGCATGGGAACTGGTCAATTCAGCCGTTCAGTAATGCCACAGAATTGTGTGTCGGGTGAGCTATTTAATTAGGTAGTCCTTATGCTTAATGCACTTAATAAAATACTTAAATGAACATGTGTTATCCACGTTAATAAAATATATTTACATGTGAAGCTACAAAATATATTTGCATGTTTTATATCAGTGGTGTGTGTGTTTACAAAGTTTTGATGTTGCTTACCGCACACTTTCGCTGTTCGCTAACGAAACCGTTGTCAAATCATATTTGCGCAAAATCCTACCAAAGCTCCCCTATTACGTGCTGTAATCCCTTTGACAAATAAAATATTTAATAGTCGAAATAGTTACATGCAAGTATGCAAATATGTGTCTAAAAAATAACAACCCAATAAGCAACAGAAAAAACAAAAGCTAAAACATTGGAGAAAATAACAAAAATCAATGCAACAGGTAATAACAACCAAAGTATGTTTTTAGAAGAACGTTTGGAGGATCAATTACTGAGATGGCCGAATTGTCTTGCAACTTTTACACTCAAAGTAGGGAAATTAGTAATATTTTAGATAGTTACTCTACTTTCCTTGTAAAATTTATGCTTTTACGAGAAATCGGACGAAAAACCACAGTGAACTTCTTTTAAAATTTTTAAATACCAACTTAATGTTCGGAAGTCTTTCACTGAAAGTACCAAACGGATACCGATTTGCGGGTTCCCTACTGGCGCCAGTAAGAAGAGGAACTAAATCTTTCTCCTTAAACCAGTATTTTTATGTTGGGTTATTTTGGGTTCGATTTTTGCACAGTCTAAACCAAATGTATGCATTTTGAACACAAGTTTAGTTTGGTAATTATTAAAAAAAATTTTAATGAACTAACTTAGGCTGTTTTCCTCATTCTGTTAGGTTGTTATTACGATCTCAAGCAAACATAAAACAGACATTGGTTGTTAAGTTTTTGTTCTATAATTTCTTATCTTTTTGAGCAAAAGCCTCGAAAACATCTGTGGCAATAGGCGGGAAAAGCCAAAGTCGAATTAGTACCAGCATTTGATTATTCGTACTAAGATCTATAATTCAAAAATTTTCTAGGATTTCCATAAACCAAAAACCAAACACCCAATGTCGGTTATCTAGTTTCTTAAATTTGTAATAGCAACCTAACTCAATACTAAAACAATGTTTATTTTGTTTTGAATAATAGCTTAGTTTAAAATAAACTAGCCGAAAAATACTGGTATAATATAATTATGATGGTAGAAGAAGGCGGCCGCCGTGGTGTGAAGGTAGTGTTGCCGGCCTACCACACCGAAGGTCCATGGTTCGAGCCCTGGTACAGGTAACATCAAAAGTGATTTGAAAAAAGTTTTTCAAAACGGGGTCGCCCCTCGGCAGTGGTTTGGCAAACTCTCCGAGTGTATTTCTGCCATGACAGGCTTCTCAGCAAAAATTCGTCTCCTTTGTAGATGCCGTTCGGAGTCGGCAAAAAACTGTAGGTCCCACCAATTTGTAGGGAAAATTCAAATCGGCACACCACAATTTGGAAGAGAAGCTTGGCGCAAAAATCTCTTAGGAGGTTTATGATGATATACCTGTTGTATATCGCGCCATAGAGAGAGAGGGTAGAAGTTGAAAGAGCATATTATATTTCAAACAAAAATTTTAGAAAAAAAAGTTTACAGCCTATTTTGTTCCATATCTCTTAAAAATATAAATTTTACTTCTGAAATTAAATACTAACCTGAATAACTACTTATTTACTTACAAGTTGATCTCAATTCCCTGATTTCAAGTAACTATTTGAACTTTCACACGCTCCACTAAAAAATTTCCAAAATTTCCCTATCTGTTTGTGCTTTTTGTCACAGATATCTGAGGCAATAAGCGGAAAAGTCAAACTCAAGTTTGCTCGAAAACGAGATAGTACCACCATTGTGTTCTCCGTGCTTAGATCTATAATCACACAAAAATTCACGGCTTCTGCTTAAAAGTTGAACTCAATTACACTAAGATTTTAACTTTCAAAGCGCTCAACGGAAAAATTAAAAAAATTACTTTGTTAGTTTTTCTTTTATAATGCTGATATAAATTAATTTCGTTGCATCTAAAAATTTACTGTTATTGCTTATTGCCAGAGAAATTATATTCATTCTCACTTTACCAAAACTGCAAGGGTATAATTTCCGACTAAACGTATCTTCAAATATTTCTCAAATATTTATTAGAAAAACGAGAACCCCATGTGTAAAAATGCCCGTTTCAATTTGAAAAAGCAATCAGCGGTTGTTTGACAAGCATTTGGGAACAAAAGTTGGAGATTAATATTAGTTCTCAAATGCTTGCCAAATTTTGTTTGCAGAAAAATGTTCATTGGGTTCGTTGTAAGTGATGAGTTGTGTGAAGGCGCGTCACTTTTGTTTTTGCTATTGCTTTACATAAGTTGTAATGTTCTGCTGTGATTTTGATCGGTATTCCTTGTTACCAATGGTGATAAGGTTTTTGCTTTCAATTTTAGTTTTCAATTTCGTATTCCGGTTCGTTTCGTTTCGTGTTTCGGTTTTAGCTGAGTCTACAGTTTTGTTTCCAGTTTCCGTTTCCGTTTCAGTTCCAGTTTCGCTTTTAATCTACCTTTCCAGGTTCTGTTCTCATGCTCATCCCAGTTCTGTTCCAGTTTCAGATTCAGTTTCGTTTTTTTGCTACCGTTTCTAGATTCAGTTTCGCACCAAGCTCTCGTTCCTATTTCGAGTACAGTTATGGTTAAAGTTTCCGTTTCAATCCTCATTTCGAGGCCAGTTATGGTTCCAGTTAAAGTTTCGTTTCTAAATTCAATTTCTTTTGCGAGTCTAGTTTTGGTTTCGGGTTTTGTTCCCATTTTAGGTTCAGATTACTTTCGAGGTTCAGTTCCGGACTAAGGTTCAGGTTCCGGTTACATATCAATAACGCAATAAGAAAGGCCAAACATATTTTTATTAAAAAAAATTAATATTTTAAATTGGTTGCTGGTGAAATAAATTAAAGTTACCTGTTTTATTACGTGAACGCTCCTGCTTTTTGCCCATTCTTATAAAGATAGCCTTATACATAGCAATAGCACTCTCGGAGTGCGCATATTCCAGCCTTTTATGTAAGATCATTTGAAATTCAATATTTTTATCATAGAATTCTAATTTCAGTTAAACCCCTGTATTGCAAAAGTGGTGCGAATCTTAAAAAAAGATTTGAAAACTTATAAAAAAAATGTTAATGTTGTTGTTGTTGTAACGACAAAAACACTCCCCGAAGGTTTCGGGGAGTGCTGTCGAACTGACAGTCCTTTGCCGTATATGAATCCGGTACGCTCCGGTACTCCCTTGCGGTACTGCCCGACTGTCATGGTAGCGATTTCGTATGACCAGCCGAACCTTCTAGGTCATGTCACGGGTAATGAGAGGTGAAAGGCATCATATCCGCAGATCAAGCATCGAGTTGCACGTAGTTACCTTTGTGCATATTAGTCGCCTCTTACGACCGGTATGCCTACATCGGGCATATTCTAACCCCTAACCCGGAGGGGTAAAAAAAATAAATACAAAATTTTAATATTTTGAATCAGCTAACACAAAATATAGGTTTGTAGCTCACCAAATTTCAGTGTAACTACGTACAACATTTAAGTTTGGAAAATCGGGTTGAAGTTTTTAAATTGTTTTCTGAAGTCATCACACGCTTACATGAGGAAGTATGCACTCGATTTAAAATTTCTACTTTTTTCCTTAAAGGCTTAAAGACAGATATGCCTTGGATTAGCTAAGCAAACGCTGGGTCGACATAACCTCTTGTCAGGTGTCGAGGTCCTTCTGGTCAGTAAAAGACTCCGGAACTGTTAGGATCTACAAAGCCACATTTGTCTATGTTGATTGTAGTGCTGACTGGACACTGTCCGATGGGTGTGCATGCGGTACGGCTGAATATCCTAGAAAATCACAGCGGTATCAGCTGCATGGAGGAGGACGAGTTTGAGCTAGGATAAGGCGTAAATACTTCGGTCGGAATGTTCTTGACTATCTGCAGGAGCTCTCGGGATTGAAGTGAACCTTATCCGGAGCTATAACGCTTCCAAGCAGCGATTCGTGTAATAAATAGGTAAGAAATTGGGCCACCGTTAGCCAACGTGGTATCACAACCGTGGGCTGAACCTTTGGGCAATCGCCACCGTACCTAACCTAACCTAACCTTAAAGGCTGATGACCTGTTATCACCAAAGGCAAAATTTTCGAAAAATATTTCCTCATTAAAGTATTACATGCAAGCTTATTTTCTATACCTAAAATAATAATATCCCAGCCATATCCTCCTACGGCTTTACTTAGCTATATTTACACAGTTTTTAATATCCTATCCCATACCCAATCATCTATTTACTCATTTGTCATGATTTCACAAGCTGCAGTTAAGTTTTTAGTTATTTGGCGCTGCAGGAAATGAAAAAACTTCAGCGCGCACCACCTTGAAACACCAACAGCAACAGAAAATTTCTATTGTGAAAGTAGAGTGAAATAACACCTAAAACTACTTAAAAAACTTAAGATAGAAATGGCTAAGGGCATTAAAATCTACCGGCGGATTCTGGGTAACTTAACAAGTTGCGTGAAAAGTTTCTATTTCATAGTATTAAAAAAGTGAAAAAAAAATAACCGAGAGAAAAGAAGAGGCATACTCGTATATATATATATGGATACATAAGAACAATTTCACCTAAGGTGATAACCTGTAATGTAATGTATTTTTAAATTTGTACCCTCACCTTGCTTAATGTGTATATATGTACAGGTCAAGTTTTTATTGCTGTGGAGTGATAGAATATTCAGGAAAAGTATCGATATGCACTCACTTAAAATACTCGATGCTATAAAACTTAAACTCGCTCAAAGTATCGAATCTACTCTGTAAACAGTGTTTTGCTTGCATCAGGGTTTGAGCGGGAAAACTCACGCAGGCGGCCCTAAAAAACGCTAAAGTAAAACAAACAAAAATATCTAAAAAAAAAATTTTATAGTTATTATTAGTTCCATTTACTAGTAGAAAAGTGTTACAGGATGTTACGAACTCTTATCATTACTCATACAAAAATTAAGAATTCGTGAACTCCAGTAATAATTTTTTTGTGAATGATCAGAACTATTATCAGCTGGCTCGTGAAAATTTCAAAATATACAAATGGTACAACAACAAAAAAAACGATCACCGATTTTTCAGTAATTTTCGGAGAGAGCGAAATTAGTATTTTTTGATCGTTAAACATGGAAACTTAAGGTTGAGAAAGAAGCTAAGAAAGCCTATGTTGTGGTGCAATGGCTTCACGACGCAACGGTTAATCCGACTCGCCTCTTGGGGATTGTGATCTGGTGGCAGGCGTTAGACACGGCTTCCACTGTGAAATTGTTGGAAAGGTTGCAACGAGTTGCGCTAGTTGGAATCAATAGAGCACTTTATAACACCAACAATGGCTCTGAACGCAATGGAGGAATTGTAGCAAAGTTTGACTTCATCCCTGGTAAGATAGCGGTCTCTACCCCAGTTGCCAGCTTTGACACTCTTATACTATCACGAGGTGGCTGTTATCAAGGCTACATTGGATGAAATGCTACTAAGTACCATTGCTGTTAGGTAATTCAACGTCTACTCGGATAGCCAAGCGGCTGTAAGAGCGGCGGTATCGGCTGCAGTGCGACCGAGTGTTTTTAAGCAGCACTTGACTTCGTTAGCTGTTTGTTTATTGCGTGCCGGGCATAAGGACACCTCTGCTATCTGCCGTGCAGATCACTTGTCCAGAGCGGGCACGTGCAAGGCCGAGGATGGACTTATGAGATTCTGCTGGCTACTTTCAGTCTGCTCCTGGACGGGCAGTCCTCGTATCAGTTGAGGAAGTGCTGTACTTACACGAATTTTTGTCAAGTCTCGAGATTCTTCCGTAGGTGGGTATGAAAATCTGCTGTAACCCAGCTCTTTCAGCTTCATGGAAAATAACGAGGTGAAATCGTCTAGTCGCTTCATGCTGACCTGCCCAGCTTAAAGGCGTAAATACTTTGATCGAACCGTACTCGACTATCCTTTCTGAGATCGAAGTAAAACTTATCCTTAGATAACATTGTATATGACGAACACATAACTGGTAAGTTAACTATATTTCTAACAGCCAGGTTTGCAGCTAATATAAAGCAGCTTACATCTAACAGAGCACAGTGTGGTTGGCAAACATACGAAAACAATGGACATTCTATATTGTAATAATTGCAAAATCCGGAAAAATACATCTGCCAGAGGGGAGCTGGAGTATTTTCTCTGTAAATGTCTGACAGCAGTGAGAGTTCATTTGAAACTCTTTGGGAATTTGGCAAACTGGAAAGTTTATTTGAAATAAACACTTTAAATGTGATTGACTTCATCAACAACTGTGGCTATTGTACAAATCCGTATCAGCAGGTTCGAGAGCTCTGTGGCAACAAGGAAGGTTATTTAAATACTTACCCACATCGGTTGATTTGAACGTTTTCAGGCCATACAAGCTCTGAATTGCGTTTAGTCCGAATATTACAGTATAGAAGCCACTTCTCATTTAATTTCTTTTTCGAAAATAAGTACGTGGTTACAAGAGTATTGATATTTTGCAGCTGAGTCCACTACATCAATATTAATTCGGTTGAGGAAAATGTGATTTCGATGAGTGTTTACGTAAAATTTCATGTTCATGTATCTTCAAAAATATATGACAAAAAAATTTTCGAGATTGAAATAAAAAAATTTGTCACATTCGTCTTATGAGTAGGATGGTGCGAGTCACATATGACTCATAGAACAAGAAATCTATGTGGTTTTTATAAAATATTTCTGTGACACTTTGGGTGTTGAAAAACTGAATAAGGATACAGTTGTAACGAAAAGTGGTATTGATGGAAACAATCACTTTTCAACGCTAAACTTTAGACGACCTAAATATATTAAATTATTTAAAAATAGTACATTTAGGATTCGTTATTGGTAGAAGTTGTGACTACGGGTGAAGCCAATAAGAATGAATATAAAATCAATGCTAATGCTTCATAAATTGCAGTTATGGATAACTATTATTATTATGAAAATTATCGATACAGTACGCACTACTTGTTAAGAGGTATCGGGTACTACGCACTCAGTTAACCCTAAAGTTCTTTTACTCTCTTACATAACCCGCCCATGCATATATACAAACACAATATAAGCTTTTTTCGAAACCAGCCTCCCAGATGAGATTTAATGCTACTTTGTGCAGCAATAAAAAAAGAAAAAAAAACTTTGATATAAAAAAAACAACCGGTGCAGCCAAGATTTGACTAAAAAATTATATAATATACGGAAATTTGTGCAAGATATTTTTCGGGAAGAAAAAAAATTTGAAGTTTTTTCAGCTACTTCCGAGATTTCCACGACCGCAAACTGTCTGTGAAAAGAGCAGGAAGAAAACAAAAAAAAAATTTTCCTTCAATACAAGAAAGCTGCTAACGCAAATGCTCGCAATACACACTTGCATCTTTTCACGGTTGTATAAAATATAGTTTTGCTACACCTCCGCTTAATGCACGGCACAGGAAATTAAAGTCAGAGCAAACAAGCCAAACTATTTCAAAGTAAGACGCGTAGGATGGTGGCAGATAGAGTGAGCAAGAAATTGCTGAGAAATGCATGTGAAGTGTATTTTAGCTGGAGTGATGGACTTTATCGCTATGCACCTTTGTGCATTTCAATTGTGCTAGCTCAAAATGCAATGCAATGGACAGCAGGCGTTAGTTCTTGCCCACCCTCAATGCTACTGCTTTTGCTTCAGGCAGGACACCTTCTGTGGTAATAACTTATTATGCTTTTCTTCGCATTTTCTTTTTCTCCCTACGCACTGACCTTTCGTTTATTTTTATAAAAGTCTTATGAGTTAAAAGGTGGGACGGGATGTTGGTGTTGCGATTTAGATTTGCGAGAAATTCAATGATTTAATGGAAGAAGGTAGTTCAAAGCTAATTTTAAAACTAATTTTAAAGCCAACAGTGGGGCAGAAAACAGAAGTTGACACTTCACACAGTTTAGAAACTTGTAACTTTTAAAACTTGGTGGGATCCTCCGTTGATTGTATTTGATGGCATAAATTAGTTGCGCTACAATACTCTCAATTTATTTGACTCCTGAAAACCTCGGATCGATTTACCTTGCTTATCTGTTTGCCAAAACATATTTGGATTTAGAGCTGTTAAAGTCGTACACATCTACTTATCTAAAGTAATCAATGTTTGTAAAATCATATACTCCAGCTATTAGAAATTTTTGCTACGAAGTCCTCTGGTAAGGCGACTAATCCAAGGCCTAAGTACGAACGCCTAACGCTGGCACACATTGGAGAGCTGGGTATGAAGTGGTTCAATAGTCCATGCAGCTGGGTCAAAAGGGGTTTTCCAATATATTGAGTAGCACCTAGTCCACTCCAAGCATCTATTGGGACGTTGGTATACCAAAAACCAGAGATAATTATCTCTTGGTGAACTCAGTGTGTAAATATGGACCTTCAAGTTCCGTTAATCAATAAGATCATTGCGGCTAACAGGTTGACTCGACGTTAAAAAGCATTCAATATGTCCCAGCTAAATAATGAAGATAATGTTTATTTGAAAACTGCTCGTTCCCAGTTTCAAAAAAACACATTTGTGGCACAGGAGGACATAAATAGTTTCTATGGGAAAATTTTAATAGCACAGAATTTATAAAATTAAAAGCAAATCTTATATATAGAAGCAAAGCAAGCGATCCACTCGTGGGTTTTCTCTAATTAAAAGTTCAAAGCACCACATTTGTGGCACAAGAAGACAAAGGGTGTTTAATGGTGAAATTTTGATACCAAGCTATTATAAGATTAAAGCCAAAGTCTTTGTAGGAACAAAGAAGCCAATTCACTCTAGAGTTTTCTCTAATTATTATTTCAAGAGAACACAAAAGGGGGCATTTTAATACCAAGTTTTTATAAAATTTAAGCCAAAGTCTTTGTAGGAACAAAGAAGCCAATTCACTTTAGAGTTTTTTCTAATTATTATTTCAAAAGAACACAAAAGGGGACATTTTAATACCAAGCTTTTGTAAATTAAAGCCAAAGTCTATATATGAGCAGAGGAGCTGATTAACTCTTTCGATTTAACTAATTCAAACTATTAATAACAAATTTGTGGCTTAATACGAAATTAGGGAAGTTTGAATAAAATGTATGTTCAATTAAAGAATAAACAATTCAAATATTGCTCTCTAACCGCCCCTCTCTCCTTTATATAGAAGCTGTGGTACGTAGGAATAGTAGTGCGAATAGGAGTAGTGGGTAGAGAATATTGTAAGTTCAAAATGATTTATTATGCTTGAGTGACAATAGAGTGCCTTCACAACCCTCCTTTAAGAGATAACACCTAAAACCAAAATTTTAGATTTAAAAGTTTTTCGCAAACTCTACTCTCCACGTAGTCTTTAAGCATTTTGCATGCGCGTAAACTGATGTAATGCGCGCAAGAAAAAATATTGCTTGTCATAGATTTTTAGAACTAATTTAAAGTTTTTCAATTTAAAACGCAGCACATTTTTCACATGCTGATGCGCTGCAAGGCAAGCATAAAAAATCGCATTATATATGGGTTTAATTTAACGCTGTATCTTTATTTAGCCAGTGTAAATTGTGTTGATGTGGATCTAAATATAAAAAACTTTATACACAACTAATCATATCTAATACGTATATGGAAGTCGTTTAGTATGCCATGGCGTATACGTAACATTAAGTAACAAACCCTTTTATTGCCTTATATCGACTGTGGTCCGATGTTTGAAAGTAACACATGAAAAAACGCTAGACTAACTGATAAGTGCACACAAATGATTTGGACCACGAGTTCAGTTGATGCGGGATCGTTCGTCTGGCTGTCTCTTTGAAAGAAACCCAGTTTCTAAATTTTTGAGATACTTGCATAAATTTGTGTAAGCTGATTTGATCATATCATTTAAGATCTTTTGATAGAATGAATTGGATCTGAACTTCATTTGCTCTGATATTACTAATTGATCCACAATGAGATGGTATCTGTCGTTTATCATATTATTGGTCATATGCGGGGTTCTGCATATTGGTGAGTTCTGTACTAGTCGTCTTACATATCCCTTCTCCAATAAATATTGTGGGTGAATTTCGTCAGTCATTAAATTTCGCTAGACTTTCCATATTATTTATTATATACTAGATGGCCGGCAGACTTTGTCCTGCCCAAAAATTTATCTGCATGGATTTAGAAACAGTGCCTATCCCAATACCTCTCCCTATCCATATTAAACTTTCATATTCACCTTTTAAACCTTCTCTGGACTCCGACGACAAATTTAAGACTAAAATTAGCCAAATCGGTTCTAGCTGTTCTCGAGTTTTAGCGAGCCTAACGAACAGCAATTTATTTTTATATATATAGATTTGTGGAAGTATGTGTGTTTTTATGTTTCTACTCGATCGAACGAAATATTGCCAAGACTACTTAATTCCATGGTAAGCTAAATAAAATATACTTATAAAAGGAGACAAAGGGGAGTGACACCTTCAATATACTTAAACATTTCAAAGCGCCATATATTTGAATGTTAGTGGCAAATATTTGAGCCTTCATACTGCAATAAACAACTCTATGGCCCCTGCAATCTGTGTGTCAACCTCAACACCCTTGGTGGCGCTACTCCTATATTTCTCATACATATTTCCGTATCAAATTGCTCCCGCTTTCAGTTGTTAGGGCCACAACCTGCCTTTGTACCAAATTAAGATGCGAATATTATTTTTAATGTTTTGTATTTGAGTACGGTTATATGAAACTGATTCTATTATTATAACTGTTATTGTTTTATAGCCGTTGGATTAGCCCGCAGCAATATATCAACTAAGGCGAACTTTAGGGTGAAAGAAGTGATAGGTCGATTTTTTTTCACCTGGATTTTCTTAAGGGGCACGCTATGAAATTACCAGATTTTGTAGACTTTAAGATAGCTAAATTTTATGAATGTCAGGCCATATGAATAAAGTGTGAAAACTTCTTAAAGAAAAATATTTTTTTTTTTGGCAAAAACGTATTCTCCTCCTTACAGCTCGGGGGAGAATATGCTAGATGAGGTAACGTAACACATTTTATATATTTTTGCCATTGTGACTACTGACTTGAGCGGTGGTGCATTGTCCTAATGGAACTTCTATTTTTGCCTATCCAAATGAGGTTGTTTCTGCTTTAAATAAATACTAAATCTGTCCAAAAGCTCTGAATAATACTGACCCGTAATTTAATCATCCTTTTCATGGTTACTGATGTGCTTCCCAAGAAACATTAGCCATAAATTCTAGAACACTTTCAACCGAACAAACACACTGTCTCCATTTTTCATTGTGAAGTGAAAAAATTCATTCGGTTTGGTGATCAATATCGCCAAAAACTTCTTTGAATATAAACAATTTTGCTTATGTCTAAGGTGAGAATTCGGCACGCTACACTTTTCATGTCCAAGTATTCATGTAAGATGCAATATATTTGCTTCGTTGAGTTGACTGTGGTCTCAGTTATTTCAGTGTATTTAATTTTTCGGCTATCCAATATCATTGCATCGATTTAATTGATGATTTCTGGCCTGACTACTTTTTTTTGCTATCCCTGAACGTTTGGAGTAATTTATGCTACTTAGTACGACCACCTCGAATTCCTGACTGCTTTGTATTTTCCAGTCAGCTTGCTCAAAATATTTCAGTAAGCTCATGACAGATAGCTGTTGGCCTGAGCAGTTTTGGAAAGATTTTCTTCCACTTAGATTACGAGCTCTTTTCGAAATTTAGAACACTATTTACAGAGTTAGTTTTTGTCTGGCATAAGTACAAGGTGGCGCAAAAGTAAGCTTCCGATGTTCAGCATATCGGTTGTGGCACGTGCAGTGTGTGCTGTTGCACCGTCTTGTTGGAACCACATGTTTTCCAATCCCAATTCATCAAGTTGCGGCAAAAAGAACTCGTTGATCATTGCTCTGTAGCGCTCACCATTCAAAGTAACCGTTTGGCCCCGACCGATTATTGGTCAAATAAATAGTCAGCAATATTCCGCGTCCTGGAGCAGTGTAGCGTAACATTGTTTATTAACGTGTATTTCGCATGTGTTTACTACACAAATGTCAAAACAGAACTGGTTTTAGGGACCAATCGAAAAATATATAGCATTTTCTGATAGGAGGATTACTTTTGCGCCACCTTGTATCAGTATAAGCTAAAACGTGTCTAGATCAAAGTCCACACTCACCCTTGCGTCTATTGAAATACCATAATCTGGATTATTCATCAAGGCGGTCTGCAGTATAACTTTGTTGCTCAAAGTTATGTCGCACACTTTCAAAAGGCTCGATATAAAACATAATTTTTTTGTATTCGGGACGACTCAGTCTAGTGTACGCATATACATACATACATACATATAAACCTACTTACATATTTGAAAATATTTATTTGACAAGTGGCTGTTTTATAGCATATCACATATCTCATCGGCGATATTCTATTAAAAAATTTATAAGAATGTAAATGAATAAAAATTTGTAAAACTCGAAATGGAGATAGTTGGACTAAGTAATCATTGATATAGTACGTGACTGACTTGACACCGGTTATTTCATATAAGCTTACAACTGAAAAAAATGTATCATTAAACGCAGAACTTGATTTATCGTAAAATTATTGTGAGTGCTATTAAAATACGGATGTGTATTTAGAAACTATTTGTTTTTGATTTTATATATTAGTGATCACTGATAATAAGGGATTTTTGTGCGCTATATTTTGCATAATAAAATTATAATTTTTGTAACACTCAGCAGAGCTTACAAACCATATACGCATAATGGTGGGTTGTAACAGCAAAAAAGAGTTGAGATAGATAAAGACTCAGACACACTTATGACAAAACTAATAGGTGTAAACAAGTTTTGTTTCGTAACATTATAACACTTGCAATTAAAACAAAGTTTCTTCTGGTGACATGAAGAGTTTGTTAAATTAAAACGAAAACTGTGTAAATTCTTTTAATTTATTCAACTAACCAAAAATAGTATTAAAATTAAAAATTTTTAGTTGGCAAAATAATAGGTGTACAGAAATTCCTCACACTCCATGCGGCAGGGCCCCGTGCGTACAGGCACTTACATCAAAAAGGTTTTCCACTGCCGTGCGAGTCGACATTACAAAAATGGATGCAAAAGTTGAAATTTAATGACGGAATATTGCATTTCATTATTGAATTAATGCAAAACGTCAATGAGCTGCCACCAGAAGAACGCTCGTTCTGGCATTCGACGAAATGAGCGTAGCCTCAGCATGAGCATGATCCCTTCAGTGACGTGGTTCGAAAGCCCGCCCATAATGTTCAAGTCGTCATTGCACGGGGATTAAAGTCTTCGTGGAAACAGCCGATATATAATGGGTTTGACCAAAAAATGACATCAGACTTATTGATGAAGATTATAAATCAACTCCATATGGCAGGGTATCCGGTTGTGGCAATAGTATCCGACGTAGGCGCAAGTAACCGAGCCCTTTGGAGGGAGTTGAGTATATCGACAGGTACAGCATGCAAATATAAATTTAAATAGGTTGTAGACATATATATAAAACTGTTTTTATGATCAGGTGTATATTGGGACGATTTTTCGTCATCCCTTGTAAATTTTTGTTTTGTTACAAACTGGTTTGGGCGATCCGCCATCTTCAGTGTATGTTTTCGTTTTCGGATGACGAAAAATCTTTCTACATCTAATATCCACCCTGTCGGAAAAACAGAAAATCTAATCAACTCAGTTTTTATGATCTTTCGACAGAGCGAACCTGGTTCAGTCATCCCTCACAGAGTGGCGAATTTCGTATTTGCTGACCCACCTCATCTATTGAAGCTAATAAGAAACCATTTCTTAGACCATAAATTTATTGTAGACGGAACAGTTATAAGCCAAGAGACAGTTAGTCAGGTGATGAAGCACACGTCATTTTCGGACGTGTCTGTCACATATAAACTAAAAGAAGAACACCTAACCGTCAAGCGAGAGCGTCGTCAAAAAGTGAAATTAGCTGCACAGCTTTTTTCCCACACAGTAGCGAGTGCAATAAGGCGATGCTATGTACTGGGAAAAGATGTATTAAATCCCTGTGAAACGGCTGCATTTTTCGACCTGGTAAATGACTGGTTTGATCTCCTGAACTCCAAGTTGTGCACTATAAGCAACACCGCAGCCAAAAAACCATATGGAATGGACATTGTAAATCAGGAGATCATACTTGACCGAATGAGCCAAGTATTTGGTCAAGTAATTGTAATGAATAAATATTCGTTACTGCCGTTTCAACAGGGAATACTTATAACAAATGCAAGCCTTAAAAGTCTGCATGAATACGTAACCTCCCAGTACGGTATGCGATACGTGGTGACGTACAGGCTCAACCAAGATATAGCGGAAAACTTTTTCAGTGCTATGAGAAGCAAAGTGGGTGTTCACGATCACCCTAGCCCGCTGCAGTTCAAGTATCGGTTGCGGAAATATTTATTAGGTACTTTTTAGTTTAACAAAATTTAAAAAGTTTAATTTATTCTTACACGCTTGTGGTATTTATAGCACGAAATACTGAAATTTTGGGAAAGGGAAGGGGTAATGTTGAGCCAGATGATTCTGAGTGGCTACAATTGGGAGATTTTCAGCTCAATCCTCCCGTTTGCGAAGAGCCTTTATCCGATTCATTAACAGAACTTGTCCGTGGTTTTGAGGATGATGTGCTGGATGAGTTGGCAGTGGGCGGGTTAGAGTATCTGGCTGGATATATTATACGGAGGCTAAACTTGACTGCAAATGAGTCAAGCGATGAGTGGTTTACGTGGATCGACGAGTTATCCCATGGAGGCCTTAAAAAACCTTCAATGTGGTTCAAAACGAAAATTAATTAATTAGAACATTTGTTCCAAAGGTTAAATGGGGATTCCGTGTTCGCAAGCAATAACTTTTCGAAGAAGCTCATGAACCTCAGCCAAGAAATAGAACTTCCAACAGAAGTGAAAAAACTTTTCTTTAGATGTAGAATGCACATGCGCATCAAATATCTCAATAAGCGTTTGAAGTCTTGAAGGTATACGAGTATATGGTTAAACTTCTTCTTTCTGAAATCAGTCACTTATTATTCGTTTCTCGTACCAGACCATCCATTTCAAGTCGTGGTGCTTTTTAGTCTGCCAAACAAAATATAACTTATCCAGTCTTTTCGTTTAACTTTTTATTCAAAAACAACGCATTTTATATATATTCGGTAAGTGGTCCTGAAATCCAAAGACCTAAAGTCGATTTTCATATTAATAGCTTCCAATAGGTATTGACCTCAAGATACCCTAGTTGAGCCCGAAAATACCTGCAAATCCACTTTTTTTACTCATAACGTCTTTTCGTTTAACTTTTTATTCAAAAACAACGCATTTTATATATATTCGGTAAGTGGTCCTAAAATCCAAAGACCTAAAGTCGATTTTCATATTAATAACTTCCAATAGGTATTGACCTCAAGATACCCTAGTTGAGCAAGAAAATACCTTCAAATCCACGTTTTTACTCATAACGTCTTTTCGTTTAACTTTTTATTCAAAAACAACGCATTTTATATATATTCGGTAAGTGGTCCTAAAATCCAAAGACCTAAAGTCGATTTTCATATTAATAACTTCCAATAGGTATTGACCTCAAGATACCCTAGTTGAGCAAGCAAATACCTGCAAATCCACTTTTTTTACTCATAACGTTTTTTTGTTTAACTTTTTATTCAAAAACAACGCATTTTATATATATTCGGTAAGTGGTCCTAAAATCCAAAGACCTCAAGTCGATTTTAATATTAATAACTTCCAATAGGTATTGACCTCAAGATACCCTATTTGAGCAAGAACATACCTGCAAATCCACTTTTTTTACTCATAACGTTTTTTTGTTTAACTTTTTATTCAAAAACAACGCATTTTATATATATTCGGTAAGTGGTCCTAAAATCCAAAGACCTAAAGTCGATTTTAATATTAATAACTTCCAATAGGTATTGACCTCAAGATACCCTAGTTGAGCAAGCAAATACCTGCAAATCCACTTTTTTTACTCATAACGTTTTTTTGTTTAACTTTTTATTCAAAAACAACGCATTTTATATATATTCGGTAAGCGGTCCTAAAATCCAAAGACCTAAAGTCGATTTTAATATTAATAACTTCCAATAGGTATTGACCTCAAGATACCCTATTTGAGCAAGAACATACCTGCAAATCCACTTTTTTTACTCATAACGTTTTTTTGTTTAACTTTTTATTCAAAAACAACGCATTTTATATATATTCGGTAAGTGGTCCTAAAATCCAAAGACCTAAAGTCGATTTTAATATTAATAACTTCCAATAGGTATTGACCTCAAGATACCCTAGTTGAGCAAGCAAATACCTGCAAATCCACTTTTTTTACTCATAACGTTTTTTTGTTTAACTTTTTATTCAAAAACAACGCATTTTATATATATTCGGTAAGTGGTCCTAAAATCCAAAGACCTAAAGTCGATTTTAATATTAATAACTTCCAATAGGTATTGACCTCAAGATACCCTATTTGAGCAAGAACATACCTGCAAATCCACTTTTTTTACTCATAACGTTTTTTTGTTTAACTTTTTATTCAAAAACAACGCATTTTATATATATTCGGTAAGTGGTCCTAAAATCCAAAGACCTAAAGTCGATTTTAATATTAATAACTTCCAATAGGTATTGACCTCAAGATACCCTAGTTGAGCAAGCAAATACCTGCAAATCCACTTTTTTTACTCATAACGTTTTTTTGTTTAACTTTTTATTCAAAAACAACGCATTTTATATATATTCGGTAAGTGGTCCTAAAATCCAAAGACCTAAAGTCGATTTTAATATTAATAACTTCCAATAGGTATTGACCTCAAGATACCCTATTTGAGCAAGAACATACCTGCAAATCCACTTTTTTTACTCATAACGTTTTTTTGTTTAACTTTTTATTCAAAAACAACGCATTTTATATATATTCGGTAAGTGGTCCTAAAATCCAAAGACCTAAAGTCGATTTTAATATTAATAACTTCCAATAGGTATTGACCTCAAGATACCCTATTTGAGCAAGAACATACCTGCAAATCCACTTTTTTTACTCATAACGTTTTTTTGTTTAACTTTTTATTCAAAAACAACGCATTTTATATATATTCGGTAAGTGGTCCTAAAATCCAAAGACCTAAAGTCGATTTTAATATTAATAACTTCCAATAGGTATTGACCTCAAGATACCCTATTTGAGCAAGAACATACCTGCAAATCCACTTTTTTTACTCATAACGTTTTTTTGTTTAACTTTTTATTCAAAAACAACGCATTTTATATATATTCGGTAAGTGGTCCTAAAATCCAAAGACCTAAAGTCGATTTTAATATTAATAACTTCCAATAGGTATTGACCTCAAGATACCCTATTTGAGCAAGAACATACCTGCAAATCCACTTTTTTTACTCATAACGTTTTTTTGTTTAACTTTTTATTCAAAAACAACGCATTTTATATATATTCGGTAAGTGGTCCTAAAATCCAAAGACCTAAAGTCGATTTTAATATTAATAACTTCCAATAGGTATTGACCTCAAGATACCCTAGTTGAGCAAGCAAATACCTGCAAATCCACTTTTTTTACTCATAACGTTTTTTTGTTTAACTTTTTATTCAAAAACAACGCATTTTATATATATTCGGTAAGCGGTCCTAAAATCCAAAGACCTAAAGTCGATTTTAATATTAATAACTTCCAATAGGTATTGACCTCAAGATACCCTATTTGAGCAAGAACATACCTGCAAGTCCACTTTTTTTACTCATAACGTTTTTTTGTTTAACTTTTTATTCAAAAACAACGCATTTTATATATATTTGGTAAGTGGTCCTAAAATCCAAAGACCTAAAGTCGATTTTAATATTAATAACTTCCAATAGGTATTGACCTCAAGATACCCTAGTTGAGCAAGCAAATACCTGCAAATCCACTTTTTTTACTCATAACGTTTTTTTGTTTAACTTTTTATTCAAAAACAACGCATTTTATATATATTCGGTAAGTGGTCCTAAAATCCAAAGACCTAAAGTCGATTTTAATATTAATAACTTCCAATAGGTATTGACCTCAAGATACCCTATTTGAGCAAGAACATACCTGCAAATCCACTTTTTTTACTCATAACGTTTTTTTGTTTAACTTTTTATTCAAAAACAACGCATTTTATATATATTCGGTAAGTGGTCCTAAAATCCAAAGACCTAAAGTCGATTTTAATATTAATAACTTCCAATAGGTATTGACCTCAAGATACCCTAGTTGAGCAAGCAAATACCTGCAAATCCACTTTTTTTACTCATAACGTTTTTTTGTTTAACTTTTTATTCAAAAACAACGCATTTTATATATATTCGGTAAGTGGTCCTAAAATCCAAAGACCTAAAGTCGATTTTAATATTAATAACTTCAAATAGGTATTGACCTCAAGATACCCTATTTGAGCAAGAACATACCTGCAAATCCACTTTTTTTACTCATAACGTTTTTTTGTTTAACTTTTTATTCAAAAACAACGCATTTTATATATATTCGGTAAGTGGTCCTAAAATCCAAAGACCTAAAGTCGATTTTAATATTAATAACTTCCAATAGGTATTGACCTCAAGATACCCTAGTTGAGCAAGCAAATACCTGCAAATCCACTTTTTTTACTCATAACGTTTTTTTTGTTTAACTTTTTATTCAAAAACAACGCATTTTATATATATTCGGTAAGTGGTCCTAAAATCCAAAGACCTAAAGTCGATTTTAATATTAATAACTTCCAATAGGTATTGACCTCAAGATACCCTATTTGAGCAAGAACATACCTGCAAATCCACTTTTTTTACTCATAACGTTTTTTTGTTTAACTTTTTATTCAAAAACAACGCATTTTATATATATTCGGTAAGTGGTCCTAAAATCCAAAGACCTAAAGTCGATTTTAATATTAATAACTTCCAATAGGTATTGACCTCAAGATACCCTAGTTGAGCAAGCAAATACCTGCAAATCCACTTTTTTTACTCATAACGTTTTTTTGTTTAACTTTTTATTCAAAAACAACGCATTTTATATATATTCGGTAAGTGGTCCTAAAATCCAAAGACCTAAAGTCGATTTTAATATTAATAACTTCCAATAGGTATTGACCTCAAGATACCCTAGTTGAGCAAGCAAATACCTGCAAATCCACTTTTTTTACTCATAACGTTTTTTTGTTTAACTTTTTATTCAAAAACAACGCATTTTATATATATTCGGTAAGTGGTCCTAAAATCCAAAGACCTAAAGTCGATTTTAATATTAATAACTTCCAATAGGTATTGACCTCAAGATACCCTAGTTGAGCAAGCAAATACCTGCAAATCCACTTTTTTTACTCATAACGTTTTTTTGTTTAACTTTTTATTCAAAAACAACGCATTTTATATATATTCGGTAAGTGGTCCTAAAATCCAAAGACCTAAAGTCGATTTTCATATTAATAACTTCCAATAGGTATTGACCTCAAGATACCCGAGTTGAGCAAGCAAATACCTGCAAATCCACTTTTTTTACTCATAACGTCTTTTCGTTTAACTTGTTATTCAAAAACAACGCATTTTATATATATTCGGTAAGTGGTCCTAAAATCCAAAGACCTAAAGTCGATTTTCATATTAATAACTTCCAATAGGTATTGACCTCAAGATACCCTAGTTGAGCAAGCAAATACCTGCAAATCCACTTTTTTTACTCATAACGTTTTTTTGTTTAACTTTTTATTCAAAAACAACGCATTTTATATATATTCGGTAAGTGGTCCTAAAATCCAAAGACCTAAAGTCGATTTTAATATTAATAACTTCCAATAGGTATTGACCTCAAGATACCCTAGTTGAGCAAGAAAATACCTTCAAATCCACTTTTTTACTCATAACGTCTTTTCGTTTAACTTTTTATTCAAAAACAACGCATTTTATATATATTCGGTAAGTGGTCCTAAAATCCAAAGACCTAAAGTCGATTTTCATATTAATAACTTCCAATAGGTATTGACCTCAAGATACCCTAGTTAAGCAAGAAACTACCTGAAAATCCACTTTTTTTACTCATAACGTCTTTTCGTTTAACTTTTTATTCAAAAACAACGCATTTTATATATATTCGGTAAGTGGTCCTAAAATCCAAAGATCTAAAGTTGATTTTCATATTAAAAGACCTAAAAACCTTCAATGTGGTTCGAAACGAAAATAATTAATTAGAACATTTGTTCCAAAGGTTAAATGGGGATTCCGTGTTCGCAAGCAATAACTTTTCGGAGAAGCTCATGAACCTCAGCCAAGAAATAGAACTTCCAACAGAAGTGAAAAACTTTTCTTTAGATGTAGAATGCACATGCGCATCAAATATCTCAATAAGCGTTTGAAGTCTTGCAGGTATACGACTATATGGTTAAACTTCTTCTTTCTGAAATCAGTCACTTATTATTCGTTTCTCGTACCAGACCATCCATTTCAAGTCGTGTTGCTTTTTAGTCTGCCAAACAAAATATAACTTATCCAGTCTTTTCGTTTAACTTTTTATTCAAAAACAACGCATTTTATATATATTCGGTAAGTGGTCCTAAAATCCAAAGACCTAAAGTCGATTTTAATATTAATAACTTCCAATAGGTATTGACCTCAAGATACCCTAGTTGAGCAAGCAAATACCTGCAAATCCACTTTTTTTACTCATAACGTTTTTTTGTTTAACTTTTTATTCAAAAACAACGCATTTTATATATATTCGGTAAGTGGTCCTAAAATCCAAAGACCTAAAGTCGATTTTAATATTAATAACTTCCAATAGGTATTGACCTCAAGATACCCTATTTGAGCAAGAACATACCTGCAAATCCACTTTTTTTACTCATAACGTTTTTTTGTTTAACTTTTTATTCAAAAACAACGCATTTTATATATATTCGGTAAGTGGTCCTAAAATCCAAAGACCTAAAGTCGATTTTAATATTAATAACTTCCAATAGGTATTGACCTCAAGATACCCTAGTTGAGCAAGAAAATATCTGCAAATGCAGTCGCTTCACTTTTATATTCACAAATTTGTATTTAATTGTAATCATATCGTATAAATGCAATATGGGTTCATTGGCTAATTTTTTATATTTTAAGAAAACCCATAAATGAAAATATCATTCAATGACGTTAATATGAATTTTTTAGCTGTGTTAGTCTTTTTTTATTGCACTTAGCATATTTTTTTAAAATCAAATATTTACAAACATGTTTAATAAATTATTTTCCCCCCTTTCTAGCAAAAAGGGCAAAAACTGTTTGGCGTTTCACCCCATTTTCCCTCTACAAAATACATCCCTACCGTTTCAGATAGCGTTCATTTTCTTTCTCTTTCTAAAGGGTGTTTTTTCAGGGGTATAGAACTTCGAATTGAAATAAAACACAAGAAAATCGTTTTAAGGTCCATCAATTTGGCTTTATTGGAAGGATAATTTTATGCCATTAATGTTTAAATATGATTTCGGGTATGTGGCCGCCGCGGCTGGCTCGAATAAAGCCAATTCTACAGGTCCAATTTTCAACCACTTTTTCGAGCATATGGGGCCGTATGTCGGCAATAACGCCACGAATGTTGGCTTCCAATTCCCCTAACGTTTCTGGTTTGTTGGTGTAGACGAGCGACTTCACATATCCCCAAAGAAAATAATCCAATGGTGTCAAATCACACGACCTTGGTGGCCAATTGACAGGTCCATTCCGCGAAATTATGCGCTCATCGAATGTTTCCTTCAATAAATCGATTGTGACGTGCGCTGTGTGGCATGTAGCGCCGTCTTGTTGGAACCACAACTCATCCACATTCATGCCATCCAATTCGGGAACAAAATAGTCGGTTATCATGGCTCTATACCGGTCTCCATTAACGGTAGCTGCCTCTCCAGCATTATTGCGGAAGAAGTATGGCCCAATGACTCCACCAGCCCATAGAGCACACCAAACAGTCAGTTTTTGTGGATGTAATGGCGTTTCAAGGGTCTCATGTGGATTCTCTTCACTCCAAATGCGGCAATTTTGCTTGTTGACGTAGCCATTCAACCAAAAATGAGCCTCATCACTGAACAAAATTTTGCGATGAAAATCAGCATCGAAATCAATCTCATTTTCGGCCCATACACCAAAATCCCGACGCATTGCATGGTCTCGCGGCTTTAATTCTTGCACAAGCTGGATCTTGTAAGGTCGCAAGCCAAGGTCTTTGCGCAAAATCTTCCATAAAGTTGATGGACAAAGCTCCAATTGCTGTGCACGGTGGCGAATCGATTCATTCGGGTCCTCTTCAACACTTTGCTCTACAGCGGCAATTGTTTCTTCGGTGCGCACTGTTCGACGTCTCTGCGGATGCGTATTATCACATAGAGTAAACGTAGTGCGAAAACGATCCATGGTTAACCGAATTAATTGCTCTGATGGACGATTATGTCGACCATAAAATGGACGGAGCTCACGGTAAACTTCGCGAACTGAACCATTATTTTCGAAATAAATTTGGACGATTTGCAAGCGTTGTTCTTTTGTCAACCTGTTCATGATGAAATGGCAAACCAAACTGAACATAAATGACATTAGAGTTGCCAGATTTGACCACAAAATGCGAGTTTTATCTCTATTCGAAAAACAAACCTGTAAAAAAAACACCCTGTATTTACTTCACTTTTTGATTCCACTATGGAAAAGGCTTTATAAAAAGAGAAATACAAATGTCGCGATGTCAATCACGACTTGTTGCATGCTTCTTTTTCAGTTATATTCTTGGCGGGAGTATATAAGTAATGAATACGCAGCTACTTTCCCCCTCTTCATTGTACTAATTCCTATTTTCTGTTATTTTCAGATCAAAAAATGAGAACGTCGAAGACCTCTTTTGTTGAAATACCCATATTTCGATCTATAATGTCTGAGGAAACATTTCAAAAAGTTACAAGAATCATACGGTTTGATGACCCAACTTCCCGTCGCAACCACTCTGACAAATATGCCAAATTTACGCCAATTCGCAACTTGTGGGACAAATGGGTGGAGTTGCTGCCAATGTATTATAATACTAGCGAGTGTTTTACCATCGATGAGCAGCCTGTATTATTCCATGGAAGATGCAGTTTTCGTTATTATATGACGAGCAAGCTGGAAAGGTATGATATAAAATTTTGGATGCTAGCATTTTCAAAATCTTACTATGTATGGAACATGCAACCATACTTGGGCTTACTGCCAGGAAAGCAGCCGGAGAGGAATCAAGGACAACGCGTTGTATTGGAACTTGTAACCGGATTGAAAGGTCACAATGTTACAATTGACCATTTTTTTTAGCTCATTTGAGCTTGGCCAGAAACTTCTTGAAAAAAATTTAGCAATGATAGGAACAATGCGGAAGAACAAACGTGATACTCTTGCAAAACTTTCGAAATGCAAAATTTTCCCCTTCATACATCTAACTTTCACGCAGAATACTACGTTAGTTTCATACGTTGGACGAAAAGACAAATGCACTGTTTTACAGAGCACAATGCAACACACTATCAGCACGGGAAATCTATCTAAAAATTGACGGAAATAATAGAGTACTACAACAAAACTAAAAGCGGCCTTGATACCGTTGACAAAATGCAAGCCACTTACAGCTGTAAAACAAAAAGTAATCGTTGGAAAATGGCTGTGTTTTCTAAATGCCTTAATAACATGGATGAGTATAAATGAGGATTGGGTGGATGCCCAAAAAAAGAGTCGACGTAAAATATTTTTACGCGACCTTGCGCTTGATTTGGCAAAACCATACATGGCCTATCGGAAGCATAGTACAGGAGAAATCACTCAAAGTGGCTTGAGTGACCTGAACATGAACGATGCTGACCCACAGTCGAGTAGCTTACAACTACAGTACCGGAGCCGCACAAGAAACTAGCACGGTGTCACTATTGTGTGACTGAAGAAAAGCTAGTTCAGTAAACAAAACTGAATTGAGATGCGCTATTTGCAAAAAAAAAACGTTTGTAAACGAAGTCACAACCACAATGTATACATCAAATGCCTTAAAAGTAATATAAATGTTTGAAGAGAAGTTATCAACTTTCAAATATTGTGTTTAATTCATTTTATCAATATGAAATATATTCGGGTCGAAAACGACCCTAAACGTAGAATTATGAAGTTTTTTTTCCGTAGGTCTACGGTTAAGAGATATAACGATTAATATCAGACTCAGTCTATTATAAGTTCTGAGCCGCCTGTTAATTATAGGACAAAAACATTCTTATGCTGTCATATGCAGAAGAAAACCTTTCTCTAAGATTGTTTTAACACGAAATAATGATTCAAATCATACTTCGAAGTAGGTATCAATATGCTTCAGAAATGTAAATGTTCTATGTAGGCAATGACCAAATGAGCATTTGGAGTGACCTAAAAAGTTGACTGGCAGTCTTTTTATTTCAGAACAAGGTTTCATTGTACCAAAAATCCTAGGAACTCTGGGATCCAACTCCATTGGAAATCTACTGAAAGTTTATCATATCGAAGAATAGCCAAACTTCAAGTTCATCGCTGACAGGTTTTAAACCGATCGTAAAAAGAAAAGTGCAAGCAAAAATCTTTATTTCAAATAATAATGGTTTATATTTCCAATGAAAGTTATGTATATACACTTAGTCTGGTTTCCCCAGTGATCAAAGGTATATGATTTAAAAGCCATTTCTTGGCGAGAGGAGTGTTTCCAGCTTCGAAAAACTCTTGCAGAACTGAAACTAGGATAGTGCAGCAGGTTAAACTGTATATTGCCTTGACTGTACCGGTATTAACTATTAGATCAATATTCTGCAATGTAGAATGTATGAGCACAAGTATATTTAGTTTTAGAGCTTTTGAGCCAGTGTAGCAGGTACAGGTAGTTGGTCCCGATATCACAGCCTAGATAACAACTTCGAGAGCGGACTTGACAAGGTACGATAATTCAACCCAAGATAACCCCGAATATGGCCCTTTCCCGGAAAATCACACGTTTGGTCGATCAACACAAAGAGACCTAAAGGGAAGACCACCTAAGCACTTGTAAACCATGAGAAAAAACAGCAAACAAATGCATAAATAAATTGTCTTTCACGATAACACCTTTGGTTCCCTCCATACTTCATCGGATAAGCTGAAAGGGGAGTGCGCATTCCGTGCGATTACCGGAAATTGGACGTACCAGATATAGTCCGAAAGTAGTCTTTTCTCGCGGTACACCCAATCTCTTTATTTCAACAACACAGAACAGCTCGTACTCTTAGCTTGTTATAACTTTTATGAACATCAAATGGTATTATAACTTTGGTCCGATGTTTGTAAGTATGAGAAGAAGTAGAGATAGACCCACCAATAAGAATACCGAAATGATCAGGGCAATGTGCTGAGTTGATTTAGCCATGTTGGCCTGTCCGTCCGTCCGTCCGCCCGTCCGTCTGTATGTTTGAACGCAAACTGGTCCCTCAGTTTTAGAGATATCTCGATGAAATTTCGTAAAAGGCAGCCATTATGTAAAGTATTAATAATTTTCTGGAACCAGCATTATCGAACCAATGAAACGCATAGCTCCCATACAATCGATTGTTCCGATAAATGGGGTTTGGGCTAGGTATATTTAAATTAACAGTTTTGCAGAGTTTGTACTAATTGTGAGTAAGGATCGGACACTTATAACCGTGATGCGTATTCATGAAAGGTATAAAGTCTTCGGCACAATCGAAGACAGACTTTTCCTGAGTTGTTTTTAGATTTTACTTAAACCTTAGTATTTATCGGGATAATTGTCCTGCTCGATAATATATCTTCCTGTAATTTATCAACTTTTCAAGAAACTGAAAAACTGGTCATATTGAAACTTCTTTAAAAAAAATTTATATGTCTCTCCTTCTCCATTTCTCACTCCTTCCACCCTTTCATTCTCATCTCCTTCCCTCTCTCCCACTCACTCTCGCATCGCATTTTCATAGCTGTCTTTTTCAAGCCCTTTCTTTTACTTCCCTCTTTCGCTCTTTCGCCCTTTCGCCCATTCACTAATCGTACTCTCACTTTCTCTTTCACTTCCCAATTCTCTCACTCTCAAGGTCTATACTAATCAACTTTCCTCTTCTTCTGCCTCTTCGTAACTCTCTTCCTCTCCACATTTTGGTCGATATTTCGGAACTGGGTACCCATATGGGATTAATATCCACTTCCTAAAACCATTATCAACATCTCCATGGAATGTTGCTGATGCTTATGACTAGTATGTCAACTGGTATATCGCTTAGGCAGAAGCTGACATATATGCCCACATTTCATGTAAAGCTTTGATAAAAAGCCGATGAAACGCAGTCAAAGTAGATCTCAAAGTATATTTAGTATGTTTATTCTTAAAGTAAATTTTACTTAGACATAGTTATATCGAGGGAGAACAAACTTCATCTTGGTTGCTAAAGCTCGCTGTTGAATGTATTATGCTCGATTATAAACAAACTTAGACAGATGTGCCTACTTGTTCATGTTATGTTTGGAATAAATGCAGCTTTGCTTTGACTTGCTTTGCCTTCTTTCATAGTAAGATGTCTCCAAAACCACTTAATCAACACCTATCGCCATATGTAAATCATGTAGGTTGTGGGTACATGTTAGTATGTACGTAATTAACATATGACAGACAGCTCGTTAGTTTCCCTGTCTAATTAAATAAATTCATTAGAAATATGCGTGCGAGAATTTAAAATTGCCAAACCAATATTTTCACAAGAATTTCAACAGCTCAGCCATAAACGATTCCCAAATGAAGTATTCGCCGTCGAACGGAAACGGAAGCCACGCAGTTGTGGCCTACAAAGATACACAAGCAAAACTATGACAATGATTTCGCCTTCAAAGCAGAGGCGCAAGGTAGCTACTAAAACTTTTTGCTACTGAAACACTGAGACAACGTCGAACTGGCACAAGTGGAAAGTTTTATTTGAATTACAAAATTTTTGTTTGCCATTTAGCGCTACGTTGCGCTAACACACTGCTGACTGCTGTCTCGAGACCCCACACTACTTCAACAACAAAACGCATTGGCAATGCCGTGGGCTATTTACACGAGTGCGGTTCTTCCATGACTTTGTTGACGTTAGCTTTAACGTTTGCGCCGCCATCGCTCTCTCTTGCTCTCAGTTGCTTGGGTGCAACTTTTCATTGTTTTACTTTCGATTCATTTCACGTTTTAATTTCAGAGTTTCGTCTTTATGCATCATTACATCGCAAAATGTTGGCATCGTTAAGCTGACGTAGCCAGGAACGCTTACGCTTACTCTGGTTGTGGTGATTGATGCTGATTCGGCTACTGCCAATTATATTTGGGTCTTGGTCTGAAAAAGAAGGTGTGGGTATGTATGTTTCTAGCAGTCACAGTCACAGCGGAGGTTGGGATCATTGAATGGGAACTGTGACACAGTGGTATACAAAACAACAATTAAGGGTGTCTAAGTTCGTGCGTAGTCCAACATTATATATTTAGTTGTGAGCTTTAACAACAAAGTTGGGTATGTTTTTTCTTTGATGTAATCTATTCCTTTTACAAAAACAACGTGATATGGAATTAAACATGGGCGGTACTACGCCCTCTCTAATATTTTCAAATTTTTTTTACTAGACTTAAGCATTTTGAAAATTTTCTACTGCTAGCTTTCTATTGTTTAAGAAATAATCGCTTTTGGAAAATTTACTGAGGACTTCTTTGATATTACTATCAAAAGTGGGCGTGGTTAACAACCAATTTTTACCACTTTTGTCAAAACGGTTTCTCCTTGTACTTGAAATATGTGTACTATTATTGTTATATATCGGATGCTTTTAGATATGATTACCACAAAGTTAGAATAACTTAAGTTAAGAAAGGGGCGGTGCCACACCCACTTTTAAAAACTTATGTAATTTCCATTCTATTTTCACAGCGAAAGTTTTTAAGTAAAATAAATTTAATAGAAAAAGTACTGAATATTTTAATTTTTTTGTGCTTTCCAATATATTCGATGTATAAAAAAAACGGTGTGGCCAGTGAGTGATGCAATAAACGGTGTTGTTAAGTTCGATATCTCAAATGGTTTTGAAGATATAGTGATTAAAATTGAATTTAGTCTACTTAAGTTTTGACATGTAGCGAAGCGTTGCCGGGTATTATGGTTATGAATACAAATTGGGGCGATTGCCGAGAAACCAGCTTAGCTGAATTTGAATGAAATATCGCTAAATTTACTAAATTTATCATGTTTAGTGACGTACGGATGGACCGACACCCATGGCTTAATCGATTCACTTTTCCTTTTAAATACTTTGGTATAAATAAATCTAAAACTGTTTCCACTATTTTGTTTCCGTTACACTCTGACAAAGAAAAGTGATATTCTCTGTGACCTAAACCTAGCTGAGTATAATAACCAAAAAGTTGTATGAAGCGGAAAGGAATTGAGTATTTTAAGTTTGCACTGAGTTGGCACTCGGCATTGTGGGCAGAGTGATTTTATGTTTTGATTAAAATTAATTTCAAAAGTTCGCATAATGGATTATATGATATACTAGCTGACCCGCCGAACTTTGTTCCGCCTTAAAAGCACAAATCATGCAGTCACCCTGGGTCCAAATTTAGGTTAATAAATTGGGACCCGGGTAAAATATCGAGGTGAAAGATATCTTAAATTTGAGGAGAGACGTCTAGAGAATGATTATTGAAAGTTTCATTCATTTCTATGCAGTCGTTTTTGTGTGACGCGGGCGTTATGGTAAAAAAACCACATTTTTGGTCACATTCTCCCCACATGTTGGTCAATAACTCGGGAACTGGATGAGATATCCAAATGAAAGTTGTCCTAAATTTTAAGTTAGATGTTAAGCGATAGAATGGGAAAGTTTCATACAATTCTATTCAGTATTTTTTGCGTGATAAGCGCACAATCATACAGACGGACAGACAGACAGACAGAGAAAAATTCTAAAAATTGGTGATTTGGGTTCCGCTGGTCCAACAACGACCTCTCCTATCAGTTTTTTTGAATATCTTCAATGTACAGACATCGACCTGTTACAATTTTATTATATGTAAAGATAGCAGTAAAAAATTTGCTTTGAGAATTTTTTCTTTAAGAATTATGGAAATGGTCGGGTCAGTTCAAGCAGTCAATTATCTTAGGGAGATTGCTTAAAAGTATCCTATGGGTAGCCATTAAAAATTTATTTGGTCCGAAATTTAAGGCGTAGAGGTGGACCTGGAGACTTTATTAGCAGCACCTGGCCGTCGTGAAGAGCAGTACCAGCGGGCGTGAGGAATGGATCTAAGCTCATTTTACAAATGTGTAATGTAACAGTATTTCGAGTGAAGCAGGCCCTATATATATTTTTTGAAAGCTGAGGTAAAGCTCAGTCTCCGCGAGGTGAAGCAGAGATCCAACAAAGCCGTACTAAATAACAAAGCAATAGTTCTGCATTAAGATAGAACAGACACAGGGCCTCCGCCGTTAGAAGGGCATTAGTTTTCTGTTAGTAAGTGAGAAGGCGAGAAGGAGAAAGAGCATATTAGTGCGGACGGTGGAAATAATCCCGATCGGGAGAACGGCAACAAGTGCGAAGCAGTCGAGCTGGAGTTAGAGCGGTACTAAAGCCATTGCACAATACCTGAGCAGTGATATGATACGGCGATCCGGTACAGCTAGCAAGCAACAACAGTTTTGCACCGATCGATGGAAGAAAGACAGGATGGCGTCAGCGTGATGACCTTCAGTAGTGGTGGCGCTACAAGGAGGGGACGTATCAGTATTGACTATGCTGTACTTAAGCCGGAATGATGAGTAGGAGCTGAGATTGTTTTGTGGTTAGTCACCTAAAATGGAACTAAGAGGACTCTGGATGGTGGCCCTCTCACTGGGCACCACCACTACCATATGTGCTAGCTACATCTAAGATATACAAATGGAGAGCGGGAGTGCAACGGCTTATACCTCGCAATAGTTTCGCGAGCTGAGGGAAGTCTCCCATGTCGGCCCAACGGCAGCACTTTTAGCTTCTATCCGCGCCCGAGCCAGAGATAAGTGGAGGGTCGGGTGTGCCGATGCATCGCTGCAGTCCACCTACACAGTTTCGACGGAGAATCATAGCGCATGCTTTGCGGATTCATTTCATCAAGTGAAATGTGATTGGCTGGCGCGTGGTTTTATTCGCAGGTGAAGTTACAGTAGGTGTCGTCCTATTGTAACGCTACGTTACAGACTTATAAATGGAGGCCGACCGATTTCGTTAGTGCTGGGAACATGGTCACAGGAAGTAACAATCTTAATCCATCTAGATTCATGGCTGCCCTGGAGTATATAAACTAAGAACTAAACGCCCCATGTTGTGTAGCCAATTAGAGCACATTGCAGGGATGGAGGAGCATTCTTTCGCGGACAAGTTGATGATTGGCTGGAACGATCAGTCTTTGGCTAACCATCCATCGTATCGCTCCAAGCAATCTTCAACAGCAGCATCTGAAAGGTAATCTTTTGCATATCCTCTTATACTTTCCGTAAAATAATCCTCCAATATACTCCTTTGTATATATATCTACTTTCTTTAAATAAACTCCTCTGTTTATTACTTATCAATTGAATCGTATTGTTTTATTTCTTTTCCTTGCTACATACTGCTTCGTGAGTCCGCACCGGCATTTCCCTCAACGTTCCCCCCCGAACATTTGGTCCTTCGAGCCGGAATACAGGAAGGTTTTGGGGAATCCAATTAATCCAACATAGGAGAAATTAAATAAAATCCCGTGGGCTATTTGAACCGCCGCATTATAATGGAAAGAACCGACTTTGTTTTTTCGATGCCATGCAGTAAAAATCATAGAGTCAACTTCCCACATTTTATAAAAAAAAACGTAGAACGACGACGGCTTTAAAACGTGGGGTGTAAGCAAGACACCCTAACCGATACTGAGACCAGCTTTATGGATGAATGAATAAAAAAAAAAGATTAAACAAGGTCAACCCACCAGACTGCCCCATATTACGGAGGGCAATATCGCGACTATCTATTTGATAAAATATCATAAATACCTTTTTTTCAATTGAGTCCCAAATGTCTAACCCGGTGACCCACTGTGCAATGTTTATGTGGGTGAGAGTGTGTTAAATGTAAACGTGTGTGTGCCTGCGCTCAGTTCTATTGCTTGATGTGGCATGCGGTGTGAAGTAGGAATAAAGTAGCGGCATCGATGATGCGTGGAACACAACAAAGAAAGTTGAGGGCAAAGTTTTTAATCACTCAAAAGCCGCAAGGATTTAATCAGCGCTATGATGGTGTAACCTGCATGCATACATTTATATACATATGTAATAGTGTGAGTACGAGCAAGACAGTTCATCCCAGCCAACAGTTCGAGGATTGTTTGGTTGATGAGACCACAGATATCTAAACTGATCTAATGCATCACATTTTACATGAGTTTTTGGACATTAGAAAGCTACTTGTTAACCCAAATGCTCGCACTCGATTAGCAACGTAACAGTGTGACAACTACAAATTAGTGTTGACTGATATTCAGCAGCAATACTAACGACTTTTGTTACCACAGATGAAGCATGGATGCCCTTAACACTACGGTCTAAATCGCATAAGAAATAAAGACATGATCGTACGAGTGAAGCCGGCCCTTCTCAAAATCTTTGAAGTATTAAATGAAGTGTCATTAATAAAAGATCCAAAAGATTCAACCATTCTGCCTTATCTTGAAAATTAGAGCACCAATTACCTAAGTGTATGTGGAGTTCAGATTTTGTAGGATTAAAAGGGGGTTGCCACAGCCAGCTTACTGTCCGATCCCCGAGTTTGTTTAACGACTATATTTTGAGGTTTTCTTTCCCGCCGGAAGGAGTATCGATTGTTCCTTACGGAGATCATGGAAATAGGCCTTTCCATTGATGGACTGTCCTCAAAACTAAAATATCTTTCTTCTACGGTTTTTTCACCTCGCGAACCAAAATTGTCACCGATTAAATTCTAGGGCACCATAGTCACATAGTGATGCAACCGTGATTGCCACGAAACTATAACGCCGTAAAAAAATGCTCAAATATGGGCAAAGGGCCTTTCAGATACACAATAGACAAACTGCAGGCCAGCCAGATGACGATTCTAACTCCTCGCTGGGATATGTGTTTGTGTACGCATGTGTCTTTTTTGAGTTCGAGTGTGTGTTCGCGTGTATGGTGCTTGCGCGTGATTTTCTTTTATAAATTCGCCCACAGAGGTGTATGCGGTTTTGTCGCTTGAAAGCTGGTCTGGTTTTCGCCAGAAACTTTGACTACTTACGCCGAGTTTTCAAATTAAAGCAGTTGCACACTTAGCACACACTCAACGCTACTACTAGTGTCTGCAGTAATGGTCATGAGGTTGCCGCAACGATGATTGTAGCTTTTGGAGCATAAAGTGTTCCTTTTTTCTTTGAAAACTTCCAAAAGGAATATAACATCAAATGAGCTGCTATTTACACTTTTATTGCAACATGTGAATTTTTGATTTGGGACAAGTGTTTCTTTTTATAAGTAAGCTTCAGCTTAAAAGGGCTTGGCGCGAATATAAGTTCATCGAAATTTGTTTACATAAAATAAATTTAAGAGCAATAGTACTGGTCAACAAAGTTGAAAGAGACAACATTGGAAGGTGGGCGTGTCGGATGGGATGACTTAGTTTTTTAACACGTCCAATCGTTTCCATTACATTGCTGCTAGTAACCGAAGGCTTTAGTACTAGAACGGAGCTATACCTAATAAAGGACTGTTATTTTGCCAAATATCGGCATGGCCTACAGATCCGTCGCGATAAGTTTGAAAGCGTAGGGGCTTTAATATCAAAATGTGTGCCGCTATGCCGCGAAATTATTACATTAATGTTAAACAGTGTAAATGACACTGCGAAACAGTTTCAGTGTCTTTGTGTGGGAATGGAACAACCCTACTCTGAATCATACTTTGCTCAAGAGCTTATGCATCCTTTTTGAAAGCCCAGTGCCTCAATGTATAACCGGATGATTAGCGGAAAATAGTGGCCAAAACTGTTTTATAGTTGCAACCTGGTACTTCAGATGACAATATTTCGATGAGAGGTGAATCAATCAATCCCGTTACGTGGATATTGAAATTTCCGAGTGCAGCACCAAATCTGGCTGCTGTATTAGACGTCGCAACACTCGAATGCTTTCAGGGCAGTGATGATAGACCATGCATGCATCATTCAGCAAGCACCTTATTTTTAACGGGTGCGTAGTATTTAAAATGTTTGTTATGGTCGTCATGAAATGTTTTGATTGGATATGTTTTTTAATTTATTGCTGAAATGAGCAGATATTATCTAAATTATTATACAGCTCCTACCAAGATTAGGCGCGCACTTTCAGTTGAACCTTTAACCGAACGGACGCTGGCAATCTCAGTAAGCCAATACCCCGTATCAAGGAGGGATACTCCCCTTCCCACAATTTCTGCCAATTTTCAATTTATTATGAGTAGTCAGACCAGCCTTAGAAAAGGTGATGAGTTAGCCGGTCCGAGGGTTGATTATTGAATGGCTGACAGTGAAAGGTCCTCGCCTATGCCCGTCCAAGTTCGCTTGTAGTAAGTCCCTTACTTTGTTATGCTAGCCCTGCTTTTAAAAAATGTAAATACGAAACCAGAAGAAGACGAATATATTCTGGAAACATTTTCGGAAGACGATCTCCTCATTAGGAAACAGTGAAACCAAAATTTATCATCTTCACTTTTGGCTGTTCGGTATGAAGAGGAATAAAAGAAGGCAAGCTCTGGCAGTGAGTGATACAAAGTGCGGACGATTTGTCAAGCAAAGTTCATGAGAAATGTGTTGCCCAGACTAGCAATGCACTCGATGGTCTTACGGTGAAGATTTTACTGGTTTTGGAGACTCCGCTGGCTGGCTCCAATCCATGTGTTGAAGGCGAAAAATTCCGCTGTACGTTTAGAAGCCTAGTGTGCTTTAAAGATGAGGAATTGCAGCGAAAAAACCAACTTATGATGCAGATAACCTGCATTGAGTCACTGGGTGTACTCGAGAGGAAGGAAATCAAGTGAGAAAGTTACATTTTTAGTTTGAAATTTGTGGGGTGTGTAGAATCCAAAAACCATACACTTTTCCAAATACATTACTAATACTGGTTATAGATATTGAAGAGTCAAACTTTAGGTGCATTGTTTTCGCAAAAATCCCTGTTTACATTCAGTCAAGTACTCTTCGATCTTTAAAAACGTTTCCCTTTGTCAGAAAACTGAAAATGATCCATAAATTGCTAGCACTGGAGCAGGTGCAATTAACGGGAACCGAAATTCCTAGCCAAATACCGAAACTATGGTAGGTAAGTCAATAATTAAATATTTAACGGCAACGACAACCTTAAGTTAATCAGTGTTCGCCTTTAAATTGATAGTATGCGCGCTTTTATAAATTTTTCTTCGTAACTTAACGCTTTATCCATTCATGATTGCATCGTAATTTGCTCATTTGCATAGCTGGTGCGAGGGCATTCTCCAGAGAGCGCTTTGACAACAAAATAACAAATACCTGACTGTTATCCACTTAGAGCTTTGCTGACATTTCATACCCGCTAACAATATGCAACTCATTGACGACCCTGTAGAGAAAATCTTTATCTGCTGAACTTGAGTGCATTCGGAACCAACCACTAGTTATAAATTTCCTTTACATGTCAGTTGATTAGCGAATTGAACATGGTCTTAGACGATGAAAACTCTGCCCATTTACTTTTCTATAGTGATTAACTATTAATTATTCTAGAGCTAAGATATAGTTCGTTTATTGGTAATATTTCGTTGGCCCCGAAGTAGACCAAAATTCTATATTTTGATTCAAGATTGTTTTCGAAAACACGAAATATTTATTTTTCTCCAGCCATGAAAAATATTCAAGACATGTGTCTTAGTACTAAAATATAAGAAATTTAGGACCAAATTCCGTTACTGTATGTGGAAACGATTTTATTTGATGAACAAACTACTCAGAGTTGTATTTTTTGTAACATAACATTTAACCTAATACAATAATTTTATTTGTTCAAATCAAAAACTTAGGGTATTATTATCTATTGCAAACGAAAGCTCGGACGAACGATTCGTCTTTTGACGATTTCGTCTAGCAAGCGTATTCTCTATCATTTTCGTTCAGAGCATATCTGAAATGAATATTGCCGTATGTAATTTATATATAAACTCATATGAATCTGTTAAGTTTCATAAAGTGTTTCATGTTATTCCATTAAATTTTAAAAATCTGGGAACAGTAACTATTCCTACGAGCTATGTAATATTTGCTATAAAGATAACTTATATGAAGGAGAAGGACGAAAAAGGGGATAGGGATAGATATAAGAATAAACATAAGCAATTTTTCTAGATCCTTCTAATTAAACTTCTTGGCAAGACAACGCCTCCCCAGCCCTTTAGTATTCATATCAAAAATTATTTTATTTTACTAGTAAGCCGGGCCCGCTTTGTGCGTCTTAAAGCTTATAATATTCTGAGTCCGATTTTATAACATTTTATGCCATACCAGATAAGATATGGAACTTAATTGTATCTCTTATTGCAGGACTCATTAGCACCTTTCGTTTTGTACCCATATTGTACTAATACATTTTGAGTCGCCTTGGTCCACATATCGGTCGAGATCTCCCAATTTTTTTGAGCTATTAGAACAAATGATATCTAAAATTTTAAGTTAAACGTCTAGTAAGGTAACGGAAAAAGTTGAATACAATTCCGTTCAGCAGTTTTCATGTGATGTATGAGCCAACATACAGACAGACAGACAAACATTCTAAAATCTGTTGATTTGGTTTCAAATGGCTTAATAATGATCGCTTATATCGTTTTTTCTTTAATATCTGCAATATAAAAATAAGACATCGATCTGTTATTGTTTTATTATGTACAGAGATTTGGTTTGTAAAGTATTTAATATAATGATGAAACGACTAATATCAAGTCTATTTGAAGAATGAATCTAATACAATACATGGTACAATAAGAAGGTAAAGTCAACTCTAAAGCAACAACATACTGGCGTAAAAATTGTCAAAAGCAACTTTCTGGTGTTAACGAATGATGGGAAGACAAACCAGAAAAATTTTCATTTGTGAGAAATTATGTGGTGCAAGCGTGGTTGAAAAGTGTTTATTATTGAATAATATCGCCATATTTGCAATTGTTTTTACTACAAGTGGTAGAAAGACCAAAAAATTGGAAATGCAAATTAAGCTTGTTATCATTTTGCTTGTTTAGATTCTGCTGTTTGCATCTCCTTTTGACAATGTATACACCAGTGTGTTCAAAAATATTCAATCAGCTGATGAAATGACACAACCTTATTATTGAACCATGATACAATATAAAAAATTTTATGACAAACATATTTTTGAAAGTTAACAAGATCAATTTAATATCAACAAGTATTTTTATTACAAAGTAAAACATATAAGTTTGAAAAGTGATTTTTTAACCTTAACTTTAGTTTGGTTGTTTTTAATACAATTTTTTTTTAATAACTAAAACAAGTTTTCTTTGCCGCAGTGATGTCGTCGGAAACCATTAAGCCAGTAAACAGCCTTATAATTTGAATTATGGCCTATGAAATATTAGTACAAAAACACGATTCTGGCAATAATCCGTATTCGCCCAACTCTACTTTTCTCAAAAACCATAGCTATTCCGCTGTATTTTATTATAAGATTACTGAAAGGTATTTTCAATATATGCTTAGTATAATACGCCAGCTTTCTTATACGCGAGCTTACAATTTAACTGATCAACAGTTTAACAAATTCAATCCAGCTGCCTTAGTTCAAGCTGGACTTACTAGGCTTTCTAGAACTAGTTCTGAGCAGAAATTGGTTTCATTAGCAACTTAGTTGCCTACAGGGATCCTTCACTCTGCTCACACGCTTACAAATTTGTAGCTATCGTTGCCACAGCATACTTTAAGGCGTCATTCTTTTTGCCACTGTCCTATTATTATTTCACACCTTCTACGCTTCGCCACTTCTGTTCACTCCGCTGTTAATTTTCGTTTTTTTTGTCATTCCAATCCACGATTTTTTCCTATTTTCCAGTTGGTCGCAATTTGTGATCAATCTTCAAAATGACCGCCGTCAGCTCGTTTGTGGCTGGTTAGTGGCTGACTGCGTGGTTAGCTAGATGGCTGGTGGTATGGCACATAGTTAGTTTATGTTCGTTGTTATGTCACCACAGTTTTACATCATCTTCATCTCACTTTCACGCAAAAGACTTTGTGAAAAATTGCATTCACATCAAATTGCAAATTCCATCAGCAGCAGCAGCCAACTTCCAGCATCGCAACTGTATCAATGTGACAATGCTCTTGCGCTGTCGTTCGTTATATGATTTTTCTTTTCTTTCCCAATGCTGGATATTGAAGCCAGTAGAATGCAATACAAAACGAAATTACTTTCGTATTGACACTTGCGTTTAACCTATTTATGTTGATTTGATGCGAAGCCATAAATGAAATGCTATAAATGGAAATTGCCAAGTTGAGTTGATGATTGCTGTTTGAAGAAAAATCAAAGAAATAAAAGAATTGAGACTTGATATGATGTAAGAAATAATCACTTTTTTGGATGATTGAGTTGATTACAAATTAAATAAATGGACGAAACGAGAGGCTAATATGGATTAGGACTTTTGCTTCGAAGTTTCTTGACTTGGTTCAAAGTTAGGAATCTGATTTAACCAACCGATGTAAATATTATTATTTCAGCAGTACTTAGCCATTCTTAGTCCATGAACTCATTCGTGAAATGGGACGTGACACATCAAGCAGGGTTATACTAATGCTGACAGCAATTTGCCAAAAAAGAATTCGTTACGCTGTGTGATTTTATTCGCCTCTTACGACATGCATACCTACCAGCGGCATATTCTAACTTCCTAACCTGTAGTGGGCCGATGTCTTACCAAAGGTTTCAGCATGCTTCGCTGAACTGCTCACCGATATTTCCAGTGGCGGCGAGTGAAGATCAGTCTTCTACGAGGCGGCTGAATACATAAATTTGTAAAGAGACGGTGTGTTGTATCGCTAGTTAAACATTTGTAGTTGTGCGAGCGTACTCAATTCAAAACACATCTTCAACGATAATGTTCTTTGTTTAAAACGAGTTTTCTGGGTGTAAGATGTTATATTCAACCTATGTGACAACTGGGTTCGACATTTTAATTCACAAAGCTAGGGAATTTTGTGGAGACTGATCTGAATTACAGGGCTTGAAGGCTCACTGATGCTTGCGTCGTCTATTCCGAAGGAAGCAGCTCGACAAATGCATAAGTAATTTTTTTAATCCCATATCTGATGTCTGGACTGGGTTATGGAACGGAAATGTAGTAACAAATGTCAATTAAACTATGACTAAAGTTCCAAAACTATCCTTACTGAAAAGGACGTAGTCACAAGAGACACATACCATCTCTGTCTTCGCAATTAGATCAAATCCGTGATTAGTAGATATAATGAAAGGTTTTGAAAAAAAGAGGACTTTAGTCGTTAAGTTGCAAAACCCGATCAGAGGATGTTGATTAACTTCACTACTAACAGAAAGCCAAGTGGCTGTCTCCAGATCAAAACCCCAAAACTGAATTGCTGAGTTCGGGATTGACCTCACTCAAGGTCCTAATATCGACTTAAATCGTTATATTGTGGCAAATAAGATACACAGACACCTCCTTAAAGCGGGCAAAGTAATGTAAAAAAAACTTGGAATAGTGAAGCTCAGTAGGATGCAGATGCTGTCAATACCCCCACTTTGGTCTTACACCGGCCCTGTGACAGCAACATTCAATAGAAGGATGTAAATGGGCTGCGGAAATATATTTCTAGCTTGCTACGTACTGCCATCGGAGACACTGCAGGGTTCCATCTAGCTGTTATGATTAATTTACACGTAAGGGAACGTGGCTCCACCAAGGAAAGTGGCCCACGTTTTAAAAGAATGTACGCGAGAGCTATCATAGGGCTAAAATTGTAAATGTAAAGCTGTACCACAATATCAGACGGGTGATGAAAGTTTTCAAAATTGAGCCAAATTTTTGCAAGGACATTAATAGGAACATAGTAACCTCCAATCAGAGAGCACTAAAGTTACGGGAACACTTCTCATCATTGCTTAGATTCGAGGGAAATTGTGAACCGATACTATGATTATTGACGAAAGATGGTGCCACCTTGTAATAATGATAAAGTAAGTATAACAATATCCTGCTGCCCAATCAATAGGGAAGGCGATCCAGCCTGTGTATTAGGGGGTTAGAATATCATACCTACGAATATCGTAAGCGCGACTAAAATCGACAAAGGTTAATGACGGGAAACTTGATGGTTGCTCTATGGATATGCAGCCTCTTATTACCAACCTTCTTCTACCTTACGGAAGGAGGGGATGAGATGACCTAGAAGTTTCCGCTGGTCATACCAAATTGCTCCCGCGAAACCAAAACCTTCGGGAAGTGTTTTTGTAGCTAAATTTATCGAAAAAATCGCACTAGCTCAGCGAAAAGCCTACTATAAAGCAGGTCTTCAAAAGTCTACATACACAATTTAATAGTCGATTTCAGAGTACGTGTTTGGCGCATGAAAAGGAGCATGATGCTGAGTCTAAATTTGACTTTCTGTGAACTCTTGAAGACTTCTTTGCTTTATTCGCAACCAAACGAGTGTTCAGACGGAGGGAACTCGTCCACAAGCAGCGTGAACAGCAAACATTGTGTTATCCCAGAAATTCAGCGGAGAATAGCTCTTGTTAACAAGTGCTACTCTGGACTGAAGCAGAAATCTAAAAGCAAGTTACTCTCTTGACCTGATCCTACCTATTTTTGGGTATGGCTAGAAATAATGGAATAATCGAAGAAGGATACGCTGTACGAGTTATATGCGGATGTGAGCATGAACCGGCTCAGAAAGTTTTCCTATCAGCAATCGAATTCGTCAGCAGAGGAAAGCTGTTAAGCGGGAGAATATAAAGAATGAAAAGAGAACAGAAAGGTTGACTGAGTGTTTCCAATTTGCATCATTTGTCCTTAAAAAGGTATGTATGACAAGCTTTGATACGAAACTACCAAAATCGCCTAGGAAGCTAATAATGGTGTGCAAGCTACTTCATGAAAAAAAAAGTTTCCCTAAGCTGTCACTATGGGAGTGGATGTTTGGTTTTTCATTTGGCGCGTTAATGTCAAATGCATTCCTCCGTCTCAATCAGGACAACAAACTAAGCTGACACTTCATTGACATTTCGTTGAATTCGTGGTCGTTGACAGCATCTTTGCAATTTCTAAGAACTAACAGATAAAAAGAATAAAAGCAAAATGCGACAGTTATTAAAAAGTGTCAACAAAAGATATCAAAACTGTTATTCAGAGCATCAGTTAGTACGAGTTTAACCGCACCAGAGTGCCAATGACACGTTCATAATGCAAACGAATCGAATTAGAGTCCAGAGTTATCTGAGTGCGAAAGAGCGACTGGTGGGGAATGGGAACTTTTTATTACTCAATTTAATTTGTACTTAATACGCTTGTTTAATTTTCATTCAAGCAACGCCAGACATAATCGCTTTGTGTGCTAAATTTGAAGTGTCAATAAAATTTATGGCTGTGGAATTATGACTTTTTTAATTTGGATTTGATAACAAAAGCTTTTGGCTATTAAAAGTTGTATAGATATACCCATTTATATTAGACGGGGATAGAAACATGAAATGTTTTTTTGCAAAGAAGTGAAAATTTATAAAAAACAGTTTTTTAAAGGGAATTGAATGCTGTACTCGAAAGCGCCTTCAGAATCTAATTAAGGGTTGAGAGGTGGAAGACACTGGCATTTTTTTTGGAGAGTAAAGCCGAATCGGATATAGTTTTTATTTCCAATAACCGATTCTGTTTCAGCATTCAATTCCATGTTTATTTTTATGGTTTTCTATATTGATCAAAATTGCGAAAGTAAAACCCTGCAGGCAAAAGAACTGGTACGTGACATATCACATACTGGTTTCAAATCTATAATATAAATGCGAAAAGTGAGGTGAAATTGTCCCACTTTATGAGCAAACTATACATTTAAGGTATTCACAATTACATATCTATAGATAGGTATTACCAAATTGCCGTGCCGTCAATCAAAAAAACTTAAAAAAAAATGTATTATAATATTGAAAAGTTAGTTCAAAAATACACTAATACAAATGCCAAACATGCATTCACACTATGGAGCCATAGTTGCGTGAGTAGACATGTCATGCATGTTTTTGTGTTACTCTTGTGGTCAGCTCACACTGTGAGTGCGAAAAGTTTGTAGTGGACCAATAAAAAAAAAGTATTCGCACTATAGAGCCTCTGCTGTGTTTTGCATTCTTGCTTTAGTTGTTGTTATTGTATTGATTACTGGCTACGATCTGCGTGACCAGGTTAGCCTTTTCGAGGCTTTTGGTTTTAGCTTCGTTTCGTGGCTTTTTTTAGCATTTTTTTACTCCAAACTTTTTCATATAAAATTAAAGTTAACCCTTAATCACACACCCTGAGTCCCTGGGACTCACTCAAAATTTAAAAGCTTTATAACAAACGCATTTTTTTAGTTTAGGCACAGCACGTTCGTACATCTTTCTGCAGTAGTGTGAAGAACGCGTGGTTGAACGGACGTTAGCGCAAGAGTGTTTGAATGCTTTGATTTTGGTGAGTGTGAGTCCCGGGGACTCATGGTGGTGTTTTGTGTGACAAAATTTTGTTTAAGGTTTTTATTAATTTGTTGTGTTTTCTTAACAGTATTGTCTCAATATGTCGGCCAAACGTAGAAAATGTGAAAGTGTCAACCCTATGAGTGATTCCGCGGAGAAAATAATTACAAAATGGCTCGAAGAGGAAGATAATGGAAGCGATTGTGAACATGAAGATTTTGATGGGCCAGGACCTTCTCGATATTTTATATCAGAAGTATTTTCAGACGATGGGGATGATGACTTTATCCTAACTGACCACGATTCCCCTTCCGAGTATTCTAATAGTAATAGTGAAGATGAATGTGAGGAAGAGGAAACCGCAAATAATAATTATTTATATAGTAAAAATAGATTCAAGTGGTCAGTGGTCCCTCCGACGCGGAATGTTCGAACTGCTGCACATAACATCTTACGTATAAACCCTCAACCGATAATGGAAAACGTTAGTCCAGCAGACGCTTTTCTCAAAATTTTTAATTCAGATATGTGGAATTTAATAATTACTTGGACTAACAAAAAACTTGATGAACTGCGACAAAAGTATTCAGGTAAACAACCTCACCTCGGAGAAACAAATCAAATAGAAATGAAAGCATTCATTCCAGTTTTAATTTATACATCTATTTTTAAGTCAAATAAAGAAAGTGTGTTATCATTATTTGCGACGGATGGTACAGGAAGAGAGCTAATTAGGGCGACTATGTCCAGGAATCGCTTTTGTGCGTTACTTTTCGCGTTAAGATTCGATAACTTTGCAGACAGACACCAACGGATTGGCGCTGATCCTGTATGTTCTGTTGCAGAAATTTTATCGCTTTTTGTTTCTAATTCCCAAGCAAATTATACTCTCGGGCCTACTGTTACCGTTGACGAAATGTTGATTAATTTTCGCGGTCGATCCAAATTTAAAATGTACATGCCTAGCAAGCCAGGAAAATATGGCATAAAAATGCAGATGTTGGTGGACTCAGGATAGTTTAATACGTACAATCTCTATTTGTATACCGGAAAGGGTTCTGATAGCAGAGGCTTACCAGATGAAGACCAGAGACGGCCTGTGCCAACACAAGCCGTTCTGCGTTTATGCGAACCTATTTTTGGATCTAATCGAGATGTCACTTCCGATAACTGGTATTCTTCTATGGATTTAATCACTTGTTTGAAAAACAAAGGTCTTACTACGGGAACACTTAAAAAAAATAAGGCTAAAATACCTAATCAGTTTTTACCAAATAAAAGTCGGGCTGTCAATTCTTCTGTGTTTGGATTTACTAAGGATGTAACATTAGTCAGCTACGTTCCTAAAAAAAATCGAGCAGTTATTTTGTACTCATCAATGCATCACGATAGTGCTATAAAGCAAACATCAAATAAACCTGAAATAATTCATTTTTACAATAGTACAAAAGGCGCAGTAGATTCACTGGACCAGAGTGTGCAGTTTACTCGTCTAGTTTCTGTACTCATCTATGGCCTATGGCAGTATTTTATCGAATAGTTGATATGTCGGGTGTAAATGCTTATGTTCTTTATAACAACCAAGCTAATGTTAAAAAATTAACAAGGCTACATTTTTTAAAATCAGTTGCTGAAAGTTTGAATGAAATTAATTTGAAAACACGTTTGTATAATACGAATATGCCAAAAGAGATTCGTATGACGATTTCTCGTATAATTAAAATTGATATACCAAACGAACTAAATTCATCCGAATCCGATAAATTGCCCATGGAGAATAGAAAATATTGTTATACTTGCGATTATAAAAAAAGAACCAAAACTGCTTACCTTTGCTTCCTTTGTAAATAACCCATTTGTCTCACATGTGCCAATAAAAATTGTACTGCATGTGCAACCAATGTGTGATATCACCCTCTGCACGATTTTTTTTTTGTATGGGGCCTAACCCTTTCATGTCTGATTTTTTACTAAATGGTATATGTTTAAGCTATAAATATAAAATTTTTTGTTCTTTTTACATTTTTAATATGATTTATGTTCATTTAACCTGAAGTGTTTAGTTTTTAAGTTTTTTTTATGAGCTCAAAAAGATTTTACAAAAATGAAATTTATGTCAAGTTTAATCGTAATTTTGAACTTTTTTATGTTAAAAGCACTTGCAATCTATATTTTAATTAAATAAAAAAAAATTTAAAATAATTATATCTAAGTTTTTTCTTTAAATTTTAAATGTGAGTCCTGGGGACTCAGGTTGGTGATATACGTAATTTTTCTTAGGGGGTGCGATTAAGGGTTAAAGGAAGGTAGTATAGATGACGAAATACACAAAATTATTCGTAAAAATTGTTAACTATTTTTGAGGGAATTGATAACCCAATTGCGACATCGCCTACCTGATAATATGAACTCTTTACAAAAGAACCTTTTTTTTGAGTTGATAATTCTTTGAAAGTTACAAAGTCAAGTAGCACTGATTGAGCTGCAGTGGCGAAAGCTAATAACCATACAGTGGACAAGTGTGACTTCTGCCATTGAATTTTGGGCGGAAGTCCGAGAACATAAAAATATATTAAACGAACCCCCTTTTCGAATTCGCATTTAGCTTTTTGGTATTACCTTTCAGTAATGGGGAGGTTAAAAGAATTTTTAATGCGCCTTGAACATTTTAAAAATTAAGTTAAAGACTAAAAATTATAATGCCTAACTCGCTGCTTAATATTAGATGTTGGTTGGAACACTTATCCAAATGCTGCACTGATTTTGAAATTACCAATGCTCTTATCTCTATGATAAATACACAAACTTTGTACGCAGACTCAAGATTTTCTGATTGATCAGACGAAGAAAATATTATAAAATTAATTAGTTTGTAGTGAATTTTCTAAAGTATGTATTTCTTTGAAAAAATTCCTAGTCAAGGAGAATGTGCCTGATATGTGTTGAAACAAGAATAGTTCCTTTAAGTTATGTCTACAGCTTTATATACAAATAGTTTAAACTAAAATAAAAAATTTGAACTGGATTTCTTAAAAAAAATTCTGACTTTTCTTAGCTTCTTTTTTTCTTAATTTTAGCCTTTTCTAATTTTTTTTTTGCCGATTTAGCCTCTTTTATTTCTAACACCTGGTCACACTGGCTGCGATACCCAGTGTCAGGAAAGGAAAGGAAAGGTAATAAAAGAAAAGGAAAAGAGGGGAAAGGTAAGGAATTGAAAGGAAGGAAAACGAAAGGGAAGAAAAGTAAGTGAATGGAAAAAAAGTTAGGAAAAGAAAAGAAAATGATAGGAAAGGAAGGGACTGGAAAGAAAAGGAAAGGTAAGAAAAGGAAAGGTAAGAAAAGGAAAGGTAAGAAAAGGAAAGGATATGGATGGAAAGCAAAAGAAAGCAAAGGAAAGGAAATAAACGTAACTAAAAGAAACGAAAGGAAGGCAATGGAAAGGGAAGTAAAGGAAGGAAAAGGCAAGGTACACAATTCAAAGGAAAAGAAGGGAAAGAAATAAAAGGAAAGGCACGGAATGGAAAGGAAAGGAAATGAAAGGAAAAGGCCAGGAAAGCAAAGGAAAGGAAGTATAAGAAGAAAAGAAAGTAAAGGGAAAGGAAAGGAATGGAAAGGGAATTAAAGAAAAGGAAAAGAAAAGAAAGGAAAAGAAAGGAAAAGAAAGGAAAAGAAAGGAAAAGAAAGGAAAAGAAAGGAAAGGAAATGAATGGAAAGCAAAGGAACGGAAAGAAAAAGAAAGGAAATAAAGGTACGGGAAAGAAAAGGAAAGGAAGGCAATGGAAAAGAAAGTAAAGGAAAGGCAAAGTAAGAAAAGGAAAGGAAAATAAAGGAAAGGGAGGGAATGGAAAGAAAAGGAAAAGGACAGTAAAGCAAAGGAAAGAAAAAGAAAGGAGAGGAAAGGAAAAGAAAGAGAATTAAAGGAAAGTTAAGAAAAGGAAGGGGAAAGAAAGCGAATAAAAAGAAGGCAAGGGAAAGGAAGTTTAAGGAAAGGAAAGAACAAAATAAATTCAAAATCCAGACTGCAGAGAGTAAAAGAAGAAATCAAGGAAAACGAAAATATGTTAGAGGAAAGGAACGACAGAGAAATGAAGAGAAATAAGGCAGATGAAAGGTAAAGCAAATAATTAAAATAAAATAAAGTGTAGTGGTTTAATTTCAACCACTTGGCGAACCGTCACAGTTCAGGTTCATTAGTATTACAACGTCCGTTAACTTTAACGTGGGGAGGACCATAGAGTCTTTTAGGTCAAAATTTCGATAGGTTGGAAGAACTGCTCCTTTGATGGCACCATAGTTACATACTTATGAAAGACCTAGTCCTTTGATGAGTATGTAATTCGAAATCTATGATACGTCCTGGAAACCAGTTCTTTGACAAGACTGTGACGAGATATGTGAGCGATCCTGGATACTAGTTGCGTGACAAGACTATGATTGCAGAACAATAATAGATTCAAGAAACCGGTCTTTTGACAAAAGTGAGAAGTCAGAACTGTGCTTGGCCAAAGAGACATGCCCTTTTTATTAGACCTTTGATACCAATTTTAATCAAAAGATTGGTTTGCAGTCTTTTTTAAAAGTTAATATGACTTAGCTTTGTTTTATTATGTACATATGCATTTTTATATTCATACAAATATGTATATTATATACAAATATGTATATACATTTCTTAAAAAAAATACATCAATAAAGTAATATTAATTTCAATTCATCTGTTGGCGCAACAACACCAGAGAAGTAAAATTCGATTTATTTTGGTGTGTTTTTAGTAGTGGATCCGTTATCACTAGTTCAACCGCCTCTTTGGTGACAATGGTCACCATTTGCCTGATGGATAAAACGTGAAAAGGCAACCAATGTTTAAGGCTTGATGAATCTGGAACGGGCCATTTGATGAAAACTTTCAATAATAACTTTTTCGTGGAGAATTAAATTTCTTACAAACCTGTATGCAGAGATTTATTTTCTATTCGAAGGCTTGATAGTTTTAAAGCAAAATCTTGATCAGCCCTACAAAATCTAGGCTAGCAAGGATGGACCTATAGAAATTAGTAGCAGGGTTTTTTTCTCGTAAGCACTTAGCGACATTTGAAAAATATAACAAACTGGCACTTATTTGAAATTTTTCACCTTTCGCTTGCGAGAAATCAACCACAATTGTGAGAGCTTTTAATTGTTTCTGCTAGCATGTTGCTGGATAAAAAAATATATTTAGACAAGCATAAATTTACAACTTTTACCTATTTTTTCTACGCAATTCTGAATATATATAATATCAATATGATTTTCGCAAACAATTTTTTTTTTATCTGGCCCAGTCTAATATTCCTATAGATAAAAAAATCATTCTGCAAGCACTCAATGTTCTACTAATCATCATAAATTTTTGAGGAATTTATGCGCATAATTGAAGATGCATTTGATGAGGAAATGTAATCAGAATTAGTTTTTTATACATTACATAAGTTGATTCAAATCTATGAATTAATTAAATAAAGGGACCTTTATATATTCTTGATATTTAATTTGTAATACCACAATAGAGTACTGAGGACTTTCACTGTTAGCTTGCTGTTTGCATAGTAAAATCAGAACTTATAAGCTTTGACTCAATTGTGGACGGTGTCATATCCATAGATAAGTCACCGTGACGTGCAACCAATCGAACGGCCAACCGACTTCGTTAATTTATAACGTCAAACCGATTGCCTAATTCGTTAGTGACAGAGAGGTCTTTCACTGAGACTCGAAGTCCCTTTAGTGTCCGCACGAAGTTATATAGTTGTTTTTGTTGTTCTTTGTAACTACAAAAATACTCCCCAAAGGTTTTGGGAAGTGTTGCCGAAAGTGGCTGTTCTTTGCCGGAGATGAGCCGGGTACAATCCGGTACTGCCTTGCGGTACTCTCTTGGTAGCGATTTGGTATGACCAGTGCAACCTTCTAGGTCATGTCATCCCTCCTTCCGTAAGAAGGGAGAATAAGGGTAGTGAGAGGTGAGAGGCATCATATCCATAGATCACCCACGACTTGGATGTCATAACCTTTGTGCATTTTAGTAGCCTATTATGACCGGTATGCTTACCTCGGGCATATTCTAAAACCCTAACCCGAACAAATTTAGTTATGAAGGAGCATTGACTGTACCTCGGTTCGCTTCATACCAAGACATAGGATGCCATCCAGTAGTATACTTTGTAAAACTTTGCATCTAAGGCACTGTACCTTCTTTGCTGGTAATGAAAACCAACTATGATCTATCGTTAAGTTCTTCAAAAACCTAGGAAAATACAACTACAAAATAGTTATTGCTTCATCTTATCACAGAGAGAGAGAACGTTGATTAAACAAAGCAACTATGCAGTCTTAAGACAACAACGGAATGGAGAGGGGCTCAATGAGTTCTGCTATAAAATAAGCCAATATCTCCCATATCATCCTGATTCTTTCACCACACTCACGACAAGGAACTCTCAAATAAGCCATTTAATAAGATTCCAGGTCGATGAATCACGATGTAATCAAGAGCTCAAAATTTGGTATTTATAGTAAAATTAACGTAGAAATGAGTTTCTGATGAAGCGCCCAATCAAGGGCAATATGCAAGCTTCAAATAATATGAATTGTAGTAAAATTCGTTTAAATCCGCGATTTCCGAAATGTTATCTTTAAGCTATCAGGAAGTATTGAAATCAATTAGTGAAACCAGATTAATTTAATCTTTTTTTTTGTTTTCCTAAGCTGGAAATGTAATTTTTTAAATATCTGAAATTTATTCAACACAATGTTTCTGGTATTTCCATTCAACAAAACATCACTCGTAGGCCATGTCTAACTTTTTGCTCATTTCAAGTATTCCGCATATTATTTACGTACGTAAAGCACACAGCAAAGTCATAGAATTTCTATTATTTCTACTCAATTTCAACGGAGTATTGGTAATAGAATTTGTTTATGACTTAAAATTACAAATGTTGACAAAGCGAGTAGCAAAGAGTGGAATGCTTGGCCTAGCGATAACTCAACTCACTCACTCCTACTACATGACTTGTAGCAACGCTACAATAAAACACCAAATTAGTCAGGAAAAAACTAGTTTGCAACTAGAATTTTCGAACTTAACTCAATATAGTCCGAAAAGACCTAATCTGTAAAAGAAGAATTTAAAGTTTTGGAGATTGCTGAAGAAAGAGAGAGGTGGAAAGATCCAAATAAATGCTATTTTAAAATTTGATATTTCTAGCGCCATGGTCGGGTTGTAATTAACCACGCCCGAGGTATTTAAATTATTTATACTTAACAATTATTACTGAAATTGAACTGTGAATTTTGTCCCTTTGGAACTAGTTTAAAACCAGTATTCATTGCTGTACGAAGACTGATAATTGACATTTTGTAGAGCATCGCCATGTTTAAAATACCAGTTGCTTGGGCGTGTTGTTCATACTAGGCTACAGCGAACGTGTAAAAGCATAAATAGTGTGTCCGTGTGTGTGTGTGCATGACGCCGAATAATTTATTTCCACTACTAATATGTGCAGTACAAATGTTGAACAAGCAGTAACTACGAAACAACAATGCACTATATACAAACAAGGGGTGGGTTTAAAAACCTCGTTGTACTTTATAAAAAAAATTTTATTTAAATTCAATTTAAAGAACGTTTACTCAACATTTTGAAATGGTCCATTCGTTTCGATAAATCAATAAATAATATGCCACCCAAAGTCTAACATCCAAAAATTGTCGAATGGTTTTACTAAAACTACCAAAAAAAAACCAAAAAATATTTATCAAGTTCTGACTAACTATCACTTCTGATTCCTACAGATTGTGAAACAAATTTAAAATAAAAGTTCGTTGAAACGGTACTTACTAACTGCACATTTAAAAATCAAGTAGACCCTATTCGAAATGTTCTTTAAAACTTATTTTAAAATTCAATTAACGTTTTCATTTTTTAAAAGTAAGAATTCTATTCCCATTCTGAAAAAAAACTGAAACTAGCGTAATGCACACACATACATACATACAAACACAGCAATTGTTACAAACCTAACAAACAAAATAATTGTATACTAAATTTTTAAATTCTAATAGTACGCTTACAAAACGCTGATTTTTGTTTACAAAATGTACAAAAATGTTAAAAGAAAGAGTTATGTAGTCGAAGCAGCAAGTTGGTTAATAAATTTATAATGTAAGCCTACAAAAATATTCGAAAAAAAATTTTTTACAAATGATATTTAAACCTTTATCTGAACAATATTTTTAATCTTTTGCGCGTTAAAATTAAAAAAGCTCTTTTATTCCATAACCGTCTAAGGTGCATCCATGAGTTTTCATCGTTATTTAGATATTTTCAACTATTAACATACTTTGAAAAGAATTTGGATTTTTTGAATTGAATTTTTTGATTTTTTGTAGGCACATATGTACATATAATTCACTCTTCTATTTTATAAAGGTTATCCTCATAGTTTCAATTAAATAGAATACTGTAAACGCTTACAGATAGCTTATTAAAGCAAGACTAATTTCCTTCGTTTTTTTAAACACTAACCAAAATCCCTGTTGGGTAACTTTTGGTGAAATAATAAAAACTCCATGCTCTACTTACACATATGCATTTTTGGCAAACGCAGTGTAAGTAGCAACCTTTGCCGTGGGCGTTTAGAGTATTTTATTTGCAAGTATTATATTTTAGCAAACAATTGCATGGAGTACAAATTGAATTGCAAATTAATGTTTTAACATAAAACGCACTCACCTCACTTTTGCAAAACTAAATGCATAAAAAATATTTTATGTAAATATACACATACATTTATATAAAATTTTATGCAAATTAGTTAACTTAGCATTGTTTTGTAGATAAAAATATGCAGTTGAACTGGAAACAAGAACCACGATAGTGCTGGGCATTAAGGATTTTATCAAAATTAAAAAAGTTGTATTCATGAAACGAGCCAAGAATAATAATTTTTCACTTTTTAATTTTTTTGAAAATTATTAATGTTTTTATTTTTATTTTTTTATTTTTTAATAATCATTTTTTAATTAATTCTTAAAATTTGTTTAACCCGGATAAGCCTGAAACATACTTTAGTGTCTAATCTTTATATTTTTTTGGAATCTTAGTTATTATTCAGCCCTTGTAGGTTGGAATTTGTAAGAACCCCGGTTTAACTTTTTTATTTCTTTGTTTGTTTGGCAAAGGACATTTGGACACACGATGTTCCCTTATTGTTTTCCAGTAGCCTTGAATCCTCTTTTACCTAGCTCATCAATCAACAGTACCGAAGTAAATAAATTGTCAAAAAACAAGTGGAAGGGTGCCTGGTTGACATCAGCATATTGTAGGATTACACTGACACCCAATCTAAGTGTTTTGTACTGGTTTGAATTGTCTCCAGATTGCCTTTGATAGGGTTCACACCTTAATATATAACCCGATCGAGTTGCGCCCACCCAAAACTTGTAGCCCCATCTGATGGGCCTACCACGTATAAAGTGTTTACATGGGTGCCCCCCATAGTAAGGTACCATAGCCTCATCGATGCTATGAGTTTGTTCAAAACAAGCAAAATTCAGAAAATTGTTATTCAACGCATCTATCAGTGGTCGAATTTTGGCATATTTATCAGTTTGTTGCAAATTATAGTTATCGCAGCAGTGGATATTAGACATGATAAAAGCAAAGCGATCTCTACCCTTGGCGTTGAAAACAATGGGCATGCCACAGTCAGTGGCATTCTATTAATACTTTCTTCTTCTAGGTACTGTAACATAGCCACTGAACAGCGAAATTCCGAAGAAACACTACATTTCCTCATTGGTCACATTTCCCACTAGGTTTTTTTGAGTGGCATAGGAATTGTATTTTACCATAAATTTTTTAATTTAATTTTTTATTTTTTTTAAATTTTTACGAACATAATTATGATGTTAGTATCAAAAAGACATTCAAAATAGTACAAAGGTGTATGTTCGAACTTCGCTTCTTCCATGTCACTCCAACTATTGTTTTTGGGTTGTGTGTCGCGTGATGACCAGCTGTATATTTTATTTTTGGAGACCACAGTTTCAGAAGTTCGCCGAGCAATTATTTGTGTTGATGTATTAGGCACCTCTGAATTTTGTTGTGTATCATATGAATCTTTTCGCAGACGTTTAGCAAGTTGGAGTAATGGCAAATAATCATCTTTGTCTCTTTCGTTTATGAAGAATCGTAGTCTATTGTACTGCTGGCGTTTATAAACAACATCAAATTTCATTAGCTAATTACTCTGTGACAAATCGGTTAAACTAAAAGTTTTTTGAAGTTTAGTGTAGTTCATATGCTCCACTACTATATACCGTTAAAGTTATATCAAATAAATTTATCTGACATTTCGTACTTACTTGGAAAAACTCATGTTGAAAAACTGCTGAAATCTAACCTCAAAATACCACGTGAAGCAACTATCACATAGGATTCACAACACTGAAAGAAAATTTGTATAATAGAAGTCAATCGAACTGCACAGAAATAATATAGCGGAACTTTTCACATTTCCATTGAAATTTGTTTTTCGGACTGTTGGTTTAAAACTACGATAGTGCCAGGAGTAGGAAAATGTTTAGAGACAACCGCCATAGCTTTTTTTATAGATAAATTTCGGAAGCTGCTAGGTTTCTTCATCAGACAAATTTTGGCACGCATTGCTAACCATTAAGCTAACAATACGCTGGTTTTCATGTCATCTAAACTCCTAGTTCTATTTTTCTTTTATCATATACATGAACCACTTCCGCCATCTGGCAGTTAGTAGTGTGATCATGATGATGAATAATAAATAAAAAAAAATTTTAAGTTCTACATTAGAGGGTTTATCTCCATCATATGTTGTGGATGAGAGAGCTTCAACTGAAAATTTCAAAAGCTTCGGTTGAAATTAGGGATAGTGAGTGCTGAGCGAAAATATTCTATTGCAAATGTGGAAGCGTGATATTGGAAGTGAGCAGTTGTAAATAAGAAAGTATGTATCTATCAAATGAAAATGGAAAATCTATTTTGTTGAGAAAGTATTTATACAGGATGTATTAAAAATATTTAATTTCTACACATATTCAACAGGAAATCTAACTAAATTATGTAATTTTCAAGAAAAAAAAAAAAAAATATCGATAATAAAGATATGTTGTCAACCCTAGCTGATAAACCTTCCTCAAAGAAATGCCTCTGTTGAAATAACTTCCACGACCTTTCGCCTTATACTAATTGGCACGCAAAATACCATTGGGAAATATCCTAAAGGTCAAGATTTTTATATGCATTGGCATGTTTCGATAGGAAAGGAGCTAGCTTTTTTCTGAAACTACGGAAACCTGCAATAGGAGTACTTACAGGTGTCATTGCTATACAAACGCTGTCAGGAGGAGTATATCATTTTGTTTGTCGATGTATGAAACTGTAATCGGGGCTATTTAGGTTTTTTGGAGCATGCTTTATCGATACCATAGCAGAGCAATGGGAAGTGGTTCTCTTCCTTTTTCCTAAGCTTACATGGAAAAGTAAGTGGCTTAAAAAGGAGAGAGAAAGACTTTGTTGGACGAATGGGCAGTCCCAAGAGACGTAATGTCTTCAAATGGAAAAGTGAGATTTCACTGACGCTATTCCAACTTAAGAATTAGGTGCCACTGGTCATATATTGGTAGGCATTTCTAAGGAAGGAATCTGCATGTTGAAATGTCGCGAGCGCTCTCCTCCGACTACCTTTGACTTCGCGTCATAGGCCGGACTTTCAAAATACTGTTTGTTAAAAATGTGTCTTGCCGCGAATAATATAATTGGGCCCAACGTGGTAAAAAACCGTTCTAAATGCAGCACAGCCGCCGTGATGTGGCGCTAAACTCCCCAAAACCTTAGGGGAGTGTTTTTATCGTTACTGAAACAAACAAACCGAAGTTCCAAGGTTCCAGCTCTGGGATAGGTAACAAGAAAAGTGGATTTTTTTTCAAAACAGAGTCGTCCCTCGGAGGCGCTTTGGCAAACTCTCTTAGTGTATTACTGCCATGGAGGGCTAAAAAACTCTTCTGATTTGCAGATGTCGTTCGGGATCGGCAAAAAACTGTAGGTCAAGCTAATTTGTGGAAAAATTAGAAGCAGCATATCATAAATAGGTAGACAAGCCCGGCCTTAATCTCCTCGGTGGTATATATATCGCCAATTATTTATTTATTTTTAAATTCAGCAATTGTACTAGCCAATCTGATGGAAAAAGCTTAGAACTTTTGAAGAAATGCCACCGCTCAATATAACTTTGATCTCGGTTTCAGAACCAAATAATATTTTAAATTAAAATACCGAAATTATACTATAGTAGTAATACAATCTCAGAAAAGAAAAAACATACCTCTTATGAATACAGGTTTTATTGGCCGATCCTTATTTACGATAAATAAAAACTGTGCAAATTTTTAGTTGTGAGCTCAAACAAGGTTTATCGAAAAAATAGGTTGTATATGCTATATACATAATTCGAATCTCACTGGTTTGTACTATCCACATTACATACGTAATAAATACAACAGCTGCAAAATTTCACGTCCATAGCTTTTTCATTGAAAGAACTATAACCCCAAACAAGTGTTTTGGAACAATCGATTGTATGCGGGCTATGCGTAATATTGGTCCGATCTGGTTAGTTCTGACATACGAAATTTAAGCCAGAAATATCTAAAACGGAGGCTCTATTTTGCGTTCAAATAGACAGACGAACATGGCTAAATTGACGCAACTCATCATCCTGATAATTTCTTAATACCTATAATTGATTTCGGTTTAGTTTTTTTTTTTCAGATCAAATAAGTTTATAAAATAAAACAGCAGTTATGGTTCCGTTTTCGGTTTTGATTAAGGTTTCATTCCTTCATATTTTCTGTGAGGGAAGCTAGTGTACATATACATATGTATGTATGGAATGTCATGCATATAATAAATAGAAGCTGTAATTGTTTTGTGTGTGGGCTTACTTTCTCTATTTTAGTTCTAGAATGGATGTAAACCTATTTACATATGTTAGCTATGCCTAAATGTTGAAAGTCAAATGTTCAACAACCAAAACAGCAATAAATTAGCGCATACATGAAGTACATATCGAATAATATAATATTGCGAGGTGTAAAAAGAGCACAACACACATACAGTTGTGTTTAATAAAATAGTAGTGAAATTAAATTGGATGCCAATATTTTTATGAGGAATTTTTCGAAATATAATAGTAGCGAAATTAAATTCGATGCCAATATTTTTATGAGGAATTTTTATTTGTGAGTACGCAGTTTCATAGCTCATTAATTGTAGCGCAATAATGTGCAAGTTAGAAGTATCTTAAAATTTCCCCTGAATTTTTAGGACTTTTTTGTTAATTATGTTGGTTATCTTATCAGAAATCACTCAACACCCTTGATGAAAAAAACTGAAAATTCAGAGAAATTTTTGACCGAGTTCTAACTTGCACAATATGGTACTAAAATTGATTGGTCTGCTAAACTGCGTACTCAGAAAATTTCTAGAAACTCTTCCCAAAAATATGAAAGTTTTGATGGCCATTTTTAAAGTTTAATTTAAGTTAATTTGAACTTGTGTATGCTTTGAAATATCTTTTTATGTGGTTTCTGTACCGGAATTCGCTCTATTTTAAATAAAAATTATTAAAATCACAGCTTATTCTTATTCCGTCGAACGATATCTATTTTAATTTCATTACTATTATATTGAACACAGCTGTATGTAATGGGATCTTCTTCATTTAAAAGAATATATGAGTAAATTAAGATTTTGTAATCTCGCTAAATATAAACATGTGTAAGTATCATTCGATACTCTCGTAGGTAAAACCGGCCTATGGCACAACCCTTTCTTACCTATAAGCTCTTAATTTAATTGTTACTTTGGATATCACACCTAATTAGATTATTTTATTCAATTAATTTGTGCGTTGAACGCTTAAAGCGAAACACTTTTCTATGCGTAGTGCCGAAGTACTAAAAAGTAATGCTGCTTCAAATTAAGCGAAAGTGGAAAAGAACTTAGCAGCCTTGGGGCTAGTTTTACTTGTCTGGAAACTTAAAATAAAACTTTCGCATTTGTGTGTATTATATGTGGCTGCATTATTATAACGCATGAATAAGAGCATTCGGATAGAACTGTAGGATATCGTAGAATGTCATCTAGTCTGACATAAGGCGCAAGATAAAGGAAGCTGAGAAGTATAAGTTGTACTAGAAATTAATATGGACCAAGCATCCATTTCTTAATCCTTATCTTAAGTTTTTGTCAAAGATACATTTTAATCCCTTACGAATTTTTACAGAAATATCTTTCGGCGGCCCTGATTTGGCGGTAGTGTTTGCTGGCCTACCACACCGAGCCCTGACACAGAAAAACATCGAGAGTGGTTTGAAAAAGTTTTTTCAAAACGGGGTCGCCCCTCTACAGTGGGTTAAAACCACCGTAAAACAGGGAAAAGGCACGCCCATTTTAAATAAATAATTTTTTTGCATTCCTCGCTGTAGGACACACGTTGGAAGCAAACTAGAATTGGTATACATTTTTTTTGCAGAGTTAAATCCTATTATATTTCCTTATGATCTCTTTAAAAATCTTTAGCAATAAAGTGGGCGTGATCTTTAACCAATTTTGTTAATTTTGCTGCAAAAGCATTCCCGGTATAAGACTAGCCGTTCTGTCGAATATATCTATGTAATCTTACACTGTCTTTGATATACAATTAATAATATTTGTCACTGAACCAAAAGTAAGCTGTGGCACGCCCCTTTTTTTAAATATTATCAAAAGGTATCTTACGCAGGTTTTTAGCTTCCACTTAAGATTATATGGGAAAGAAAATGATGCAATCGACCTTAAGTAGGAAATGTATGGTTTAGAGAATATGCCCAAGAACTGCAGTCTATTTGGGCTTCACAATGGACATGAATATATCGGATTGAAAGAATGGAAAATACCAAGAGGGCCTTCAGAACTGAACCTCATTAAGCCCTTGAATGCGTTGGTGCAGTTTGAAATCTTCACTTAATCTTGGGAATTTTTTTGGCGATGAAAAAATATCATTGCATTCGTGCCAAATTTTTGCCCATAGACTAAAAAACAACATCAAATGTTTTAACCCGACTTACTATATAAGACCTCTTTAATAGCCTTAGATCCCACCTCCAGTGGTTAATTTTTAGTGTGGTTTCTACGAAGGGGTAGATTTCTGGCTAAAGTTCTGGGCATGCCAGAATTGTTCCAATGAAGTTTTCAGTTTTTATTTAGGGCAACGCTTTGATCCCGCATTCGGCGCTCCTTCATCGCCTTCGTCTACGTTGGCATGCATGCACTTTGAATATTCACCTTTTCCATGGTTCAGAGAACTTTCCGGTAACATAGTTCGTAATTTTGATACAGTTTGCAGTGTCCCATACCTTAATGTCTGTGATCAGCCAAGTTGTTCATTCGTCTCGGTGATGCCCATAGAGCCGTTTCATGGCTGGAAGAACTTTTGAATCTCAGATTTTGTTCATACTTGGTCATTTTGTTGTGGTTAGGATGCCTTTGTAGTACACCCAAAAGTTTTGCAAAATTTCAATTATTTTGCAAGATATTGCAAATTTAATTTTTTAGCAACTTTTTTTTCAAAAACTTTTATCTCGTTATCTATTAATCGTAGAAAAAAAAGTTGTATGCAAAAATTGTAGGGAAAATATTGAAGTTTATTTGGAAAATTTTTAAAATAAAGAAAAAAATTTTTTTGACTAATTTGTTAAAAAAAATATTTTTTGTTGTTGTTTTTTTAATAGAAAGCGAGCACCGATTTAAAAAAAAATATATATTTTATAGCTTATAGGAAGGTGTTTTTTGATTTTCTCGAGAAATTAATTTTTTAGTTTTGGGTTGTAGGATACGGGCAACTCAAATTTCGTCGCAGCGTTACACAGCCCTCCATAATCGACCTTAAAAGTATTTTTAATGCTTCGCCAGTATTAAGAATACTTTTTGTAATTGTTTTCTATTTGAAAACATTTTAAAAATGTATTAACACTTTTATTTTATACCCATTTCCTCACCACCCAAGGGGTAGAGTGCATTTGGCGCATTTAGTTTTATGTGGTATCCCCAGTAGGCCTAATCCACAACCTCACAAGTTGATTTTGCTCAAAAAAAAGTAAAAATAAAGTTGCAAAAAAAATATATTTTATTTTAATATTAAATTAAAACATTTTATACTGAAAGGAAGAACTTTCGTCAAGAGTAGCAACTTTCTTACATTGAATTTTGTTATTTTCAATTGGAATAATGGAATGAAAACTTCGTGTACCCGAAACCGTTTTGCATTTTGCGAATCGTTTCGATAAGAACAGTTTTACTTCTTTATGCTCATCTTTGGTACAAAAGTCAAAAGTAATCGTGTCAAATTTATTCTTCACTAGTTCAAAAAATGCTTGAGGGGAAGAAATCGGCACTGTACCAGGTCTTCGTAAACTTTCACGTCTAACATACCTTTTTATTGCGCCACCAATTGCGTCGCAAGCATTTTTTCCATGAGAGGTTGCAAAAAAATACCACGCGGCTTTTATTCCAAAATCTTCATAATGATAAACCAAATTTATAAAATATTTTTTATTCTTGTACTGAGATGCTGCTCCATTCGAAAAATAAAACAATTTTATTGATTTTGTGAGAGTTATACTTTGCTTTTAAGCAGGTAATTAATTTTTTTTGAAAAAGATAAGCCGCTTCTGTATTATTTCAGTTTCTTCCGAGATTAAAACAAAACAAAAAAAATTTTAATTTGTTATTATCATCTGGGTCGGATCGATAAATTACAAAAGGGTGAATTGTAGTTTGACTATTATTCCAATGATGACTTTGTATGGCACTTTGAGTTATAAATTAAAAATTTTCAGAAAAATCTCCAACTACAATTAATTCTCCTTCTTTTAAATTTGCTTTAAGGTTTTTTAAAAATTGACTCTGTTCTTTAGCAATGAAATTCTGGACTAGGAGAACGTATGCTTCTTTACTCATCTCCTGGACAAAGGTTTCCGGTTCTTTAGTCACTGATTCTATGGTAGTACGATCGGTATTGGTCCATTGTTGATAATTAATATTGATAATATTCTTCTTTTTGAGAGCTTCTTTTATTTCGGTAGCAATTTCGCTGAAACCAGGACAAATGTTACATTCCTTGAAATAAGAGTTCATACTAGGTTCACTGCAAATCATAGAATTTCTGATACAAACAAAAGCTTGCTGCTGTAATATTTATACATAAATGTAAAGTAGAAAGTAACAAAGTTCATAAATTGCTTGGGTGGTGAGGAAATGGGTATAAAATAAAAGTGTTAATACATTTTTAAAATGTTTTCAAATAGAAAACAATTACAAAAAGTATTCTTAATGCTGGCGAAGCATTAAAAATACTTTTAAGGTCGATTATGGAGGGCTGTGTAACGCTGCGACGAAATTTGCGTTGCCCGTATCCTACAACCCAAAACTAAAAAACTAATTTCTCGAGAAAATCAAAAAACACCTTCCCAATTTTTTCAAAATCTTGAGAGGATAGCATAAGCTATAAAACATATATTTTTTTTTAAAAATCGGTGCTCGCTTTCTATTAAAAAAACAACAACAAAATTAGTCAAAAAAAATTTTTTTATTTATTTTAAAAATTTTCCAAGTAAACTTCAATATTTTCTCTACAATTTTTGCCTACAACTTTTTTTTCTACGATTAATAGATAACGAGATAAAAATTTTTTAAAAAAAAGTTGCTAAAAAATTAAATTTGCAATATCTTGCAAAATAATTGAAATTTTGCAAAACTTTTGGATGTACTGCAAAAGCATCCTAACCACAACAAATTCACCAAGTACGAACAAAATCTGAGATTCAAAAGTTCTTGAAGCCATGGAACGCCTCCATAGTATTCTACTGTTTATAGACTAGTTAAAAGTGTCAAGATAACAGGATATTATGCCGAAGAAAAGATGTAAATAGTCTTTATTCAAAAAGTCGCCGAACTTTTAAACTATGTCCTCGTAACGTACGCCATTCAGATAATTTATTTATTTAAAATAAATCGAAATTTTGCGAATAGAGTTAAACACAGAAATTGCAAATGACAGAAAATACAAATTAAAATACAACAAATCCACTGCCACAGAACTTTAAACACACAAAAATCTGTGCAGAAATTTACAGTTTCACAACTCGGTGCACCAACACTGCCACTGCGTATCAGCAGACTGACGCAAAAGTTTCATTGAAATTGAGAAATCAATTTACCAACAGCGTAGCGCTAATGAGGAGTAGTTATGTTTTCGGGGTACTCCTGGAGGGAGCGACGAAAATGCTACGTCTGGTGCTACACCGCTGCTTACGACTGTGTAACCGTTATTGCTGAGCAGATGGATCAAAATGATAATCACGATTGTGATGACGATGATGACTGCAGCACAATTAAAGCAACAGTTGTAATGTTATGTGATGATCTTTGTTGTGTATGTGTTGATAATAAGCCTCATGTTGCTTAGCCGTGTTCTATCTGATAATCATGGCGGCGCTGAAACAACCAAATGCACTCAACCTAAAGCTGTGGTTCTGTAGCTGGCGGCGTGCATATGTATGTATTGGAGATGATAATTTTTTGGATTTTTATAATCCCGGTATTTATAAGATATGACTTTACTAACTTGCGATAAGGAAAATCACTTTTTTATCAAATTTTAAAGTTGCAAGAAGCGAATGAATTATTTTAGAACCTAGGAATACAAACGAGATAATTTGAATTTTAACCTTACGACTACTATCGATATATTGTGGTTTGATCCCTACAAACCAGTTAGCAATGTAGCTAAATACTTGGTTTATTGATTTCTAAGCTAACTTTGATCAGGCCGTGTGAAAATTTTAACCACATGTGTTTTCCAAATTTCCAGCCTTCAAAAATTTCCCTTTCAATAACTGGCTAATGTTTGGCTATCAAATAGTTGAGAATATGCTTTGAAATAGTTTATGTTTTGGGTAAAATGTAGTGAAAAATATTGGCTCAGTTGTTTATTGTTTTGGCCAACATGTCGGGAAAATTATTTGTTGAAATGGTTACCGAAAAGGCTAACATCTGGTTAATTTTATTAGCTGAATTGGTTAATGAAATACCAGTTATTGTCAAATAGACCATACCGAATGTTCCTGATGAAATTGCAGAAAAATTTAGTAAATTTATTATTTATTTAAGAATACTTCAGATCGCCCAATGGTTGAAATTCAACCACAAAAATTTATATTATTTTAACTACTTTTAATTTATTTTGTTGTTTTCTATTTTATTTCTATCTTTCCTTGCTATTCTTTACCTTTCCTTTCCTTTTCTGCCCTTTCCTTCCCTTTATTTTCCTTTCCATCCCTTTCCCTTCTTTTATTTGTTTGTTTAATGACCAGCTCAACCTTCTAGGTCATGCCATCCCTCTCTCCGTAAGGGGGAAAAGATGGGTAATGAGAGGTGAGAGGCATCATATCCGTAGATCAACCATAGAGTTGCAGGGCAGTACCTCTTACGACTGGTATCCCAACTTCGTTCATAATCTAAACCCTAACCCGCAGGGGTTTCCTTTCCTTTCCTTTTCTGAATTCACTTTCCTTTTCTTTCCTTTCCTTACCTGCCTTTCTCTTCACTTTATTTAAATAAATTTTGTTTTATATTTCTTATTTATTTAATTTAATTTAACCTCTTCAATCCCGCACCGAAAATACGCTCGAAAAAAAATTTTTTATGACTTCTTTTAAATAACTGGTGTCTAAAGAGTTTATTTCAAACAAAATTTAATTAAAAAATACAATAGCATTCATGGCATGTCAACTCACACAACTACGGCTCTATAGTGTGAATACATGTGTGGCATTTGTGTTAGTGTATTTTTAAACTAAGTTTTCAATATTATAATTTATTTTTATTTAAGTTTTTCTGATTGACGGCACTGCGGTTTAGCAATACCTATCTATACATATACACTTATTATTACCTCAGATTTATAGTTTGGCCATGAAGTGGGACAATCTCCCTCAACTTGCGCATTTATATTATAGATATTTCATAAAATATTTTACAAAAATTTAAAAATACACTTAAAGTAAGGCGCTTTTGTAGCAAATAAGGAAACACCTATGCAAGTGCCACGACGGGATCCAGCATCATATAGCAAAAACCGATTTACTCAAGAGCTTACCAGGATTCCCTCTCCGCCAACAACATCTACACAGAGTAGAAAAGCTCCTTTATTAACTCCCGCCCGTGAACATAAAGAAGAATGCTATCTTCCATTCGGCAAGGAGAAGCTCAGCAGCAACAATAACATCACAACTTCAATACTGGTACTATAATACGTAAAATTAAGTCTTACCTATCTTTTTATATATCAAGTTCTTCTGGAGCTTTTGCTTGTATACCGGCCGGGAGTTGGTGTTTCCTTGTTTGAAATGGGGGCGGTTCAGCTGCAATAAATTGTTTGCAAGGATCTTTCTTAGTAGTTTGTCAGAACACGTCGGCATAGGTGACTGCAGTTGGCAAATGCATCTCCTGGTTAAATTAAAACAAATTTATACCAAAAATTTTAATTTTAAGGTAATAGTTGTTGGATCAGTGTTCGAATTTAATCAAAAATTAGATTGCGCCCTTCTTTTTTTAGTTTTTTACAAAATTTGATACACACAAATTCGTTTATGAAAACAGCTGTTCCATTTCCAATATTTGGGAAATTTCTCAATCAACAAATTTACATGTATTGGTATTTTTGTAAGATATGGTTGGCAGTAGGTAGGGACACCCCACAAAGTGTTGCATACGCACGGCTACCCAAAAAATTGTATTCGATTTACAAAAGGTGTTAGACTGTTTATTGAATATACAAATATAGTCCAGATTAGTTTGCCTTGTTGTTTATATAAATTAATGTAAATGTAGTCAATGCTGTCGATGAATGCGGTGAATTATGGTCTTTGGTGGATGTGATCATAATTGGTGAAACCGATTAGTAAAGTACCAGTGGAGTATGCCAGATATTATCGTTGAAGGATGTTATAGCATCTATAGGGGCAGTTTCTACAACTTAGACTTGTATTGTCATTGCCTAGAGGACCTTTTTGTTTTTTAAATTGTATTGTATTTTCTTTAAAAAAGTGTAGGACTAATATTAACTTGAATGAGCTTTTTCGATGTTTGTGTGCAAATTGTAACTTTATGAATATACTCCTTACAAATTGAACTTAATACATCATTTATATGTTTAATTTCTTCGGGTTGGATCTCGATACTTAACAAACCGCTTTCTTTGAACGACTCGGAAAAAAAAACAAGTAAGTAAATCGCTCGCTCTGGATGTGCCGAAGGCTTTATGCCTTTCATGCATACGCATCACGGTGTTAAGTGGCCGATCCTTACTTGCAATAAGTACAAACTCTGCAAAACTAAATGGTCTTACCCTGTTAATTTAAAGACACATAGCCCAAAACCTTGTTATCGAAAAAATGTGTTTTATGAGGGCTATACGATATATTGGTCCAATCTTCATGCTTTTTACTACACATTACATATGCAATAAGTACTGTAGATGACAAATTTTGTGTTCCTGGCTATAAAAGTGCAATAGCCCAAACTTCATTTATCGCAATAATCGATTGTATGGGAGCTATATACTATATAGGTCAGATCTAGCTAATTTACATATTACTCAACTAATGTAGCAGATCTGAAAAAGTTTAGGTTCCTAGCTCTTTAATTGCAATATTTATAGCTCAAACCCCATTTATCGGAACTATCAATTGTATGGGAGCTATGCGTTGTATTGGTCCGATCTTGTTGGTTCCAAAAAATGATTAATATAGTACAAAATGGCGACCCTTATCAAATTTCATCAAGATATCTCTAAAACTGAGGGACTAGTTTGCGTTCAAACAGACAGTAGGACAGACAGACATACGGACATGCCTAAATCGAGTCAGCTCATCGCTCTGATCATTTCGGTATACTTATTGGTCGGTCTATCTCTTCTTCTCATACGTACAAACATCGGACCAAAGTTGTAAGTAATACCATTTCATGTTCATGAAAGGCATAAAAAAGCTATGCGTTATGCGAATGCCCCCCTCGAGTCGGTTGGGCGGAATGGTGCACCTAGTTTGAATTGCCCGAATTTTTCAAATCGCTCAATCCAAGAGCCACGTATAGGAATTTTATCAACTAAAAAAAAATTTGATAGACTTCAAAATATTGTATGAAAATGAGAGGGCAAACAAGAAACTGACTTAATATAAAGGTAATTAAGGAATATTTTTCTCACTATTTCATTACACGCAAATAGGACCATTGTGACGTAATTTTTCAGGAAGCTCATATGGTCCTTTAAAAAGCCATAAGCAATTTGCCGACAAATGTTGACGAATCCAAGACTTTTAAGTATGTAAAATTATTAAAAATGGTCGGACCGCAATGCTAGTCTAAGGTTTAAAATGTTGTTTTTTGTTATTAAATTTTTGAGACAAAAATTACAAATATATACAGTGGGTGGAGAAAGTGTCAGCTGTTTCGATGAAACTAAGAAACTCTTCAAAGACCCTTCCCGAGAGTGGGATTAAGGCTCGCACTCCTGCTTCTGATGACCAATCGCTTTAACAGCACCAACCACCAAGCTCTGGTTAGTGTTTTTGTTGTTTTTCTCAATGCCTTCTTTCTCATGCATATGCTCCCATACCGAGTCTTACTTTTGGCTTTAAGTAACTTTTTAATTTCAAGAGATTAGAGTTAATCTATTTTTAAATGGATTATTGTGAGTAACACAATTTTTGTGTGTAAATTAAAAGTGAGTAAGTAAATTAAAGTATTTAGAACTATTTGCGTGTACAAAAAAACCAAAAAAAATTGTCTATCTAGTTTTTAATAGAATATTTCCAATCCCGAATATCCCAGCATTTTCGAGATCTAAAACATCACTTTATCCCAAAAACCCGTCAGTATGTAACAAACGTGGTGAGGTAGCAATAACTGTAAAACGCAAACAATGATGAAAACATGGAGACCCACACACACAAAGCTGTTGCACTGCTGATGGCACAGCACAACAAATCACCACACAGCAACGGTCGCACACAATTTCCGGTTGAACACATTCTGTGGCTAACTTACCTACTCGTTTATGTCGTTATAGCAAGCAGAAACACCATTGCTCTTACCATTTATGTAACATTGTTAACCCGTTTGAACTTGTTGCAATGTGCCGTGGTATACGTACAAAGTGTGTTCAGTGAAATTAGTTTGCATGTAAAGACCATGACGGCCTTATAGCCTCCAGCGTAGGACGAACGTAAAATCATATTTTTTGAGTTTTCCCACGCTATGACTTACTTCAAGTTCTATTTTCCTTTTCCAGCTGCTGTGCAGTGGAACTCAAATTTCTATAACTTGCCTCTAACTGCGCTGACACTTGTTTGTATGTAGTCCTTAAACGTTTTACGTCCATCTGGTCATTTGGTATGTCGTGCAGTCTCTCGCCTCTTTGCTACGGAATTTGCTTAATTGTAGGCCTGGCCAACTTTGGTATATTTTTATTTTCAACTACAACCAAAAACATGGATAGTCTCCTTGACTAGCTTCCTGCTTGCAACATGCAACATGTTATGGTCTTGCGGTTTAAATATGCTTTTGCTATGTGGCATGTGTATTAGACTGCGCCGAAAAAACGTTGGAGGCTTATTCTTGTAACAACAACCGGTAAGCAACTCTGCTGCGCCAATTGGAAACACAGAAGAAGCAAATTTGTTTCAAAGCTTGCGGGCAGTACCAACTCGTTAGAACATACCCCCTGGACTAAGAAAAGTCCGACAATAGGACTAAAATCAACGAAGTTCGACGGTGACAAACTCGGTGTCAGTTGCTCTCCGCACTGTCAATATCGACATCTCTACAACAAACATTCGTGTAGTGTTTTCCGTTCTAAGAAACAACCGGAGGAGGCAAAGTCTTCTCCTTCGTTTCTGTGCAAAACCCTGGAAACCTTTGCTTTCTTCTCACACAACCAATAAATATCGAAAGAAATTATTTCCGAATAGTAGTAGTTTCATCTCCGCGCATAACACGACCTAGACGTCGAAGTCTTTATATTACAAAGCTAACTTCTAAGTACAACTGAAGTGCTTACCATCCCTCATAAAAGGCTCGTCTTTGGCATGCAATGGTCAAGTAACCTTTCGAATAATATAGGAATAAGCTTACTTGATGTCAGCAAAAGTTATTTTTGGACATGTAAAATTCCGAATACGGAATCGGACTTGAGTGGGAGGGATTTGATTCGACGTGACGACTATGCATTGTGGACTTCATTTCTCAATTTGCTACTCCAACCCTAAGCATTTATGTGTAGCTTCTGCGGCTAACGGTTTTCGATGTAAACGTCTCACTTCATATAATTGATCAAGCACGTTGCAAAATTTGGTTAAGAAACGTCATTAATGGTCTTTTTTGTAACCGGTACTGCAAACCTCTGAAAAGTCTAAGTTTCTGGAAGCCTATTCTGATGTTTTTCCTATCAGCCAGCATTTCAAGCTCTTAGCAGTCACGCTCTCTTCGCTTGGCAATAACGATTACAGTTAGTAGCCATTATGTTGATTGTAAACTGATTCTCGGCCATCCTTAGACATTTTTTTACAAGTCCCGGTTTATTTCCAAACTTAAAGGATCCAGTGGAAGTTAAAATGACATCCACTGATAATCATTTAATCGTCATACCGAGAAAGCCAACTTGATAAAATTCGACATAAACGAAACAGCTTGAACTTTACTTGATTGTGTAAACTCTAAAACAGTTCCTAATTATTTATTTTGAGGTGTTTTTTTAGTAGAGGAACTGCGGTAATTGTGATATAGGCTGCTAATGTGGTACACCCTTATATCTCTAGTTTATGAAGATGACGGTTTTGAAATTTCGTGTGAAATTCAAAAAAAAGTTATGTGACGCTTGCTAGCGCTTTATTTGAACACACGCAGGCTTCCAGTTGAGCAAAACAACTGATTGTGTGTGGTTGACTTTTTAATTTCCCTACTATTTTTATTATTATTCGTTTCTCGTAAATAAAGTTTCATTTTCTGTTCTGTCAAATCAATTTGTAATAAAGTAATATGAAATAAGTGTTAATATCACCAAATTATGAGTGTCTAAGATAAAAATTGTTCATTACGAATCGGCCATTGTGGTACATCAGAAGACGGCTAATGTGGTATTATATCACTCATTAAAGTTTAATGATTAAACCATTAAATGTAGTGAGGTAATAAAAATTCCTTTTTTCCTATACATTTTTTTTCGATGTCGAAATCGCAAAGGCTCCTACGGGATATTGTCGGTATCCAAACTATTTAGCTGTCCAAAATATCTACAGAAAATGGGTCGAAAAAACAAACCCCTACCTGTGCATACAGTATACCAAATTAAAATACTTGTCTATACCATATTTTCCTCCAATTTTTGAGGAAGCGGCGAGTTAATCCAATATAATATAAACTATCAATAGTATACAACTTTTGTCTAAGTATTTCATACGTAATATTTCACTTAACAAAACGCCCCAGAAAGGATTGAAATTAGACTCGTAGCTTGTCCGATATGATCCGAAAACCAAAAGGTATACCACAATTACCGCAGTTCTTCTACCTAGAAAAATGTGAAAAAGTTGGTTTTGCGGCGCAGTCTAATGTGTTTTTGTGGTGCTGACCCGGTATTGCTTGAATGAGCGCTTGTACAGACGAGTGTTAAAAATAATTTCAAATAGTTTTATTTTTTTGTGTAATTTAAGTTTTTTGTTGGCTTCTACTAAAATGTTTTATGCTAAATAATGAATTTCATTTTCATCCGCTTGGCTCCACTTATTAAATTTAATGCAGAAATAAAATAGTAAAAATACGAGTTACATTTTGCAGTCTACACTCAAGGCATTGGTCTTAAGAAAATGGAAAAAAGTATAAAATACGATATGGGTTTGTCTTTCTAGACTTTGAGCGAAAAGCTTTTTTCAAGTTGAAAAAATTTTACGGGTTTGCTTAAGATTGAAATAAGTTCAAACTGTGTTTGAGAGGTTTATATAATTAATGTTATAGTAATGTATCTCCCAGGCAGCTAGAAGGACATGATACAATTTTGTTTAACAGCTCAAAATTCCAAATGCGTATTCACTCTACGTAGACGCTATGTGCGTAGACATGATTTCCAGATTCTCTTCTTTACTCGAGCCTATTAGTAATAGTTCCTACGTCTTCCATATACGTATGAATAGTCCGTTTCTAACGCATATATCATACGTATCCCACAGGGCCTAAAGTCGCATTTTAGCAATTTCTGTGATGACTTCTACTGGAATGACGTCCGTGACTGAGTCTTAGATATTCTTCTTAAAGTTTTGTGTTGCAAGTTGCTGTTTTTTTTGTGGTAAATATACGGTTAAAAGTTTAACTTAAATTTTAAACTTTTCTGGGCTACATATATGTCCAACCCAAATTTGGTTTAGAATTTAAATTGTGCCAGTTTTCGAGAAAATGACCGCGAAGAAAAGAGTTTAAATTTTACACCAGAAATGTCTTAACAATTAAAAAACATAGAAAACATTTGTATCAGTTGGCAGGACTCGAACCGAAACTCCCGCATCAGAGTCGTCTGCTCTACCTACTGAGCTACTGCGCACACCAAATGGTCATGAGAAAAATTCAATGACTTGCAAACCCTTTCAGAAATAAATGAAAGGAATTTAAAAAAAAGTTTAGACATTTTTTTCAGTTCAGTTTTAAATCTAATTCGCAACAAGTTCAAAATTGGTGTAGATAATTTAACGGTCTGGAATTTATTACAAAAACGTTTAAAAAATGACTTAAGCTGACAAATAGTTTAAAATTTAGGCTCAAATTTTCAGCCGTGTATGAGAGGTTACTCGCGCATGGTGATATCCACTGTTTTAACTGCTTTCGTGGGTGGAGAAAAGCGTCTCCACTAAGTAATCCACTTGGTTTGCTAAATAAAGTGTCGACATTCTAACCATAATTTTCTCCAGTGCTATCTTGTAGGCCAGTTCACATAGATTTCTGTTGACGTCTCGCATAGGCCCATCCATTTCTTCTGCACTTTTTATACGATTCAGCTTAGGCTGTGGCTTGCCCCATGCGCCCAGCCTTTATATATAATAGCCATAGTAAAATGCTGGTGCACCCTTAGTTTATCGGTTTCTTCTGACCAACAGCAAACGGACTATTTATCTGCTTTCTTGGCTATATTGGCGTGACTCAGTTATAGGCCTATTTAGAGCCGAAATTGTTGGCGCTAAAAGGCTTTTGGGTGTTTGTTGTGGTGTGAGCTCGGAGCAGGTTTGTATCGATTTCAGAAATTAGCGCGCAACTGTTCAGTTGCGCCCAGATACTCGATATCATTCAACCATTATTGAAACTCTCCTGTCCCTGGGTTCGGAAATTTAAAAATTATATAGCCAACGGGAAGTGACTCTTCTGGGAATACGGATTAGGAATATCAGCGAAAGCGAATTGGTTTCATATTCGGTACGAATCTGTTGTGCTTTTTAGGCTACTTTCGCATCGAATACAAACATTGCCGTTGACTTAACGTAATTAAATACTTTTGAACGAAGTATATCTTCAGCTCAATTAACTTAGTTATTAATTGACTTAGTTCGTTAGTGAACAGAACTCTAATAAGGATCCATGATATGCTAACATCAGTTTTGACTTTTTTAATAAGAACGATGGGGGCATATTTCTATTTGCTCGTGAACGCTCAAAAATTACAAGCAAACAAAAAGAAATAGGTTTAGAAAAGCTTTCTATCTTCTTTTTTATTACACCTAGTAGTGCTACGCACACAAGGTATAGTATATTAACTTTAGTCGCATAACGGCAGTACGTAACGGCATAAACGGATCGAGATAGATATTGACTTATATATATCAAAATGTTCAGGACGGAAAGAGAAATTGATTAAGCCATGTCCGTCCGTCCATCCGTCCGTCTGTGAACACGATAACTTGAGTAAATTTTGAGATATCTTAGTGAAATTTGGTGGTTCCTTGGCACTCATCTCCGAGCGCTATTTAAAATGGGCTAAATCGGATGATAGCCATGCCCACTTTATAATATTTCGAAAACACAAAAAAAGTGATTACTCAGTACATAATACACCTATAAGGATCAAATTTGGTGAATGCATTGAGACTGAGAAACAAAATATATTTTTCAAGAAATTTTTGAAAATGGGCTTGACACCACCCACTTTTGATTAAGTCAAATTTAGAAATAATATTAATGATAAATCAAAAACCGTTCAAGATATCGAAACGAAATTCAGCACGCAAGTTTCCAGGTACGCAAGGAATATTCGAGAAAAAAATGGGCGGGATCGGTTAAGGTCTACGACCACTTTTATATGAAAAGTTTTGAAGAGGATCGTAGATATATTAAATAGGCAATTACTTTGCGCAAAATAGCTTTACAGCATTTATATTTCACTTTTAAAGTTTCCGTAAATAAAGAAACCTAAAAAGTTAAAATTTTCGAAAATGGGCGTGGCCCCTCCCCTTTTATAGGGAACTATTCCACAAAACTTTTTATGCCATAACTCCGCCAAAAATTGACTTGTCGAAACGTAATTTGGTGATAATGTTCTATATATAAAGTTAACTGTTTGTTGTAAAGCTGCCTGGCGACACGCAAGCATATGCTGCTGGTAGCCATAGCAACGGGTGGTTACCATAGCAATCGGCGCGAACGACGGGTAGTCGTGCTCACACGTACTTGTTGTCGGCTTTCGTTGATGAAAATCAAAAATTTTAGATTTTTTCGCTTGACAGCTGGTCTATTTGATCGTTGCCAACGTGTTTGACAAGCATAAGTGTGTTAGTTTTGTGAGAACGTGAAATGAGCAAGCTCGCGGAAGAAAAAGATTTTACGTTGCGGTTTTTTGAAACCTACGAGTGCATGATGCTTTTAACTCTTTTAAGAGGTTCTCATGCGTAAACTGTTTATGTTTTACATACAAACTTTTCATCCACAATTTTTTTTTTTTAATTTTTTTCTTTTTTTCCGCCAAAACAACTGCAGTTACAAGCAATAAAAAATCATCATCCGATGACATGTTTACGTCCGCACGCTACGAATTTTCAATACAAATGGCGCTTGATGCTTTATAATTGTATGGTGGCCGGGCAAACGACCATCACCCGATTACGCACACAACCACCCGTTGCTATGGCTACCAGCAGCATATGCTTGCGTGTCGCCAGGCAGCTTAAAATTGGGAGAAAGCGGTTAATATCCACGCCCAGTTTTTAACATAGTTCTGAAAATTTTTTTTTTGAAATTTAAAAAGCGATATTTCTAAAACTTATCAATTAAATTTTGCACACATAATAAGCTTTTTAAGAAAAACTCGGCCGGAAAAAAAATGTTGTCAATTATGAAGAAGTAGGCGTGGCGCCACCCACTTTCCAGCATAAAATTTCTGCTATTTTGAAAGGAAATCGCTTATAATTCAATCTTGATATTTCAATGAAAATTGTTCAGCTGCTTCTCAGTAGTAGGTTTTATACTCCTGCCAAAAATTAGCCAAATCAGGAAACACGCAAGCACAATATTCGGGTACGTAGTTAATAGCCCACTGCAATAGCGAAGTTATATATCTTTTTTGATTTTCCTGCCTTTCATAAACATTAAATGTATGTAAGTATGAGAAGAAGAAGAGAAAAGTTCACTAAAATGATCAGCACGATGAGCGGAGTCGATTTAGCCATGCCCGTCTCTCTTTCCATCTGTCTGTCTGCCCGTCTGTCTATTTGAACGCAAACTAGTCTCTGAGTTTTACAAAAGAATGCTGAAATTCGTTGTTTGCTTTCGCCATTTTATAATATACTAGCAAACCCGTTAAAAGTTGTCATTAACTTGAAGCAAATAAACTCCTAACTATACCGAACTGCAGCTTTATATAACCTGGGGGCTTTCCAAAAGCTATATACAGACTGTGTCGTACCACGCGAACTCCTGAACCTATCGTGAAAGTTCAAGAGCAAGCCAAAACACAAAATATGTGGGCGTGGCACCGCCCGCTTTTGAAAAATTATGTAGATATTGACTAAGTGACACATATATCCAAATTTCATTAATTTAGACCAAAAAAGTTCGGAGTTATGACGAATTGAAACTTTATATAGCCTGCGGGCGTGGCTCCGCCTACTTTTCTAAAACTATATACTGTCTATGCTGTACCCAGTGAACCCAAGTATATATTGTGAAAATTTCATAAAGATCGGTTGAGTTCTTTGGCGCCTATGAAAGACACCCTTTTTTATATTTTGTTACTCACACAAGTTATATTGCTTTATTCGGCATAAACGAATCGAGATATATATTTATCAATGCATATCAAAACGTTAAGGATGAAAAGTAAAATATCCGGGCAAGTAGTTAATACCCCACTGCAAAAGCGATGTTGTATATTCTTTTTTGATTTTCATGCCTTTCATGAACATGAAATGTTTGTACGTATGAGACGAAAAATAGATAGTTTCATCAAAAAGTATACTGAAGTGATCGGGAGGTCGGGAGGATGAGCTGAGTCGATGTAGACATATCCGTCTCTCGATACGTCTATCTGTCTGTCCTTTGAACGCAAATACGAACTGAAAGTATTAAAATAGACCTGCGTCAATTGGGATGCCATAATAGATCAGTACTAGGTATATAATGTTCGGTTCCGCCCGAACTTAGACTTCCTTACTTGTTCTTTATTATTGTTATTGTTTCCAATTTTTCCCAGTTCAAAAGCAAATAGAAACCCGAGTTTTAGTTGATTTTCCAGACTATTTCCCTCCCTTATTTAACAATTAATCGCTCGTAGGCAATAAAAATTTTATAGCGGAGTACTTAAAAAATACACACACACCTGCATAGCCGGCTATCTACCCTACAGCGAATGTTTCTAGTTCTAAACTCGTGAGGTTCTAGCGCATTCGGCACCACTGCTAGCTTGTCCCCAAACTCGTTTACATGCAACCTACTGCGAATCTTATGTAGACGATTTTCTTGGCGTTAGAAATTGTTCCGGCTACATTACCTTTACCTTTACATTTGCTTTAGTTCCGACCTAGTTAAATATTCTACAGTTAAGATCTAGTTCAATATGGGCACTATTTCGTTGGTTCCGAACTGAACCACCATCGGCCAGATTGTTGAGTAATGAATTGACATACATCACCGCTTTGTTGATTTGATAGCCACTTTCGATACCGCGAAAAGGAGTCGCTTCGGCGCAAAGCTTAAACTGCTGGGAAAAATTATATTGAGCAACACCACCAGCCCAGTCAGAATTGTGAAGGAGCTCTGCTAGGAAACCGCATTAACACCGAAAAGAATGTCAGCTTAGAAACTCAACGAAGAACCACTCTTGCAAACAAATGCTACTCCAAACTGTGTAGACAATTGAGTATTAAAACCGTCTCTCGACAAAAAAAAATTACACTTTATAAGTCACTTATCGTACCCGTCCTGCTGTATAGCGCATAAGCTTGGGTAGTAACCACATCTGATGAGGCGGCTCTGAGAGTGTTCGAAGGAAAGTTCTTCGAAAGATTTATAGACCCCTAGGCGCTGGCCACGGAGAACATAGTATAATGTATAATGGCGGGATGTACGCAGTCACCGACGTAGTTCAGCGCTTTAAAACCATCCACAACGCGGTCTGCCAATGAATGAAGATGCTCCGAACCAGAAGGCATTATTATCGGCACTTGCTGTTGGAACAAAATTCTAAATATTTTATTTTTTTAATCCAGTTATTATTTTTACGGTCTGTTCTTGTTGCTGTTGGTTGTAACGACAAATTCATGTCTTCGAGAAGGCACCCAGTTACAAGCTCGATCGCCGTAGAAATCGTTGTAATTTTTCTCTAAATAAATATTTATATGCATTTAAAATTAAAAACGGGCACTGCTCCAACAAAAAAACCCTATTATATTATTAAATGGTTCTTGTTAAACGACATTTTAAGCAGAATATATTTTTTTTTTCAGACACAATTCCAAATTTCTAATGATGCTTACTCAACTTCCGGTTTTGAACTAGTAACAATCTTGTTATTTCGAAGTAGTTACCGAGGCAGAAATGTTTCTGCCTAGTTACTGAGTAGACTGCAAGGTAGCGTCAAAAACGTGCTCATGCACGACTCGAAAAGATGTTAGTGATTAAATATTAATTTCTACTTTTAGCGCAAAACTTTCGCTAATTCTGTTTTATGCTAGCTTTTCTTATTCGCGACTTTGAACGTTATGTGCCTGTGGCACACACTTTCATTCGTGTATCACATATGCTACCATACAAATAATTGAGGTAATAAAATGAAATAAAAGCGATAAAGTTGATGTGGAAAAAACAGTATAAGCAATAAATGTAATGCTTGAATACAAATGTAAAGATAAGCGGAATTGCAGAACATATGTGTGCGTACATATATATAAAGGGTGTTTTTTTTAGGGGTATAGAACTTCGAATTGAAATAAAACACAAGAAAATCGTTTTAAGGTCCATCAATTTGGCTTTATTGGAAGGATAATTTTATGCCATTAATGTTTATATATGATTTCGGGCATGTGGCCGCCGCGGCTGGCTCGAATAAAGCCAATTCTACAGGTCCAATTTTCAACCACTTTTTCGAGCATATGGGGCCGTATGTCGGCAATAACGCCACGAATGTTGGCTTCCAATTCCCCTAACGTTTCTGGTTTGTTGGTGTAGACGAGCGACTTTACATATCCCCAAAGAAAGTAATCCAATGGTGACAAATCACACGACCTTGGTGGCCAATTGACAGGTCCATTCCGCGAAATTATGCGCTCATCGAATGTTTCCTTCAATAAATCGATTGTGACGTGCGCTGTGTGGCATGTAGCGCCGTCTTGTTGGAACCACAACTCATCCACATTCATGCCATCCAATTCGGGAACAAAATAGTCGGTTATCATGGCTCTATACCGGTCTCCATTAACGGTAGCTGCCTCTCCAGCATTATTGCGGAAGAAGTATGGCCCAATGACTCCACCAGCCCATAGAGCACACCAAACAGTCAGTTTTTGTGGATGTAATGGCGTTTCAAGGGTCTCATGTGGATTCTCTTCACTCCAAATGCGGCAATTTTTCTTGTTGACGTAGCCATTCAACCAAAAATGAGCCTCATCACTGAACAAAATTTTGCGATGAAAATCAGCATCGAAATCAATCTCATTTTCGGCCCATACACCAAAATCACGACGCATTGCATGGTCTCGCGGCTTTAATTCTTGCACAAGCTGGATCTTGTAAGGTCGCAAGCCAAGATCTTTGCGCAAAATCTTCCATAAAGTTGATGGACAAAGCTCCAATTGCTGTGCACGGTGGCGAATCGATTCATTCGGGTCCTCTTCAACACTTTGCTCTACAGCGGCAATTGTTTCTTCGGTGCGCACTGTTCGACGTCTCTGCGGATGCGTATTATCACATAGAGTAAACGTAGTGCGAAAACGATCCATGGTTAACCGAATTAATTGCTCTGATGGACGATTATGTCGACCATAAAATGGACGGAGCTCACGGTAAACTTCGCGAACTGAACCATTATTTTCGAAATAAATTTGCACGATTTGCAAGCGTTGTTCTTTTGTCAACCTGCTCATGATGAAATGGCAAACCAAGCTGAACATAAATGACATTAGAGTTGCCAGATTTGACCAAAAAATGCCAGTTTTATCTCTATTCGAAAAACAAACCTGTAAAAAAAACACCCTGTACATACATATGTACATTAGAGTGGCCCTTATTTGTATGGAAAAAAAAATTGTCAAATTTTTAAGGTCTTACCCCCTGAAATGGCTATATATAAGGAGCAAATAGTCCTCACAAAATTTTGACTTAATTGACCAACGTTAACCCGCGCCACAAACGTGTTGAAGTAATAAACCATGAAGGTGATTCAACAGACATATATGTTTACATATTACAGAAATTAGATCCTCTCAACTTTTCATTTATTTAACAACAAATAATTCATTTACATATAGGTAAAAAAATTTATAAAATAACTAACTTAAATCCTGCTGAAGCTTCATTGAAAACGTTTGTTTTTGATAATTTGGATACTTTTTTCTGTAATCCGACACAACTTGTATGATAAACTGTTTCTGATCTTCATCCGTGCTCAACTTGGAGTTATACTCTTCGATCAACAGTACCCCTCTCTCAGCTGTGTCATTTACAACCTTAATTTTCTAGCAATTTTTTTCGCCTCTCTGTCTCTTTATTCGACTCCCATCCGAAGCCTGATTCATTTAAAAAAGAGGCACTTATACCAAATAGATTAAAAAATAATTTTCTTGCTGGACAAGTAAACTGATGCAGTCCTTTGTTTATAACGTCTGTTACATCCGAACGTGTTATCTCTACTCTTTTAGGTGGCCGCATTTCTTCTGCCGGTTCAACTACATTATTTATGTTTGTTCGCATCTTCTCCTTCCTTTGAAAGTCAAATTCATCATCAAATAAGGAAAATGCCCTTGCTTCAGGACTTAGATATCATAGATGATTACGCAATTTACCTAAAACTGTACCCGATAATTCTTCATCTACATTTCTAAATTCATGCAAATCCTTAATAAGATTAGAGTCAGTCTGTGGTGCTTTCGTAGAAAGTGGACATAAAAACCAATACTCCACATAAATTTTAACTATGAAGATGCAAAGGTCACGTAACGCTGAAAAAGTAGAAGCATTCATCTTAAATTCAGTTCTAAATAGATATATTTTTAAAGTATAAATGGCTTTGGACATCCACCGAGCGTGATGCATTGCTCCTGGGTATTTAAAACTTATATTTTTCTTTGGAAATTCGCGCAAGAAAATCAAACAAAGTACAGAAAATTCTTCATAATCGTTTCGAGTAAAATTGTGTAAGGATCTCAAAAACTCCACTATCGCGCATTTATCCACATCGAAAATATCAGATACTTGTTTTTTTTCAACTCCAGGTAAGAATTTGCTTTTGTCAATATTTGGCCAGGCATCTTGAAATCTTTTAAACCATGGAACATTGGGACCAGACGATCCGGGAAGTTTACACTCAAAAGCTTCACTTATATGATGTCTATAGGGCAGGTAAAGAAGCTGTCTTTCTAGAAGGCCTTCTAGAAGAACGCACGCTCCATTCAGTGCACCAGTGTTGACCGCAGTTGTGTCGAAACAACAAGCTTTTACAGAACTATCCAAACCCCAGTCAGACAAGGCGTGAAAGACAGCTTCTGCTTGCATTTTCCCAGTACCATTTTCAAGAGATGGCACATGTAGAATTTGTTCTATATCCCCATTAGCTATAATAATCGGAAGTCTATCAACTGTTTCACGACCCATTATTCCAGGTAAAAGCTTTCCATCCCAGGGAACTACTGCCGCATTCAGATCAATGCGCTTCAGCTTTTCTCTTTCGAAGTACCCGCCGGCAGCTTTGAAGGGATGTTCTATTTAACACCAAAGTATTCAAATCATGGCCCAACGCATCAGCAATAGCGGAAATTAAGTGCATTGCTTCTCGATCACTTATTTTACACTTGTCTAGGGCACAAATCACACGTTCATTGACCACCTGCTTTCTGCCGCGTCTTCTTTGTGGAACATATTCCTCAATTTTGCTATCTAATGGTTTTCTGACATAAATGGTTGCCTTACTTTCGCTTGTATCATAAAGGTCAACTTCTTCCGCTAAAAAATTGTATTGCGTCATAATCACAATAAGACTTATTTGTCACGGAAAGCCGATACAACTTACCTGACTCCTCCAATATTTCATTCCACCTCTCATTATTTTCAATAACTTCAGCGTGCTCTTGCCTTCCTAGTTCATGGTCAATTCCATGCATATGACCTGGACGCCCCTTTTCCCTCTGTTTTTTTAAAAACTCAAAGTCCTCTTTATTTTTCATTGAACTTAACACATTTTTCGAAGCGATGTCAAAAAGATCGTCAAGTTTTTTTCTGGAGGCTTGAAAGAAAATTTTTGGATATTCCTCCATTCGTCATACAACAGTTTCAATTTTGGAATACAATTATATTCACTTTGAGAAGGTATTCTTGCTTTTTCCCAAAACAGCAAAACTTCTCGTGTCGCTAGCCTCGCATTGTCTTGCAATTTAGATTTTACAACTCTTAAGTTAAAAAATAATACTTTCAATACTTGTCTTTTTGATGGTAATTTGCTACCAATAATTTGGGAAGAAAATGTTCCTATAAACAATATCTCCGAATCTTTGCGCAAATTTCTTCGTGAAGATTTAACAAAAGCCATTTTGTCTTTCAACGCGCGCAGTGTACATACATCGACCTGTTCCAGCTTTATTATATGTAAAGATAAAAGGGATCGCTCACTTCATGGTATCAATATATGTATTTCGATATAGCCTTTATTTCTAGTCTTGAAACCTCTGTAAGTTTATTGAGAATTATTGAATAAAATAGTAAATTCTTAATTAGTGGAACTCATTCACTTAATGTAACTTATCACGGCCTATACTGATACTGCTTTGAACCGGACTCGTTATTTATTTTATATTATTAGTTTATTTTAAACAATTTTTATTTGCGATATCTCCTAAACATATTCGAATTTTTTTTTGTGTTTACTCAATTTCAAATGTCTAAAAGTGGTTGAGTTATCGTAGTAAGGGATATCTTGAGTTTTAGGTTAGACGTCATGTAATGAAACGGTGAAAATTCATTCACTTCTATTCAGAAGTGATACATAGAGACGAGCAGATAGAAAGAGAGATATAAGTTTAAAAAACTGCTGCTTTAGATTCTATTTGTTTAACAATGATCAATTCCATAATTGTTTCTTGAATATCTGCAGTGTACAGACATCGACATGTTCCAGCTTTATTATATGTAAAGATGACCCCTTTTATCACTTCATGGTGTCAATATATGTATTTCGATATAGCCTTTATTTCTAGTCTTGACACCTCTGAAAGTTTATTGAGAATTATTGAATAAAGGGTGGCCTTGACAAACTTTGCCATGACAAATGCTGAATACTTTCCTCCCCTTGGAATTCGAAGTTACCTGGATATCTCGCACATGGAAATACCTGATTTGCCATATATATTATGTTCATGCTCTCACGAAGTTAAAAAGAAGCTATAGTTTACAAACCGAGCATTGTGATATTTTACTTCTCTCAGCCAATTTATCCGCTATATATATGCCTATAATCACTTTGTTCAGGTACCCATATGAGCGTGATACTGAAATGTGTGGTAATCAGCAAACCATACGTTGCTCCCCAGTCATCGTTCTCTCTTTGATTATGCAATGGTTGTGCTACAATATGAGAGAAAAAGTTTCAAAACGGGATAGTTTAAAAATGTTCAAACTTATCAAATATATTCTTTTAAGTGTGATATTCTGACAGAGAAATTACAGAATAAAAACTAAAATAATTCCGGTTGAAAAAAAATACTTTTTTTTCGACTAAATACTATATAAATAAAGTTTTGAGAAATTTTATTTAGAAAATAACTAAGGATGTAAGTAGGGGGGCATAATTCAAAACTAAACTTCAATCAAAGAGTACCGATCGAAGTAGAAAAGTTTTTTCTTACTCAGGAATATTTAATTTGGATTATTTGATCGGTTGAAATAAAACAGACATACATTTTAGCATCATTAGTGGTGAGTCAAGTGATTGGAAAAAAACTTTTAACTTTTCATATAGCAGAGATAGACTTTGCCTTATTATCTAATCTCTGTGAGATAATAAAAATAATCCGTAAATTGGCTAGGTGAAGAGCGCCTCTGATATACAAGCAGCTCTAGGGTTAAGTAAAAGTGAGGGGGAAGGAAAAAGCAAAATTGCACAAATTGCTTCATTCTTGCCACATAAAATATGGATGAGGTCAACCTATGGCAGGTGTTATATTTACACACAGCAACAAAGCAACTGAGAACTCTGTAAATACTACCATCATATCACTTTAGGCTCCTTGGATTTATATTTATCTCCTCTTACCATTTTTAGTAAACATTTTTTTTCTTGCTTCTCTAACAATGGTTACAGATGCCACAACCCATGCAACACATTGACTTCAGATGCATTAACAACAAATACTAACACTTCTAAGTATAGACCTTTAACCACACCCCACCAAGATCAGCAAAGCTGTTGTTACTTGTTTTGCTCAGTTAGTACATGTTGTTGTTTTTGCTATTTCGTTAAGTGCGTGCTGTTGCACTGTGTCAACACAATAAACACCTCATGCACTATTCAGCGCGTAATCAGCTGCTTAATCGTTGTTTACAATCAAAATTTGTATGCACCATTTCCTTGTAAGTAAATATGTATGTGAGTTTGTGTATCTATATCTGGCTGGGTATTTATCTTTTGTTGCCTAGTTGGCGCCAATATTTTTGCATGTCGGTTTTTTTTTGTTTGTTTCTATAAGTGCGTCATTGTGTATATGTGGCAAAGAGCATTGAGGGGCTTTTCTTGCAATTTTCTTACAAAATTCACCTGTTTAGCTGCGTCCTGCGGCCGACTGACTTACCGCATACTTTTCCTAGCTTTTCTTCTGCTTTGGTTTTCTTGTGGCTTTCGGTAAGTTTATCGTCTTCTTTGCATCTCTAATAACATCCTTGGGGTATGAAAAACAACTTTTACTAACACATATACTAACTTATCATAACATACATGCATATATATTATATAAGTATCTGTATACCAACACCAAAAACAAATAGAAACATGTAAGGAAAGCACTGTCTTCGGATGTGCCGTTTTAGGGTTTCTTTGACCATTTCGGTATACTTAATAGTGAGTCTATCTCTTCTTCTTCTCATACTAACAAACATCGGACCAAAATAAAATAAAATAAAATAAAATAAAATAAAATAAAATAAAATAAATAAAATAAAATAAAATAAAATAAAATAAAATAAAATAAAATAAAATAAAATAAAATAAATAAAATAAAATAAAATAAAATAAAATAAAATAAAATAAAACAAAATAAAATAAAATAAAATAAATTAAAGTAAACTAAAATAAAATAAAATAAAATAAAATAAAATAAAATAAAATAAAATAAAATAAAAAAAAATAATATAAAATAAAATAAAATAAAGTTAAATTAAATAAAACGACTACAGAAAGCACTGTCTTCGTCTTGAAAATCTCCAACAGCAGACTATAAACAACTCCATTCCATACCATTGACTTCAACAAAGCCTTACGGACCTCACTTTCTTTATGCCATGTACGAGTATGTTGCATTTTTCGTATATTAAGCACGTCTAAAATTTAGATGAATTTCCATTGCATACAATGCGGCTCATTCGGCGCCTGTGTGCCACGTATGTTTGTTCAACCTCAAGAAAATAAATTTAAATTTCCTCCTGTGGCTGCAAAGAATTTGGATCTTCATTCATGTATTTCTTTACATTTGCTCTGTTTTCACTTGCAACGAAGGCAGTCATACTGCATTGTTGCTTATTCGTCCATGTAGTATTCTACGTTTTAGGGTTTCTTTGTCGTGTGCTTTTGTTACAGCAACAAATTGTTGTTTATTTGGTATGAAAGTATGAAAACTATTACACTTATAATGCGCTAGCATGTAACGTTGCTTTTGACAGCTGCCTTTGATACAAAACAACATAAGTAAACAAACACACAAGCACATTAGGCTGGGCCAAAATTATTCGTTGCTTTTTTGAAAATTATATTATTTGCTGAGTGCTGAAAAAAAATACTATATAGGGCTATGACTCAGGTTAGTTTCAGCGCTGCCCATTCATTGGACTTTTTCGGCGCATGTGGTGCTATTGTGTTTGGAACATGCATACACATTACCGTGCCGGAGCTGCAACACTCTGGAGTGGAGCACATGCACGGCTATTTTCGAGAGCAATGCCGTAGCAGGCTGAAGCTCGTTAGATAGTCCTCCTCCGTCGGTGTCTCGGAATGTCGAAAATGGACTAAACTTACATACTCTTTTAAAAATTTATTTCTGATTAATTTTTTTTATGTATAAAAAAAAGTTTTGAAAACTTTTTTTTGAAAGCTTTTTACCTATTATATGGTGAACTAGAAAAGCATTACGATTGTCACTGCTGGCTGTGCCTACCTATAACAATTTCTCATGACACCGTTATGTCTATTGAACTCAAGGCGAATTCACTTACAGGTGATCTCACAAGCAGTGGGCAGTGGCTTCTTCTGTCAAAATAAAAAAATTTTATGCAATCTGACAGGAGAAGCCGCCAATGGAAAAACAAAATACATGAAGTATGTGTGTGTATATAGCAACAAATTCCCTGTAATATCACGTTGTATAAATCAGCCTTGATTGAACTATAACAATTGTTAGGTATAACAAATTGGGAATAGCGCTGTAAGTTTAAGGCTTGATTACTCGGGAAGGTTCCGCTTCATTGAAATTTTGATGGAGAGATATTCTTTCTTTACTTAAATTTTTTGGAATTTTTTTTCCGACCCAGTCTAATGCACATAGATGCATGCAATACAATTGCACAACAACAACACTTGCATGAGCACTTAGTTACCTCGCTTTACAAGAATTATTTATGTGCTGAAATTGCGGTAAATTGTGTTGCAGCAAATTGGATATCTCAGCGTTTAGATCTTATGAGACGTAAACATGCGCACACACATATACACATACATGCATACACCTTTGGCTTTGAAGACATGTAAACAAACCGTGAGTGCACCTATTTTAGAGCTTCTTTTATGCTTAAAATGTATAACGCCAAAGGGTACAAAAAAAGGAGAAGAAGTAAGTTTACTTAGTGAAAATTCTAAAAGATGTTTTCTTAAAATCAAGATTAAAGACGTGTAAAATATGAAAAGAGTGTTTGCTTGATAAGCAAATAACTAACTTAAGGTGTGAAAAAGTTGTCAGCAAAAAGTATTTCGTTGTTTGTCTTCGAATGACTTGCTTTTCATACACCTATTTAGCCTCAAATGAGTCATTTTAGTGATGTGTAAATGCATCATAAAGATATGAAAAAGGTTTCAAATTAATTTTGTCAAATACTCATAAATATGCAATGAGTAGACATAAAAGAGGCCATTTTCAAAGTGCTTTAGCAGCGGTTAAAAAGCTGTATTCGATATCACTTTGTGGAGCTTGTTTCAAGAAATTGTATGAAAAGTTGAGCTGACCGATCGGTTAAAGCCTCGACTAATACTGTATATGTTTATAGCGTTATCAGAAGTTTGTTTGAACAGCATCTTATAACAGTGTAACCTTGCAGCCCGCTCTTCCTACAACAATTGTTCCTGAAGAAAATTAATTAATATACACACGATGTCCAATTCAGGCATCTAGGGGTACACTTTTAGAGACACTTTCTCCTTGAACAGTACATCCAAGCTTTCGTTGTCATCTAGGGCACATAAAAAAGAACCCAGAAAATAGGTTAGTTCCCCGTGGCAGTTATTTGCTAACGCTTCTTTGCACTCGTAGACATTTTAAGCCGTAACGTCTTGCGGATTTCTGTCTTCTCACTCTAAAATAATAATAACCAAATTCATCGTCAGCTCAATATAGTTTGACCTGCATAAATATCTCCTTTCAAGTTTCATTTTCATACCTAAGTGCAGCTTGCCACTACATCAAATAGGTGAACTTTGATGGTTGCTTCGACCACATCTATGTTCTACACGTGGTATAACACACGATCCAGATTTAGGTAGCAGAAAGGTATCTCGGCTCTATGGTTGTACAAGCGGCACTAAGACAATTGAAATCAGTTAGTCCGATCACGAACTTCCCCGTACTGGAAGACGTCATACGTGCAATGGTTACAAACTCTGTTTATCTCCTACACCAATTTTTTCGAGGTCTAGTCTCCAGAGAACTAAAAGATTATGCACGTATACTTTCAGGTACTCCAGATTCAAGGACGCACTGCAAATGCTAATTGCCTGGATCGCAAAACTTCGCTGTACTGCAACTGAGAGTGACTACGAACAAAGCACCGCTTAAAAACCAAATAAGCTAAACTCTTACAGTGGCGTGCCTCATTTCTTTTTCGGTGAACTGAAAATTCCTTCACTCAAAGTGCTGAAGGAGCGATTGTTCGAACATGATATGTTTGTGTTCTGGATCCCTTAGCATCTGTACACCCTTTGTGCATATGAAGAATGAAAAATGAGTTAATTTTAGAACGCTTCTATTTATCGAAGAGTTGAGAGGTTTCAGCGACTACTTTCTAGAATACTTTGTTAGAAAGCTAATAATTCGTCTCTCAAAGAAGGGCAAACACATCGGATAATTATTAAATACTCCTTGAGGAAGGTTAAGTTAGCGAAATAGTAAAAAAAGTGTATAAAATCATAATTTGGCAACATAATGAGAGGTGAGGCAGGTTGCCAAGAAATAGAGTTCAATTGTGCAGGAGAAGCCAATATGAAAGCTTTATCTTTTTAGAGAACAGAACATATGTGGCAAATGCACATTATTTCCCAGCAACCTCACCTCTTATCGCGTTTTGCCAGACTTAGTTTTTTTACACTCCTACTTGTACTCCCTCTAATTCTTTCGGGCATTTTTTGCGCCCTTGTTGTATTGTGAAGAATTAATTTTGCAACCTTGCCCAGAATGACTGCAGCATGCGTCGCCTTTCATAAAAAATCTTAACAACTTTGCTAGTAGAGGATTCAGACATGTGTTACGGGAAAGGAGTATTCTTCCCTATGGTTCACCAATAGGCAAATCCCTTGGCGTTAGTGCTTGCATATCCGCTGGATCATAATTCAATAATCACGAAACCCTTCCATTGAGCTCTACCTCGATCTGTGCTAGCAAAGTCGACAACTATTCGAAGTGCAAAATTTGCCTCCCGATAACTCCGAAAAATTAAATTTGGTTCATAGGACAGAATAATAAAAAAAAAATTCTGAGATGTACATGAAAATCGGCGATACACCTGTATTTTTAATTTTTCTCCCCTTTCCGAAGTATATTTGGTTCATAGGACAGAACTAAAGATCGTTTTTGTAACGCAGTGGATATATAAAGGAACTGCTCTGGTTTCAAAGCAGACGAATACAGCAATTCAGACCTTTGGCTTCATTATCCGCTTTGCTTCTTTATCAGTCCAGCTATCCCACGTCAGAATGAAAAAATGGTTTGCTGGCTGCACTCGATCAGACGGCAAATCTGCCATCCACTGAACTTAGGCTTTGTGATTATGCCAAGCACACGTCGCACATTTATGTAGAAATCTCCTCAGTGCACTGCTTAATCGAGGGATCCAACAATTTCTTCGAATATATTGCATCATTACTGGTACTCCACAATGCTTAGTCTTACAATGTGCGTGCTCCATTGCAAGCCATGCCATTCTAGACCTATCTGGAACAATCACAGGATGACGCATGTTTTCGTCCAAAGTAGAGTTCTTAAAGCAACCGTGAACCTTGAGTAGACCATCTCTAAGCTCCGGCTCAATCTTACTTTGTAAGGTTTCTGTTTACTAAGCTTCAGTGGCTTGATCTCTGGAAAAAAGTATTGCTCTTGCTCCTGCCTTACCAAAACATTCAGCGCCTTAACTCTATGCTCACTCCACGGTAATGGTTGGGTTGGAAATCCCCTTTTCTTTCGCCTGGTCTCAACACTTAGCTTTGCATTCGCAATACATTTGAGGGTATAGGCGATTACCTCAACTGCGCACTTTAATTTTTCTACATAGTCAATCAGATTAACCTTGTCCTTCGTGGTTCGCATTATGATCTGAAATAGTTTCGATTGCTGCTATTAACAGTACTTCGCCCTGCTTAATGAGCACGATCACTCTGAGAAGCGTCATAAAGCTCTTCTAACGGGAGTCTAAGGAAAAGCGCAGTTTCAACAGGGTTGGGCCAGAGTGATATTGGTGTTAGAGGAGTTGGTTCAATTGAACAGGAAAAGAGATGTTTAGTATCATGAGGAGACATGCGACATGCAGGGCACGTATTTGGTATGGTGGGATTCAGTCTGGGTAAGTAAGACTTAAAACTGTCACAATATCCAGAACGAAGTTGTGCTAGCATGACTCTAATCTCCCTTGGAAGAATACGCTCCTCACCAGCTATTTCAGCTGGTACGGTGTCAATTTAGGGGTTCACAGGCCGAGATCTGAGGGACCTGTCTACCGGCTCGCTACGCAGGTCCTTTTGAGCCCGCCAGTGGTTACGCAGATCAAACGGCAGGGTAATGTAGTGCCATCATAGTGCTTACGAAGATGTTTCCATATGTCTCTCGGGGGCGGAGTTTCATCCATTAGATGGCGGTTTGGATGACTTGGTTTTGTGGCAGATCAGTAAAAACTGTCTGCTCAACAGTTCTGCATGGTCCCGTGTATTGAGTATTTTGGCCTCCTGATGAAAGTGAAACTCGGATGATATAAGAAGACATCCCGTGGCAATTATTGGCCGACAATTTGGGCGCAGCGTAAACAATAACCTGTCAGACAATAGCATTGTATGTAGCTAGCTACGCTTCTTCATCTTTTTCCAAGTACTGCCAGCCAGCGACTTCCGGATCTTGTTGCGGCTCTGCACCTCTGCTATTGCGGTGGCATGACTAGCAAATGTTAGGCTGTTGTCGAACGTCACACCCAGGATTTTCGGGTGGTTGGAAGTAGGAAGAGGTACTCCACCTACATAGACGTTTAACTCTGGTTACCTATGCGCATTCCATCGTAAAAAGAGTCGCCGTCGATTTAGTCGGAGACAGGGTCAGATTTTGCTAGGTGAAGAAGGTCGAAAGGTTTCGGAGGTAAACGTTTATCCTCGCACAGAGGTCGTCAAAGGGGGGGTCCTTATCCGAAGCCATAATTGTGTAGTCATCAGCATGCTATGGAGACTCCGTCTGGTGGAGGAGGAAGCCTCGAAATATAGAAATTAAACAAAGGGGGAATAGCACAGTTAACTGCGGCACCCCTTTGTGTATTCTTCGTTTCGATTTCTGCTTCCTAAAATCTGACCATAAAATGATTTGTAACCCTTTGTAATGGTTCCGGCGCTTAGCACCACTTCTGCCTGTCATTGAACTTCAAGTTTTTGAATAAATATTAAATATTCAATACTACCACTGGTGCAAACTTTTTAAATTCTGTGAAAATCCTGACTTAGACCTTAGTTTGTGTAGCTGACTAAATTTTAATATTCTCTATTAGCTGCCCTTGACAGCTTCTTCTTTGCCGTCACAGTGAGAATAGAAATTTAAAAGAATTGAAAACTTTAGTGCAAGGCGTAGTGAAAAGTGACAGTCACAGCAACAGAGGTGGCATAAAATTGCCTTAGCGCCACTGAGCAATACATAGTCGCAACATTAACAACAAAATATATTTGGTCCCGTTGGATCTCATGTTGCAATGTGAATTGATGACTTAAAATTTTTTTGTTTGATCTCGTTGAATATTTGATTTAGTAAAAGCATGATTTTTATAAGTATGTATGTAAATATCTGTATGTGTGTAGATGTTCCCAGCAAAAAATGTTGTATGCGATCATAAAAAATAAGGTGAACAGCGGCAGTGGTGCTGTGATGAGCGAAAAATCTTATTATAAGCCATGTGCTATGTTACCATATGCCTTATAATATGTTTATTTATAGTGAAAAGAGATCGCTCAATAGTTTGAATGAAACCACGAAAATATTTTTTTGCCGACGGCAATTGAAATATATTGGCTAAACGAAAAAATTGTGTTTTTATTAGTTTTTGCGAGAAAAACATAGACCTCGAGCCCACAAAAAAGTGAAAGTTAAGAAGGAAAGGTCGACAAAACAGAATTTTTTGATTATTTACTATTCTTTTATTCCGCTTTATTTTCGCTTCTTTTAACATCGGTTCGTTTTTTTGCTTTCCTCTTTTTTATTGTCTTTCCTGCTATTGCGTTTCTCATTTTCCTTTAATATAATTTCTCTTGCCTTATTTCCTCTTCTTACTGTTCCTTACTTTCCTTGCTACACCAATTAAAAATACAGTTTCTTGTGAGTATTGGGTTGAAAGGTAAAATCCATCCCACATTTTGTAGCTCTTGCAACAATACAAAGCAGCTAAAATTAGACGCAAGTGTTTTTGAGTGTGTTTGTTTGATTGTAAGTTAGTGGCTGCTGTCTGTCCTAGCCGGTCGCCTCACAATACATTGCAATATTTTCAACCGATTTAGTGTTCTTCGCCTTTGCTTTTTAGGGAATTAGTACTGACGGCATCTTTGTCAGTGTATAAAACGACATCTGCAAAGGCCATGGCCACGTCATTAGTCATAGCAAGATATTCGAATTTAAAAATTTTAAGAGTTTGTGAGTGTTTGGTATGGAATTTGGTTTGGTATCGAACTTTAACATATATTACATTTAGTAATATTACGAAAATTCACCTTTGATTAGAACAAAGTAGCCACAAAAAATCAATTGGTTAACAAACTTACCCCTAGGGGTGAGGGATCTTAATCCTTTGGCGAAACCAAAAGTAGTACAAGCAAACAGGAAGAGTGTTCACAAATTCGAAATATTTCAAGCCACGGCCGAGTTCCTGTAAGAATAAAGAAGGATACCTGGTGATGTATGCTTGAATTATGGAGGAGTATGTGCCTGTGATTTTAATTAGAGCAAGGAAGATTATGACACCTGGGCCGAAAGCACAGATATTGGCACAGATGAGTTACAATCAGCTATTTTCAAATTGCAAAACAGTACAACTGCAGGCGAAGAACCTTTGATATTTAAGAGGGGCGGTAAGTAGTTCGGAAAACCCAACTATCAGCCACCGTGCAGAATGATACGATAGACGCGTGCATGCTTGACGAATGGAATCCATGGGCTCTTTGCACAGTTTACAAGATATGAGATTTTAATGTCGTATACTATCCAATAAAGTAGTAATCACGCTCTATAAGTATTTCGAAACTTTCGCAGGCGGTTCCGAATTGGCCTTTGGAGTAGGAACTGGCAAAAATCTTCTCGGAAGTATATAATGTCTGATTGTTATTATTATTAGTATGCGTCTTTCAGACTCTGCGGGTGTATATTGGTTCAGTGGAGCATCGATAACATCGAGTTTGGTTTGTCAGTGCAGAGATGAGGCTTTTGGTTTGAAGCATCGTTTCTCTAATATGGGTGCCGAGGAATCCTACAATATAGAAAAATGTCAAGGCCGATAAGCTGGATTGACATAGAGTGGTTTTTGATGTCTCAACATTGATTCAGGTCCTTGCATCATATCTCTCAGAACAGTATTAACGAAGCTAATAAAATCTGGTAGCGATTGTAGTTTACTGGATTGTTTGTGAGGCAATAAAGGGACAGAAAAGACAGACAGCTCACCGGACACTGGACTTTTCACACGTGTACGACACAAATGTGTCTGGGACATTTTATCTCCTGCCGGCGGCGCAATCGCCCGGGCGAGAATAAATGGTCAACATCTTTGAGTATATAAAAAGAATAAAACAGGTTTTAGGCTACCTATGAATAGTTTCCCTGCCTTTTCATGAATCAGTTATTGAACCTGTTTTATTACAAGAACGCCCAAAAACCAAAATTAATGAAAGAACCAATATTTATCCCGTTGTCATCTTATTGCGTGCCAAGATCTTTTGAACTCTAGCAAAGGTTTATGTGCGTTTAAGAGCTATAATTGGGACTTGAATCGGAAAGCACAATTTTGGTATGTGAGAATATTTGAAGGTAGAAAGTAGGTGAATCAAAATCAACTACGTATATTCTGCATTACAAATTTACTTTAAGAAAGAGTTTTATACAGACATTTTTGTAGCTCAGGCATGGCTCCAATTTTTTTATCATTGCATACTCATTTGCATACATTCAGGATTATATGTGTATGAATACTTACGAACCAAGCAGCGTAACACAAAGCTAGTCAGAAAAATAGAAGTTTACAGTCAGCATTTTTTAACTCAACTCAAAATAGTCTGAATATGACCAAATCAGTAACAACAGAAACTCAGATCTTTTGAGAATATTGGAGTGGTGAGAGTTTGAAAAATTGCAGGAGTAATTATCTTTGATTAATTTAAATTAAGCGGCCGCCTGGTGTGAAGGTAGTGTTGCCGGCCTACCACACCGAAGGTCCATGGTTCGAGCCCTGGTACAGGTAACATCAAAAGTGATTTGAAAAAAGTTTTTCAAAGCGGGGTCGCCCCTCGGCAGTGGTTTGGCAAACTCTCCGAGTGTATTTCTGCCATGACAGGCTTCTCAGCAAAAATTCGTCTCCTTTGTAGATGCCGTTCGGAGTCGGCAAAAAACTGTAGGTCCCACCAATTTGTAGGGAAAATTCAAATCGGCACACCACAAATTGGAAGAGAAGCTTGGCGCAAAAATCTCTTAGGAGGTTTATGATGATATACCTGTTGTATATCGCGCCATAGAGAGAGAGAATTTAAATTAAGTTAATTAAGCCAAGACCCTCCATCCGTCCTTCCGTCTATGAATACGTGATCTTATTGAAATTTACTATGCAGGTTCCTTGGTACGCTATCTAAAATAGGCAAAATCGGTTATAGCCACGTCCACTTTTTATATACCGACTACTTAACATTTTGATAGATTGATCATTTACGTAATACATCTATGCGGACCAAAATTTTTGTGTAGAAAATACTGAGGCAATCAATTGATTGAAAATAAGCTCCAATCTGACTTTGACAAAGTAATATATTGGTGTAGTAGGAATCGTTTGCACCTAAATATTTTTGTTTTACTATTCCTTTTTCAAAATCCCGAAATCTCATTCCTACCTTCAAAGCTGTTGATGAAATATCAGGGTTTGTATTACTTCATTTAAAAGTCCTGTTCTATGCTAGCGTTCATTCTCTTCATTCTTCAGTGATCCATAAACCTTCAAGTTACTAAATACATCCCTAGTACGAACCACGTTTGAATACAGTGTTCCATTTGGTAGTCATAACTTGCCTTATAGGACGAGTTGAGTATAGCCAGAAAACTCTCCTGATATTTGTTCTTCAGCCTAGCGTTTTCAGGACACACTGCCATCATTTAGTTCTAGGTGTCTTCAGATTAATTTCGTATTATTTCAAAACTTTGTATTTTACTATGAAATAAAATATTTTTTCTTTTAAAATAAACTTTAATTTTTCCCAAAACTCCTTCCGTTAGGGTCCCAGCCCCTAAAATCTAGGGGCCTAGGCGTGTATCACTGGTGATACATTGGCACCTGGGGGTAGTTTTTTGAAATGATCACCGGTGATACATTGGCACTTGGGGGTAGGTTTTTGAAATGATCACCAGTGATACGTGTTAACTTGAAATCTTAAAACAGTAGAAAAAGGATATACTTCGACTCGTCATTTCATCTAGATCGCATACGTTAAAACATTTCATTTCGAACACTTTGAAGTCATGACTTTTTTACTATTTACAGAGTTTAAATAACCAGGGATCCAATTCACCAATTGCTGGGGATGTAAGGGAATGTGTATAACCTACTACCTAACTATAATGACATAGATTTTAAGTTTAGGTTTAACTTGTTTGTTAGACAATTTTTCTTGCCAGAGATAATACAGGGTGTTTTTTTTACGGGTTTGTTTTACGAATAGAGATAAAACTGGCATTTTGTGGTCAAATCTGGCAACTCTAATGTCATTTATGTTCAGTTTGGTTTGCCATTTCATCATGAACAGGTTGACAAAAGAACAACGCTTGCAAATCGTGCAAATTTATTTCGAAAATAATGGTTCAGTTCGCGAAGTTTACCGTGAGCTCCGTCCATTTTATGGTCGACATTATCGTCCATCAGAGCAATTAATTCGGTTAACCATGGATCGTTTTCGCACTACGTTTACTCTATGTGATAATACGCATCCGCAGAGACGTCGAACAGTGCGCACCGAAGAAACAATTGCCGCTGTAGAGCAAAGTGTTGAAGAGGACCCGAATGAATCGATTCGCCACCGTGCACAGCAATTGGAGCTTTGTCCATCAACTTTATGTAAGATTTTGCGCAAAGATCTTGGCTTGCGACCTTACAAGATCCAGCTTGTGCAAGAATTAAAGCCGCGAGACCATGCAATGCGTCGTGATTTTGGTGTATGGGCCGAAAATGAGATTGATTTCGATGCTGATTTTCATCGCAAAATTTTGTTCAGTGATGAGGCTCATTTTTGGTTGAATGGCTACGTCAACAAGCAAAATTGCCGCATTTGGAGTGAAGAGAATCCACATGAGACCCTTGAAACGCCATTACATCCACAAAAACTGACTGTTTGGTGTGCTCTATGGGCTGGTGGAGTCATTGGGCCATACTTCTTCCGCAATAATGCTGGAGAGGCAGCTACCGTTAATGGAGACCGGTATAGAGCCATGATAACCGACTATTTTGTTCCCGAATTGGATGGCATGAATGTGGATGAGTTGTGGTTCCAACAAGACGGCGCTACATGCCACACAGCGCACGTCACAATCGATTTATTGAAGGAAACATTCGATGAGCGCATAATTTCGCGGAATGGACCTGTCAATTGGCCACCAAGGTCGTGTGATTTGACACCATTGGATTATTTTCTTTGGGGATATGTGAAGTCGCTCGTCTACACCAACAAACCAGAAACGTTAGGGGAATTGGAAGCCAACATTCGTGGCGTTATTGCCGACATACGGCCCCATATGCTCGAAAAAGTGGTTGAAAATTGGACCTGTAGAATTGGCTTTATTCGAGCCAGCCGCGGCGGCCACATGCCCGAAATCATATTTAAGCATTAATGGCATAAAATTATCCTTCCAATTAAGCCAAATTGATGGACCTTAAAACGACTTTCTTGTGTTTTATTTCAATTCCAAGTTCTATACCCCTAAAAAAAACACCCTTTATATGTAAACAGTTTGTAAGGATATTAAATAGCCTAGATATTAAAATAAATAAATGAATAAATAATTTTTTGAAAATGGTCGTGACATAGAACACTTTTTTTTAACTTAATTTCACAAATATTATTATTGAAGAAATTAATGTCGTAACAAATTTCGGAACACAGAAGAAGGATTTTCTAAAAAAAATTGACGATATAGGCTAGGGACCATGCCCACTTTTATATAAAGCATTTGTGAAAGGACTAAAGATGAGTAGAGTAGGAAACAGCAAGAAATTCGGTAAAAGATGTTCATTTTGTAATTGTTCATTGACGCCCACTTTTTAATGTAGTTCTGAGAAATTTGTTTGCAACATTTGAAAAATTATAATAAAATTTTTAAGCTAAGTCCAACACTTTTGCTATTTTCGACTGCGATTACTCATGATTTTACCAAGATATTTTGCAGATTTGTTTTTGCAATTAGTATAACAAACAAACAGAATATCATGCCAAGTAATTAATGGTAATGGAACTTATACATCTTCACTGATATTTATTTGTTTTAAAGTTAAAGCCATAATAGATCACCACAAGGTATGTAGTATTCCGTTTTACCCAAACTTAGACTTTCTTATTTGTTTAGTTATAATATTTCACATACATTTAGATTATTTTCCCTATTAAATAAAACCAGGATGTTTTTCTTTTTAGGATCACTTTGGGATAGTTATATTTCTTTTCGAAATCTGAAAATCGACATTTCCTAGGCGATCGTCATATCAAAAATACCAATTGCTTATATGAAATAAGGGCAGTTGCCTGACTAATTTGGTGGTGGTACGAGTTTTGGCTACTTTTACAACCAGTTGATTTTACTAAAGGAAATTTTCAGTAACATACATGCAAAATATAATAACGACCCTGGTTGGGCGCTGCTGTCGAAATGGTCTGATATGCTTCACGACCTTTTTAAATTCCTCACCGCTGTTAGTGTTTGCGGTCGCTAGAGTTTTTCTACAACCATTCATATGATAGAGAAAAGTGAAACAAATGCAAACAAGAGGAAGGAAATGCAAAACAACTGACAACAAAAAAAAAATTTAAATTACTGTAGCAAATTCTTGCGCTTGACATTTCTGGTACGCGGAGTCGCTGTCTGGCCTTGTTGAGCGAAACACAAAGTTTGCTACTTTTGCATTGCGATGCGTTATTAGTTTTTTTACCCGGTCTGCGTTTTTTATTACTGACATGTCATATAGATGCACCTACCCAGCAGAAAATAGGGTAAGTGATTAAGTACAAGAAATGTGGGATAAATTTTACTTTGGTGTGAGCAGCTTACCGATATTTGAAAATATTCAACATCCCCCTCACCTGATTTTTCGAAGTTAATCCAAGCCTTTCTTTGGTTTGCATTTTTTGACTTCGAGACAGCTACCCCATGTGGCTCAGTTGGCATTTTTTTTAAAAAAGAACTGGTTGACACATAAATCATGAATCATAAATCAAAGATCATAAATAATAAATCTTAAATCAAAAATAATAAGTCATGAATCATGTATCAGAAGTCATAGATCAAAAATTATAAATAATAAATTATAAATCTTAAATCATAAACCATAAATAATAAATCATAAATCATTGTCGTTTGGGACCAAATTGTACTAAGGTGAAGTCTTTAATGACTATAAGGATCGTTGCTTACAGTTCCGAATAAGACTACCCTCGACAAAGGACAAGTTCTATGAAGAATCAATTTTGAAAATGCCTATGTACCTGGAAAAATCGTGTATGCAATTACTGCAAGAAGAGTTTTTCAATGTTTTAAGTGGCTTTGCGTGAGATTGCCAGACATAAATTAGTCTTCGTGAACTTCGTGAGCTCGGCATATTGTCTGTGATCAAATTTTGTCCAGGCGGGTCACGGTATCCTACAAAGCTTTAAAACTAGATCTGTTTCTGAAGTTGTAAGCGCACAAATCTCTAAAAAAAATTAAAAGTGTAAGGGATATGGTACTAACCAGACTCCGCTAGAACGATTTCTAAACAGTTGAATCTTTGAGTAGTCGGTTTTACCGAGAACACATTATAAGCGTTTAAAATGTTTGGGATGCTAGTTCAGAGTCCGAAAAGCTTCTTGTCTGTCCAAATATGAAACCTATATAGCGCCAGCTTCCACTTTAAATAATCTGTAATGATGACGCAGCTTGCACTTATTGCATACACCAAGCTTCCGAAGGCCGTAGAATCCTAACACTTGCGCACTATGAGCAATGCTCATACCTTCAAAGTAGTATCTCTCACAACCAAGTTGCTAAAGAAGCGCAGTTGCCCTCTGCTTTACCTGATGCCCCATGAGGTCCTAATTTCTTTGAGCGTACTTCTAAATAAAAATAGTTTTGTGTGAGTGGGTACATCTTTGCACGTTTGTATGCCAGCAAGTCACTAGCGGCATTACCATGGTCTATTTGCTTTGTACAATTGTTGTTGTGTTTGCATTTTGTTTTGACAATGTGCTGGCAAAAATTGTTTGTTTGTTGTTGCTATTTTTTGTTTGTTGGTTAACGTCCTTGTACTATGAGTTTGAAATATGCGACTTAATGAATTGCATTGCGACAGAGATAAAGTATGTCTATCTCTTTCGCACAAATTTGCATTTGAAGTTTATGGGTATGATGGTGCCTGGGTGAGTGAGTGTTATTACTGGCAATTTTTCGTTAGCCAAAATTAAAGATCTTTAATTTTTTTTTATATAACAAAGATACATATAATATTATCTTCTCCAGCAACAAATAACAGAAATAGTGTGAAGAAAATATTCTGTTACTTACAATTTTTTTGGCCACAAGTAGATCTAAAAGTTACTTTGCAGGGCTGGTGTTATAGACTTACAAGTTTTTCGGGAACTAAAAATTTTGCCACTCTTTTTTTTTTACAATTCGCGAAATAGGCCGAGCCCCACAGCCTGGGAAACAAGCAGCAGTCTGTAGGGTTCAGGAATTCAAAAGAATTCAAGATCTAGCAGGAGTGAAAAAAACCTCTTCTACCAGAACGTGTTTCCCACTCCCCCGACTGCACGAGAATGGAAACAAGAGAAGCTTCTGCAATTCTTGCGCTATGCTTCAAAACCATCCATCCAACTTGGCATTATCACCGACCATCTTTGGTTACCCTATTTACAACATCGAACGAGCAGGTCAACACCATATTAGACATCTGCGTCGATGCGCTAACATCTTGAGTGTGTCATTTGATAACCATTTGAGTGTGTGATAACTTTAATATCCCAGTGGAAGAGCAGAAAATGCATTACATTTTTCGTATAAGATAAGACACATCCAAAACCATTGCAAGGAAAATGTAAACCAACATCAAGCGAACGGGTGAAACAGTGGCTTACACGTTTCTTGTAATGATTTTCAATCGTCTCATCGTATAAGAAAAATGTAATGCAATTCTTTTTCCCACTGGGATATTATACAATTTGTTTCGCTAGTTTTGTTGTTGCACGCATATATAGTATATTTCGTACAGACATTCCATTTGCCTCATACACCTAGCTGCTACACATTCACTACACGTTTTCCTTGTTTCATTGCGGCGCCTGTTCTGTTGCTTTATTACATTCTTTAAAAAATGTAGGTGAAGGACGACATGCAATCGTATTTTGGTTACGCTCCAAGCATAAAAACCCCAATATACACATGTGCATAGGTAGATATAAGGGCATGCAGGTACTTGAATTTAGATGTCTGTGGCTTTCGTTAGTCTGCATTTATGTATTTATAACTAGCAACTATGGTTTAAGAAATATGGTGTATTGTTAGGCATCGCAAAGGCGTTGTCTGCTTCGATGGCCCACAAACCTCATAATAATTTTAATAATACAAGTATACTATTAAGTTTAAATTTTAAGGATTTCTTTAGGGAAAAATTACAGAGAATGATTATCGTGGAGGGTAGTCAGTAAGTAGTGAGGCGAATTTTTAGCTCGTGACTACGTGTAATTGAAACGAAAAGATTATAAAAAAATTTAAAGAATGGTTTTTACAACAATCTTGTCAATACCAACCATCAAATCAGTGGGTGAATATTGAGTTTTAAATTATAACCATAGCAATTTTCTTATAACCAATTTATGTGATTTAAAAATATAAGCGTACAGTGCAATTAATAGCCATAAAATATTTCCCCAATTGCCGAACTTCCATTTGGACCTTAGGATATTGATCGCCTAAGGTTGGAAACGTGCACTTCGGCTTAATATCTTGAAACCTGTGGTTAAAATTTTAAACTAGAAATTCATCTACACCATGTCATTGTTTATGGACAAGTTTTCTAATGTTTTTAAAGACATTAAACCGTCACTCTTTTAAGAACAATTTTTTTGCAGCATCTATCTAATGGATTTTTATCCCAGGGTATATCATAGTTATATTTATGCGAAATCTGTCCAAGGTTTAAAGTATGTAGCACAACGCGTCGTTTTTCAATAATCGATGGCTAACTCCAAATTGTTTAAATGAGTTTGCAAAATATCTCGACTTGTGCGCCACCTATGCGACTTTTTGTTTGTAAGGTTACGTTACCACTGTGCCTTGAACTGTGCTGCAAATTGGAAGCCTATAGCTCAGTGAGTAGTTACTCAAAATTCAATCACCTACGAACTTAAGGTAAGTTTTCTCTACCATGATATTCCAACGGGGTTATTGTATGGATTGTGGGCAAAGTTTCAAGACTCTTGGTTGGCTGGAAAGTTTTCAAAAATTACTCGCAAAACTCACCCCGTTTATACGAGTTTTCTAAATTTATCTATACCGGGAGTTCTTTTCCTTAATTACTGCATTTTAACCAGGTTTTAGACTACACACCAAGCTTCAAATCTCTAGCAAAAAGAAAATTTTCTGAAAACTCGAACACTAATGACAAATTATTCAACAAAGTTTTCTAAATATCTGGATCTGTTCGCCTTCTAATGTAATTTTTTTCTTTGATGTATTATTGTCACCGTTTTTGTTTGCATTGCACTAAGACTTGCTCTTAATATGTTTCAAATTTCAAGACAATAGTTTACTAGGAAGTTGCTAAAAAATCGATGAAACAGTCCTATTTCTGTATATTTCGCATTAAAAAGAAAGTGAGCGAATATAAGGGTAGTGATAAAATTAGAACAAGTTCGATAGTAGTCAGTTTTGCATTGTATTAATTTTTGTTTTTATATTTTACATTATGTAGTCGCGGTTTTGATAGGATTCGGCTAGCACTCAAATAAAAGCATTCACCTTTTAGGACATTGTGTGTAGGTGTGCAAAGTACGAAAATCCATAGAAGACCTTAAAACTACATTTAGCTTATGCTCAGGTCTTAAGAGAGTGTATTCAAAAACAATTTAAAAATGTGTAAAATATTTCAAAATGAAAAGATTTCTACTAAGGCGAGTACAAAAATGCAGACATAAGGACAAAAGTTTCTAAAAAAACAGTTTTTTTGCTTTTTTTATTCTAAGAAAGGTTCCCATGTGAATTTTTTTGACCCTATAATTTATAGAAGATGATCTGTAAAAATGTTGTTATATCTCAATTCGGATTGTTTTTGCTCGGGTATTGTAAATTGTTTGCTTGTTTTTTGTAAATCACTATTGAAAGTTTAAATATTTTGCAGGAGTATGTAATTGTTTTTCGCTTATTATACTATCTTCAAATGTTTTTAACTTTTATATTTTCATATTTCCATGTACGTTTATCCGTTGGCTTCTTCCTTGTATATGAAGTATTGGTTTTAAAATTTAAGTTTGTATATTTTTTGTCTCTGAAATGGTTCTGCCGTGGAAGATTTGGTTCTTAGTTGATGATCTACATTATTCACTGTGCTAATGTTAGATTTGTTTCTCGCATCCCATGCGTAAAGTAAGATCTTGCCTTGCACATTTTTTTTAATGTTTGAATCCCTCTTGCGCTCCCACAGACCTGTCCGCAAACTAGCTCTAACCCAGGTTCTTCCCCATCACAAGAAGACCCAAAAAAATTTGCGGCAATTTAACGAATTGAACGTTCTGGAAACTAGTTTCCACTATCTAGACCAAATATTTTAAATGTGACCTAACAAACTTGTTGAAAAATATATTATGTCTACGCTTTATGGAGGGCGAGTAGTTTTTTTTGAGTTATCTTAATATTTTTTCAGAGAGTAGAACGGGGGTGCGGAGCACATGTTGCATAGGGGACAACCTTTGATTAATTTGATTATTTGTTTTTACTATAGTTATTTGTTCTCTATAGAACGGAGAGTGCGAGGCACATTTACACCTTTTATGTATTGGGGCGAGCACTGTTGGCTCTGAGGCATTGCGCGGGATTGGCTTCCTCATTCTCGTTGTGAAAAGCCCCGATTTGGGATTGCAAAGCATAAACAATATCTTTGGAATACAAGCTGATTGCGAATTGCATGCAATGCAAATGAAATAAACGAAAGAAATGACTACAGCTTATGTCTCTTAAACATATTAAAATGAGATAAATAAAAAAAGATTATCTGTAACTTTAACATATTTTTTTCCGCCATTCTGAAAAATTTTATCAATATAAATTCAAACAAAAAAATATTGTATGCTTGTCTAAAACACATATGTATATAATATGTAGTTTTAATTTTTTGTAAATTTTCAATACTAGAGTTTTTTTCGATTGAGCAAAGACCAAAAAAGTTAGAAAAGTAGAAAAAAAATCACTTCGACTTTCAAGCCAGTCTGGTGTTTCGGCATTTCATAGATTTTTTTTGTTTAAATTTCAAGAACAAGTTTAAAATTATGATAAAAGATAAAAAATAACTGCAGGGAAAATATTTGATTTAGTATTTTGAAAAGATTCTCTAACGTTTGGTATTAATTTTGATTTCGAGACCAAAAGATTTCAGAATTCTGCAATCTTCATTGTCTTTTGCGAGAAATTGACAAGATATAATAGTTGCAATATAACTACGAAGCTACGTGCTAAATTTTAAATAAAATATCAATAGTTTTTTTGAATAGTTTCGTAAAATGGGTTTTTTCACCACTTTGATGTTGTATTATAAACTAGAAAACCCATCCACGCTTCACTGCTCCTCAGAACTTATAATGGACTGTGTCCGATTTTAGCCATTATATCGCCGTAACCAGTTACGATATGGAACTTAATAACATCACTTATTGCCGTATTTCTTAGCACCTTTCGTTTGACACTCATATTTTACTACTCAACACATTTTAGGCAACTCTGGTCCAAATATTTGACGATAACTCCGACACCGGTTAACTTATCGAAATTTTAGGTAAGGCGTCTAGTAAAGCAACGGTGGAAGTTGAATTCCGATATACTTAGTAGTTTGCGAGTCATACGCTCACAAACATACAGACAGATATACAAAAATTCTAAAAACTACTGATTTGAATTATATTGGATCATTAATGATCGTTCCTGTTGATTTTTTTTAATATCTGCAATGTACAGACACAGACCTTTTAGTATTTTACTAAGCTCGTATGCAGAAATAGAAATTGTGTGAAAACTTCACTTATCGACGAATACAATTGTAAAAATAACTATAAGACAAAATAGCAAATTATGATATTGCGCTTAAAAAAATTAAATGAATAATTTAACAATTACATATCAGGGTAGCTTATTTAAGTTAATTTTTCTATTTTTTATTTGGTTTTGCTCAGGTCATTTGTCTTGCTCAAAAAGTTTATAAATTATTATTTGCGAGGCACCTGTTACACCTTGGTTGTATTAATTGGGGGCGAGCACTTTTGGCTTTGAGGTATAAGCGCGGGATTGGCCTCCTCATTTTCGCTGTAAAAAACCTTCCTTTTGGGTTTGTAAACCTAAACTATATCTTTGGAATATTTCATAAGCTGGTTGCGAATTACAATAGCAGTCAATGCAAATGAAATAATAAAGGAATAATTACAGCTTATCTCGCTTAAATACAGAAAAATTAACTTTATTATATATTCCTTTTAGAAATGTTATATTTGCTTAGCACAGCATTTATCACAAAAAAAAATGTAAAGGGTGTAGGAAAAACAGTAAACCAGAAATTAGCTCAAAGGTAAAAAAACACCATCAACAAGAAATTAAAAAAAATAAATAGCAAAAGCTTTACCAAGAGGCAAACTATGCTGACAAAAAACGCGAAGAGAAATACAAAGTGGCAAAACATTAGCATTGCAGTGAGAAAAGTAACAAGTTAAATAGAAACAGCAGATAGAAAGATATATCACGGCCATTGCGATTCATGTCCATTACTCTACTTGTCAATGTTGACGCGACCGGTACAAAAACAAGAGAAGAAGACTAAAAAAAAGGAAAGAGATCACTTAATTGCTCTTGTTTCTAAGCGTCGAATAATTAATCTTATTGCTAAGCAAAAGCACATCTGTACTCTGCTCCTTGTTTATTGCATGCGCTCCTTACCTGCTTAGAATTTCAAGATATCATTTGTATCGTTGTTTTTTAAGAAGATTTTTTTAGCTTGTGCTAAGCACTTCAGAATTAAATTAAACGCTTTCCTTACAATAGTAGGATATGTCGAAACGAGAGGTTTCTGCTTCGATAGCTAAGAAAGCCAGAACTTTGTTTCAAGGTTCATTATCAACACATTTTTGTAAGAAATTAAGGACTCGGTTCGATGTTCATTGATATAGTAAAATATAGTGCAGTTTCTTTGTCGTGACCAAAATCAAATTGATGCCTTGACATATTAGGATGTGTAACAAATTTGAAAAAATTTTAAAATACGTTTCAACAAGCTTACATATCTACAGCTAAGGGGAAAATCGCAATGATTCCAAATATTTTTATAAAACTCCGCATCTTGGAATATATTTTCAAAAAAACCAAGTTTCAAGTTTGGTTAAAAGCGTCCTATTTCAGAATATTTTGTAGCATGGTCCTATTTCAGCATTTGATTCAAAAACACCCTTTCTCAGCTAAAAGGCGTTTTTGCAATTCTGAGTTTTGGCGTTCTTCAAATAAATTCTCAGAGAGGGTGTTTTAAAAAAGGGTGATTTTCGCCTAAGCCGTCAACGTCGTCTATTCAGCAATATTTTTTAGTAGAACGGAAAAAATCAATTGAGTAAAAACTAACACAACCTTGAAATTTCTTTTAAAGAAGTTCTAGAGATTATGACCATTGGACAGTTAATTTTCTTTTTTCAACGGCGTCATTCTTCGCAATCATAATCAATCACAAAACTTCTTACCAATGTAATTCCCACGAGAGGATTAAAAAGAAAGTACAAAGGCGAGGAAGTTCCCATTCCTAGAATTCCAATGATCTTCTTCTTTAAATGGTCATCTAACCGCCTGGGCGATTTTGACCGTCCAACATAGCTCGCCAGTCGTTTCTTCGTTGCGCCAACTGGCGCCAATTGGAAACACCGCGGGATCGCAAATCGGTCTCCACTTGGTCCTTCCATCGGAGTGGTGGTCTCCCTCTTCCTCTGCTTCCACCGGCGGGTGCCGATAAAAATACCTTCTGGGCTGGAGCATCTTCGCTCATTCGCACTACGTGGCCTAGCCAGCTAAGCCGCTGTGTTTTAATTCGCTGAACTATGTCGGCGTCTGCGTAAAGTTCATACAGCTCATCATTAAATCTTCTTCGGTACTCGCCGTCGCCAACGCGTAGAGGTCCACAAATCTTTCGAAGAACCTTTCTCTCGAATACTCCCAGAGCCGCCTCATCAGATGTTGTTAGGGTCCACGCTTCTGCACCATATAGCAGGACGGGTGCGATGAGTGACTTGTAGAGTGTTATTTTCGTTCGTCGAGAGAGGACTTTGCTTTTCAATTGCCTACTCAGTCCGAAGTAGCATTTGTTTGCAAGAGTGATTCTTCGTCGGATTTCTAGGCTAACATTATTGTTGGTATTAATGCTGGTTCCCAATTAAACGAAGTCCTTTACTATTTCGAAATTATTGCTGCCAACAGTGGCTTGGTTGACAAGGCGCGAATGCGCTGACTCTTTGCATGATGACAGAAGGTACTTCGGTTTGCCCTCGTTCACCACCAATCCCATTTTCTCCGCTTCTTTTTCTAATTTGGAGTAAGCAGAAGTTACGGCGCGGTTGTTAATGCCAATGATATCAATATCGTCAGCATACGCCAACAGTTGCACGCTTTTGTAAAATATTGTTCTAGCGCGGTTAAGTTATGCACCCTCCTGAAACCTCGTTTAGTTTCGAAAGGCTCGGGGAAGTCCTTCCCAATTTTGACCGAGCTGGCGGTGTTGCTCAAGGTCATTTTGCATAGCCGTATAAGTTTTGCGGGGAAACCAAAATCAGACATAGCGGCATATAGGCAGCTCCTTTTCGTGCTATCGAAAGCGGCTTTAAAATCAACAAAGAGATGATGCGTGTCGATTCTCTTTTCACGTGTTTTTTCCAAGATTTGGCGTATTGTAAAAATTTGGTCGATGGTAGATTTACCAGGTCTGAAGCCACACTGATAAGGTCCAATCAGTCTGTTCACATCAGGCTTCAGTCTTTCGCACAAAACGCTTGATAGGTCCTTATATGCGATATTCAAAAGGCTGATTCCGCGATAGTTGGCGCAGTTTGCATAATCGCCCTTCCTGTGGATTCGGCAGAGAACACTTAGATTCCAATCTTCAGGCATGCATTCATCCGACCATATTCTGCATAGAAGCTGATGCATGCGCCTTACCAGCTACTCGCCTCCGTGTTTGAATAGCTCAGCAGGCAAACCATCAGCGCCAGCCGCTTTATTGTTTTTCAATCGGGATATTGCCATTCGCACCTCATTATAGTCGGGTTGTGGAACGTCAATTCCATCATCTTCGATTGTGGGCTCGGGTTCAGCATCTTCTCTGGTTTCTTGCTCAGTTTCTCCATTTAAAAGGGCAGAGAAGTGATCCCTCGCCGTTCTCATTCTTACAGGAGTTTGCCCCGGGTTTAAAACCTTCTGTCATTCGCCGAATTTTTTTATAGAAATTCCGGGCATTATTCCCTTTGGCCAGCATCTCAAGCTCCTTTATTTCACGCTTTTCTGCCTCTCTTTTTTTCGCCCGGAAAAGCCGTCTCGCTTCCCTCTTCAACTCGCGGTAGTGTTCACACACACTCCTCGTTGCATTCGATCTCAGCGTTGCCTTGTAGGCTTCGTCCTTTCTTTTCGTTGCAGCGCGGCACTCTTCATCATCATACCAGTTGTTTCTTCGCGTTCGCCGGAATCCAATTACTTCTTCGGCTGCGGTACGGAGTGCTCCTGAGATATGATCCCACTGCTCATGCATTCCACTAGGTTGAATTGTGCTCTCGGAGAGCAGGTGTGAGAGGCGATCTGCGAAATAATTGGCGGTCTGTTGCGACTGCAGCTTTTCGACGTCCAGCTTTCCCTGCGTTTTTTGTTGCACCTGTTTTGTCGTACAGAGGCGGGTACGAATCTTGGCTGCTACTAGGTAGTGATCAGAGTCGATGTTAGGTCCTCGTATTGTGCAAACATCTAAAACGCTGGAAGCATGCCGTCCGTCTATCAGAACGTGGTCGATCTGGTTGCGTGTTTTTCGATCGGGGGACAGCCATGTAGCTTGATGAATCTTCTTGTGCATGAACCTAGTGCTGGATATGACCATGTTTCGGGCACCGGCGAAGTCGATCAGCCTGAATCCATTTGGCGAAGTCTGATCGTGGAGACTGAACTTCCCGACAGTGGGGCCGAATACACCCTCCTTACCCACCCTGGCGTTAAAGTCGCCAAGCACGACTTTGATATCATGACGGGGGCAGCGCTCGTATGCTTCTTCCAGGCGCTCGTAGAATGCATCCTTTTCCACGTCGTCCTTCTCTTCCGTCGGTGCATGAGCGCAGATAAACGATATGGTGAAAAATCGTACTTTTATGCGGACTGCGGCGAGACGCTCGTTCACGGGTGTGCACGACAGTACTCGGTGACGGAGTCTCTCTCCCACCACAAATCCCACGCCGAATCTGCGCTTGTCTTCATGCCCACTCCAGTAGATGTTGCAAGGTGTTTTGATCGTGTTTCCTCGCCCCGACCTCAACCAGCCGGGCAGCGGCGCCTTCCCCATTAAGGGACCGGACATTCCAGGTACATGCCCTTATCTCATAATCCTTATTTCGTTTGCGGGTGTTGTCATCTAAAAAAGGGGTTCTCATATCCGAGGCTTTGTTGTTAAATTTCATTGGAACGTTGTTTTATGTGGTGGGTCCCAAACCCAACGCACAACCCGTTTCACGGGAGGTTGAATTCTATTACACGTTTGTATAGCGAGCCGCTTGATCCGAGACAGACGCCCGCTTGCAGCCGCACCACCTGGTGATCAGACGCTGCTGTTTGAACCCCCCAGCAAGCCCTTAAACCGATTATGTCGGAGTGGCCTTACCAGGTTGTCGCCTTCTCACGTTTAGCTCACCACCAAACGGGTGTTCGGTGGTTACCCAGAGGATACTTGGGCGCAAAGCGCGGAAGTAGTGAGCTGCTTGAACTGCATGCAAAAGAATCGCTCTGGCCATTCCCAGGTGAGTGGCGATCAGAAACTTTCCCCACTCGCGTGGACTTCTGCACACGGCCCCACCCCAATGATCACAACCGATTAAATTAAGGGAATCAAATTTCCAATTCTACTCCCATTCGCCATAATAATCAACAAATCACAAGGCCGAGCATTGAATCTGGAAAATTAAGGTTTTTCACACGACCGATTTGGTCTGTGAATACCTGACAGAAAAACGAAAAATATTGTTTATCTCATAGTGTTCTAGTGAAGGAATATCCAATTCAAAATCGACCCGAGCACAATACTTTAAGCAGATATTTCAGCACAAATCATTAGTTCCAGTGGACAATTGAGCAAAGATTTTCTGCGATTCGAAATGAAACCCGATTTTCATACTTTTCGGAGACAGAATTAGAAATTTTTAAATACCCCAGTTTAACAATCGCATAGCTCCGATACAATTAATTTTTCCGATAAACGAGTTTTGGTCTATAACTCTTGCAATTAAAAAGCTAGGACCGTAAAATTTTGGTACATATTCCGATAAATGGGGTTTGGGCTATGTATTTTTAAATCTTACCCTATTAAGACCGTCATATTTTTCGGAGTTTGTACTTATTGTAAGTAAAGATGGGACACTTAAAACCGTGATGCGAATTCCTGAAAGGTATAAAGCCATCGGAACAGCCAAAGAGAGCGCTTTCCTGACTTGTTTTTATTTAGAAATTTGTTTAAATATTTTTGAGCTTAAGCGGGTTACTTATACATAAATAATAAAATTGGCTTATAAAGGTGACATTTTTGTACAACCTTTGAATTTTAAGAGCTTTATAAAACTTCTTTGTGGGGATTAGGATACAACCCATAAATAAGATGTTGTATTTTTATGAAAAAAGTTAAAACGTGCTAGTAACAAGCTTGATAGGCTAAATAAAAGGAATAATGAACGACAATGTGACAGGTTAAAAGGTCAAACGGAATAAACTTCAGTCTACTCTATAACGCATCGCTTTGGTAAATAAAGACAATGGGGATTTTTGCATTTCTATTGCTCTTTCAAACATTTGGTTTGGTTAGTTTTGAAATTAATATTATGATACGAATTCGAAATACCAAATAATGCAGGCAAGATCATGAAGCGAGTCAGATATTTAATACTTACTAGTAGACACATTTATGTATGTATAAATTCAGACTAATATGTACTCTAATACACTTGTGACTACCAACCGTCCAAATGCCAACCTGAGTGCTTACAAATAAATGACAAATAAAGTAAACTAAAAGATATCCGTTAATACACAAAAACGAGAATGCCGAAGAAAAAATATAGCGTGCAAGTGGTTGCCGTGCAGCAACAAGGCAGTTACTTCAGCTCACCTTTTGTGTTGTGTCGTGTTGCACTTTAAACTTTGCCATAAACTTATAAACTTCTCTTTAGCAAATTTCTTGAGCTAACAGCAGTAGCAGCAGCAGATACACTAGTAAGAGTAGTTAAAGGAAAGCAAAAAGTAAGCAACAACAAGTACAACAAGCTGCAATGCTAAACAACCAAAGAGCCTCTATAAAAACTGATCTTATTGTTTAAGCTTTTCGTTACACCATACGGATTTTTATACTTAGCTGGGTATAGCTTACTGGTTACATATTCTATTCGGCTAATGCTACGTCGTAATGGCATAAGCTAATGAAGAACAATGTAGATTTATGTATGTATATAAGAATGCACGGGGGAAAAAACGTTAACAAATATGTGCGGATATCGCTGCACACTTGGAAAAGAAATATGTTAAGCGTTACGTGGTAAGCGATATAATAACGTATAGGTACCGGTTAATAATAATAATAATAAACCTAATGGATTACCCACCATCCCGCCCAACCGACACGAGGGGCGCATTCGCATAAAGCGCGGATTAGATTGGCCGAGTGTTTGAAAATCGGAGGTTTGTTAAGTGTCGAGATTTGAACTGCTCAGCTACAAGAAAAAGTTCATCAGCTGAGAAGGATACATACATACATTAAAATACCAAAATATAAATCATTTCTTAAGAGAGGATAGAATAGTTTTTTTTTTTTTATTGCAAAAAGCAAGTCCGAAATATCAAGAGTGCCTGTTTGAGAGTTAAAATTTTCGCATAGACACTGGAACGGCTCGTGTAATTGAAAATTTGTTCTGCATTGCTTCGGAAGAATAGGTTGAAAATGTCTTGAAGTTCGGTAGGAAATATTATAGTTGATAATGATAGATAATTGAAAATTTGTTCTGCATTGCTTCAGAAGAATAGGTTGAAAATGTCTTGAAGTTCGGTAGGAAATATTATAGTACTAAATTCAGTAGAAATGGGCCAGAAATTGATCCATTTAAGAGTTTAGTCATAAATATTACAGAAAGCATTTCCCTACGACTTGCCAAGGATGGGAGATTTATAAGCTTCAAACGATTAGTATAAAGTGGAAGGCTATGCAATGAATCCCATTGAAGATATCTCAACGCAAAAAGTAAGAATTGTTTTTGAATCGATTCTAGCCTATCAACATAAACTTTATAACGTGAATTCCAGATAATCGAACCATATGCCAATATCGGTCTAACTAAAGTTGTAAAAAGAGTCTAACTTGTTCAAGACTGTGATTCTTAATTGCATGAGAAGCTATCTTCGTGAGAAAAACATGAATTTACATTTATTTAGATTGAGCCGCATATAGTTTACGTTGCACCAAGTAACTAACTAGTCTAAATCCGATTGAAGCAAAAAACGATCTTCCACCGAAGCATATGACCCAAATAGTTTTACATCGTCTGCATACCAGTTAAAGCAACAGCTTTAACAATCTAAAAGTTAAACATTTCCAACGGTCATCAACTCTGTACACGCAACCAAATAACTGCTGATGCTCCAATATTAGTGACAAACAACAGTCAGCAACAATTGGTAAATTCGGCCAAAGCAATAGTTAGCAACAACTGGTCACATGCAAGTGATACGTGACGTGACGCAAATAAATAGTAGGTGTAATTTTAAGTTAGGGAAATAATTGTAATCAATCTTAGTCTTAAGCCTTAAGTCAGAAGTGAAATCAATAAAGTAAGGGCTAAAAGCGGACGCAACAAGCCCGCTAGCTTTTTTAAAAAATAAGTTTATATCGTTAAAAAATAACTTACATCAAGATATTTGAATACTTTATTGCTGTGCAGATATCGTTTATGAACAGCAAAACCAGAAACGGGCCAAGATGGCTGCCCTGAGGAACACTTGAGGTCACATCAATGGCATTAGAAAAACATTTTTGAAAATTACTCTTTGTGTTCTACCAATTAGATAGGAGGCGATCCAACGGGTAAGACCAGGTTGAAAATCATTCAGATCAAGTTTTTGAATGAGTAAAGAGTGAAAAACTTTGCAAATGCTTTACTAAAGTCGGTATATATAACGTCGGTGTGGAGATTATCGCGAAACCCATTCGAGACGTGGGTAGTGAATTCGAGTAAATTGGTCGATTTACCCTTACAAATCCATGCAGGAAAACAATAAAGTATGCAATGAAATATCCTACTTACTTACTCGTATCCTGCTTGACTTAGCTTTAGCTGAACCAACTTTTATTGTTCGAAAGATAATACCGACTCATTACAGCCTCAGTCCTGATTATTCATAGGTAATGTAGTAGTTACTAGCGCAACCCATTTAGCCCTACTTTTGCCTTGTTTCTCTAGAAGCTAGTTTTAGCTCTATCACAACTAGAAAGCAAATGCCTTTTAACAGAAGTATTTACGGTTCACACCTTGTGCAGTTACCCTTTAGCTTTTGAGTTGAATGGTAGAAAGAGCTACTGCGAAAACACTTTTCACATCAAAGGTTACTTAAAACTAGACTTTTAGACACTGTGTCGTGGTTGTATTGATAATTCAGCGATTTGTGATATTATTTGACGCATATATCGTTTACGCAGGTCTATTTTAAAAAATTCAGTTCGTATTATAAAGCCAGCTGAAATACTTCTGCCATGAGCTTTGAGAGGTAATTAATTATTTTGTATATAAATAGCTACCCTACCAACCACTGTTAAGCACAATTTTTGAAAATACCAATACATGCACATTTTGCGTTTGGAAAATTTTGTGTTCAAACGAACGGAGAGAAGGACATGGCTAAGTCGAATCAACTCATGTTGTTGTTGTTGTTGTAACGACAAAAACACTCCGCGAAGGTTTTGGGGGTTGCTGTCGAACTGACAGTCCTTGGCCGGATATGAATCCGGTACGCTACGGTACTCCCTTGGGGTACTGCCCGACTGTCGTGGTAGCGATTTGGTATGACCAGTGAAACCTTCTAGGTCATGTCACCCCTCCTTCCGTAAGGAAGGTGAGATGGGTAATGAGAGGTGAGAGGCATCATATCCGTAGATCAACCATCGAGTTGCACGTCATTACCTTTGTGCATATTAGTCTCCTCTTACGACCGGTATGCCTAGCTCGGGCATATTCTAAACCCCTAACCCGCAGGGTCTTGTATACTTATTGATGGGCTCATATCTTCTTCATGTAAGGTATGAAAATCAGAAAAGATATATAACTTCCCTATTGTAATGAGGTACTAAATATTTATACAGATATTTTGCTTGTGTTTTATCCGATTTTCCCAATTTTTGTCAGAAGTATGCTAAATTTCAAATGTCTTTTTGAAATTATAAGCAATGGCTTTTGAAAGTAGCAGAATTTGTATGCTGAAAAGTGGGGGGCTCCCCAAAGTTTTTTTTGCGGTCGAGTTTAACTTAAAAAGTTTATTATGCGTGCAAGATCTTATTGATATAGCTTGCGCAGTTATTGAAATATCGCGGTTTACATTTTACAAAAAAATTTCTCAGAAATATTTAAAAAAACTGGGCTTGGCCGTTGCCCGCTTTCGCCCATTTTTACAAACATGTTTACTTTTATATATTCAACATTTTCGCCAAATATCGTTTTGATAAATCAATTTTTGCCGAAGTTCTCACATAAAAAGGAATAATCCACTATAAAAGTGCGGCCCTTCCACTCATTTTCGAAAGTTTATATTTTTCAACTTCCTTAGCGGACACTTTGAAAGTGAAATAAAAAAAAGTAAGGAAAAGCTGTCTTCGACTGTGCCGAAGACTTTATACCTTTCATAAATACGCATCACGGTGTTAAGTGTCCGATCTTTACTTACAATTAGTACAAACTCTGCAAAACTGTTAATTTAAAGATACATAGCCCAAACCCGATTTATCAGAACAATCGATTGTATGGGAGCTATATGTTATGTTGGTCCGATCTGGCTGATTTTCACTACACACATTACATAGATAAAAATTACCAAACATCCAAAGTTTTACGTTGATAGCTTTTTAATTGCAAAATATATAGCCCAAAACCCATTTATCGAAACTATCGATTGTATGGGGGCTATGCGTTGTATTGCTCCGATCTTGCTTATTCCGACGAATGATCAATCTCACCGCCGTGGTGTGAAGGTAGTGTTGCCGGCCTACCACACCGAAGGTCCATGGTTCGAGCCCTGGTACAGGTAACATCAAAAGTGATTAGAAAAAAGTTTTTCAAAACGGAGTCGCCCCTCGGCAGTGGTTTGGCAAACTCTCCGAGTGTATTTCTGCCATGACAGGCTTCTCAGCAAAAAATTCGTCTCCTTTGTAGATGCCGTTCGGAGTCGGCAAAAAACTGTAGGTCCCACCAATTTGTAGGGAAAATTCAAATCGGCACACCACAAATTGGAAGAGAAGCTTGGCGCAAAAATCTCTTAGGAGGTTTATGATGATATACCTGTTGTATATCGCGCCATAGATAGATAGATCAATCTCATGCAAAATGGCGGCTCCATACGAAATTTGATCAAGATATCTCAAAAACTGTAGGACTAGTTTGCTTACAAACAGACGGACGGACAGACGGACATGGCTAAATCGACTCAGCTCATCTCCCTGATCATTTTGGTATACTTATTGGTGAGTCTATCTCTTCTTCTCGTACTTACAAACATCGGACCAAAGTAATAATACCATTTCATGTTCATGAAAGGTATAATGATATAATACTTTTCTGCTCAAAGTTATTGCCTATTAGATATATCTATGATCCTTTTAAAAATCTTTCGTATAAAAGTGAACGTAGCTCTTAACCGATTTCGATTTATTTCCGGAACATGCCTCGTAATAATATAAACATGTGTGCTAAATTTCGTTCCGATATCTTGAACGGTTTTTGATTTATGATTAATATTATTTCTAAATTTGACTTAATCAAAAGTGGGCGGTACCACTCCTATTTTCAAAAAATTCTTTAAAAAATTGTTTTCTGCCTTAACATTAATGTACACACCAAATTTTATCCTTATAAGTGTATTATGTACTGAATAATCACTTTTTTTGTATTTTCGGAAATATTCTATATATAAAAACTGGGCGTGGCTATTATCCGCTTTCGCCTATTTTAAATCACTCTCGAAGATGAGTGCCAAGGAACCTGCATACCAAATATAATTTTAAATTTACTCAAGTTATTGTGTTAACAGTCGGACGGACGGACATGGCTTAATCAATTTCTCTTTTCCTCCTGAACATTTTGATATATATAAGACAATATCTACCTCCATCCGTTTATGCCGTTACATACTACGGTTAGGCAAATGAAGTTAATATACCTTGTATGCGTAGCACTACTAGGTATAAAAATTACCAACTTAAAAAAAACTTAAAAGGGCGATGTACCATTCATATTTGAACCGGTAGTTCCTGTTTTGTCTTGCTATTATCGTATGTGATTATTCCTTGGGTTATGTATCCACTTTCGTGAAAACTGGAAGGCACGTTTTAAGCAGTTTCATCTCTAAAAATGAAGTCAATCGGTTGATAACCAGGCTCGATAGACGTTCTCCTGAATAAAGTTTGGCTTGCTTACATTTTACAAATTGTGCTCTTCCTCCACATTTGGCGCTTCATATTCATTCACCACCATATATGCCTCTATCTTTCTCCTTTTGCTTTCCCCTCAATATTCCGTTCCTAAACTTCACCCACTTCATTTTCTTCTAGGACTTACATTTCCTACTACTTCATCTTAGATTTACTTTTCCTACTACCTTTTTTCCCCCCTCTGCCGGTGAAATGAGCAACATTTTTTTGGTCTTGTTACCGCTGACTTTTCTAGTTTGTTTTTTCTTTGATAAATATAATACTATATATAAAATGTTATTACCTTTAACCAACTTTATTCGAAGCTGTGCCGAGTTGCTCTTCCTAAGACTGTATATGGGCTGTATTGTACCTAGCGGACTCCTCAACCCCTCATAAACGTTTCGTAAGATCGACAATAAGCTTTGGACATGAATGAAGGCCAAATAACACATACAAATATATGGCACAGTTAATATTTCTAAAATTGTGTAAATTTTAATTAAATGATACATATATCCAAACGGAACATTCATAAGCATATAATCCATGAAGCGCTATGATTCTGTAACGCTTACTTTCAAATGTTTTGTATACAAATAAAAAACATTTCTTAATCCTTAAGTTTATATAAGTAAGCTTTCTAAAAATTTGCTTTACATTTGTTGTGTGCCTGGAATATCTTTAGTCAAGGCAGAAATGATTAGATTTTTTTTTTTATCTGACAGCTGAGTATATAATATTAGGTTACACACGAACTTAGACTCCCTAACTAGTTTTTCTTTAGCTTTTCTTTTAGTTCGTTCAGTCGAACCAAAATTCATGTTGGCAGCGCAATTTCCCCATGCGGCTGTGGTACTGGCTGTGACGTCTAACTTTGTTGGTTTGCCGCCATTTGACCTCGATTCCCTCGTCAACTTAGCAAAGTGCAAACATTTTTTTTTTTTCGCTCTACAAAACTTTTCTTTTGCAAGCATCCTTCTACAGGGTGTTTTTTTTACAGGTTTGTTTTTCGAATAGAGATAAAACTGGCATTTTGTGGTCAAATCTGGCAACTCTAATGTCATTTATGTTCAGTTTGGTTTGCCATTTCATCATGAACAGGTTGACAAAAGAACAACGCTTGAAAATCGTGCAAATTTATTTCGAAAATAATGGTTCAGTTCGCGAAGTTTACCGTGAGCTCCGTCTATTTTATGGTCGACATAATCGTCCATCAGAGCAATTAATTTGGTTAACCATGGATCGTTTTCGCACTACGTTTACTCTATGTGATAATACGCATCCGCAGGGACGTCGAACAGTGCGCACCGAAGAAACAATTGCCGCTGTAGAGCAAAGTGTTGAAGAGGACCCGAATGAATCGATTCGCCACCGTGCACAGCAATTGGAGCTTTGTCTATCAACTTTATGGAAGATTTTGCGCAAAGATCTTGGCTTGCGACCTTACAAGATCCAGCTTGTGCAAGAATTAAAGCCGCGAGACCATGCAATGCGTCGTGATTTTGGTGTATGGGCCGAAAATGAGATTGATTTCGATGCTGATTTTCATCGCAAAATTTTGTTCAGTGATGAGGCTCATTTTTGGTTGAATGGCTACGTCAACAAGCAAAATTTCCGCATTTGGAGTGAAGAGAATCCACATGAGACCCTTGAAACGCCATTACATCCACAAAAACTGACTGTTTGGTGTGCTCTATGGGCTGGTGGAGTCATTGGGCCATACTTCTTCCGCAATAATGCTGGAGAGGCAGCTACCGTTAATGGAGACCGGTATAGAGCCATGATAACCGACTATTTTGTTCCCGAATTGGATGGCATGAATGTGGATGAGTTGTGGTTCCAACAAGACGGCGCTACATGCCACACAGCGCACGTCACAATCGATTTATTGAAGGAAACATTCGATGAGCGCATAATTTCGCGGAATGGACCTGTCAATTGGCCACCAAGGTCGTGTGATTTGACACCATTGGATTATTTTCTTTGGGGATATGTGAAGTCGCTCGTCTACACCAACAAACCAGAAACGTTAGGGGAATTGGAAGCCAACATTCGTGGCGTTATTGCCGACATACGGCCCCATATGCTCGAAAAAGTGGTTGAAAATTGGACCTGTAGAATTGGCTTTATTCGAGCCAGCCGCGGCGGCCACATGCCCGAAATCATATTTAAACATTAATGGCATAAAATTATCCTTCCAATAAAGCCAAATTGATGGACCTTAAAACGATTTTCTTGTGTTTTATTTCAATTTGAAGTTCTATACCCCTAAAAAAACACCCTTTACATATTTGACAGTCACATTTGTATGGCGTGCGCATTCGAAGGGCAAAGTACAATGACAATAGCGTAATGGAAAGCGCAGGTTCGAAAACCAAAAAAAAAATTAAGAATATAAAACTAACATATACGTGTACTATTTGCGGATACTTTTGCATTTGTGATTGTGTTGGTGTGCTAAATGAAAGTTTTGCAATTTTTATACTTTTCTACACGTATATAGCGAAATCTCAGCTTTAAATGACTACGCACAGTGTCACGTGCAACCTCAGGTAACTGGATGTAGTAAAACTTTTTAGCTACATTTATTTGCCTTAAATTGAGATCTTTTAATGTTATGCAGTTAATACGTTGAGTCGTATTATAAACTCTTATTAGCTAGTTACGCTTGAAATGGAATTTTATTAAATGAAAAGGACTCGAAACATAAATTTTTATATTACTTGTTAGAACATAATTTCCGAAGTGTTTTGCTTATTAAAATGCACTACAACGACAACGAGTGGATGAGTGCGTATACATAACCTTAAGAGAGTTATTTATTTAGCTGTTGCAACAAACAGTTACCACCAAAGACGGACTAGACCGAAATTGAGTTTTTATTAGAATTATACGTACAAGCAACTATCACAAAATTTTCTTGGAATTTGCTTAAAAAGGGATGATATTATGAGCCAAAAAAGAACCCGCCAGTAACCGTTTTTATACCTAGTAGGTATATTGACTTTATTCGCCTAACGTTAGTATAGAACGGCATTGACGAATCGAGATAGATATTAGCTTATATGTATCAAAACGTTCAGGAGGAAAACAGAAATTGATTAAGCCATGTCCGTCCATCTGTGAACACGATAACTTGAGTAAACTTTGAGATATTTTAATGATGAAATTATTTGAAAAGGATCAAAGATATATATAATAGGCTATCACTTTGCATCAAATAGCTTCATAACATTTGCATAGTGTCCGTCAACGAAGAAATTCGAAAAATATAAATTTTCGAAAGTGGGCGTGGATTATTCCATAAAACTTTTTATGCCATAACTCCAACAAAAATAGATTTGTCGAAACGAAATTTGCCGAAAATGTTGAATATATAAAGGTCACTGTTTATTGTAAAAATAGGCAAAATTTCTTAACATAGTTCTGAAGAATTTGTTTGCAAAGTTTAAACGATATATTTCTATAACTATGCAAGTTATATCAATAAGGTCTTGCACAAATTTTTACGAATTTTGGGGAAGAAGCCGTGGCTATTTTCAAAGGAGATTGCTTGTAAGTTCAACTAGATATTTCAATCAAAATCAGCTGCTTCTCAAACGTATGTAGTATACTCCTGCCAAAAATTAGGCAAATAGGATAACACACAAGCAAAATATAAGGCAATAGGGCGTTATATATCTTTTTTTATATTTATTCTATATTTTTTCATTTTTCGAATAGATTTGACCAACATAATTTTTGAAAGCAGCTGCGCTTTTTCCAATATTTGGGAAATTCCCTATAGGGAAATCAGTTACCTATAAGTCGATTATTAGTTCACTACTTTTCAGCTAGCTTTGTTTTTCCCTCAACTAATTTATATTGCTTTTAGCTGACTACTTTTACACGGCGGTAGCGCCAAAAAGTGGTGGGTTTTTCAGCTGACTAGAAGTTGACTATTTTTATGTTGACTTGTAGCCAGCTCAAAAATATGCATTTTTCGGTACTTTTAGTTCATATATTTATCTCTATCTCTATGGCGCGATATACAACAGGTATATCATCATAAACCTCCTAAGAGATTTTTGCGCCAAGCTTCTCTTCCAATTTGTGGGGTGCCGATTTGAATTTTCCCTACAAATTGGTGGGACCTACAGTTTTTTGCCGACTCCGAACGGCATCTACAAAGGAGACGAATTTTTGCTGAGAAGCCTGTCATGGCAGAAATACACTCGGAGAGTTTGCCAAACCACTGCCGAGGGGCGACCCCGTTTTGAAGAACTTTTTTCAAATCACTTTTGATGTTACCTGTACCAGGGCTCGAACCATGGACCTTCGGTGTGGTAGGCCGGCAACACTACCTTCACACCACGGCGGCCGCCGTGCATGTATTGGTACTTTTTGAAAATGTGTTTAGCAATGGTTGGTAGGGAAGCTATTTATATACAAATAAATTAATTTACCAATCAAAACTCATAACAGAAGTGTTTTTATTGAAAACAATCTCTCTCTATCTCTATGGCGCGATATACAGCAGGTATATCATCATAAGCCTCCTAAGAGATTTTTGCGCCAAGCTTCTCTTCCAATTTGTGGTGTGCCGATTTGAATTTTCCCTACAAATTGGTGGGACCTACAGTTTTTTGCCGACTCCGAACGGCATCTACAAAGGAGACGAATTTTTGCTGAGAAGCCTGTCATGGCAGAAATACACTCGGAGAGTTTGCCAAACCACTGCCGAGGGGCGACCCCGTTTTGAAAAACTTTTTCAAATCACTTTTGATGTTACCTGTACCAGGGCTCGAACCATGGACCTTCGGTGTGGTAGGCCGGCAACACTACCTTCACACCACAATCAGCTAGCTTTATAATACGAACTGAAAAGTATTAAAATGGCACTGCGTAAATTGAGATAGCATAACAGATCACTACTAGGTATATCATGTACCGTTCTACCCGAACTTAGACTTCCTTACTTGTTGATTCATCATTTTTTTGCCCGCTTCTAAAAACTTTTAATTTGAAAGCAACAAAATAATAAGCTAATAGAAATAATTATAAGCGGTCATAATTTAAAAAAATTAAAATTTTGTTTTGCTATAACAACAAAGGTAAAGCAGAGTTTCAAATATTATAATTTTTTTGCTATTGGTATAAGCAAATACTGATATACTCGTACAACGAAGTAATAACCCTATGCTTGAACTATAAAAAACATGAACACAATGAATGTTGTTACACTTGTGACAGTATTTATGTTTAAGTATGCTTGGAAAAATTCCAAAGCACTTTTCGTATCAATGGTCATTATTACAATTTGTTATGACCTATTGCGTATGTGACAGTGGGGAAAGAGGCAGATTTATGTGAGACTTTGAAAGCATTGGAAGACGCTATGTATGCCCTTGGTGTTGACGACGCTAACGAAAAATGAATAAGGATGGCATTGGATGCAAAGGAAGTGTAAAGTTGAAAGCTAATGAGGCCACAGGTCATCCGTGGAGAGAGACTGGAGTGGATGACACAGCTGATCTGTGCCGAAACGTGACAAAAAGTATCACCTAGGCAGCTGGTTGGATGAGCGTAGACAAGAGCGTGAATCCTTCAAAGTCAGAGCTAATACTTTAAAATTTTTTATCCAGTTACAACACGTTATGGATAGGGATGTATGTTTTTTTAAGGAGTAGGCGCACTTTATATACTATTAAGTTTGCTTAGAAATAAAGTGCATCTGCATTTCAGATCATTATAACTTAGCTTTTTGCGAAAAAGCAAGTTTCGTTGATCTGCTCTTTATTCGACACAGAATCAAGGATTTCTTAACTTACGTTGCGTTTTTCAAATATTATATAGAATGCGGGGGTTTTATTCAAAGGGTAAAAGCATTATAAGGGAGTCAAAATTTTTTCGTGAAAGTTTGTATGTAACTTAAGGAATGTTATAGATGTGGTGTACCAGCCAGAAGCATAATGACTTTTCCCACGAGCTTTTTGAAATATTTGACTATTTTTTTCTATATGATGAGTGATACAAGGCCTATATATCGAGCACAAAAAAATTCTATTTCCTACAGAGCTGTGCTCATTTCATACAATTCGCCCAAAAATGGAATTGAACCATTTTCGTGCGACGTATTGCTATAAATGCAGATTCCATATACATACAGGGTGGCTGATGAAAGCCGCTACCAAATAAAAATTAAATAACTTTTTTTCTATTTAATGAATCTGGTTAATTTTTTTTTTTATTTTGCAGATTGACTTTTACATTTAACAAAAATGGATAACTGGGACACTGAAACAAGAATTTGGATTGCCCGCCGCTATCACGCACTGGAGGCCGTAGTTTCGGTTCAAAGAGAGTATAGGCGCACGTTTGGCGGCAATCCTCCGAGCAGATGGACCATAATAAGACTTGTAAACAATTATGCCGAGTATGGGACAGTCAACAGAAGACCTTACCATCGAAACCCTTCAGTTCGAACGGAGGAAACAATCGCTGCTGTAGCTGCTGCCATACAAAACAATCCACGTGTTTCGACAAGAAGCTTATCTGCTCAAATGGGTGTAAGCAGACAGTCATTACAGTCAATTATGCACAAAGATTTGGACTTATTCCCATATAAAATTCAAATGGCCAACAAACTGAACGCTGCAGACTTGCCGATTCGCTTGGAATTTTTCCAGAAGATGCTTCAAATGGTGGAAGAGGATGGAAACATGTTGAACTGTCTTTTCATGTCTGACGAGGCCCATTTCGATTTAAACGGCAACATAAACAAACAAAATTGTCGAATATGGAGTGCTTCCAACCCACAGATACTCCATGAGACGGAATTGTATCCACTTCGTGTCACAGTGTGGTGTGCAGTTTCATCACGCTGCATTGTCGGGCCCTACTTCTTCGAAGAAAACGGTCACACCGTTACGGTTACTGGAGACCGTTACTTGAGCATGTTGAGAGAGTTTTTCTATCCAGAATTACGCCGAATGAGAATTTCTTTCAACTCTGTGTGGTTTCAGCAAGATGGTGCAGCTACTCATATAGCCCAACCTGTTATGACAGAATTGCGACGAAAATTTCCCAATAAGCTGATATCCAGAAACTCCACATTCCGTTGGCCACCCAGGTCGCCTGACCTTACTGCACCTGACTTTTTCTTGTGGGGTTATTGCAAACAGGAAGTCTTCAAAGCAAAACCAACAAATTTGAATGAACTAAGGCAATCCATTCGAGAAACAATTGCGGCTATTCCTGTCTCAACTCTCCAAGCAGTAATGAACAACTTTTTGGTAAGATGCCGCACATGCATCGACGAGCAGGGGGGGCATTTAAATTCCATTATTTTTAAAACTAATTAAGCTATATTTAATAAAATTTAATGAGCTTTAACATGAATAAAAGAAAAATGAATTCCATACACTGAAAAAAAAATTATTTGAGTTTCTTAATGTAGCAAAATTCATCAGCCACCCTGTATGTACATCTATTGAATATAAATGTATTTATATTTTGAAAGAACTTTAGTTGCCTTTAAGTTTCCTACTTAGTTTGTTACTACGTTTTTATTTGACGTGTGAATGATTTAGTGATCTGAATTATTGATGATTGGTTTGTGCGTGTCATTTTAACTGCTGACATTCGTGTTCTCTAGGTAATATTTAGTATTCCTAAGTCAAAGCGAATATAATTGGCTTGATAAAATATTAATACAAGACTCAAAGAATAAGTTTGAAACTAGTAAATTAGCAAAGCTACTTAATCTTGTCACTAAAGTAGGCTTATTTTCTTATTATTCTGACATGAAAGAGTATTCTTTTATTATATTAAGCTGAGTAAACTCAAAGAGTTTCTTAATTTTATTCGTAAGCTGTATAAATGAATATATGTATAAAGATATACAGTTCCATACATTTAAGTTTACTTTGAACTGATTGAAATCGGTTAAGGACAATAGCCACTTTTATATAGATTCTTTTGAAGTATCACAGATGAATATAATATTATATCAATTCAATTTTTTTTTTGCTCTTCAAAATGGGTAGACTTTAACTACCCGGGGCTCCAATAAATTTTTTTTTTTTTCCAAACAAAAATGTGTTATTGTTCGGCCAAACGACAATATGAAATAGTGCCCGTATGGCACCTTTATAATATGTATAAGCCCGGGTGTACTATCAGTTGTAGGTATTGTTAAACCCCTGCGTTCAGTTGAATGGCCAAAACGATCTTCTCCATAAATGAAAGTTTATGTAGCCTTGTAACTTTGTTTATGTTTACTCAATGTAAAAGATTTTGGTGTCAACGAAAAGAGAACATTCGCCATCAAACTATTTTTATGAGCACTTAAGTAATTAAATTAGAAAAAGCTCAACGGATCCTTAAAATGTATACCTTATTGAAAACAAGACTTACAAGAGAATCCAACTATACACTGATGAACAAAGCAGAGAAAATTTCCATTATTATTTCCTATGGTAAGTCAATATAAGCGGCAAAATTTTATAAATTGAAGGAATGTCGTTTTGTCCCCTAACTTCAGACTTTATGGTGTACTGAAAATTTTCTGTGTCCACGCCTCTATTTTCTTGGTAATAGCTACAATATTTAAATAGAATATAAAATCATGATTTTTCAAATTTCTTTGGAAGAATGCTCTGTTTGATATTTGTTTCAAAGACACTTTCTTTCAGAATTTTATTTGAGAACGGTTAATCTAAAACCCGCTATCTGAGCTGAAGAATAATGGGATTTGCGTTGAGATGGGGTTCCTTTAAAACTCTTCTCAGATAGAGCGCTTTTCAAACAATTTCTGAAATGCAGTATTATTGAAACAAATTCTAAGATTTCTCTGGGATGAATTTTGAGATAAGAATTTTCCCAAAACTATTTTGAAAGATGTGATGCTCCACTCAACCGTCGATATGTGAAGATCGAAAAACTTGTTTTCAATTTTGGTTTTGCTACATGTAACTTAATCATGTATGAAAGCATTCCTACGTTTTCCATTTTTCTTTTAGCGACTCTCTAAAAAATAATGCGGATAATGAAAAACCAAGTCGTAAAATCTACAAAAACTTAAAATGTCATAAAATATTTATATAAACTTTTTAACATAATATATTCACGAAAACAGAAAACAAAGAAACTCCTTCACAAATTTGTGGTCTTTGAAAACATAGCAATATATTTATCAATATGTTGCCACTATAAACCAGCTCAATAATTTCGTTAGAGTTTATATATGTATGTTTTTATGCTTGTGCTTACATATGGTTGTGGATTTTATATACCCTGCAGTGGAACATCAAACTAGTCAGGCCAATTACTTGTTTAGAATTTGAATTTTAAGACGCATTCAAACTAGTCTGAAAAGACTGAACTTCCACTCTATAAAAAAAGAAATGACATTTATATTACACTTTCACGACGAGTACTGAATATTGATTTTCAGTCTACTTTAAGCTAGCTTGAGACTGGTATATTTCTGTCCGAAACCTGACAACTAACATCTCGTATTGCATCCCCAGCTGCTTATATGGAATAAGGACTCTTGGCTGCCTAACTAATTTTGGTGTTCATACTACGTTTGAAATATTTTACAACTAGTTGATTAAACTATTGGGTATACGAGTATGAGTTTTTCTGGAACGATTTTCCGTCATCCCTTGTCAATTTTGGTTTGGAGACAAAGCGGTTTCGGGGTTGTGCCTTCTTCGGTGTCTTTCTTCGTTCTAAACGAAGATGGCACAACGCCGAAACCGGTTTGTCTCCAAACCAAAATTGACAAATGATGACAGAAAATCGTTCCAGAAAAATTCATACTTCTACCCTGTCGGAAACAGCAATAATAATAAAAAGGAAGATATTGGGTATATGTTTTTTTCCATTAATTTCGCATGCATATGGTCAGTTGCTGTCGCCTTTGCTGCTGGTTAACCAATAGCAGAAACCAACGTTTATTTGAGAAATACATATCTACATACATACAAAGGCACACACATATGTATAACTTATATGCAAAAATAGACCAACAAAGTCGCAACACCAGCAGAAACAATAACAATTGTAATAGCAAGGAAACAGTAGCAGCAGCAGGCGATGAGTCATTCACACAACTAATTCATGCCAAACAGCACTCTATGCGCCTCAACCGCAAACAATTCGAAGCGCTGCATATGAATGAATGAATGAATGTTAGAATATTAGAAAAAGTATAATGGATGTTATAGCAAGTGGTGAAGAAGAGTGTCTCAGGACAGATAGTAGAAAAGTTTTAAGAAACGGTTTACTGGCATATTAGAAATCTTTCTTGTGTGTAAAAGTTTTTTGTGATTTGAAATGTATGTGGTGGGTATAGAACAACAGAGCTAAAGAGTTCTACACTTTTGGGTGATTTATGAGAAAATATTTCATAGACTGTATTTACATATGCAGCTATATAGTACGAGTATGTATGACGTCAAAGGGCATTGCAGGAAAAGAGAAATAAAATCCGGTTGCAGAGCAAAAAGGGAAGCTAGAACAGTAGATTTGTGCTTTTAGCTAGCATTTCAAATTGAGACTGTTAGAAGGCTTTAAATTCGTTCCTTTGTTTTTCAGAAAAAACGACTAAGATTTGAGATAGCTGCTTTTAAGTAGGTGTTTCTACAAGCTTGTAATCTGCTTATTTAATATGAAGAGACAAAGCTTTTGGGTTGGTTCAATGCTGATTAAATAACGAGGTGGTGAAGCGAATAAATAAATTATGTTAAATATGGGTGCATATGTAGTCAAAGGTTTTCAGATCGGTGTGTGGTTCCAAGAAAGTATGTAAAAGAAGTTATTTTTCAACTCAGACCCACTGAACGGCGTTATATAGGTAAAACTCCACCCTTAGCTGCAGAAACATACTTCTGGGTACAATATTAATTTGGGTACAATTAATATTAAAAAGTAAGATACACCGCTAGTATCGCGAACCTAGAATTTTTATATCGACGTAACGTGCCATAAAGACAAGCGAAGAATACTATCGCTTAGCTTAGATTGAAAAAGGGGTTATATAAAAAAAGAAAAGCGACTACGGCCATACAATCCTGAGCAATAATCACACCTATTGCTAACAATCATGACAGCAGTTGTCGTGGAAGGGCCCCACTTTGTTAACAAGCTCTAGTGGTGGTGTTTCGAAATGACTTTAGTTGCAACTATGAAGTTGGTGAAACAATTTCAATGGCAAAATATTATGAACGATGCTCACCTATGTATGAATAAAAGAGTGTGGGAGGGATGATAACCCATGGATTCAAGAATGCTATTAGGTGCCACGGAATGTTGGTGATGCGAAAAATTAGGTGCTACGAAAAATTAAAAAGAAAAACATATTCGAAATCGAGTCATTTGTGATATATTTTGAGGCAAGAAAATACAAGGTGGCGCAAAAGTAATCCTCCTATCAGAAAATGCTATAAATTTTGTGATTGGCCCCTAAAGTCAGTTCTGTTTTGACATTTGTGTAGTAAACACATGCGAAATACACGTTAATAAACAATGTTATGCTACACTGCTCCAGAACGCGGAATATTGCTGAATATTTATTTGACCAATAATCGGTCGGTGAAAAACGGTTACTGCGCAAAAGTAATCCTCCTATCAGAAAATGCTATAAATTTTGCGATTGGCCCCTAAAGTCAGTTCTGTTTTGACATTTGTGTAGCAAACACATGCGAAATACACGTTAATAAACAACGTTACGCTACACTGCTCCAGAACGCGGAATATTGCTGACTATTTATTTGACCAATAATCGGTCGGGGCCAAACGGTTACTGTGAATGGCGAGCGCTACAGAGCAATGATCAACGAGTTCTTTTTGCCGCAACTTGATGAATTGGGATTGGAAAACATGTGGTTCCAACAAGACGGTGCAACAGCACACACTGCACGTGCCACAACCGATATGCTGAACATCGGAAGCTTACTTTTGCGCCACCTTGTATTTTTTTAATCTAACCTAAATAATAGCGAATACCCAAATCCATGGACTCATCCAAGGATATCGAGATTGTAAAAGTAAAAGTGTTAAAATCTAAAAATTTGCCACATAAAGCGAGCAATTAATTTGTGCCCGAACTGAAAACAGTTTACCGTCTTTTATTAGCTTAACCCTAATCTCCTAATTTGAAAAAGTTACACAGATCCTAAAGTGAGACTCTGAAGCTCATATAGAGAAAAGTGCGTAAAAACATAGTTTTGGTAATTTATTTTATATGTACAGATGAAGTAACGAATTCTAGAACGTTTCCAATCATATTTATTCCATTTTTTAAAGAGTTTTAAATATATAACATTAAAAAATTTTGTTTATAAAGTAATTAAGGACAAATTATTCATTACATTTTTCACAAATTTTCGTAGTTGTAGAATGCTGGTTACAGATATTTTTTTTTGCATTTGTTACAAATTTGTTTCTGCATTTTGGATATTTTCGTCGGACAAAGATGACAGCGCTTTCGTTTATGGCTGCTTGTGTTTCTGCTCGCATATATTTGGTCGACTGTCTTTTTTGTATTTGTGACTCCACAAGGCCTTCTCCTAATTCCCGCAAAAAGCAATATCTTTTATTTTTCTTTTTTTTCGTGCCACTTTGGATGAGTTTTTATCCAAATATTGTATGAATCAATACCTGCAGCATCAATTAAATTCATAAAAAAGGCAAGAGGCCATCTATTACGTTTGCGCTTGATCATGTATTCGTGAATTAGTTGGTCAAATGTGTCTACGCCCCCTTTGGTTTTATTATAAAATTTATTGATCTCTGAAATTCGTTTTCCTTGTTCTTCAAAGACCGTATCATTATGATGCATAGTCGACATGAAAATAACTGCTTTTCTTGCTTTGGGAACATGAGAGGCAATCGTTATATGGTTTTGAAACCCGAAGATTGTTGAGTTAATTTCTCGAGACTTGTTCGGCAAAAATTCTGGAGGAATACATGTTTTGTTGTTCCTTAGCGTTCCTACCAATGTTAAACCTTTACTCAATAGACTTTCAGCTAGTTCTTTTCTTGTAAAGAAATTGTCCGTAGTTACATTGCGGTTTGTACCATAGTAAGGTTCGCAAAGCTCCTCAACAACTTTTTTGGTAAGACCAACAGCCCTTTGATTCCCATCTTTACCCGTATATCGAATGCCGCGAAGAGGATATGCATTAGCACTGTCGCATAACCACCAAATCTTAATTCCATATTTATCCGCCTTAGATGGCATATACTGAATAAAGGGACACCTAATACGGTAAGGCAGCAACTGTTCGTCAACAACAATGTTCCCCGTGGGCATATAACACTTTCCAAAGCTGTGATTAACTTTATCCCAAACAGAGCGTATAGGTGCTAATTTATCCGTTTGACGGCAGATACTTATTGTCAAAGCGTAAAAACCCTAAAAGTTCCTCAAAACGTGAAGCGCTCATAGTGGCTTTAAAAATTGTTATTCCATACAACTTGTCCCAGATTAATTTATAGCTTTGATTATTGGATTTCATATGGCCAGCTATGATTAAAAGTCCTATAAAAGCAAGGAGTTCATCTTTGTCTACCACGAGCCACAATTTTCCTAATTTTGAGTACACTGCAGATCCTTCTTCATTTGTATACCTTATAATTTCATCACAAACTTCATCATTTATAAAGAGTCTGAAGCAATCAAGTACGTCTAATAGAGTTGCACCTGTATGAATAAATTCAGTTTTGTGCTCATCTCTGCTGTTATAATTTTTACTTACCTGGAGGTAAAACAAGTGCATCAACCTTTCCTTTGAGGATATTCGTTGATCTAATTTTAGATGAAGGTGGTGGAGACTTGCTCCAAATATTAGAATCTTTGGCTTCATTGTCTTCCATATCTGCATTTTCGTTTTCATCCGAAATCTCATCTTCTTCTTCAGATGCTTCAGTCATCTGGTCCACTTCGGAATGATTATAATCATCATCATTGTTGTCACTAACTTCACCATCAGACCCATCTTCCGCTTCCCAATGCTCCAAAATTTCATCCAACTCCAAATCATTCAACCGTTTTTTAGCCATCGTAAAACAAAATGTTTCCACAGTTATGTAATTACGTATTTATACAAATAAGAAATAACAGACTACAAGTATACACGTGGGCACAATCAACAAAACTGTAAATAATTTGAATATGTATGTATATTTCTTCATCTGTTCAAAAATACAGTGCCTACTACGACTTTTTGCATTCAATAGATTTAAATTTTGCAACAGTTCAAAAATGCAGTGCCTACTATAACTTTCTGCATTTTACGAATTAAAATTTTCATCTAATTTAAATATGATAGGAATACTATGCACAGAGTGAGCCCCTCAGGCTCACTTTAGGATTTACGTTACAATTTTGTACGACTGCAAAAAAATGGTAAAAATACGTAGACAATCCAAAAAATAATAAATACGCCATAATAATTACATTCAGTTGGAGGAATACCCAAAATTTCAAATCAAAATGTTGTTTGTTGCGGAAATAATCAATACTTAAAACTCAAGGTGAGACTCAAAGGCTCACTTTAGGAGATTAGGGTTAAATGTGTTTTTCTCCTGCATACTCGTACATGGTATACTTTCGTTACAGTCTCTACTTTCCCTAAGTATTACTTATGCAATTCATAACGTGGACTGCTTCACAGACGTCCACCTCATCATACGACCTTCTATCTATGCTCGACGTTGGCACAGGTCCATAAATCTGCTGTAGGACTTTTTCTATAATATTCCAAATGAGACCTTCACTGATCTTTTCATCGTCCATAAGTCCTGTAGAAAAAACTATTTTGCTTTTTCCAAAAAATGTTTTATTTTATGCTTGTGTTCTTCCCACCTCCTCCTTCATTAACTCCACTTTGTAAAAATATTTTGAGTAGCCCTTGCATGCACATAATGGCCAACAGAATAGTATTAACTAACATAACATAACATCAAATTAGCATAGCTAGTCAAGCATGCCAGTAGAAGCAGGAATAACTCTCTGCCAGCCATTGTTGGTTCATTGTTCAACAACGCTGTTGCGTTCGACCTGTGAAATATGAGAAATTGAGAGGCTTTCCTTTTTTATTGGTGAAACATTTTTGGCAGTCAACCACCGGCAACACAATTTCTATATTCATTTGTGTATGTCATACTTTAGAGGAACGGACGGAAGGAACTCTACAAAATGTACTAAATTCGATTTGGATTGTTGGCCAATGGTCCCTAATGGGAAATTAATAACTAAAGAAGGCAATATGTGCTACAGAGCAAAAGGTGTCATTCCATACTTCGTTTATAGAAAATGATAGGTCTCAAGGAATAAGAAAAAATAACAGCCGATTTTGCGTGAAGCTGATGCAATATAATAGATTTGGTCCTATGTCTGTCTGTCCGTCCGTCTGTCTTTTTTAACCCACGTAAACTAGTGATCCGTTTTAAAAATATTTGGCTAAAAATTGTCATGGGAAGCCATTTTATAATATGTTAATAATTTTTAGCAACCAAAAATATCGAGCCAATTTACCATATAACCCTCATACAACCGATTTATTCGATAAACGAGGTTTTTGCTAAATATATATTAATTGAAGAAGTAAGTAGTTCATATTCCTCTCTGTTTGTTCTTATTGTAAATAAGGATCGGAAAGTCAAAGTCGTGATTTATATTCAAGAAAGTATAAATCTTTCGGCACAGCAGAAGACGGTACTTTCCTTTCTTGTTATTAGACATTAAAGGTTTCTATTTGAATAGAAAGTTCACAAGACAGCCGCCACGTTAGAGACAACCGTCAGAGCTTATAGATCGATTTTGGATGTTGGTATAGTTCTTCTTTTCTTTCTACTCAGTTATACCACAAATTGAACAACATTTCAAAAAATCGATTATTCTTGGCGTTGAGCCAATTTATAGTCATTAATATTATACAATAGCTTTTTCGCCATCCTAATAACTGATATGTATACATTGATACAATTTTGATATGTATGTCAAAGCTAAATTGTTGTTTGATTGAATAAAAATCTTGAAGATTTATTATGCTAATCAAACTCGACATTATATATTGGCATCATCAATTTTGCGTTATATGTATTTTGCCTTGAGGGGCTCATTTCCTGCTTATTTGCTTTTCATTATTTTTGAAAAAGAAGGCGTAGTCATACTACATGTAAGATACATATGTACAAATGCATCTTTTTAATAAGATTTTTAAAGGAATAAAATATGGAGACGCTTTTGGTATTCAGTTGATTCTAGTCCAACCGTTTTTGCTTTGGTGCTTTATATGCGAATGCATCTTTATGTATATACGTCTATACTGGGTATGAGCATTTCCTGGTTTCTAACAACCCCAGGATTTTCAGGATCTGTTCTTACAATACCCTGGTCACGGGACTAGTATTCGCTATTCCGAAACAGTTTAGGTTAAAAAAAGTGAAGATATTGTTTGAGAAACTATCTGAATTTTATGGATTATGCATTTTTTAAGCAAACTTCTAATTGTTAATATATTTATATGGGTTTTTAAATAGGTACATGGACATATTTTTTTGAAAAAATTTCGAGAGAAAGTTACTTTTGTTTAGCTAAAAAAACCGCAAAACAATTGGAAAAATTTCGATTGTTTCTACCGTATACTCACCGTTTCTAGTTAGTTGCTAGAAAAAACAATAAAATAATCCAAACAGAAATAAGAATATTGAACTTCAACAAAAAAATAATAACTTTCACAAATTAATCATATATATTTAGAGGACCCGGAATTTGGCTCAAATAAAATGCACGGGATCAGGATTGGCATCCCTTTTGCACTCCACTGACTGTAAGGCGGAAAATGTGATTGCCTTATCGTCTATATACAGGGTGGCGCAAAAGTAATCCTGCTATCAGAAAATGCTATAAATTTTGCGATTGGCCGCTAAAGTCAGTTCTGATTTGACATTTGTGTAGTAAACATATGCGAAATACACATTAATAAACAATGTTACGCTACACTGCTCCAGAACGCGGAATATTGCTGACTATTTATTTGACCAATAATCGGTCGGGGCCAAACGGTTACTGTGAATGGTGAGCGCTAAAGAGCAATGATCAACGAGTTCTTTTTGCCGCAACTTGATGAATTGGGATTGAAAAACATGTGGTTCCAACAAGACGGTGCAACAGCACACACTGCACGTGCCACAACCGATATGCTGAACATCGGAAGCTTACTTTTGCGCCACCTTGTATATGTATTTATTTATGTAAGTTATCCTTGACCTTAGCAAAAGACATACAATTCTTAATTAAGTTTTAACAACTCGGTTTTCAGTGTTATTACAGAAATACTTTTGAAAGTGTGTATGTATGTAGCCCTGCGATAAACAATATATTTAACACAATATGGAACACAACTATAAAAACTGATATAAAGAACAATGAAATGAAACTAAAGTATTATTGCAATTACATTAAAGTTTGGGGCAAAAAATGAGAAAATATGTTCAGAAGGTTTGACATTAGGGTGGAGTGAAACTTAATTTGTAAGGGATATATTGAGATTTCGGGAAATGTGCATGCTGGGAACCACTCGTCAAAAAAAGTGGTCCAAAATAATTTTTTATATCACAGTTGTTGCTCTGGCGGTTGTTTCCAAATGGGGGCAGAAATCACAAAGCTTGGTTATTTATGAGTTCGCATAAACTTTTCTCAAAGTGCTTAGGCGAATCCAATCTGAGAACGAGAAGAATCGTTATGCTGCGTAAAGGGAATATTTGTGAACTTCAAGAAACTGTTGAATTGATTTAGTGATATTTCACTATGTAAGTATACCATATAATTTAGTTAGAACTCCTACAAAAAACAAGACGTCTCTAGAAATCCACATAAGTAAGTTGTGAAGAATATATACTTATCTGTTGAAAGTTTACTCGTATATGGGCACATCGCAGTTTGTAAGTGCGCGTGTTCGTGGGACGAAAATGAACTAAGACGCCTAGATAAAAATGGTGCGAAGATGCTGGCTAACCAATTAGTGCCGCAAAAATCTTTCAACACCGGCTGATTTATGCAGGTACAATAATAGCGATCTGTTACTGACGTACGAAAAAATGTTAGGCTATGAAGATGAAAGCTACTATTCACCACGCTGTAGGGCAAAATAACAAAGGCAATATCCCTGATTAAAACTAACAAGCTTTCAGTAAATGAGCGAAAGACGGCATAATAAAGCACCGCTGTGGACAGAGTATAATAACACTGAATGATGTTAACCTTGAAGTATTAGAGGGAAAGTCATGAAAGAAAAGTCTTGAACGATTAATATTAACGGCAGCAAAGACTGAAGTGTAAAGCGAATAAGATTTACTATGATCTTTAAGACGTTTACACAGATATTAGTATAACACTGCAAATAAAAGCCCAATGGCTTTGTTTACTGTGCACATACAGGAAGGCGCTCCTTATAAGAAGCCCTGGATTCAAAACTGCAATATGATAGAAGATTAAGAGGAATCACATTATTGGAAGATTAGGTGAAGTAAGTTTTGGAATTTGTGAGTCCTTCTGCCTTTGTTGTACTTCTGTTTGTGTAGTCCATTCGAGTCATCAATCACGAAAGGTCTGGGAAACTATCAGTTTCAATAACTTTGATACTCGTATTGATCAACTAAAATATTATTCATGTCGTGAGGGTTACACCAGAGACGATCCAATAGCAGGAGGAACCAACGCAAAACGTGTCATTCTTGCAATACGTGGGTGAGGAATTCACCACGCGGTTAGGAAAGTTAATGTGATACAATTCTTACAGCGACGAAATTTGGTACAGCAAAGTGAATTCCTTACCCGCAAATCGATAGCATGATCGCTGCTATTTGGTTACACCTTAGGATGGACATATAATGGGAATGTCAGAATTTTTACTGCATACGAAATAGCTTATAATACAGTATCTAGGGATGTGCATATGTAAGTATTCGATTTTTACTTTAATCGATCATATATTACTAACATTATATAGGTTTTCTTTGTTTTGAGTTCTTTTAACCAAAATTATAGAGGGTGATGTATTTGTATTTTAACTTTAATTCTGAAAAATTTTAATTTTTCTTATTTTTGTGGGTTTGTGTTATTTTCACTGTAATAAAATATTTGAGAGTACTGAACATTTTTATGCGAATAACTCGAATTTGTATTAACGAAACCCAAAAATCGTTCATTTGTTTATTTCTCTATACTTATTATCTTATGTGAATGATTTTAAGTTGATTCAGCTATTCACAAAATATTCCTATTAGTCATCTAACAGGCATTTTTCGTATTTATTAACAAAAATCGATTATTTTCTATGAAAATAAGTTTTCACACATCGTATCTCCTAATAAAAAAAAATCGATACATCTCTTAACAAAAAAATCAGGTTTTTGAGTAACCGATTTTTCCTACTCAAAGTTCCATCTCTAATAGTTTTCAAGAAAGAAAAAATAGTTTTATTTTTCCGTATTCTATATCCGTTATAATCGAAACTAAAACATTACATCGTTCAGTACACTGACATCCCTAATGCGTACTGACACATAAAACTCGTCTCAGTGTGTCAAGAGCAATCACTTGGGAAAACAATAAAAAAAAAAACAATGCAGTTTATATGGTGCAAAATACATACATATGTACATTGAGTACTTTCAAAAGAGAACAAAAAGGCATTTCTTTGTTTATTAAAAATTTACAAAAGCGTATGAAATTCATTTGCTCATACAAACAAGTATTTGGATGTTGTGTATTCCCATAATGGCCGAATGCTTGCGGCATATTTCATCACAGCACGCATGCACATTTCCTTTTGTCAGTACTGTTATTACTTTGCTTTTACACTACACATAACATAGCATAACATAAAATACTTGTAGCTTCATATTTTTTATATGCGTGTGGGTGATTTTCTTCGTCATGTGGCATTTTATATTACCCCGGATGCATTGTTGTTGGTCGATACTTTAGTTTCCCTCAAATGTGTCCAGCCATTCGCAAGTTTAATGTTTATGCACGCTTGCGGGTGATAATCAAAATTGAAATATCAGTTATGTATGTGTGTATTTGCCCCCATTGGCCTCCAAGAGACCTCTTAAGTATATATGGAAAACACTAAATGGGAATAAAATGTAATTGTAGTAAACTATGCAAATTACAAACACCAATAATAAATACAAAGCAAAAAAAAAAAAACCTGGTTTCATAATTTTTCGAAACCCAATTAATTTTTTAAGCTAAAGCAACTTTTATTATCAAAAATTAGTTGAACTTTTATTTATGTCTTAATTTTGCTGATTATCGCCGGGACTCACTGATGGTTTAATAAAAGAATTAACAATTTTTTTCTTGATTTTGTTGCGTTGCATTAAGAATTTTTTCCTAGCAATACAACTTTTATTGCGGAGTCATAAGGTGAAATCTGGAAGCAGTTCCTGGGAGAGTGTTTCAACAGACCCGCATATTTCTCAAGACGCGTTACTCTTGACTGACTGCCTTATACGTTGCTATGACTGTTTCTTTATATCTTCCCAAAAAAGAGTGAAGTGGTGACTTGAGAATTTTGTTAGGGCTTTGAGCTTTGATGACAGTCATGGTTGCGTCTTGCATGAAGGTGATAGTATCATCAACCGCCACACATTATATTTAAGGATGTAGGACAGCAGCCGCATCGTTTTGGATGCATATAAGTTCTATAGTGTGGTCACTTCACGTGCTGATCAAAGCATGCTAATTAGCTTTTTGTAAAAGCAAGCTTATAATTGACTAACCAGAGGATTGCTTTGAAGTAAGGTGGTTTATCTCTAAACTGATGGTTCGTTCGCACTATGGGGATGTTTGATGGCTGCTAGTCTCTTTGAGTGAATCGTTTTCGCTTCTCCCTACGTCTGTGGATACCTTTTTGACTTTTTACGGTAACACCTACTAAATTTTGGTATGCACTCAATAAACAAAATGGATTCTTATAACAATATCGCGCCAATACTTCGCTATGCTAGAGCGGCGGATCCGAATTGCCATGATGACTCATTTATTCCGGGAACCTAGGCTTGAGATGTTTGGCAATTCGAGAGCTATTTTGCGAAAGATGATTTCCTTGAACTTGGCTCGAGTTCGAAATGCGACCGAACTTTATTTCTTAACATCAAGGCTACTTCTTTGAGTTCATAAAATATAGAATTCTTCTATAAAATAGCCAAACCTGAAGACCAAAATATGTGGCTCTAATCAAAGGATCGCAATTATGTAAAAAATATGAAAATATACAAAAAAGGTTCAAATGTTTATTTACATAACAAGTATAAAAATTGTTTCGCGGTTTTTATTATGTCAAATAAAAATATGCACTTGCATGCAATTCCGAGCTCTGGTTATGAACAAATACAGAGGTATTTCTGACTTCATTTATGTTCACATATGTGCTTTAATTGGTTTATGGTCCATTATAGCCAAAAAGAAAAATATCAGAAGTTCTAAGCAGACAGAAGTAATATCAATTTAAACTCGTTAAAAATATACATAGTTGCCAAATTTTGTATTCCTTGCTCTTAAATTGCAACAGTTATAGCCCAAACCCCATTGATGGGAACAATTGGTAGTATTGGCGCTATATGTTATGGTGGTTCGATCTGGCCGATTTTCATTAGATATATTACATATAAAATATGTACTAAACCTGCAAAATTTTACGCTTCTAGCTTCTTAAATGCAAGAGTTATAGGCCAAACTCCGTTTATCGGAACAATCGATTGCATGGGAGCCATAAGTTGTATTAGTTCGACCTTGCTGGTTGCGACAAATGATTAGTATACTACAAAATAGCGGTCCATAATAAATTTCATCGAGATATCTCTAAAACTAAGGGATTAGTTTGCGTTCATGCAGACAGACAGACAGACGGACATGGCTAAATCGACTCAGCTTATCGTCCTGATCACTTCAGTGTACTTATTTTTGGGCCTGTCTCTTCCTCTTCTCATACTTACAAACATTTCATACTATTGAGAAGCAGCTGAAGAATTTCCATGGAAATATCTAGTTGAAATTACAAGAAATCGCCTTTGAAAACAGCAGAACTCGCATGCTGAAAAAAGGGTGGAGCCACTCCTTCTTCCCAAAAACCATAAGCTTTTTTTAGCGGTCGGGTTTTGCTTAAAAAGCTTATTATGTGTGCAAGATATTCCAGACATAGCTTCCATAGCTATAAAAATACGACGTTTAGAAACAAACTTTTCAGAACTATGTTCAAAATTGGGCATGGACCTCAACTGATTTCTCCCATTTTTACAATAAACAGTCACTTTAAAAGGGGCGGGTTTCGTCGTTCACGGACACTTTTAAAGTGAAATATAAATGATGTACAGCTATTTTACGAAAAGTCATTGCCTTTTAAATATATCTACTCTCCTTTTCCAAATCTCTCATGTTAAAGGGGCGTAGACATTAACCGCTTTCGCCCATTTTTCAACGAAACATTCCTTGTGGTCATGCAAATCTTTGTGCTGAATTTCGTTTTGATATCTTGAGCGGTTTTGATTTATGATTATTAATATTACTAAATTTGATTTAATTAAAATTGGGCGGTGGCACGCCTATTTTCATAAATTTCTGAAAATTTTATTTTCTGCCTTAATGTTAATGTGAACACCAAATTTTGTCCTTATAGTTGTATTATGTACCGAATAATCCCTTTTTTTGTATTTTCGAAAATATTCTATACATAAAAAGTGGGCGTGGATATCATCAGACCTCGGCCATTTTCAATAGTGTTCGCAGAAGGGTGTCAAGGAACCTGGATATCAAAATTTCATTAAGATATCTCAAATTTACTCCAGTTATCGTATTAACAGACTGACGGACGGACTATTACAAAAGCGTATACAAATATACCAAAGCAAACGTTTATGAAAATATTAAAGTTTTGCATTGAAGATAGCAGATATTTTGAATTTAAAGATACTGTTTACACACAATTAAGAGGCGTGCCGATGGGACTTTCTGCATCTCAAGTTATTGCGTATATTATCATGGAAGAACTACTGACCAAGACTATGGTAAAACTAAGACACAAACCGAGATCATTTTCAAAATATGTTGATGATACGCAGGGACAACAAAATCCAAACTTAAAAGTAGACTAGCACAACATAAAAGTGACGTAAAACAATGCCATTATTCTAATACCCAAAAAACAGCATTCATGGCCCACTGTGCAACCATCGGCAACTCTTCTAACTTCGAAAAGACACCAATCTTACAGCAAGAACAACACTACAAAAAGCGCTTCACACTATAAATGTTACATATAATAAACACTCCACCAAACATAAGACTTAACTACACAACGGACACTATAACGTCGTTCACCTTTATCGACGTTTACTCACGAACAAACCGGCTTTATAACGCCAAAGCAACGAGACATGTAAAATAAACGTATGTAAATGCTTATGATAGTTTATAACTGTTTGTTTTTGTTTAGATTGAAAGAAAAAATTGTTTACATTCAAATTATAGTTACCTGAAGACGGTTACCACAGAGTAACCGAAATATATCTAAAGCAAAATTTAGAGCCCTGTGTTTTTACTATTACCTTACTCGACCTCGAGCCAGCAAACCATTCATTTATTAATACAGCAAATTATCTCAAATTTGGTACATATGCCAACAATGAAGACACAAATACGAAAACTTAGATACATGTGTGAAAAATTAACGTGTAAACTCTGATGTATATGCCAATTATTTCATCACAAGAAGGAATCTGAGACTCGAGTATTAGTTTTAAGATCCACTATCACCATATAAATGCGGTTGTTTCAAACATCGGTGTATCCATAAAACAGATATTCCTAGTACATATAGTCACTGGGTCACATATGACACAAAATCCAACTAACCATTTTAAAACTTTAGAGGTTTAAAGAACATTTTAATTAGTTGTAATTGTATGATTGTATTCAAATTTGACATAGATATGCAAACAATAAATTTTTGTCAGTGGGCCAATGCAATATAAATAACTGATCACCACTGCGTATACGTAACAATTTACTTCATATGAAGACGGGCATGAAAGGTATAGTCCATGGCATAGTAAAACAGGTATAGCACGGCGGACATATTGGAAATTGCTTCTCTAAAACGTCAGTACAGCACATGTTAAAATGTGAGCAAATCGATTTGCAGGCAAGTTTGACAGTTAAGAGAAAATTAAAATGAAAAAAAATCGAATCAGCTGTTGAGATGATATTACCTGTATAGGTATAGTCGAACTTTTTTTAGTAACCTATACGAGTATGTCGCTAAATATGAATAAAATAACAAAATGAAATTTTTTTGTCAAAATTTTAGATTTCTTTTGAAAATCCATTGCGCGTTTTTCGCTTGCGAGGTTCAACTAAACAATTTTTTTAAGCGAACAGTTATACTTTTTGTGTTGTTAAATTGTGTTACTTGACGGTAGAAATATATTGGAAAATTCTTCTTAAACCCTGATTGAAAATATCATGTTTCCCCTACCCTGACCCACTTTGATAATTGTAGATTGCGTCATAATTAGCAGTTAATTAACAAAATTTTTATCCGTTTTCTTAAAAAATGAAAATGTTTAGTTACATACGTTAGATTAGTGAAGTTTTATTTTGGACCAACATTGGTATGCCCATTTGTGATTTTTGATTTCGTTTTTTATAGAAAATATAAACCTTCTTAATTTTTAATTTCAAATTTGAATAATAAATTCATTGTACCTATTTAGATAAATCAAGTACCAGTTACATTTGCTGAGAAAACTCTTCACTCTCACATTGTTTAATAAATAATTTAAAAACAATTTCCATAGTGTCATGGTTCCTATGAAAAAAAAATTTTCTCGCACACAAAAAACTATGGAAAAGTTTACTCTCTGAAATACTGCACTGTGGAAATTTCATTTTTGAATTAATTTATTAAATTACATTTGCAGTATTTTGTTAATAACCTTAATATTTGACATCTTTATAGCGATGCAGTTTTCTTCTTGATAAATTATCTTGGAGAGTTAAATGTTGCATAACATCAGCTTAGAGTGTAAACATCCTGAATCCACTTTGTATCAAAACTTACTTCTTCATCGATAGTGTAGGGGTATTGCATGAACCATTTAATCGAGGAATGTCATATCGTAGCTAAAATCTAATCACTTTTTTAAAATGAAATTTCAAATATTTTTTTTCTGCTGTGTGAATTTTAGTTAGCAGGATTACACTCTAAACTGACGATAAGTTTTTTTTTTTTTTTTTTTGGGAAAATGTGCTAAAAAAAAATTTTTTTGTTTTGTTTAAAATTCAAATGTAAAAAAATAAAACATCTTGTATACCAGCAGTTCAATTAAATTTGTAAATAAAAAAAATGTATCTTGAAGCGTTTTTAAAACAAATGAAATTACTATTTCAACTGTCCCGTATATCAGCTGTTATACAATTTTAAGCCAAAGAAACACGAAATTTCTATTACTTAAACAAAATTATTACGTTATCTTTTTTTTTGAATTGGGGGTAATCACATCTTTGTATTATAAATATCCAGTAAAGGATACCGTTATTGATCAAAAATAAATGTTTGACTAATTTAAGTGATCCCAATTTAATTTCAATTCTGATCTCAAATAATTATTTCTATGTAACTAACAACATTGAAAGTGGTGGCATGAGTTGCACAGTTAAATGGTTCGTATTGAATTTCACACCACTAAACACTCCATAAATTCTACGGCTAATGAAAGGTCCTTGGTGTACGTACATATGTTCATAATTAATTTATAGGTTTATAAGCTTGTATCTATATAGAGATATAGACAAAGGAGTGATCTAAGCTTTGCAACAAAAGTGTGCACACACACACACGCACACAGGTACAAATAAGCTAGTTAAAAGCAAACAAAATGAAGCTGCTCTTATATTTAGGTGATTAAGCGTCACAAACTATTATGCATTCACATGGTTTAATGTAGATGTGTGTGCGTGTGTGTTTTGCTACTGCTATTAGATCTGATGCATGCACACATGCACACAAACTAGCAGTAATGTAATTACCTGGCATTAGATTAATGGTATATCTAGCGCGGGTAAGTGGTATTACAGTTGAGAATAGAGTGACCAGAAAAAGATATTTTTACTTTTCTTCCTTTAATATGGCGATAAAGGCTATACAGCTGATGTCTTCGTAATCAAATTTATATATTTATTTATAATTGTATTTTTCTGAAATAAATAAATTAATTTGGACCTGTATACCATATTCGGTGAAATTTTTTACCATTTGTAAGACCTGCAAACTCTTAATTTCTTTAAAGGTTTCCACAAGAAATCTATTGACCATATTTTCGATATATTTTATTATTTCCTATATAGATTACGACGGAAAACACAGAGCAACCTGCAACTTACTAACAGATGAGGATCGCACCAATTAAGACTCGACGAATGCTGGAACAGCGAAGTAATAGCTAATCACCATTTGATCTGCATTCCTCAGCTACGGAGAGTAAACAGTTGTGAGAGTAAACAATTGGCAAACTTTTTTAGGTTGAATAACTAAGAGCGGAAAAGTAGAAGAACAAGTACAACAGCTGAGCTACAATGAAGTCACCAACGGCTGAGACTATACACAGAGTGAGAGAAGAGTAAGTGAGTATCTTGGGAAATTAAGTTCGCTAACACAGCAAACAGAAGCGGATGGTCTAGCCTATATATAGCTGACAGTCCACTTCACAGGCTCATCACTCAATTAGTACTGCCTCACTTGTTAAATATCATTAGCGGTAGTGAATGCTATGAAGCTATCACACAGACTTTTATTTGGAGGAGGCACAAAGGTGAAACCGGCGCAATAATTCTAGTCAGAGGGAAAAGCACTATACCCTTTTAAGGGTTTGTCTTTTTAAAAATCTAGCAGTCAACTGCCAGAGTATATCTTACCTAACCATGCATAATTTCTATTTAAATGTATTTTGATATCTTTCTATGGATCAGAAGCGGTGCATACGCATATTTTCTTTAACAAATATAGCTTAATTTATTTGTAGTAATTCACTAAAGTTTTCTGTATAAAGCCATGGCGCTTAACTACAGTATCTGGCTGCGTTGTTCTACATACCGAAGTAGCGCAGGTGGTAAGCGCCTGAGGTAAAACGCGTGTCTTCCAAGGTTCGAGTACAGGTTCTCCGGACAACTTTGTTTTTTTTTTTTATTAAATTGAATTTGTTTTTAAATATATGAAAACTCCCTATCTTGATTTTTTTTTTTAATTTATAAGATTTTTAACCTAATATTTTCCGGCTTAAGACCTCTATTTTGAAGTGAGGAAACGAATTGTTTTTCAAAAAACCGCCCAAAGAAATATACTTTTTCTCAATAATTTTCGGCTTAACGTAAACTTATATGCAGTAGAATATTCATATACGAGTATATCACAACCCAATTCCATCGCAACGAGAAGCTCCATAGAAATCTCGAAATTTATTAGAGTTCGGTAGATAAACATATAACATAACAAAATATGTAAGATAAATACTTACATAGTTTTATAAATTTTTTTTTAAAGAATTTACTTTTTTCTGATTGATATAGGACTTAAGGTAAACATATACGCACAGCCATAAGAAATAATAAGTTCAGATCATATACATATATATCACAAACTATTATTGAAATGCTATACAAGTCAATATGAATTGTCTTTATACATGTCTAAATTGTGGTTAAGGAAAAAAATCAGAGAACCATATACTAAAGTTGTAATTCTCCCCTGCTAAATGGGTATCAAAAAAGCCAGATCTAAAGGAAAATTGCTAAATTGACAGCACTGTCTGTATATCCAAAACAAAAAAACCAAACTGGAAACCGGCTTCATGGTCAAATTGAGAAATTTACGGAATTTCAAAATAAACACTAAATTCATTTTCAATCAGAATATGTATATGTGGACACACTCCTAACGGTGAAATATTTTCATTCTCTCACTCATTGAGCATATTGATATATATGTATACACCGGCGTCGGCAAACTGCTAGAGGAACCATATATGGGCACATATATTTTTATTCACGATTTTGATTCGGTGTCATTAGTTTGCGGATTTGGGGGGTGATGCCTAAAGCAAGTAACAAATAGCTACTTTTTATTTAATATTTAACCTTAAAAGTCATAAATGATTGAAAAAGCCTTTTTTTTTTGGTTACTCTATTGTGCATGCACTGCATGTACGTATCTTTGTGTATGTGGCAAGTTGCCACGTCTAACGGAGTTTCGACTGAGTGCTCCGTAGCAAGAGATTATTTGGTACAGGTACATGCGTACGAATTTATAACGATAGTTGTTTTATGCAAGAGTTAAGCTTAGTGAGGTATGGTTGGATGTCGTTGGCACTTACATGCACACCCTGTAGGGAGCTTAGTTACTAGTGAGATAAGTTTCTCTTTTTGCCCCTGCGGGTTAGGGGTTTAGAATATGTCCGAAGTAGGCATAGCGGTCGTAAGGGGCGACTAATATCCACGAAGGTAGTGATATCCAACTCGATGGTTATCTACGGAGATGATGCCTCTCACCTCTCATTACCCATCCTCTACTTTCGTACGGAAGGAGGGGTGGCATGACCTAGAAGGTTGCACTGGTCAAAACAAATCGCTACCACGACAGTCGGGCATGTACCACAAGGGAGTACCGGCGCGTACCGGGTTCATATCCGGCCAAGGACTGTCAATTCGACAACGCTCCCCAAAACCTTCATGGTGTGGGCTTACAAACAACAACAACAACATGGAGTGATTCAGAACTATCGCAACA